>CM075981.1:53725763-53788330 GCA_038087875.1 Malacoraja senta
AAAGACAGAGAGACTGTTGGCGGGCTGTTTTCCCAACTCGCGCGTTTGCGGGGGGGGCTGCTGCATCACAGCTCACACTAACACCCCCGCAAACACAGGCGGGGGAGGGGGTAGAGAGGAAGACGTGGTGGGGAGAGAAGAGGGGAGAGGGAGACGGGGTGGGGAGAGAAGAGGAGAGGGGAGGAGGGGAGAGGGGGAAGAGGAAAGGGGAGAGATTGGGGAGGGAGAGGAGATCAGGGTGGGTGAGAGGGAGGGGGAGGAGAGTGGGGAGTGGGAGGAGAGCGGGGAGGGCAGGAAGGGGGGAGAGGGGGGGAGGGGATGAGGGGAAGGGGAGAGGAGTAGGGGGAAGAGAGGGAGAGAGGGAGGGGGAGGGAGAGAGGTGGGGGGAGGGAGAGGGGAACAGTGGGGGAGTGAGGGGCAGAGGGGTAACGGGGAGTGGTGCAAAGAGAGAGGTGAAGGGGGTGGGTGGGAGATGGGGGTGAAGAGGGGTGGTGGAGGGGAAGAGAGGGTGTGGGAGGGGAGGGAGGGGGAGAGGAGAGAGGGGGAAGAGTGGGGAGGGAGAGTTGAAGTAGGAGGGGTAGGGACAGTCCATCTGTTACCCATTCCCTAGCACCCCCAATCCTCTTTCTCTATTGCCACACACGTGACGACGCCCTTCGACACAGGCTGCGGGGGTGGGGGGGAGGGGCTGGTGCTGTTGTGCTGCAAAGGCATATGTAAATTGGTTCATTTCGATTGGACATCTTTGAGCATTGGGCATTGTGACATCACAAAACGGAACCTTCATTAACATTCTATTGCTGAGAGCTGTTTTTTTTAAACATTTTGAAATGTCCCCATTCCCTATCCCCCCACACACGTGGCGACGCCCTTCGACACAGGCTGTGGGGTTGGGGGGGAGGGGCTGGGCTGGGGCTGCTGCAAAGGCATATGTAAACGGATTCATTCCGATTTGTCACACGTGTCGCAGGGCGTCGCCACAGTGTGTGGGGCGATAGGGAATGGGGACATTTCAAAATGTTAAACAAACAGCTCTCAGCAATAGAATGTAAATGAAGGTTACGTTTGCGGGGGTTGGGGGCCGGGGCTGGGGCCGCTGCAAAGGCATATGTAAATGGATCCATTCCGATTGGACATCTGTGACCATTGTGCATTGTGACATCACACAACGGAATCTTTGCTAACATTCTACGGCTGAGCTGTTTTTTTAAACATTTTGAAATGTTTGGTTTGGGGGGGGGAGAGGTATTTTATTTTTAAAAGCGTACCTAATCACGACCAAATTTAATCAGGATCGTCTATTCGTAAAGATAAACGTAACCTCTTTAGAAACGGTAAAAAATATCGGCGTCCGCACGCCGCGCGGGCGTGGGGCGGTATCAAAGGCGGGACAAGTCAAGCAGAATGTATGGACGTACAGACGTACAGACGTACAGACGAACGGCAGCCAGAGAGTTTTAAAAGTATACTAGACCAAGTGCAGACCCGTTGGGTCTGGTCCCAGAAGTGCTTGACACCCCGGGGTGTTGTTCCCGAACGTGCTTCAGACCCCGGGGTGAAAATCTGCTGAAAAAAAGATGGCGTCGTTTTCGGAAAAAATCGGAGAAAATCGGCGAAAAAAAGATGGTGTCGTTTTCGGAGAAATCGGAGAAAAAAAGATGGCGTCGTTTCGGGAGAAAATCGGAGACAATTGGAGAAAATCACATGGGGTGGGGGGAGGATGGATTTTATTTTAAAAACGTGTACATAAACAGGACCAAATTTAATCAGGAGTGGCTATTCGTAAAGATAAATGTCATCTCTTTGGAATGGTAAAAAATATGGGCCTTTCCGCGCACTGTGTGGGCCAGGGGCGGTATCAAAGGCGCATACGGATGTACAGACGTACAGACGTACAGACGTACAGACGTACAAACGTACAGACGTACAGACGGACGACAGCCAGAGAGTTTTAAAGTATACTAGACCAAGTGCAGACCCGTTGGGTCTGGACACCGAACGTGCATTTGCGGGTGGGGGGGGGGGTGCTGTGGCGTCACAGTAACCACCCCCTTTGCTCAAAAGCACGGGGCGAGGAAGGGGGATAGAGAGGTGGGTGTGGAGAGAGTAAGGAGAGGATGTTGGAGATAGGTGAAGGGGGTGTTTTGAGCTGGTGATCATGAGTTAAGCTGCGGGCTGTGAAGAGAGAAGGGCAGAGAGAGAGAGAGAGAGGGGAGAGACAGAGAGACTGGTACACCCAAAAAAGGTGGTGAAATTCAGCGGGTGCAGCAGCATCTATGGAGCGAAGGAAATAGGCAATGTTTGTGGCTGAAACCCATCTTCAGACGGGTTTTGTTATGAAACATTGCCTATTTCCTTCGATCCAAAGATGCTGCTGCACCCGCTGAGTTTATACTTCATATTTTCTTTTTTTACCTTGCGTTTGGGGGGGGGGGGGGTGGCTGCGGCTGCAGCATCACACTCACACTAACCACCCCCCAAACACACAGGCGGGGTGAGTGGGGGAGAGGGAGACGGGGTTGGGGAGAGGAGGGGAGGGGGAGAGAAGGAGACAGGGTGGGGAGAGAAGAGGGGAGGGAGGGGAGGGAAGAGGGGGACGGAGGGGAGAGGGGGAGGAGGAAAGGGGAGAGATTTGGGGAAGGAGAGAGATCAGGGTGGGTGAGAGGGAGGGTGAGGAGAGTTTGGAGTGGGAGGAGAGCGGGGAGGGCAGGAAGGGGGAGAGGGGGGAGGGGATGAGGGGAAGGGGAGAGGAGTAGGGGGAAGAGAGGGAGAGAGGTGGGGAGGGAGAGGGGAAGAGTGGGGAGTGCAGACCAAGTGCAGACCCGTTGGGTCTGGACACTGAACGTGCATTTGGGGCGGGGGCTGTGACGTCACACTAACCACCCGTTGGGTCTGTACCTCCAAAGCAGGGTTGCGGGGTGGAATCTGGCACCCACAAACACACACACTCATCACACCCCTTGATATTATATTAATATTTTAAAGAAAGAGAGACTGTTGGCGGGCTGTTTTCCCAACGCGCGTTTGCGGGAGGGGGGTGGGCTGCGGCATCACACTCACACTAACCACCCACCAAACACAGGCGGGGGAAGGGTGGAGAGGAAGATGTGGTGGGGAGAGAAGAGGGGAGAGGGAGACGGGGTGGGGAGAGAAGAGGAGACGGGGAGGGAGGGGAGAGGGGGAAGAGGAAAGGGGAGAGATTGGGGAGGGAGAGGAGATCAGGGTGGGTGAGAGGGAGGGGGAGGAGAGTGGGGAGTGGGAGGAGAGCAGGGAGGGCAGGGAGGGGAGGAGGGGATGAGGGGAAGGGGAGAGGAGTAGGAGGGAGAGAGGGAGGGGGAGGGAGAGGGGAACAGTGGGGAGTGGGGGCAGAGGGGTAACGGGGAGTGGTGCAAGAGAGAGGGGAAGGGGGTAGGGGGGAGATGGGGGTGAAGAGGGGTGGTGGAGGGGGAAGAGAGGGTGTGGGAGGGGAGGGAGGGGTAGAGCAGAGAGGGGGAAGAGTGTGGAGGGAGAGTTGAAGTAGGAGGGGTAGGGACAGTCCATCTGTTACCCATCCCCTATCACCCCCAATCCTCTTTCTCTATTGCCACACACGTGACGACGCCCTTCGACACAGGCTGCAGGGGTGGGGGGGGAGGGCTGGTGCTGTTGCTGCCGCAAATGGCATATGTAAATTGGTTCATTCCAATTGGACATCTTTGAGCATTGGGCATTGTGACATCACAAAACGGAACCTTCATTAACATTCTATTGCTGAGAGCTGTTTTTTTTAAACATTTTGAAATTTCCCCATTCCCTATCCCCCCACACACGTGGCGACGCCTTTCGACACAGGCTGTGGGGTTGGGGGGGGAGGGGCTTGGGCTGTGGGTGCTGCCAAGGCATATGTAAACAGATTCATTTCGATTTGTCACACGTGTTGCAGGGCGTCACCGCATGTGTGGGGGTGATAGGGAATGGGGAAATTTCAAAATGTTAAACAAACAGCTCTCAGCAATAGAATGTTAATGAAGGTTCCGTTTTGTGATGTCACAATGCCCAATGCTGCGGGGGTTGGGGGGGAGGGGCCGGGGCTTGGGTCGCTGCAAAGGCATATGTAAATGGATCCATTCCGATTGGACATCTGTGACCATTGTGCATTGTGACATCACACAACGGAATCTTTGCTAACATTCTACGGCTGAGCTGTTTTTTTAAACATTTTGAAATGTTTGGTTTGGGGGGGAGAGAGGTATTTTATTTTAAAAAGCGTACCTAAACACGACCAAATTTAATCAGGATCGTCTATTCGTAAAGATAAACGTAACCTCTTTAGAAATGGTAAAAAATATCGGCGTTTCCGCGCGCCGCGCGGGGCGGGGCGGTATCAAAGGCGGGACAAGTCAAGCAGAACGTTGGACGTACAGACGTACAGAACGTTGGACGTACAGACGTACAGACGGACGACAGCCAGAGAGTTTTAAAAGTATACTAGACCAAGTGCAGACCCGTTGGGTCTGGACACCGAACGTGCGTTTGCGGGTGGGGGGGGGGGGTGCTGTGGCGTCACAGTAACCACCCCCTTTGCTCCAAAGCACGGTTGCGGGGTGGGAATCTGGCACCCACGAACACACACATTCATAACAACCCTTGATATTATCTTAATTTTTTAATTTGCTTCTTTTATCCCATCTCCACCCTATCCCCTGACGAATAGCCCTCACCTCTCAGGTGCGTCTAGAGGGGGGGGGCAGAGAGTGAAAATTTAATGTTAGAATTAAAAAAATTTGAAGAGGGGGAGGAGGAGGGTGGAGAGGAAGGGGGAGAGAGGAAGGGGTGCGAGGAAGGGGGATAGAGAGGTGGGTGTGGAGAGAGTAAGGAGAGGATGTTGCAGATAGGTGAAGGGGGGTGTTTTGAGCTGGTGTTCATGAGTTAAGCTGCGGGCTGTGAAGAGAGAAGGGCAGAGAGAGAGAGAGAGAGGGGAGAGACAGAGAGACTGGTACACCCAAAAAAGGTGGTGAAATTCAGCGGGTGCAGCAGCATCTATGGAGCGAAGGAAATAGGCAATGTTTGTGGCTGAAACCCATCTTCAGACGTGTTTTGTTATGAAACATTGCCTATTTCCTTCGATCCAAAGATGCTGCTGCACCCGCTGAGTATATACTTCATTTTTTTGTTTACCTTGCGTTTGGGGGGGGGGGGCTGCGGCTGCAGCATCACACTCACACTAACCACCCCCCAAACACACAGGCGGGGGGAGTGGGGGAGAGGGAGACGGGGTTGGGGAGAGGAGGGGAGGGGGAGAGAAGAGACGGGGTGGGAGAGAAGAGGGGAGGGAGGGGAGGGAAGAGGGGGATGGAGGGGGAGAGGGGGAGGAGGAAAGGGGAGAGATTGGGGAAGGAGAGGAGATCAGGGTGGGTGAGAGGGAGGGTGAGGAGAGTTTGGAGTGGGAGGAGAGCGGGGAGGGCAGGAAGGGGGAGAGGGCGGGAGGGGATGAGGGGAAGGGGAGAGGAGTAGGGGAAGAGAGGGAGAGAGGGAGGGTGGAGGGAGAGAGGTGGGGAGGGAGAGGGGAAGAGGGGGAGTGCAGACCAAGTGCAGACCCGTTGGGTCTGGACACCGAACGTGCGTTTGGGGCGGGGGGCTGTGACGTCACACTAACCACCCGTTGGGTCTGTACCTCCAAAGCAGGGTTGCTGGGTGTGAATCTGGCACCCACAAACACACACACTCATCACACCCCTTGATATTATATTAATATTTTAAAGACAGAGAGACTGTTGGCGGGCTGTTTTCCCAACGCGCGTTTGCGGGAGGGAGAGGTGGGCTGCGGCATCACACTCACACTAACCACCCCCAAACACAGGCGGGGGAGGGTGGAGAGAAGATGTGGTGGGGAGAGAAGAGGGGAGAGGGAGACGGGGGTGGGGAGAGAAGAGGAGAGGGGGGAGGGAGGGGAGAGGGGAAGAGGGAAAGGGGAGAGATTGGGGAGGGAGAGGAGATCAGGTGGGTGAGAGGGAGGGGGGAGGAGAGTGGGGAGTGGGAGGAGAGCAGGGAGGGCAGGGAGGGGGGAGGGGATGAGGGGAAGGGGAGAGGAGTAGGGGGAAGAGAGGGAGAGAGGGAGGGGGAGGGAGAGGGGAACAGTGGGGAAGTGAGGGGCAGAGGGGTAACGGGGAGTGGTGCAAGAGAGAGGGAAAGGGGTAGGGGGGAGATGGGGGTGAAGAGGGGTGGTGGAGGGGGAAGAGAGGGTGTGGGAGGGGAGGGAGGGGTAGAGCAGAGAGGGGGAAGAGTGTGGAGGGAGAGTTGAAGTAGGAGGGGTAGAGACAGTCCATCTGTTACCCATCCCCTATCACCCCCAATCCTCTTTCTCTATTGCCACACACGTGACGACGCCCTTCGACACAGGCTGTGGGGTTGGGGGGTAGGGCTTGGGCTGTGGGTGCTGCCAAGGCATATGTAAACGGATTCATTTTGATTTGTCACACGTGTCGCAGGGCGTCGCCGCATGTGTGGGGGTGATAGGGAATGGGGAAATTTCAAAATGTTAAACAACAGCTCTCAGCAATAGAATGTTAATGAAGGTTCCGTTTTGTGATGTCACAATGCCCAATGCTGCGGGGGTTGGGGGGGAGGCGCCGGGGCTTGGGTCGCTGCAAAGGCATATGTAAATGGCTCCATTCCGATTGGACATCTGTGACCATTGTGCATTGTGACATCACACAACGGAATCTTTACTAACATTCTACGGCTGAGCTGTTTTTTTAAACATTTTGAAATGTTTGGTTTGGGGGGGAAGAGAGGTATTTTATTTTAAAAAGCGTACCTAAACACGACCAAATTTAATCAGGATCGTCTATTCGTAAAGATAAACGTAACCTCTTTAGAAACGGTAAAAAATATCGGCGTTCCGCGCGCCGCGCGGGCGCGGGGCGGTATCAAATGCGGGACAAGTCAAGCAGAACGTTGGACGTACAGACGTACAGAACGTTGGACGTACAGACGTACAGACGGACGACAGCCAGAGAGTTTTAAAAGTATACTAGACCAAGTGCAGACCCGTTGGGTCTGGACACCGAACGTGCGTTTGCGGGTGGGGGGGGGGTGCTGTGGCGTCACAGTAACCACCCCCTTTGCTCAAAAGCACGGTTGCGGGGTGGGAATCTGGCACCCACGAACACACACACTCATAACAACCCTTGATATTATCTTAATTTTTTAATTTGCTTCTTTTATCCCATCTCCACCTTATCCACTGACGAATAGCCCTCACCTCTCAGGTGCATCTGGAGGGGGGGGGCAGAGAGTGAAAATTTAATGTTAGAATTAAAAAAATTTGAAGAGGGGGAGGAGGAGGGTGGAGAGGAAGGGGGGAGAGGAAGGGGGAGAGAGGAAGGGGTGCGAGGAAGGGGGATAGAGAGGAGGGTGTGGAGAGAGTAAGGAGAGGATGTTGGAGATAGGTGAAGGGGGGTGTTTTGAGCTGGTGTTCATGAGTTAAGCTGCGGGCTGTGAAGGGAGAAGGGCTGTGTGAGAGAGAGAGAGGGGGAGACAGAGGACTGGTACACCCAAAAAGGTGGTGAAATTCAGCGGGTGCAGCAGCATCTTATGGAGCGAAGGAAATAGGCAAGTTT
Organism: Malacoraja senta; assembly: GCA_038087875.1. Classification (NCBI taxonomy): domain Eukaryota; kingdom Metazoa; phylum Chordata; class Chondrichthyes; order Rajiformes; family Rajidae; genus Malacoraja; species Malacoraja senta. The sequence goes on from CM075981.1 coordinate 53,733,365, forward strand.
GTGGCCGAAACCCATCTTCAGACGTGTTTTGTTATGAAACATTGCCTATTTCCTTCGATCCAAAGATGCTGCTGCATCCGCTGAGTTTATACTTCATTTTTTGTTTACCTTGCGTTGGGGGGGGGGGGGCTGCGGCTGCGGCATCACACTCACACTAACCACCCCCCAAACACACAGGCGGGGGGAGTGGGGGAGAGGGAGACGGGGTTGGGGAGAGGAGTGGAGGGGGAGAGAAGGAGACGGGGTGGGGAGAGAAGAGGGGAGGGAGGGGAGGGAAGAGGGGGATGGAGGGGGAGAGGGGGAGGAGGAAAGGGGAGAGATTGGGGAGGGAGAGGAGATCAGGGTGGGTGAGGAGAGTTTGGAGTGGGAGGAGAGCGGGGAGGGCAGGAAGGGGGAGAGGGGGGTGGGGATGAGGGGAAGGGGAGAGGAGTAGGGGAAGAGAGGGAGAGAGGGAGGGTGGAGGGAGAGAGGTGGGGAGGGAGAGGGGAAGAGTGGGAGTGCAAACCAAGTGCAGACCCGTTGGGTCTGGACACCGAACGTGTGTTTGGGCGGGGGGCTGTGACGTCACACTAACCACCCGTTAGGTCTGTACCTCCAAAGCAGGGTTGCGGGGTGTGAATCTGGCACCCACAAACACACACACTCATCACACCCCTTGATATTATATTAATATTTTAAAGACAGAGAGACTGTTGGCGTGCTGTTTTCCCACGCGCGTTTGCGGGAGGGGGGGTGGGCTGCGGCATCACACTCACACTAACCACCCCCCAACTCACACTAACCACCCCCAAACACCTCGGGGGATGGGGGGGAAGGAAGACGGGGTGGGGAGAGAAGAGGGGAGAGGGAGACGGGGTGGGGAGAGAAGAGGAGAGGGAGAGGGAGGTGGAGAGGAAGGGGAGAGAGAGAGGGGTGGAGAGAGGAAAGAGAGGATGGGGGAGAGAGGTGAAGGTGGGGGGTTGGAGCGTGCGTGCATGAGTCGAGTCGCGGGCTGTGAGGGAGAGGAAGGGAGAGAGAGAAGGGAGAGAGTGAAAGGAGAGAGAGAAGTGGGAGTGAGAGAAGGGAGAGAGAGAGAGAGAAGGGAGGGAGAATGGAGAGAGAGAGATAGGGGAGAGAGAGAAGGGAGAGAGAGAAGGGAGAGAGAGAAGGTGAGGGAGAGAATGGGGAGAGAGAATGGGGAGAGAGAGAGAGAGAGACCAAGTGCAGACCCGTTGGGTCTGGACACCGAACGTGCGTTTGGGGCGGGGGCTGTGACGTCACACTAACCACCCGTTGGGTCTGTACCTCCAAAGCAGGGTTGCTGGGGTGTGAATCTGGCACCCACAAACACACACACTCATCACACCCCTTGATATTATATTAATATTTTAATTTTCTTCTTTTATTCCATCTCCACCCTATCCACTGACGAATAGCCCTCACCTCTCAGGTACGTCTCGAGGGGGGTGGTGCAGAGAGAGAAATTTAATGTTAGAAAAAAAATTGTGAGGTGGGGGAGGAGGAGGGTTGAGAGGAAGGGGGGTGAGGAAGGTGGGGAGAGAGGAGGGTGAGAGAGGAGAGGGGTGGAGAGAGGAAGAGGATGGGGAGAGAGGTGAAGGGGGTGGGTTGGAGCAGGCGCGCATGAGTTTGAGTCAGCCGGGCTGTGAAGAGCGAAGGGCAGAGAGAGAGAGAGAGGGGAGAGACAGATAGACTGGTACACACAATAAAACTCGAGAAACACTGCGGGTGCAGCAGCATCTATGGAGTGAAGGAAATAGGCAATGCTTTTGGCGGAAACCCATCCTCAGACGGGTTTTCACGAAACGTTGTCTATTTCTTTTGATACATAGATGCTGCTGCACCCGCTGAGGTTATGAAGCAAATTTTTTTGTGTAACTTTGATTTTCAGGCATCTGCAGTTCTGTCTTAAAGACAGAGAGACTGTTGGCGGGCTGTTTTTCCAACGCGCGTTTGCAGGAGGGGGGGGCTGCGCATCACACTCACACTAACCACACCCCAAACACAGGCGGGAGGGGAGGAGAGGAAGACAGGGTGGGGAGAGAAGAGGGGAGAGGGAGACGGGGTGGGGAGAGAAGAGGGAGGGGGAGGGAGGAGAGGGGGAGGAGGAAAGGGGAGAAATTGGTGAGGGAGAAGAGAGCAGGGTGGGGGAGAGGGAGGGGGAGGAGAGTGGTAGGAGAGCAGGGAGGGCAGGAAGGGGGAAGGGGGGGAGGGGATGTTAGAGGTGGAGAGAGGGATGAGGGGAAGGGGAGAGGAGTTGGGGGAAGAGAGGGGAGAGGAGGGGGGAGGGATAGAGTGGGGGAGGGAGAGTGGAAGAGTGGGGAGTGAGAGAGAGGGGAGAGGGGTGGGGAGGGGGTTGTGGAGGGAGATGGGGATGGGTTTGGGAGTTAAGTGGAAGAATGGGGAGGGAGATGGAGAGGTGTAGGGGGAGTGGTGGAAGTGGAGAGAGGGAGGGTGAGAGGTGTAGGGGGAGTGGTTGAAGAGGGATAGCGGGGTAGGGGGAAGGGGACGGGGTGAGAGAGGGAAGGGGATGTGGGAGAGAGTAATGGGGGTGGGAGGAGGAGGGGGATGAGAGGGAGAGGGGTGAGGAGAAGGGGATGGAGAGGGGGAGGAGAGAGGGTGGGTAAGGCGAGGAGAAGGGTGAGAGGGTGTGGGGGAGGGTGGAGGGTGGCGATGGGGTTGGGAGAGAAGAGGGGGGGGGGAGAGGGAGACGGGGTGGGAGAGAAGACGGAGGGATGGGAGGGAGAGAGAGGGGGAGGAGGAAAGGGGAGAGATTGGTGAGGGAGAAGAGAGCAGGGTGGGGGGAGAGGGACGGGGAGGAGAGTGGGGAGTGGGAGAGAGTGGGGGAGTGGGAGGAGAGCGGGGAGGGCAGGAAGGGGGGAGGGGATGTAGAGGTGGAGAGAGGGGATGAGGGGAAGGGGAGAGGAGTAGTGGGAAGAGAGGGAGGGGAGGGATAGAGGTGGGGGAGGGAGAGGGGAAGAGTGGTGAGTGAGGGGCAGAGGGGTAGCGGGGAGTGGTGCAAGAGAGAGGGGAAGGGGGTAGGGGGGAGATGGGAGGTGAAGAGGGGTGGTGGAGGGGGAAGAGAGGGTGTGGGAGGGGAGGGAGGGGGAGAGGAGAGAGGGGGAAGAGTGGGGAGGTGAGTTGAAGTAGGAGGGTAGGGACAGTCCATCTGTTACCCATTCCCTATCACCCCCAATCCTCTTTCTCTATTGCCACACACGTGACACAGGCTGCGGGGGTGGGGGGGAGGGGCTGGGGCTGGGGCTGCTGCTGCAGGCATATGTAAACGGATTCATTTCGATTGGATATCTTTGAGCATTGGGCATTGTGACATCACAAAACGGAACCTTCATTTACATTCTATTGCTGAGAGCTGTTTTTTTAAACATTTTGAAATGTCCCCATTCCCTATCCCCCCACACACGTGGCGACGCCTTTCGACACAGGCTGTGGGGTTGGGGGGGAGGGGCTGGGGCTGGGGCTGCTGCCAAGGCATATCTAAATGAATCCATTCCCATTGGACATCTGTTAGCATCGGGCATTGTGACATCACACAACGGAATCTTTACTAACATTCTATGGCTGAGCTGTTTTTTTAATCATTTTGAAATGTTTGGGGGTGGGGGGGGGAGAAGAATTTTATATTTAAAAGTGTACATTTAAACGACCAAATTTAATCAGGGTTGTCTATTCGTAAAGATAAACATAATCACAGGCTGTGGGGTTGGGGGGGAGGGGCTGGGGCTGGGGCTGCTGTCAAGGCATATGTAAACGGATTCATTTCGATTTGTCACACGTGTCACAGGGCGTCACCACGTGTGTGGGGGTGATAGGGAATGGGGAAATTTCAAAATGTTAAACAAACAGCTCTCAGCAATAGAATGTAAATGAAGGTTCCGTTTTGTGATGTCACAATGCCCAATGCTGCGGGGGTTGGAGGGGAGGGGCTGGGGCTGGGGCCGCCGCAAAGGCATATGTAAATGGATCCATTCCGATTGGACATCTGTGACCATTGTGCATTGTGACATCACACAACGGAATCTTTACTAACATTCTACGGCTGAGCTGTTTTTTTAAACATTTTTAAATGTTTGGTTTGGGGGGGGGAGAGGTATTTTATTTTAAAAAGCGTACATAAACACGAACAAATTTAATCAGGATCGTCTATTCGTAAAGATAAACGTAACCTCTTTAGAAACGGTAAAAAATATCGGCGTTTCCGCGCGCCGCGCGGGCGCGGGGCGGTATCAAAGGTGGGACGTCAAGCAGAACGTTGGACGTACAGACGTACAGACGTACAGACGGACGACAGCCAGAGAGTTTTATATAATAACTAGACCAAGTGCAGACCCGTTGGGTCTGGACACCGAACGTGCGTTTGCGGGGGGGGGAGGGGCTGTTGCATCACACTAACCACCCCCTTTCCTCCAATGCACGGAATCCTCCATCCACAAACACACACACTCATCACACCCCTTGATATTACATTAATTTTAAAATTTGATTCTTTTATCCCATCTCCACCCTATCCACTGATGAATAGCCCTCACCTCTCAGGTGCTTCTAGAGGGGGGGTGGCAGAGAGACAAAATTTAATGTTAAAAATTTGAAGAGGGATGGAGGAGGGGGGAGATCAAGGTGGGTAGAGAGGAGGGGAGAGAGGAGAGTGGTGGAGAGAGGAAGGAGACGATGGGGGAGAAAGGTGAAGGGGGTGTTTGGAACCGGCGTGCATGAGTCGAGCCGCGGGCTGTGAAGAGAGAAGGGCAGAGAGAGAGAGAGAGAGATGGGAGAGACAGAGAGACTGGTACACAAAAAAAAGCTGGAGAAACACAGCGGGTGCAGCAGCATCTATGGAGCGAATGAAATAGGCAAAGCTTTGGGCCGAAGCCCATCCTCAGGTTTTTTTTTAACCTGAAACGTTTCCTATTTCCTTCGATCCATAGATGCTGCTGCACCCGCTGATGTTATACCGCTTTTTTTTGTGTATCTTTGATTTTCCAGCATCTGCAGTTCCGTGTTAAAGACAGAGAGACTGTTGGTGGGCTGTTTTCCCAACGCGCGTTTGCGGGAGGGCGGGGGGTGCTGTGGCATCACACACACTAACCACCCCGCAAACACACTCGGGGGGAAGGGGGAGAGGAAGACGGGGTGTGGAGAGAAGAGGAGAGGGGGAGGGAGGGTAGAGGGCGAGGGGGAAAGGGGAGAGATTGGTGAGGTTGAAGAGAGTAGGGTGGGGGAGAGGGATGGGGAGGAGAGTGGTGAGTTAGGAGGAGAGCGTGGAGGGCAGGAAGGGGGGAGAGGGGGGGGAGGGGATGTTAGAGGTGGAGAGGGGGGATGAGGGGAAGGGGAGAGGAGGAGGTGGAAGAGAGGGAGAGAGGGAGGGGGAGGGAGAGAGGTGGGGGAGGGAGAGGGGAAGAGTTGGGAGTGAGTGGTTGCGGGGAGTGGTGCAAGAGAGAGTGGAAGGGGGTGGGGGGGAGATGGGGGTGAAGAGGGGGGTGGAGGGGTAAGAGAGGGTGTGGGAGGGGAGGGAGGGGGAGAGGAGAGAGGGGGAAGAGTGGGGAGGGAGAGTGGAAGTAGGAGGGGTAGGGACAGTCGGGGTGGGGAGTGAAGAGGAGAGGGGGAGGAGGAAAGGGGAGAGATTGGTGAGCAGAGAGCAGGGTGGGGGAGAGGGAGGGGGAGGAGAGTGGGGAGTGGTAGGAGAGCGGGGAGGGCAGGAAGGGGGGAGAGGATGTTAGAGGTGGAGAGAGGGGATGAGGGGAAGGGGAGAGGAGTAGGGGGAAGAGAGGGAGGGGAGGGAGGGGGAGAGGAGAGAGGAGGGGGAGGGAGAGTGGAAGTAAGAGGGGTAGGGACAGTCCATCTGTTCCCCATTCCCTATCACCCCCAATCATCTTTCTCTATTCCCACACACGTGGCGACGCCCTTCGACACAGGCTGCGGGGGTGGGGGGGAGGGGCTGGGGCTGCTGCCAAGGCATATGTAAATTGGTCCATTCCGATTGGACATCTGTGACCATTGTGCATTGTGACATCACACAACGGAATCTTTACTAACATTCTACGGCTGAGCTGTTTTTTTAAACATTTTGATATGTTTGGTTTGGGGGGGGGAGAGGTATTTTATTTTAAAAAGCGTACCTAAATACGACCAAATTTAATCAGGATCGTCTATTCGTAAAGATAAACGTAACCTCTTTAGAAACGGTAAAAAATATCAGCGTTTCCGCGCGCCGCGCGGGCGCGGGGCGGTATCAAAGGCGGGACAGGTCAAGCAGAACGTTGTACGTACAGACGTACAGACGTACAGACGTACAGACGGACGGCAGCCAGAGAGTTTTAAAAAGTATACTAGACCAAGTGCAGACCCGTTGGGTCTGGTCCCCGAAAGTGCTTGACACCCCGGGGAGTTGTCCCCGAACGTGCTTCAGACCCCGGGGTGAAAATCTGCTGAAAAAAAGATGGCGTCGTTTTCGGAAAAAATCGGAGAAAATCGGAGAAAATCACATGGGGGTGGGGGGGGGGATGGATTTTATTAAAAAACGTGTACATAAACAGGACCGAATTGAATCAGGAGTGGCTATTCGTAAAGATAAATGTCATCTCTTTGGAAATGGTAAAAAATATGGACCTTTCCGCGCGCCGTGTGGGCCAGGGGCGGTATCAAAGGCGGCGTACGGATGTACAGACATACAGACGTACAGACGTACAGACGTACAGACGTACAGACGGACGACAGCCAGAGAGTTTTAAAAGTATATAGATAGATAGATAGATAGATAGATGTGGTATTCATAAACATAGAAAGGAATAAGAAATACGTGCACTTACTGTGCCAACCAAATCACTGGTGGACACCACGCAACAACCATTACACAAAATGTATTTGTGTATTCTGCTGCCATTTTCAGAAACTTGCCATCAACATATAATATATATATATATATATATATTTAAAAGTCTAATCTTGACCACTTCCTGTTTGTGTTGTATATTGATTTTAGAAAAAACGCTACCACTTACGTCTGTGATTTTTGGCCATCTTACTCAGTCCCCCTCCCCTCATCAGGTGCCAAGGATTTATCCCATCGATGAAAATTAAAAGAGTTATTAGTGTTTAAAAATGTTGAGATTCTCCTGTCAATCACTGCCATGAAGGCCACGCCCCTTCTGGGGGTGGGGGGGGTGGCTATAAAACCCAGAAGTCCGGACGTGGCTGTCGCTGCAAGATGGCGAGCGAGACATCACGACTCTCATTCTGAGTTGTGAATCTACAGAACACTTAGATACTGACCTGTGAGTGCCCTTTATGTGTTTTTAAACTGTGGCTATTGAAATGTGTGGCTGTTGAAATGTGTGGCTGTTGAAATGTGTGGCTGTTGAAATGTGTGGCTATTGCAACTGTGTGGCTATTGCAACTGTGTGGCTATTGCAACTGTGTGGCTATTGAAATGTGTGGCTATTGAAATGCGTGGCTATTGAAGTGTGGCTATTGCAACTGTGTGGCTATTGCAACTGTGTGGCTATTGCAACTGTGTGGCTATTGAAATGTGTGGCTATTGCAAGTGTGTGGCTATTGCAAGTGTGTGGCTATTGCAAGTGTGTGACTATTGCAAGTGTGTGGCTATTGCAAGTGTGTGCCTATTGCAACTGTGGCTATTGCAATGTGCCTTTGAGTTGTGCCTTTGAGTTGTGCCTTTGAGTTGTGCCTTTGAGTTGTGTCTTTGAGTTGTGCCTTCGAGTTGTGCATTCGAGTTGTGCTTTCGAGTTGTGCTTGAATAAATGCTTTATAACATCAGATCAGTGTTTACTGCAAATGTCCCGTTCATTCCGTGATGTAGTGGACAGGTCGCGCTGAACAACGCGTAATTTCCGGTGAGTGCAGAGGTTGTGCTGAATGCGGAAATGTTGCTGACTGCGAAAGGCCCACAATGGAGATGCCACACTGAGCCGTTTGAGTATTCAAAAAAGTTTACTGCCATATATATGGTGTGTGTGTGTGATTGTGGTGTGTGTGAGTCTGTGTCTGTGTGAGTGTATGTGTGTGTGAGTGTATGTGCGTGCAGTATGCTTGAAATGCTGTGAAATTGGATTTGCTGGCCGGCACTCTGCTTGGAGTGCTGTGAGGTTGGACTTGCTGCCTGAACTCTGCTTGGAGTGCTGTGAGGTTGGACTTGCTGCCTGCACTCTGCTTGGAGTGCTGTGAGGTTGGATTTTACTTCGGAGTCACGTGAGTGACTACGTGAAGAAGGCCATCAGCACGCATGCGCGTCATTACGTCATTATGGACAGCGGGGTAATCCCAGTCACGGACCGTGGGGAATCCCGGTCACGACCTCGGGGAATCCCGGCCACAGACCGCGGGGAACCCGCTATGGAGACTGCGGAAGTGCGGGTAGCGGGCGGCGGTCAAAATTTGCCTTCCGAGTTGCTGGTGGTGGAGCCAGCGGCTTCAGACTGGTGCCGGTAGCACCTTGGCAAACCCGCTTGGAGGGTAAGCCACTAAATTATATCTCCCTTTCTGAGGAGGGGAGCCTAGGGAAGAGGCCCGTTGACTCAAACGAGTCGGGCCAGGAGGATTCCTGATGGAGAGGATCCCCTCCTTCAATGGATAGCGTCTTCGGACGTCTAACCCACATGGAGCACCTGATGGAGAAGTGCTCCACAATGGTATGCTCCAAGGAGGGAGTTTTATCACCGCGGGTTTCCTCGGGGCCCGCGGCAGCGGCAGCAGCAGCGGCACCTGTTTACAGGGCTGCACAGTGTCTCCCTCTCTGAGGAGGGGAGCAGTCAGGATCAGTTCTGTCTGACTCGGAGTTAGGTACCACGAGGCATGAAGGGTATGGTCCGTGGAGGGGCCATATCAGCGCAGGTCTCCTTGGGGGCCTGCAGCAGCACCTGTTTTAGGGCTGCTTACTATCGCCCTTGCAATGGAGAGGAGTGCGAGGGGTCAGTGAGTAACTGACTCCAAACTGGGAAGTATGTCCGTGGAACATACTGGAGTACGTGTGTGAGGTACAGAAATGTCTGTCATGACATCCAGGTTTGCGACATCCTCGCAAGCGAAGGAGTGCTACAGGAAGAGTGGTTCCAGCCGTTGGCAGCAAAACCTCACGTCACGTCATAACAGGAACAGGTGACGGCTGTGAGACACCATGCGCCTGTAAATTGTTCCTGAAAGTGCCGGCAGTGAACAGCGCTATCAGGGGTGACTTTGGAGGGGCATGGAACCCCATGAAACCAGCCGCCGAATCTCCTCTTGAGGTAAGCCTATTCAACAAGTGGACCTGCATGAGGGAGCTAAAGCTGTCGAACTACGAGTACAACCTCATCGTTTCGGCAACAACGCACCCCACGCCTCCATCGGCAGTAAGCGGTTCACTGAAGCTGGTGGCAGCCAGCAAGCTGGGCAGAGGTCTTTAGGCCAAGGCCCAAGCCGGTCTCAGGAAAAATATGGAATCCACTTACCCTACCAGTCCTACTCTCCAATCAAGGATGGAAATAGAACCCGCATCAGGGGCCTTTGGGCTTACCACAAGACCACCGGTAACCATGAAGGTAGGTGGGTCTGGTTCTTTCCGAAACATGGGGTATGTGGACCATTTACAAGTTGGTAATATTTACGCTTATTTTGTACAAATGACAAAGTGAACATGTGATTAGTTTATACTGCACAGTATACAAGGATTCCAAGCAGGCTTGGAATTGTGGCCAGAGTTGTCTTTCGAAGCATCCTCAGTATTATGGCCAGGTTTGCCTTTTGAGTCAGGCTTGGAAATATGGGCAGGCACAGAATTATGGCTAGAGTTGTCTTTCAAGGCAGACTCAGTATTATGGCCAGGATTGCCTTTCGACACAGGCTCGGAAATATGACCAGAGTGTTTTTCAAGGCAGGCTCGGAACTATGGCAGGCATGGCCTGATCATTGTGTAAGATGCAGGATGTCGGTTCATCCTTGATTAACTCGCATGTGCAGTATAGACATTTCAGCATAGCAAACTTCGTTACTGCCTAACAACTGATTTCCATAGGATCTTTATGGCATGCATTGATCTCAAAGATGCATACTGTTCAGTTCTCATTCACAGGGACACTGGAGATATTTGAAATTTAGCTGGATGGGGCAATCATAACAGTTAAAGCGTTGCAGAATATGCTAACTTCAGTTCCCAGGCTATTTACCAAATTACTAAAACCAGTGCTTGGGCTGCTTAGAGCTCAAAAAACACTTGTTATGGCCTAACTACATGATATTGCTAAAATTAACTGTTTTGGCCGCACACTATATTTGAGAAATTGGGGTTTCTCATCCATCCAGTTAAGTTTAAGTTGATGCCAACTAGAGTTATTGGTTATTGGGATCTATCTTTAACTCTATTAATTTACTGTGACTCCGCTCTGCGGCAAGAGATTGGAATTAATAAAGCCTGCAACAACCTTGTTGTTATGAAGCAGCCTTTATTCATCAAGTGTAATTGGCAATATAGTGGCTGTGTTTTCAGCTGTGCATTTGGACCTTTGCATTATCAGAACTTACAACGTGCAAAGGAGTAACTTCTTCAGTGCCATATAGGTCATTATTAACAGACCTATCCTATTACCAGCTGAAGCTATCTAAGTCACAATGGTGGACGAACAGTATTTAACATTTCTCCTGTAACTCTTGCTCAGTAACTCTTCAGTTATATTACAAACTGATGCTAGTACTCAAAGATGAAAAATTACGAATACCATCTCTAGTTACGCAGGCGGATGGGCTTTGCATGAGTTACCATTTTTCAGTTATATGGTATCAACTACCTATAAGACACTAGGTGTATTTTATGGGTTAAAAGTTTATTGTGTGAATATGCATAATCTGCATGCTCAACTCCAAGTTGATACACTATGGTGGTGGCATATGTTAATCACAAGGGTGCAGTCAAGTTAAATATCCTGTGATAACCTCATTTGGCACTGGTATATCATCACATTAAAATCTATGACAACACAGAATGGATGTTGTATCACAAAGTATTTAATGACATTGTGGTTCGATGGAACACCGAATATCAATATGTTTACATCCAGGCTCAATCACCATTGTAAAAATGAGTGGCACAGTGGCAATAGATGTATTCTCGCTACACTGAGGAGGAATGTTCTTTATGTCTTTCCTCTGTTTTGTCTCATCAGTCGGGGTCTTGCACAAAATCCAGCAAGATCTCGCCTCAGGCATTTCGTACTGCCTGACTGGCCTATGCAGCCATGGTTCCCGCTAAATGTTGGGAATAATATATGGTTATATTATATGGTTATCCTAATATGGTTATAACCATAATATCCTTATATGGTTATCCTAAACACTAAAATTTGGTGGTTTAACCCCGTGACCCGGGAAACCATCCTCTGCATGATAAAATCAATTTATAGACTTGCAGACTCTTAGAGACCGTTCCGGCGGCTCGGGTTGCCAGACTGATCTATGTACGTGCTCACTGCAGAGTGCAAGGATAGCACCGAATGAGCAGCACATTTTTCCTCATCAGGAGATGGGAAGTATTTTGTTTTAATGCCAATGCGGCACGGATAACTAACGTCTCGGAGTTATTTCAGATGGGTCTTTGACAATTAATTAAGTTACAGTATCATTAACTGTGCCAACGTGCTTTCTCATCATAATTGCTGCTGCGATCGGGACCCACTCTGTCGGGTCTCATCCTCTGATATCCAGATTTCTAAAGGATATCTTTAATGCAAATTCTCCCAGGCCCAGGTACTCGGAGATATGGGATGTTAGTAATTGTTCTAAAATTGCTTCGCCAGTAGGGCCCAGCTACATCTCTATCCCTGGTCAAACTCACTTTCAAAGTGGTTATGCTCATGGCGCCAGTCTCAGCGCTACGGGTCCAGCCACTACTTAAATTGTGACTGGACAGGATGGTTACATCTGCTAATAATATAATATTTTATGTTTATGATGTAGTTAAGCAGAGCAGACCAAGGGCGTCAGGTCCTAAACAATTTTTATGGCATACCCCATGGACCTTTGGTTGTCTGTGGTCACACATTTACAACAATACGTCAAGGTCACCAAGAGCCTTAGAGGCTCTGCACTAGCAATGTTTGTTAGTTACTAAAAACCTCATAAAGGTATCTTTCCAGACCATCTCCAAGTGGTCAGACAGGTTTTGGCTTAAGCAGCAGTAGATACTAATATTTTCTATCTCACTCCACTAGGGCTGCTACAATATTAGCAGCTAGGGTTATGTACGTTCCACTGGACCACATCTTAGCGGCTGCAGGATGGTCAAACGAACAAACTTTCCAACATTTTATAATAACCCATTGCAAGACCGTTTTTATTTGTTGCTAAATTCCATTTATGTTTTGTTTCATAATTGCCCCCAGGAAGGTAGGGGTCACTATTATTTTCCTTTGATGATTAAAGCATCAGCATTTTTAACAAACGATGTCATGGCTGAATGCATTAATCTTTTTCACTCATCCATGGTCAATTGATGCAGTGTGTGACGCCTGGACTCGTATCCGGCATGAAATCACAGAGCTTCAAAGTCTTCACGTAGTCACTCACGTGACTCCGAAGTAAAATAGTAAGATTAAACGAGAACTTACCAGTTTGAAGTTTGATCTTTATTTTATGAGGAGTTACGATGAGCGATTACGTGCCCACCGCTTCCAACCCTCATATTATAAAGGTCATCTGGTAGTTCTAGTTCTCTCCAATCTTACTATGTTCAGGTCAACTACTGTTGTCTGTGATTTCACACCGCTGCTTTGAAGATTGACGCACATGCGTGCTGACGGCCTTCTTCACGTAATCGCTCATCGTAACTCCTCATAAAATAAAGATCAAACTTCAAACTGGTAAGTTCTCATTTAATCTTACTATTTGCTGCCTGCACTCTGTTTGGAGTTCTGTGAGGTTGGACTTGCTGCCTTCTCTCTGCTTGGAGTGCTGTGAGATTGGATTTGCAGGCCTGCACTGAATTATGACTTTTAAGGTAAATTCTCAGATTTTCTTTGTTAAAATTTGACCGCTCAAACTCTCTATATTAAAATGTTCTTTTTTTTTAATCAACAGCAAAGTCATCAAGAGGTAGCGAGGAGCAGAACACAACAAGAGACACAACAAAAAGAACTTAATAAATCTCATCTTTAACATTTAAATTGTTGTCATATTTTAAGAGTCATTCACATTTTAAACTTTAATAAATCCTTTTTCCACTTGCCATGCCGGCATGTTCTTCATCACAATGGGAATCTAATAGGCAGGAATGGCTGCGCTGTCGGAGAGCCACTAAGAGTGCATGGGGGGGGAGGTTGAGGGGAGATGGACTGAATGCGTAGGGGGAGGGGAATGGCAAGGAGCAGAGTGGGGGAGATGAAGGGAGGAGTGGTGACTGAGTGAACTGCCACCACACCAGCCGTGAGTGACTGGACTGCCAGCACACCAGCCATGAGTAAGTGAACTGCCAGCCCACCAGCTGTGACTGAAGTGCCAGCCCACCAGCCATGACTTAGTGAACTGCCAGCCCACCAGCCATGACTCACTGAACTGCAAGTCCAAGAATCCATTCAGTCCACAATGTCCATACTAGTCCTCTGGAAACCAGTCCCTTCAGCACACAATACCCATACTAGCGCTCCAGAGATCCACGCAAGGATAGACTTTCCTTCTTCATTGCTGTGATCTGTAACAAAAGATGAAAATGTATAAAATTGATTGTCCACCCTCTCCCGCCTCTCTCACAGTCTGTCACCTGTTTTCGGCAGAATTTCTGGAAGTTTCTCAGCTGCCAGCCCACCAGGCCTGAGTGACTGAGCTGCCATGCCTGAGTGACTGAGCTGCCAGACCTCAGTGACTGAGCAGCCAGCCCAAGAATCCATTCGGCCCACAATGTCCATACTAGCCTTTTGGAAACCAGTCCCTTCAGCGCACAACACCCATGCTAGCGTTCCAGAAAGGCCCCCCCCCCCACTGACCAGCAATATTGGAATTGGTGGAGAGGTGCAATATTGTGTTGGGGGACCAGCCCTCCCGTGTGATGCTAGTCTTGTATCTATATCTATCTATCTTCTATCTATCTATCTATCTATGTATCTATCTATCTATCTATCTATATACTTTTAAAACTCTCTGGCTGCCGTCCGTCTGTACGTCTGTACGTCTGTACGTCTGTACGTCTGTACGTCCAACATTCTGCTTGACTTGTCCCGCCTTTGATAGTGCCCCGCGCCCACGCGGCGCGCGGAAACGCCGATATTTTAAACCGTTTCTAAAGAGGTTACGTTTATCTTTACGAATAGACGATCCTGATTAAATTTGGTCGTGTTTATGTACGCTTTTTAAAATAAAATACCTCTCCCCCCCCCCAAACCAAACATTTTAAAATGTTTAAAAAAACAGCTCAGCCGTAGAATGTTAGTAAAGATTCCGTTGTGTGATGTCACAATGCACAATGGTCACAGATGTCCAATCGGAATGGATCCATTTACATATGCCTTGGCAGCGGCCCCAGCCCCAGCCCCTCCCCCCCAACCCCACAGCCTGTGTCGAAGGGCGTCGTCACGTGTGTGTGAATAGAGAAAGAGGATTGGGGGTGATAGGGAATGGGTAACAGATGGACTGTCCCTACCCCTCCTACTTCAACTCTCCCTCCCCACTCTTCCCCCTCTCTCCTCTCCCCCTCCCTCCCCTCCCACACCCTCTCTTCCCCCTCCACCACCCCTCTTCACCCCCATCTGCCCCCCACCCCCTTCCCCTCTCTCTTGCACCACTCCCCACTACCCCTCTGCCCCTCACTCACCACTCTTCCCCTCTCCCTCCCCCCTCCCTCTCTCTCTCTTCCCCCTACTCCTCTCCCCTTCCCCTCATCCCCTCTTTCCACCTCTAACATCGCCTCCCCCCCCTCCCCCCTTCCTGCCCTCCCCGCTCTCCTCCCACTCCCCACTCTCCTCCCCCTCCCTCTCCCCCCACCCTGCTCTCTTCTCCCTCACCAATCTCTCCCCTTTCCTCCTCCCCCTCTCTCCTCCCTCCCCTCCCTCCCCTCTTCTCTCCCCACCCCGTCTCCCTCTCCCCCTCCCCCCCTCCCCTCTTCTATCCCAACCCCGTCGCCACCCTCCACCCTCCCCCACACCTCTCTACCCTTCTCCTCGCCTTACCCACCCCCCTCTCCATCCCCTTCTCCTCACCCCTCTCCCTCTCATCCCCCTCCTCCTCCCACCCCCATTACTCTCTCCCACATCCCCCTTCCCTCTCTCACCCTGTCCTCTTCCCCCTACCCCACTATCCCTCTTCAACCACTCCCCCTACACCTCTCCCCCTCCCTCTCTCCCACTTCCACCACTCCCCCTACACCTCTCCATCTCCCTCCCCATTCTTCCACTTAACTCCCAAACCCATCCCCATCTCCCTCCACAACCCCCTCCCCCACCCCTCTCCCCCTCCCTTCTCTCTCACTCCCCACTCTTCCACTCTCCCTCCCCCACCTCTATCTCTCCCCCCTCCTTTTCTCCCTCTCTTCCCCCTACTCCTCTCCCCTTCCCCTCATCCCCTCTCTCCACCTCTAACATCCCCTCCCCCCCTTCCTGCCCTCCCCGCTCTCCTACCACTCTCCTCCCCCTCCCTCTCCCCCACCCTGCTCTCTTCTCCCTCACCAATTTCTCCCCTTTCCTCCTCCCCCTCTCCCTCACTCCCCCTCTCCTCTTCTCTCCCCACCCCGTCTCCCTCTCCCCTCTTCTCTCCCCACCCCGTCTTCCTCTCCACCCCTCCCCCCGCCTGTGTTTGGGGGGTGGTTAGTGTGAGTGTGATGCCGCAGCCCCCCCCCCTCCCGCAAACGCGCGTTGGGAAAACAGCCCGCCAACAGTCTCTCTGTCTTTAAGACAGAACTGCAGATGCTTGAAAATCAAAGGTACACAAAAAAATGCTTCATAACCTCAGCGGGTGCAGCAGCATCTATGTATCAAAAGAAATAGACAACGTTTCGTGAAAACCCGTCTGAGGATGGGTTTCCGCCAAAAGCACTGCCTATTTCCTTCACTCCATAGGTGCTGCTGCACCCGCAGTGTTTCTCGAGTTTTATTGTGTGTACCAGTCTATCTGTCTCTCCCCTCTCTCTCTCTCACTGCCCTTCTCTCTTCACAGCCCGCGACTCAACTCATGCGCGCCTGCTCCAACCCACCCCCTTCACCTCTCTCCCCATCCTCTTCTTCCTCTCTCCACCCCTCTCCTCTCTCACCCTCCTCTCTCCCCACCTTCCTCACCCCCCTTCCTCTCAACCCTCCTCCTCCCCCACCTCACAATTTTTTTTTCTAACATTAAATTTTCTCTCTCTGCACCACCCCCCCCTCGAGACGTACCTGAGAGGTGAGGGCTATTCGTCAGTGGATAGGGTGGAGATGGAATAAAAGAAGAAAATTAAAATATTAATATAATATCAAGGGGTGTGATGAGTGTGTGTGTTTGTGGGTGCCAGATTCACACCCCGCAACCCTGCTTTGGAGGTACAGACCCAACGGGTGGTTAGTGTGACGTCACAGCCCCCCGCCCCAAACGCACGTTCGGTGTCCAGACCCAACGGGTCTGCACTTGGTCTAGTATACTTTTAAAACTCTCTGGCTGTCATCCGTCTGTACGTCTGTACTTCCATACGCCGCCTTTGATACCGCCCCTGGCCCACACAGCGTGCGGAAAGGCCCATATTTTTTACCATTTCCAAAGAGATGACATTTATCTTTACGAATAGCCAATCCTGATTAAATTCGGTCCTGTTTATGTACATGTTTTTTAATAAAATCCACCCCCCCCCCACCCCCATGTGATTTTCTCCGATTGTCTCCGATTTTCTCCGAAAACGACGCCATCTTTTTTTCGCCGATTTTCTCCGAAAACGACGCCATCTTTTTTTCGCCGATTTTCTCCGATTTTTTCCGAAAACGACGCCATCTTTTTTTTCCACGATTTTCACCCCGGGGTCTCAAGCACGTTCGGTGGTGTCAAGCACTTTCGGGGACCAGACCCAACGGGTCTGCACTTGGTCTAGTATACTTTTAAAACTCTGTGTCTGTGTGGGTGTGTGTGTGTGTGTTTGTGGGTGTCAGATTTGGCCTTTGATTCCTTGCTCCGCCAAGACCACACGCGAAAACTCAGAGATTTTTTCCATTTCGCTAGACATTACACTTTTACATACCCTAACACACTCCTTATTAGATGTAGACATTTTTATGTAAACATTTTTAAATAAAATCCATCCCCCCCGCCCCCCCACTCACTCATTTTGTCGCCTCCTGCTGGCCAGCCACCATAACGGCTGCTGCCGCCCGGCTCTGCTCCAAAAACGCCGACATTATTATTCTTTCGCTGGCAATTTTCGCAGCTGCCGCCCGGCTCTCCTCCACTGCCCCCCTGAGCCGGCTCTCTCATGCTGGCTCAAGCGCCCGGCTCTCCTCCAAAAATGCCGAAATTCTTATTTTTTCCCTGCCGATTTTTGCTGCTGCCACCCGGCTCTCCTCCACTACCCCCCCCCCCAGGCCGGCTCTCTCATGCTGGCTCAAGCCAAACATCGGCTCTCATACAGTTCATGAGTCAATGTAAGTAGTTAGAGAGCCAGAAAATGAACAAGAGGTACAAAATTAAGATAGATGGCCAATTAATAATATTAATATAATATCAAGGGTGGTGGTTAGTGTGTGTGTTTGGGGGGGGGTTGGGTGGTTAGTGTGTGTGCTGGGGTGGCCAGTGTGTGTGTTGGGGGGATGTTTTGTGTGTGTGTGTGTGTGGGGGGTGGTGGTTAGTGTGTGACGCAGCAACCTGCCCCCCCCCCCTGCAACCGCGTGTTGAATGGATGGGACCCTCTCCCCCTCTCCGTCCCTTCCCCCCCTCTTCCGCCTCCCCACTCTCTCTTCCCTTCCCCCCCCCTCCCTCCCTTCCCCCTTTTCCCCCTCCCCACTCTCTCTTCCCTTCCCCCTTCTTGCTCTCCCCCTCTGCCCCCCACCCCTCTCCCCTCCTCCACCCTCCTTCTCCCCTCCTCCAACCCCTCTCCCCTCCTCCAACCCCCTCTCCCCTGCTCCAACCCTCTCTCCCCTCCCCTCTACCCCCTCCCTTCCCCCCCTCTCCCCACTCCCCCTCCTCTCTCCCCTCATCTCTCTCTCTTCCTCTCTCTCTGCCCTCCTCTCTTTCTCTCTCTCTCTCCCCTCCTCTCCCTGTCTCCGTCTCTCTATCCCCTCCTCTCTCTCTCTCTCCCCTCCTCTCTCTCCCCCTTCCCCCACTCACCGCTCCCCTCCCCATCCCTCTCTCTCCCTTCCCCCTCTCCTCCCCATCCCCAATCTCTCCCCATCTCCCCCTCTCCTTCGCCCTCCCGTCTCCTCCACCTACTCCCACCCTGTGTGTGTGGGGGGTGGTTAGTGTGCGTGTGAAGCCACAGCAACCCCCCCCCTGCAAACGCGCGTTGGGGAAACAGACCCAACGGGTATGCACTTGGTCTAGTATATATATACATGTGTGTGTGTTTGCACTTGTGGGTAGACACAAAATGCTGGAGTAACTCAGCGGAACAGGCAGCATCCCTGGAGAGAAGGAATCGGTCACATTTCAGGTCGAGACCCTTCTTTAGACTGATGTCAGAGGAGTGGGCGGGACAGAGATGGAATGTAGTCGGAGACAGTAAGACTGGTGGGAGAATTGGGAAGGAGGGGATAGAGAGGGAAATCAAGGGCACGTTAGAGAAGTCAATGTTCATACCGCTGGGGTGTTAGGTACCCAAGCAAAATATGTGGTGCTGTTCCTCCAATTTGCGCTGGACCTCACTCTGACAATGGAGGAGGCCCAGGACAGAAATGTCAGATTGGTTATGGGAGGGGGAGTTAAAGTGCTGAGCAACAGGAGATCAGGTAGGATAAGGCAGACAAAAATGCTGGAGAAACTCAGCGGGTGAGGCAAGATCTATCGAGTGAAGGAATAGGTGATGCTGCGGAGGTGCTCAGCGAAATGTTCACTGAGCCTGCGCGTGGTCTCGCCGATGTACAGAAGTCGATACCTGGAACAGCGGATGCAGTAGATAAAGTTGAAGGAGGTGCGTGAACCTCTGCCTTACCTGAAAAGACTGGATTCAGTCGAGGGGGGAGGTAAAGGGACAGGTGTTGTATCTCCTGCAGTTGCAGGGCAAAGTAACTGGGGAGGGGGTGGTTTGGGTGGGAAGGGATGAGTTGACCAGGGAGTTGCAGAGGGTATGGTCTCTGCAGAAAGCAGAAGGGGTGGCGATGGGAAGCTGTGGCCAGTAGTGGGATCCCAATTGAGGTGGCGAAAGTGTTGGGAGAATTATATGCTGTATATGCGACAGCTGATGGGGTGGAAGGTGAGGACAAGGGGGACTCTGTCGTTGTTGCTAATGGGGGGAGGGGGAGCAAGAACTGAGCTTTGGGATATTGAGGAGACCCTAGTGAGAGCCACATCCATAATGGAAGAGGGGAATCCCCATTTCCTAAAGAATGAGGACATCTCCGATAATCTAGTATGGTAAACCTCATCCTGGGTGCAGATGCGGCGTAGAAGGAGCCTTGGGAGTAGGGGATAGAGTCTTTACAGGAAGCAGGCTGGGAAGAAGTGTAATCTAGATAGCTATGGGAGTCAGCAGGTTTGTAGTTGATGTCGGTCAATAGTCTGTCGCCAGTGATGGAAACAGTGAGATCCAGAAACGGTAGGGAGATGTTGGAGATGGTCCAAGTGAATCTGTGCAGGATGGAAATTAGTCGTAACGTTGATGGTCAGTGAGTTCTGCATGGGTGCAGGAGGCAGCACCGATGCAGTTTTCAATGTATTCGGTGGGACATGAACAAGTCTGGCAGGACAGTTCTGTTTATGGATTTTGAGGAGAAGATAAAATCGGGCCGTGTAGGGCTGGGGAGCGATAAGTTTGGAGGCTTTAGAGGGCAGAGAGCCGGAATTAGTAAAATTCAGAAATGGTGTGTGATATTAAGGTCTAGTGCCGTCTGTGGGGTCATGGTCCAAGGATAAGTAGGGGGAGGTGTCGGAGAGTTGTCGCCTGGCCTCAGCACGGTAGAGGTTAGCGCGCCAGACTACCACGGCGCCTCCCTTGTCGGCAGGTTTGATTATCAAGTCGGGGTTGCTGCAGAATGAGCGGAGAGCTGAACGTTCAGGGCGGGGGGAGGTTAGAGTAAGTGAGTGGAGTGGAAAAGTTGAGGCGGTTGATGTCCCGCTGAGTTAGAAATGAAAAGGTCTAAAGAAGGTAGAGGGCCATCTGAAGGAGTACAAGAGGAGGGGGTCCAGTGGAGATGGGAGAAGGCATCATCACTGGGTGGTGAGAACTCCTTCCCATAGAAAAAGGCATGGAGACAGAGGCTACGGAAGAACTCTAATTCGTGGCGGACCCGAAACTCATTGTGGTGGGGGCAGAGGGGAACAAAGGTGAGGCCTCTGATGAGGACAGACCATTCCATATCAGAGGAGGTCAGAGGGGATGGTGAACACACGACAAGGGTGGAGGTTGCAGTCGGAGGAAGGTGGGTGAGTAGATGGGGGCCAAGGCGATGTCTGGTGGGGGGGTGGTGGGTGTACTATGTTTACATATTATGTTGTGCTGCAGCAAGTAAGAATTTCAATGTTCATCAAGAGTTTCATCTGGGACACATGATAATAAAACACCCTTGACTCTTGACTCTTGACTCAGCGGGCAGGCAGCATCTCTGGAGAGAAGGAATGGGCGACATTGTCTGAATAAGGGCCTCCACCCGAAACGTCACCTATATTGTTGCAGACATGAACTATCACCAGCCTTTGAAGTCATTCATCAATTGTTTACTCGTACTGCAGCAAATCTTTTTTCACAAATATCAGAAAATGTAGGAAAAATAATAACACATGCCATCTGAGACAATATCTATTTACTGGTTCCCATGGTTAAAACTATTTGAATGCAGTTAGTTCTCTTTTAAAGTGATAATTGGGTTCCTAATCGTTATATAAAATGTCATTATAAAATTAATAGTGTCATTGGGAAAAGAGGGTTGGAAGCAAGAGTGTTTCAGACTCACTAAAACAAAATTATGTTTATTTTCTGGAAGATTTTCAAAACTAAAAGTCTCTTTAATAGCTATAAATTATTTTTGTTACTGCAAGCTAAAAATACTAAAATCTCTCAAGAACACAGCTGCTAGTTTCACTACAGAAGGCCATGAAATTGACAAGTAATCGCTTCTCTTGATATATGTGCAATGGTACTCTATTAAACAATATAACATAACTATATGTTACATTGTTTAATAGGGTAGCATTGCATATGTATCAATTGAAGTAATTTATTCTCCATTTCAATTGCCTCGTGGTGAAACTAGCAATTGTGTTCTTAATGGTGTCTGATTATTGGGGAGAGGTTACATATAAAGATGTTTTTTTTACCAACACTTACTTTTTTTCCAAGACAGCTTTTTTTCTGCTTGTAACTTTTAAGTGGTTCTCTAGTTCCCGATCAAAATTGTGTTACAATCAACTTGGCCCGCATAACACAAATTGTTTTCCCTAATTCACCTCTGAAGTTATATGCAATCCATGTTTTAGACATAGCAGAATCATCATTATATTATTGCTTAATCTTCATTGTTTAAACATTATTATAAAGAAGAAATTAGCCTCTAAATCTTTTTTTTAACAGTCTTGCAAATTTTCAAGGCATGGAGTTACTTTCTGGTGCCAGAATCATAGAAGGATGATTATTGCCAAGGTTCAACTCAATTTCTCTCTTCGCTGTTTAATCATGCTATAGTTTGATTAAGCATTAGTTATTCTACATCACAACTTAACAGAACATAAAAAATTGTCCTAAGGTGATTCACATGAGTATTATCAAACATTTTGATTCACTCGACATTGTAAAAGCACAGCATTAATTTCTGTGATGTGTGTGTTGCTACAATGAGTTGTCTATCTTAAATTGATGCTGAACTGACTGGCTTGCTAAGCCAATTTAGAAGACAATCACACTATTTTTGTGCCTGGAGCCATATATAAAAAGTCTGCGTAAAGACGGCAGATGTCCTGCCTTAAAGTATATTTCAGGTGAGGTTTTACAATGTTGTTGAGACTAGATTTTTATTCTACTTTAAATGATTGATTTCTATAATCTAACACAATATTAGGTGGTATTATGAATAGAAATAAGGAGGCAAAGAAGCTTCAAGGAGATACAAACAAGCTGAATGTGTGTGCCATAACATAGCAGATGCAACATAATATGTTGAAATTTGAAATTATCGACTTTGGTATCCACAACAGAAAGTGATGAGAGGATGCGTAATGCTGGTGTTGAAACGGATCAAGGTTTAGATGTACACCGATTATGAATAGCCAACAATCAGATTCTGCAAGGAAATTTTGTCTATCTTCGGTTTAAATCAGCATCTGCAGTTCCTTCTTATAAATTATGAGGGAATTTGACTATGGCAGCAAAGACGTTTGAATGAAATTAAAGAATCCTTGATTAGTCTTCACCTGGAGCATTGTTACCATCTTGGTCTCCTCACCTGAAAAAAGTATATAGTTGTCACACAGGGGGTGCAGTGGTGGCAGGTATGCAATATGAGGAGAGACTGATGTATTCTCCAAACATTAGGTTTAGAAGAATGAGAGATCTCATTGATATGTGGAAAATTCTTATGTGGTGCAATAGACAGGAAACAGAGAAGATGTTTCTCCTGGCTGACAAATCAAAAAATAGGGGGTCATTGTCTCAGAATAATGAACAGGCCATTTAGGATTATGATTAAAATAAATTTCTTCAAATAGTGGGTGGTAAATCTTTGGAATTTTATACCCGAGATGGATATAGGAAAGTAGTAGAGAGGTTAAGAAGATTGGAGATGCACAACGATCTGGATGTCCTAGCACATGATTTGCAAAAGACTAGTGTTCAAATACAGTAAATAATTAGGAAAGGTAATAGCATATTATTTAATAACAGAAAATACCGGGAAGGCACAGGTCAGGCCGCATCATCTATAAAAAGAAAAAGTCAACATTTCAGCATACTGAAAATGTAGCTACATTATCATTCTATTATAGCATAATTGAATGATTAACATGTAGCGGCACCAAACGTGGTGAATAAGGCCAGACGTCAGGCAGGTGCAAACAGTAGTTTATTCAGGTGTTACACGTTAGGTTAGTCCGCTAACTATATTATCATTGCTACTGTAGCTGAGCGTGGTTGTACTCTCGGGCTCAGCTACCTGTTGACTGCCAAGGTCTCGAGATGAGATAACCTTAAGTAGCAGGACATCCCTCTAGCCCATGACGTCACGTGCCAGCCCTCGTACCTACTGACGAGAGTTCGACCATAAGTGGTCTGTGTATAGGCTGACGCCACAAACATCTACTGAACAGTGGAATTAATACCAGGCTCACCCATGTCAGTACACATCAATATCTTTTCTTTGTTGCTAACCAATATTAAACCACCGGTTTTAATAACCTTGTCACATTCACCTTTTTCATTGCCAACTAATATCAAGATTTTGTATTTAATAACCCAGCTACAGAATCCTCAGATCAATTTCTCCTTACTATGAACTTCGCATTGATTCTGATTTTGTTGCTGCTATTGACTTTCTAACAGGGACTGCTGGTCAGTTCAATATTTTAGCCATATTTTGCTTTATTTCTTGTTCTCTGACATTTCTCCTATGTAGATAAAATGACATAAATAGCTTGCTTTTTCCTAACCACATATCTAATCGAGTGGCTATTATTATACTCATCATTAAGAGCAATGATATTCATGCAGTTTAATACTTACCATTCCATTTCTCCCTATAATCAATAAATGAAAACAATAGCTTTAACTGATATGTCAACCCAGAGTTTAACTATCTCAGTTGCTTTGTTGAAAGATCTTAAACATAATGCATCACTGTAAGGGATATATAGTGCCATCAATATTACATCACATGATCACTTTGTCCAAAGGCTCCTGCAGTGCTGAAAAAAAATCTTAACTGCCTGGTATTGTTTTTAAGCTCTACTGGAACTTTAAGTCACTCTCTTAAACTTTGAACAATCGTTTCTATTTTTTTTTACTTTATTAGGCCTGAGGCTTTGTAAAAGTGGCTATGTATGTGTAATTTCACATATCCAGAATTAAATTTCCACAAAATTCAATGGTTCCACTGCATTAGTTCCCTTGTTAATGTATTTCTTTCTTTCTTTTATTAGCTAGTGCTCATTGAATCTATTTTTATTGTTAATCTACTTCTAAACCAAGTAAAATTGGCTCATTTAAAAAAAATATTCTCATCATGAATTATCTTTGTATGTTTCTTTGGTATGTCATGATGATTACATTTATAAAGGTTTCTGCAACTTATTGCTGAACATTCAATGAATCAGGGCTCTTATTTTTTATTATATCTATCTTCTCGTACAATTTGCTTTTCTCTGCACAATTAAAATGCACAGAGTTGGGGTTGAGCTCCAGAAACTTAACAGGATCAGCACCATTACCATAGAAAAATATCAAAGGCTAGTTAGCCTATAGTGCATGATAAGCTCCAGGCTCCCCAGTCTTTCCTACATCTCAAAGACTCGAGTCACGGTAAAATGTTCTGCTCTTACCTGATGAGTGAAACTCTAGCAACTCTCAAGTAGCTGAACAACATTCATGACACGAAATGTGCCATCAAAAGCATTTGCTTCCTCCATCGCGGGCTCACTGTGACTCAGTGTTTCAACTTTGAAGGAAATTCTGGTTGTCTTCAGGTAATTTTAGGGAAATGGAATAATTTGGGAAAATTTCCACATCCAGCCCGCGAAGGGGTGTAAAGGTAACACACACAGCACTGCCTGTTTGGCGCTCAAAGGTTTAAACAGATGCTGTCAGTTTAACGCGTGGGAAATTAAACAAAAAGCTGTCGGCTGCAGCGCTATGGGTTTTAAACATAGTGCTATGGCCACAGCATGATGGGTCACAGACTGTTCGGGAAAATTCTCGTACAACAATGAGTCTTCGGAATTCTCTTTCTCAGTGGAAGTTGAGCCTTTGATTATTTTTCAGGCAGTGGTAGAATTCTGGATAAGCCTAGTGGTGAAAAGTTACAAGTGGGCAGTTGTGAGAATATCCTGGTTATGTAATAATTGTAGTGTAAAATATTTTATTAAAAGTAAAAGATTGTCTTGACTTTTATGGGTTCTGAATAAGCTGAAGTTTGCAATTCTGTACTATACTAGAGGAGCAGTGGTAATCAGGAAGCCTGCATACCAGGCTTTTCTGATAGTGCTTCCTGTTATGCCCAAGGGAAAGACAATTGACAATAGTGGGAGAGGATGTTCTTTTCTGTGGACTTGGAAATTGGGTAAACAGAAACTTCTGTAGGTAACTGATAAAGATCCTTACATTGTTTAAGAAGGTACTGCAGATGCTGGACCAGTTCCCTGTCATGAAGAAGTTTTGTGATAATCATAGTATGACAAGTATTGTATTAGTGACAAGTATACTTTGAATGGGTATAGCCCGTGATTAATTTGTGTTAAACGTCATTGCTGCAACTCTGTATAAACATGTGACTACGTTTCCAAAATACTATAAAAGAAGCTGTATGTCTTTGTTCATTAGAGTGGTAGCTCAGAAGAGTTAAGTGTCTGTTGCATACTTGACTCAGTATCCCTGACACTCTCACCGGCTGATAATCAGTAAAGCTTGACTTGGTTTACCTAACCCATTGTGAGTTGTCTGTCTTTAAGAAGTGAACCTTATCAGTTGGATTGCAGTTACATTGGGATTGGCGATCTTACAGAACGATGGGTGGGCTCAAGGGGCCGAGAGGGAGAGGGAGGGGTGGAGAGAGGAAGAGAGGGAGAGGAGGGAGAGGCGAGGGAGAGAGGGAGAAGGAGGGAGGGAGGGAGGGAGGGAGAGAGAGAGAGAGAGGAAGGGAGGGAGAGAGAGAGGGAGTGAGAGAGGGACGGAATAAAAGAGGGAGGGAGAGAAAAAAGGGGCGAGGGAGGGAAAGGGGGAGGGAGGGAGAGAGGGAGGAAGGGAGGGAGGGAGAGGGAGGGAGGGAGAGAGAGGGAGAGAAGGAGAGAGAGGGAGGAAAGGAGGGAGAGAGAGGGAGGGATGGAGGGAGAGAGGGAGCGAGGGAGGGAGAGGGAGGAAGGGCGAGGGAGGAAGGGCCGGAGAGAGGGAGGGAGGGAGGGGGAGAGAGGGAGGGAGGGAGGGAAGGAGGGAGAGAGGGAGGGAGAGTGGGAGGGAGAGAGAGAGCAGAGACTGAGACACATGAGAGCAGGTTGAAAAAACGAAGACAACGAAAGCTTTTGGAGGCAACGAAAGCTGCCTTGCATAACACTGTACAAGTGAGTAACAGATGCAGACAGATACGGTGTAGTTACACAGATCTGCTTTGCCTTGTTCTTCTTTGTGTTGTTAATGTGTGCCCGCGAAAACCCCCCAACAATAAATAGCACGCAGGAAGCGAGGTTGAAAAAACGAAGATTATATCACTGTTCCTTTATCATTGCTGCTTCTCCATAATGAATGCCTAACAGCACTTCCCCATTCAAACTACAGCAATTGAGGAAGGGATAACCAGCTTCGCAAGGATAATTTAAGGATAGGCGACCAATGTGAGCATTGCCATTGATGGCCATTTCCTGTAAATAATTGTTCTATAATGGTTTTGAAATTTTGTTCGTCAAAATACTTTCAATAATCATTTCCAGCTAATTATTTTCTCAAGTGTGTTTAAAAATGCAATTAACCTATTAGTAACCTACATCATTACCTATAATAATGATACAATAATGTGGAGTGAATTCCTATTGTGTCCCATTATGAAGAACAAACTGCTTTTAATTACTTTTTCCTGGGTATTTCACAATTACAACATGACTGAAATTAAAACCTCAGGTCAGATATGATTTTTACACTGGGCATTGAAACCCTGTGAAAAACATTAATGATTCTTCATGCAATCAACTTATTCTGGGTAAATATTGATTATGAACATAATAAAAAATTCCAATCAACACATCAGTTTGTTAACATTTAAGATTGCTTAAAATGTTAAAGATAATTTGTTTTTAATTAGCCAATTTTGTGATGCTTTTGTTTTGTGACTGATAGAAGACAAAGGGTTGTGGTGGAGGAAAATATTTAGGTTGGAGGTCTGTGACTAGTAGAAGTCTGCAAGGATTGGTGGTGGGACCAATGCTGTTTGTAATATATATGACATTGGGCCCCATATCTGAGGAAAGATGTGCTGGTGTTGGAGAGTGTCCAGAGGTTTATGAGAATGATCCAGGATAAGACTGGGTTAATGTATGAGGAGCGTTGGATGGCTCTGGGCCTGTACTTGCTGGAGCTTAGAAGGATGACGGGGAATCTAATTGAAACATACCAAATAAAGCAAGGCCTAGATAGAGTGGATGTGGAGAGGATGCTTCAAGTAGTGGGAGAGTCTAGAACCAGAGGGCACAGCTTCAGAATAGGACGCACCTTTAGAATGGAGATGTGGAGGAATTACTTTAGGCAGAGGGTGGTGAAACTATGGAATTAATTGCCACAGACAGCAGTGGGGGCCAACTCATTGGCTATTTTTAAAGTGGAGATTGATAGATTCTTGATTAGTAAAAGGTCTGTCTCACGAATCTGCGGTCATTGGCGGCGAAACGGGAAGAATCTGCCGCCATAGACCGCGCACTCGTGAGAAAGAACAATTCCCGGGCCGTGCGACGGTGTTCCCAACACCGCGCGGTGCAAAAATAAAATCGACAATGTCGAAAACACTATACTCACCACACAACCTCCACCAGTGATGCACGAGTGCGCACGGCCGCTCGCACGGGCCGCCGCCAGTGTGGGTCGAGCGCCGTGCATCAAACCTCCTCTGCCACAGCCTCCGCCAGTGACGCACGTGCCGCCGCCAGTGAGGCACGTGTGCTGCGCGGCCACAGGCACAGCCACCGCTACAGCGCCGCGATCAGGATGGCCGCCGCCACAGCCGCCGCTGGTGAGTCACGTGCGGGGGGCCGACGTCATCGCAGTCGGCCCGCCCTTTTTTTACTTACCGCAAGCACGTGGGACCCGCCGTGTTTGAATTAACTCGGCCCCCGCGCAACATCCGTGCGGCGCTCCGGTGGATAGGCTCGACGCTCTCGCCGTTGCCGCGCGGTCCTCGCTACCGGCGACGCCGCGCTTCACCGCCGATGACCGCAAACAGGTAAGACACGGCCTGTAGCTGACACAAGGGTGTCAGAGGTTACAGGGAGAAAGCAGAATAGGGTTGAGATGGGAAAATAAATCACCAATTATCAAATGGCCGAGCAGACTCAATGAGTGGAATAGCCTATTTTTTTGCTATGTCATATGAACGTATAGATTAGCTGCAGAAATGGGCGGTGAAATGGTCAATGTAAAGGAAAAATATACAATTAATGACATGACGCTTAACAGCATTGATGTACAGTGGGATCTTGGGGTCCAAGTCCATAACTTCGTGAAAGCAGCCACACTAGTAGTTAGAGTGGTAAATAAGGCATATTGTTTTGCTTCCTTTTGTAGGCCGGGACATTGAGTATAATGGGCCTGTCCCACTTAGAGGGGGGGGGAACAAGGGGGGACAAGGGGGAGACGGGGTGGGGAGAAGGAGTGAAGACAACTTTTAGGAAGCCAGAGATACACGGCTGTGAAACTCGGCGGACATTAACATGTCCTCGGTTATCCTTGGTTCTGAAAACTACTGTTTATGGTTTTTGTTTCCAATAATCCAATGAAATTCACCGGTCAGCACCGGCGACAACCTACGAGAATCTACGACCTCCTGGCGACCCACTACCACTGCACCTACGGCACAAGAATTCTTGCTAGTCTACTTGGTGTCAAAATTCTGGTCGCTGCTAATTTTTCAACATGTTAGCAGCGACCAGAATGAAGCCGCAACTAGTTCCGAGAATGCGGGAACTACTCACGACCATAAAGGCGACTTCATGAACCACCCGCGAACATGTGGCGACTGCATAGTCTCCTGTAGTCGCCTAAAAAGTCGCCTAAGTGGGACAGGCCCATAAGCGTCAGGAAGTCATGACGGAGCTTTATTGGACTGACGTGAGGCTCACTGGCCTATAATTCCCTGGGTTCCCTCTCCTTCCATTCTTAAATAATGGAACAAGCAGATCTTAATCAGTGCAGATAATAACATCTCCTCTCCACACTGACTATAACAGATGCATTTCAAGGCTGAATGCTAAGCCCCCTGCTCAATCCTCTCTAAACCCTTGACTGTGTGGTTAAGCACACCTCCAGAGCCATTTACACATTTGCTAATGGCCAATTGTTGGCTGAATCATGGGTGGTAATCAGTTAGCTTACAGGAAATAGAACACTTGGTTGAGTGATGCCACAACAACAATGTCTCGCTCAATGTCAACAATACAAGGATCTAATCACTGACTTCAGAAAGGGAAAGTCGGGTGGCTACATGCCACTTTCATTGGTGGGTCGGCAGTAGAGATATAGCAGTTTCAAACTCCTAAGTGTTAAGATTGCAGCGGCCTGTCCTGGGCACAGAACATAGATGTAATCATGAAGAAGGCTTCACTTTACTCTTAGAAGTTTACAAAGACTCCAACAAACCTATACAGATGTACTGTAGAAAGTATCTGGACTGGTTGTATAATAGCCTGGTACGGCAATACCAATGCACAGGAATGCAAGAGGTTACAAAGAGTGGCGGACTCAACACAATCTTTCATGGGCACAGACCTCCTACCATTGAAAACATCAATATGACATGCTGCCTCAAAAAAGTGACATCTGTTATCAAGGATCTCCACTATCGAGGTAAGACCACTTCTCGCCCTTACCATGGATTTACGTTTTTGTTTGTTGTCTGAGCCTATGTGCCTGTGATCTGCAGCAAGCTAAATTTTCATTGTTTCTGTTCATATGACAATAAACTAAACTTGACGTGTAGAGTTTCCCCAAAGTGCTCCAGAGTTCCCTCACGCCCAAAAGATAGGCTAGTTGGTAAGTTAATTGGCTATTGTAAAATTATCTCTCCTGTAGGTGGATGAAAGGTGAAAAAGGATGTTGATGGCATATGAGAGAGGATAGATTACAAGGAAATACATGGAGGAGTGGGAATGATGAGATTGCTCTGAGGGCAGTATAGCTTTGGTGGGCTCTATGTCATAAGATAATGATAATTGAATAACAGATCTGAATGGCCATATTACATTTCTTATTAGATTGCTTTTTAATCACGTATTGCTTTTTTTTTAATTTTTATTTATTAGAAGTACATTACATTACAACCACATACATTAATACTCATCATTTATATCTTCTTACAATTAATGTACTCCCTTTATTTATTTTTTACACTAGAAAAAGAGAAGATTGAAAGAAAGAAGAAAGTGAAGGAAAAAGTGCAAGTGTAAAAAAGTGTAGAAAATGTAACAACAAAAAAGGACGAAGACCCTATAAGAGCGAAATTAAAAACAAAAAGAAAAAGAGTTAAGAAATAGGCCCTAAGAAAAGAAAAGAGAAAGAGAAAAAAAGAGAAACAGATGTTTGTTTTTTTTTGAGCATCACGTAAATAGGACATACCAACTCTTCAACTATCACCCCCCTTACCTGACCTCAATTTTTTATTTTTTTAAAGTACTTTTGCACCCTATGTTTGTAATAATTCTATAAATGCAGACCACGTCAGGTGGAAGTGATCTGGTTTACCTGCTAGGAGGAGTCTTATCTCTTCAAGGTGTAATGTTTCAAACATATTTGAAATCCACATATTTATAGTTGGTATTGGAGCCTTCTTCCAAATTTTAGAATTAGCTTTTTTCCAGTTATTAACCCATAGTCCATTAATTTCTTTTGAAACACATTTAGTTCTGGATCATCTTCCGTTATTCCGAAGATAATCCATTCTGCTTTGGGTATCAGTCTTGTTTTAAATAACTTTGTAAAGATTTCAAAAATTTCATTGCAAAATTTTTGAATTTTTGTACAGAAGACAAATGAGTGCGCTATAGTTGCTTCTTGGGATTGACATTTATCACAAATAGATGATACGTTTGGGAAAATTTTATGAATTTTAGTTTTCGAATAATATAATCTATGTAAAATTTTAAATTGTATTAAAGTGTCTTACATTAATCGAGCATTTATGCACTTTTAATAAGTATTCATTCCAACTTTCCTTTGAAATTTTAATAGCTAACTCTTGTTCCCAGTCTCTTCTGATACCCTCCGTAGATGGTATTTGTGCATTTAAGATAATATTATACAAATATGATATTAAGTTTGCTGATTCCGCTTTTATCTGCATTGCCTCGTCCAGTACATCTGCTGGGTTATTATAATGATCTTTAGTATATTTTTTCAAATAGTCGCATATTTGAAAGTATTTAAAATATTGATTATTTCCGAGTTTATATTTTATTTGTAATTGTTGAAATGAAAGTAATTTTCCAGTTTCATACAAGTCACCAAGCGTTTTAATTCCTAGTCTATCCCATTGTGTATAAGCTTTATCTATAATAGAAGGACTAAACGAAGGGTTATTGACTATAGGTAATAAAAGTGATAAGTTTCTTAATTTTAAATTTTGTTTTATTTGTTTCCAAATACGGATTGTACTATGAATAATTGGGTTCTTATTATAGTTTATGTTATTCAATTTCATTGGAGAGAGGAGGATCGCTCCAATGTTTCTAGAGGAGCAATCCTCTTTCTCCATTACAATCCAGTCTACTTGCTGGGCGGAGTTATCCATCAGTTGAATCATGTTTTTAATATTTACTGACCAATAATAATACATAAAATTAGGTAGTGCTAGACCCCCCAATACTTTAGGTTTATTCAGATGGGTTTTTTGTATTCTATGTGCTTTATAGTCCCATATAAAATTAGTGATATCTGAGTCGAGTTTTTTAAAAAACTTCTTAGGTAAGTATATAGGAATTGATTGAAATAGGTATAAAATTTGTGGTAAAAAGATCATTTTTATTGCGTTTATTCGGCCTATTAAAGACATCGGGAGCGTTTTCCAGAATTTAATTAATGTATTCAGTTTATTAAGTAGGGGGTCAAAATTTGCCCTGAACATACCTTGATATGTTCTGGTAATTTCGATTCCCAAATATTTAAATTTTTCTGTAGCTATTTTAAAAGGGAATTTTAAAAGATGTGTTGAATCTTTCGGTTTTATTGACATAATTTCACTTTTATTCCAATTTATTCTATATCCAGAAAAAGATCCGAAGTCTTCAATTAAATTTAATATATTTGGTATAGTGATTTGAGGTTTTGTAATATACAATAATATATCATCCGCGTATAAAGATATTTTATTATATGAGTCTTTAGTATTATATCCATGAATATCAGGGTGTATTCTATTTTTTTCTGCTAGCGGTTCAATAATGAGAGCAAACAGCTGTGGTGATAATGAGCATCCTTGTCTATTTCCCCTTGATAGTTGAAATTTCGAGGATAATATGTTATTAGTAAGTATTCTAGCTGTAGGTTTGTTATATAGTAACTTAATCCATAAAATAAAATTCTCTCCCAGTTGAAATTTTTGTAATACTTTATCCATATAATTCCATTCTACTTGATCAAATGCTTTTTCAGCATCCAGTGAAATAATTGATAATTCTTGATCTTCAGATTTGTATGAGTGCATTATGTTGAGTAGACGTCTCATATTATTAGAAGAGTATCTCTTAGGGATAAACCCTGTCTGTAATCACGTATTGCTGAGAAGAGATTAGGCATCAGTACTCTTTTTGGGACAGCAAAGCCAAGATGTTGGCGTGATTTAGTTTTCTATCAAACTGTGGTTACTTAATATGAATTGTCACATGTTTATTTTTAATAAGCTTCTAATACTGACCAAGTCACATGTGCATGTTTATGATATACACTTGCATGATGTAATAGATTAATAATAATTGTATTAATTTCAAATGGGTTTAGCACCATTAATCTACATAAATGGCCAGAGTGGACAATGTGAAAATATCAAGACACAAGGCCATGAAGATACTGGAATCTTGAACAACAACAAAACTGCTGGACAAACGGTGCAAGTTGGACAGTATCTATTAAGGGAAATGGACAGATGACGATTCAGGTCAGGACCCTTTTTCAGACTGAAAAATGGACCAGCAACTAGTCGTGATCCTTTCTCGGAATCTGAGAAATTATTAATCTACTGATCCTGAATGGTCTCTTTGTAAAGCAAAAGTTAGTTGATTGTAGTCACAGAAAAGTATTCGTCAGATTTTTGCAATCATGGATTTTGTCAATGATGTGTGACTTTGTCAAATTGAAGCTCTTTTTTTCCCCCTCCCAATAATTTATTTCCCATCATTTACATAGCAAAAATACAAGCTAATCCAATTTCTTTATTAGAAGCAGAAATCACTGTAAATTTTGTGCCAAGTAATAAATCTCCAAAACAGGAAACCATGGCAGTATAGTTCTAATGCAAAATGTTTGATAAAATCAAATCCTGTTGATCTCACATTTTAAATTATGCTTTAGAAATAAGGCATTTGTGAATGATTGCATCCTGGTGCCATTTATTAGAAAAATACCTGGCTAAAGAGTCCAATCCAAAATGTTCTTTCAATTAAATATTTTTACATAGAGCAACTACTTGTCGAGGACAAATCTGTAACAACAATTCAGGACCAGGGCTGGCAGATTCAGTAAAATTAATTAATGATACATTTTCACACAGTAGATGAGTTAGCAAATTTAGATAGCAAATTTATTCATTCAGTCAATTCATTAATGGTCTTTTCAAAGTTGCTGCAGTGTTTTGAAAAGGTTACATGACTTTGTTCATCTATAACTGATTCAGAAAGCATCTCTGACTATTATAGTTGGGTTACACTGGTATCGTGCTTAGCACTACCGCAGAGAGCACTGATTCATTTTGGTCCTCCACATAGAAACATTCACAAGTATGTACCCAGCTGCTCTTTAAAAAAAGAGATCCCACTGCTCTGTGCTGCTGTGGCAGGAACGCAGGTGCTAGGAACCCAGCATGAATCACTGTCCTGTGCCGGTGCGCTAACAACAATGATTCAGCTCATGGCTTGGTGTAGAGAGGTTGCCTATCAGGGCTAATGTTGGGCCATTTAGTGAGAGCAATATGGCTGCTCATCTTTAAGATGTGGGACTCGGATGTGGGAGCTGCATGGTAATGACAAGCATGTTGAGTGTGGGCTATTGCTGGGAAACATAGAAAATAGGTGCAGGAGGAGGCCATTTGGCCCTTCGAGCCAGCACTGCCATTCATTGTGATCATGGCTGATTGTCTCCTATCAATAACCCGTGCCTGCCTTCTCCCCATATCCCTTGATTCCACTAGCCCCTAGAGCTCTATCTAACTCTCTCTTAAATCCATCCAGTGATTTGGCCTCCACTGCCCTCTGTGGCAGGGAATTCCATAAATTCACAACTCTCTGGGTGAAAACGTTTTTTCTCACCTCAGTCTTAAATGACCTCCCCTTTAAATGACCAGCTTCCCAGCGGGTGGGCCTATAATCATCGGGCTGCCATTGCGGCGACTGGGTGCAGTGGCCTCAAACTGGCCCCGACCTCGGGTGGACTAGGAGGAGGAGGAGGACTGGACATTTTAGTGCCTTCCCTCACAGTGGAGAGTGTAGATTCTGCTTTGGGGGGATGTTCGTGTTGAATCTCTTATAGTGTGTTGTGTCCTTTTTTTTCTATCTCTTTTTATTATTCATATGGATAATTTTCTCTATAAAGCACTTTGGCTTCTTTGATTGAAATTGATTGAAAAGTGCTATATAAATAAATTTACTTTACTTTACTTTTATTCTAAGACTGTGGCCCCTGGTTCTGGACTCGCCCAACATTGGGAACATTTTTCCTGCATCTAGCTTGTCCAGTCCTTGTATAATTTTATATGCTTCTATAAGATCCCCCCTCATTCTTCTAAACTCCAGTGAATACAAGCCTAGTCTTTTCAATGTTTCCTCATATGACAGTCCCGCCATCCCAGGGATCAATCTCGTGAACCTACGCTGCACTGCCTCAATCACAAGGATGTCCTTCCTCAAATTAGGAGACCAAAACTGTACACAATACTCCAGATGTGGTCTCACCAGAGCCCTATACAACTGCAGCAGAACCTCTTTACTCCTATACTGAAATCCTCTTGTTATGAAGGCCAACATTCCATTAGCTTTCTTCACTGCCTGCTGTACCTGTAAGCCAACTTTCAGTGACCGGAGTACAAGGACGCCCAGGTCTCGCTGCACCTCCCCCTTACCTAACCTAACCGCATTGAGATAATAATCTGCCCCCTTGTTTTTGCCGCCAAAATGGATAACCTCACATTTATCTATATTATACTGCATCTGCCACGCATCTGCCCACTCACTCAACCTGTCCAGGTCACCCTGCAACCTCCTAACATCCTCTTCACAGTTCACACTGCCACCCAGCTTTGTGTCATCCGCAAACCTGCTAGTGTTGCTCCTAATTCCCTCTTCCAAATCATTAATATATATGGTAAACAGTTGCGGCCCCAGCACCGAGCCTTGCGGCACTCCACTCGCCACTGCCTGCCATTCTGAAAAGGACCCGTTCACTCCTACTATTTGCTTCCGGTCTGCCAACCAATTTTCTATCCATGTCAACACCCTACCCCCAATACCATGTGCTCTAATTTTAGTCACCAGTCTCCCGTGCGGGACCTTATCAAAGGTTTTCTGAAAGTCTAGATACACTACATCCACTGGCACCCCTTCATCCATTTTACTTGTCACATCCTCAAAAAATTCCAGAAGATTAGTCAAGCATGATTTCCCTTTCATTAATCCATGTTGACTTGGACTAATCCTTTTACTGCTATCCAAATGCCCCATTATTAACTCTTTAATAATTGACTCCAGCACCTTTCCCACCACCGAAGTCAGGCTAACTGGTCTGTAATTCCCCGTTTTCTCTCTCACTCCTTTCTTGAAAAGTGGGATAACATTAGCTATCCTCCGATCCACAGGAACTGATCCTGAATCTATTGAACATTGGAAAATGATCATCAATGCGTCCACTATTTCTAGAGCCACCTCCCTGAGGACCCTGGGTTACAGACCATCAGGCTTAGGGGATTTATCATCCTTCAGTCCCATTAGCCTACCCAATACTATTTCTCGCCTAATGAAAATTTCTTTCAGTTCCTCTACCCCCTTAGATCCTCTGTCCTCCAGTACATCTGGGAGATTGTTTGTGTCTTCCTTAGTGAAGACAGATCCAAAGTACCTATTCAACTCTTCTGCCATTTCCTTGTTGCCCATAACAATTTCACCCGTGTCTGCCTTCAAGGGACCCACATTTGACTTTGCTACTCTTTTTCCCTTAACATATCTAAAGAAGCTTTTACTGTCCTTCTTTATATTCCTGGCCAGCTTCCCTTCATACTTCATCTTTACAGCCCATATTGCCCGTTTTGTTTCCTTCTGTTGTCCTATGAAAGTTTCCCAATCCTCTGACTTCTGGATACTCTTTGCTGAGTTATACATCTTTTCTTTTAGTTTTATTCTATCCCTAACTTCTCGTCAGCCACGGTTGCCTCCTACTCCCCTTAGAATCTTTCTTCCTTTTTGGAATGAAATGATCCTGCGTCTTCCG
The DNA here is from genome assembly GCA_038087875.1 of Malacoraja senta. Lineage (NCBI taxonomy): Eukaryota > Metazoa > Chordata > Chondrichthyes > Rajiformes > Rajidae > Malacoraja > Malacoraja senta. The sequence goes on from CM075981.1 coordinate 53,770,029, forward strand.
GATTATGCCCAGAAATTCCTGCCATTGCTGTTCCACCGTCATTCCTGCTAGGATCCCTTTCAAGTCTACTTTGGCCAGCTCCCCTCTCATGCCTTCATAGTCCCCTTTGTTCAACTGCATCACTGCCACTTCCGATTTAACGTTCTCCTTCTCAAATTGCAGATTAAAACTAATCATATTATGATCACTACCTCCAAGTGGTTCCTTTACCTCGAGTTCTCTTATCTGGAACTGGCAGCAACATCTCCCTGCATTGACAAACCACTCAAATTCTATGGTCTCTCTCATGACCTCATGCTGGATGTGATGGATTCTACTCTACCATCTTCCTTTCTTTCTTTAGATACACAGCTCTCCCCAGCCTGGTGATATCTCAGTAGTCATGGCTCACTTTTAATACATTTAAAAATCTTCCTCTATTTAGCTTATAAAGTATGGTAATTCATATTTTTCTCACCTTTCTCAGACCACTAATTCCTTCAAACCTTAATACTGACTTCGCTATATGCTTTCTCCATTCAATTACTCATTTTATTAACAAAAAATGTTTCTTTTATTGATTAAATGCTGATTTAATTGTCAATTAAATTGAGAAACGCCTTTTCTGCAAGGTTTCACCAATTTAATCGTCAATTACTTTAAGCAGGCATTTAAAGGGATTTAAATGTTTCGGCTATTCATTCACAGGGCATGAAAGCCATTGGCAAGATTAACATTAATTATCTATCTATCTATTTATCTATCTATACACTTTTAAAACTGTGTGTGTGTGTGTGTGTGTGTGTGTGTGTGTGTGTGTGTGTGTGTGTGTGTGTGTGTGTGTGTGTGTGTGTGTGTGTGTGTGTGTGTGTGTGTGTGTGTGTGTTTGTGGGTGTCAGATTTGGCCTTTGATTCCTTTGAAAACCACATGCGAAAACTCCGAGATTTTTTCCATTTCGCTAGACATTACACTTTTACATACCCTAACACACTCGTTATTAGATTTAGACATTTTTATGTACACATTTTAAAATAAAATCCATCCCCCCCCCCCCCCCACTCACTCATTTTGTCGCCTCCTGCTGGCCAGCCACCATAACGGCTGCTGCCGCCCAGCTCTGCTCCACTACCCCCCCCCCCCCCGGGCCGGCTCTCTCACGCTGGCTCAAGCCAAACATCGGCTCTTCCACCGCTGCTTTTCGCCGTCCTCTGTCCGAGGACGCCGAAAAGAAGCGGCGGAACAACCCATCTTTGCCTTCAGCCAGCGTGATAGAGCCGGCGTGTCAACGGCCTGTCGGCCCGCAGCCCCATTGATGGCGTACGCAGCGTCTCGACGGCCATACGCAGCGTCTCGGTGTCGTACGCTGCGTACGCCGTCAAGACGCTGCGTATGCCGTCAAGACGCTGCGTACGACGTCCAGACGCTGCGTACGGCCATCCAGACGCTGCCTATGCCGTCAAGACGCTGAAGCACATTCGGGAACCAGACCCCGGGGTCTGAAGCACGTTCGGGGACCAGACCCAATGGGTCTGCACTTGGTCTAGTATTATTCTAAAAGTCTCATCTTGTTTGGATGTCTGCGTGCGAGCGAGCGATCTCAAGGAACTACATTAAAATGGTACACAATAGTGCATAATTGTTTGCAGAACCTTACTCAGCTTTTTCCCGTCGTCGTTCTTACAAGTTTCCTTCAGATTTTATGTTACATTTCACGTTATTAAAAAAAACTTTGAAAATAATAACTGTCTTTGAGAGGGAGACTGTGACAATGGTATCTCACAGTCGTCCAATTACAATGGGTTCTCATTTACACAAGCTGCCGTGATTCCGAAAACCGAAAATGACATCACAATAGGATCTCAGGCACACGTTGCAATCAACATTCCAAAAAGCGAAAACGACATTACAATGTGATCTCTGCTGAAATTGAAATTGAGATTGAAAACTTTTAAAGTGACATTTACTAAAACTCTCATCTTGTTTCTATCTATCTATGCGTATATGCTCCCGGAACTACGCCAAAACGGTACTCGATAGTGCTAAAATCTTTTGTACCACCTTAATCACAGTTGTCCTGTGGTTGTTTTGTGTCAAGTTTCGCTCAGATTGATGTTATATTTCACAAGAATTTACATTTTTAGATTTACAAAACCCCAATTGAGAAAAATAAGTTGACAGATGCTGTGACAGTTGATCGGACATTCTGGCAGTTAGCAGCTATGATGTCACAATGGGATCTCACAGTCCTCCAATCACAATAGGATCTCATTTACATACGCTGCCGTGAACATTCCGCCACCCGACAATGATATCGCAATGGGATCGCAGCTGCCAATCAAGTGTTGGGATAAGCTTCAGCCTGTGCAGTCCAGCCAGTACATTCCGCCACCCGACAATGGTTGTCGCTGACCTCCCCCCCTCCCCCCCCCCACGTGGGGGGTTTCCTTGTGGGGGAGGGGGTGGAATAGGGGATAGGTTTCATTTCCAAAACTTTCCTTGTGGGGGGGTGGGATGGGGGGTGGGGGCAGTTGGGGGCTATGGGTGAGTGGTGAAATATTGCGTTCGGGGAACGGGTTACGTTGGGGGTCAATCACGTTGGTGCCATGTGCAGTCACATTTTCACCAGACTAGTTTAAGAGAATATATTTCCTTCCTTGATGTAATTAGTGAACTATATGGGTTTGTATGATAATCTGGTGGTTTCACTGTAATTGAGATGAATATTAGCTACTTCTTTTAAAAAAAAACATTCCAGATCTATTTAATTAATCAATTTAGAATCTTCCAACTGGTACCCAGGAGGATTTGAACTTATGGGAGTTAATTCATTCAGGTCTCTAGATATAACGGGTATTATTATAAGAAAACTCAAACACTCAAACAAATTACTATATTGAATATATTGTATTCAACCATATTGTTTTGCCGAACACCTCCGCTCGGTCCGCAGTAACCAACCTGATTTCCCTGTGGCTCAGCACTTCAACTCCCATTCCAAATTCGACCTTTCTGTCCTGGGCCTCCTCCATGGCCAGAGTGAGCACCACCGGAAATTGGTGGAGCAGCAACTCATATTCCGCTTGGGCAGTTTGCACTCTAGCGGCAAGAACATTGACTTCTCCAATTTCCAGTAGCCCTTGCAGTCTCCTCCCCTTCTCACCTCTCCCTCAGCCCTCTGGCTCCTCCTCTTCCTTTCTCCTTTCTTCTGCCCGCCCCCCCCCCACCCTACATCAGTCTGAAGAAGGGTTTCGGCCCGAAACGTTGCCTATTTCCTTCGCTCCATAGATGCTGCTGCACCCGCTGAGTTTCTCCAGCACTTTTGTCTACCATATTGAATAACATGCATACTTCTTGTGAGAAGAAAACTGTGGACAATCAGTATTACAATTAAAGCAAATTCACAAAGTTTGGCATGAAATTATGCGCCAAGTTCAATTGATAGGTATTCGGAAATAAATAATAGAAAACTTTCCATGGAATTGAAAGCAGCTGTTTCTACGAAAAAGCATGTTCCAGTAATGCGCATTTGATATAGGGATGCACCACTAATTGTACAAGATGGGAACAGAAATCATCACCTTGGATATGGCAGATTGCATGAAATAAGACTCACTCACAGTCATTTTAAATCTTGCATTCAATACATAAGTATTTGCTTTTTTAAATAGAATTTGCCAAGTCCTATTACTTACTAACTAAGAAGCCAGAAGTTATCTCACGCTGTAGTCGTCCCTTCAGAAATGCTGAATCGGCCCAAATGTACTGCATTGCCTAAGTAATTATTAAAGAAAAGAGGTGGCTGATACGAGTCTACAACCTAACCAGTGGACTGAAAAGATTCACAATACCATAAATCATAGACAATTATGATTATGTTTAATCCTTTAACCGCCTTAGTTATTTTAAATGTATATAAATTTATCAATTCTTTCTTGGCTATACACCAATAACTAAATAACTGTAGTCTTTAATTTGTAGATTTCAGCATTTTTCCATGAAAAATATTTAATATCCAAAATTAAATCTTGCCTATTCTTTTCTGTTGATTATCTTGACCACATTAAAAATTATATTTGAAAGGCACAATCATATAATCTTTAAATCCGTAATGGGTCCAATGCTGCAGGCTTCGATGCAATTTCATCCAGTAGGTGGCAATAAATCTTCTTTTCATTCCAATGTGCATCGTCGCTCAATACTAAAATGGCTTTCTAAGGCCTTAACATTGAGAAAATATATCTACCTATCTGCAAAACCACACAATTCTGATATATGTTAACATCCAGAAGATTTTTTTTTTCCGAAGTTAAACAAAACTCTGAAAATCTGAGCTAAAAACAAAACAACCTGCAATCAATTATGTTTTCTGATAAAGGATTACACATCTTATAACCTTTGAAAATACCTGTTTGTCAAGTGTACTTACAATATTTTTTTAATATTCTAGACATTTTTCACAATGGTATATTTAATATTGGTTGTAAACAATATTTGTCACTTTAAGGCTGTCACCCCTTTTAGAGATTAGCCTCTGGACTGCAATTATGTGTAGAGCAAGTTTCAAAGGCTGTTTGTGAAAAAGACTTGAATAAAATGCACTATGTTTGAGTACCTTCTACTTCATGTGTGTCAGTCTATGGCTTCTGCAACAAGCTTCATCAGAGATTACATTTATCTGTGTAAGGAACTGCAGATGCTGGTCTAAACCGAAGAAAGACACAAAAAGCTGGATTAACTTAGCGGGACAGGCAGCATCTCTGGAGAGAAGGAATGGGTGACGTTTCGGGTCGAAACCGTTCTTCAGACTGGTGGGTTTAATAACTTGGATTGTTTATGATCATCAAACAATCTACACACAAAGTTTTCTCATAGCATTTGATCAAAGAAATCACATAAGATAACAAAGGATTTTTTTGGAAAGTCTATGTGATTGCCAGTCATCACTCTTAATTAGAGAGTCCAAATTTGCTATTCTCCACAATTTCCAATGGTGCTATGGTTTTGCAATTTTTCTACTTGTTAAAGGGTCGCTGACTTTATGATAATAATTTATGTAAATATATCATCTTTTATTCAGTTAACTTCTTCAATGCATATATCTGCATTATTAACATTTCCATCCTCACCCTCTTCTTCAATTATGTTATTTACCTTGAGGGTATGCAATGAACTCCTGCCACAAGTTTCCAAATCAATTTACCAATCTCGCTAGAATCTACCTGGGAGATTTGTCCAGCATTGATAAATAAATAGAAACCCCATGTCTACTCACATTTTTTTTGTAATCATAGTTTAGGTTCGTTTATTTTGTCACGTGTACCAAGGTACCGGATATGCTTTTTGTTGCATGGTTTCCAGTCAAAGAAAAGACTATACATGATTACAATCATGCCATCCTTTGTGTACAGGATAAAGAGTATAACATTTAGTACAAGATAAAGTCCGATTAAAGTTAATTCAAAAGTCTCCAATGAGGTAGATGGGAGGTCAAGACCACACCCTAGCTGGTTAGACGATGGTTCAATTGCCTGATAACAGCTGGGAAGAAACTGTCCCTGAATCTGGAGGTATGGATTTTCAAACTTCTGTACCTTTTGCCTGATGGGAGAGGGGAGAAGAGAGAGTGGCCAGGATGAGTTTGATACTTGATTATACTGGTGCTCTTTCCGAAGCCATAGTGAATGTCTATTATTACAAGTATTATTCTTAGACATTCATTGCAGGAACACTGAGGGCCAAGTATTATTGTCAACAAGACCGTTACCTCTCTGGAGGGACCCATTTTCCAGACGCTGGAAAGAGCAGTTATATCGAGTATGATGGCAGTTGTAAAGTAAGCAGCAATTAGGAACAAAAGTTAATAATGGTGATACATTTTCCCTTAAGAATTTTATTGCAATTATTCCTGAAAGTATATTAATAATGATGTATCTTGTACGACATCTACAGCTGCCACAATACACAGGAACCTTTCAGGAAATGTTCCAGAAGACAGTTACATTGCCGCTATTAATATGAAAGACCACAAACATCTGTTTGTATAAATAGATATTGATCTTTTAAAACATTTTTAACCATTTGATTGCTATCTGGTGTGCCAACACTGGGAATAATATCTCACTTCTGATATTCATCAGTTCCAGCTTCTTTCCAGGAAAAAAAATCAAACTTATTTTAAAACAACTTGGAACGAGCAATGGATACATCTTGGCCAGTAACAAACATTTCCAAAGATCCTATTATGTAGACTGAAACCAAAAGTAAGTGTGTGAAGTTCTTGCTTGCTACTATCCCCTACAATACAAAAACATTTGTTTTTCTAGATTGATTACATTGTTTAAATAAGTAATTCATTTCTATTTACTGTTAATACATTCATTTAGAATGGATTTGGCAGCACAAAACAGGACAACAATGAAGTTATATGGGCCATCTGTAGATACAGAAATGTACACAACCACAAATAGTAATCTCATGACCTGGTTAATTCCTCAAATTAATCTCACTTTCAAGTCAGAGGTCCAACAAGGAATGTAGAAAGGCATGCTATGAGCATACTTAAATATGAGATGCCAGTCAAATAAATCCACAGCACCAAACTCATCTCAATTCCTTGCAGTGCCTTGGGGTCAAGATGTGCTAAACAATAAAATAACATGCAACAAACTGAACTAAGCAATCCACCACCAACTGATCATATCTACACTCTGCAATTCTGCCATATTAATCATGAATGGTGGTGGGCAATTGAACAGCTGATAGGGAAACACTTCAAGAACATCTCTATCTTAAACAAGGGAAAAACACTAAGTGTAGATGCTAAAGACCAGGCAATGACCACCAGCATCGAACAACCAACTCTGGATATTCAGTGACAATAGTATAATAGAAACCCCCCCCCCCCCCCCATCTGAATAACTTGAAAACAAGGGGTCAATGATGACAGGACCTATGATATATTATCTAAATGGATATTAGTAAAGAATTTGACACAGCATATTTATTGGTTGACACATAGAATATAGGAGTGGGAAGACAATACCAGATCTGTGCGAAATACTTAGACTTCAGGAAAGAAAGTAAACGCTGCTCTGGTCACCATTTTGGCACCACTCAAAGTCCAAAATGATTGTCCTCCTTTCTGTGGGTCTTGAGAAGGCTGAAGAGACCATCTTTTAACGCGAGGAGACTGGTGCACGGGCAGCTACGACATGGTCCTTGACAATAACAGCTCTGGGTCCAACTGCATAGTCTCCGTGATGGTTAGCGGTCTATCCCTGCTGCAAACTTCTTACAAGTTTGCTGCTGTTGTGGTGCTCCACTGACATGCCAGCCAGTTTCACCATTGAGGTCTTCTTCTTGGTCTGCAATTTATCAGGAACCCCCCCCCCCCCCCCCTTGAGAAGAAGCCTTGGGTGAATTAGAAGGACCTCTTGATTAGCTGAGGAGCCAATAAATGGAGACACAGATTTAACATAACTAATAGTCGCATTATAAGGAAGATGAGGATTTATTTGAAATCGCTCTAAACATTATGGATGACAACAACACTGCCCAAATAGATAGATGATGGAGAAAGAAATCCATATCTTATTTAAAAACTAGTCAGGTTAATAAACCATACCGCCATGGAAAGAGGATTAGTCAAAATAGTTTTGTATTTTTGGTGAATTGAACAGCCTCATTCCATTCTATAAATCACTAAAATTCTGCAATCTCTTATTTCTGGCATCATCCTTGCGAACCTTTTTGCACATTTCTTAATAATAAGGTTTTTCCTTAAAAATCAATCTTCAGTAGTACGGATCTATATTTCAAAATTAGGAACAATTCCTTGAAAATCAATTATTTTAGTTAGCTGTCTAGATACTGATCATAATGTGGTTATAAATCAATGAAGCAAGCATAGCAGTACCTCGAAGTGTGAAAGCATGACACTTGCCAACATACAATACAATATAAACAAAACAAAAGGCATTTTTGGAAAGTCAATACTTAAGACTTATTATTAACAGAAGGTAGAAACATAGAAAATAAGTGCAGGAGGCCATTTGGCCCTTTGAGCTTCCACCACCATTCATTGTGATCATGGCTGATCATCCACAATCAGTAACCCGTGCCTGCCTTCTCCCCATATCCCTTGATTCCGCTAGCCCCTTGAGCTCTATCTAACGCTCTTTTAAATTCATCCCGTGAATTTTCCTCTACTGCCTTATGTGGCAGAAAATTCCACAATTTCACAATTCTCTGGGTGAAAACGTTTTTTCTCATCTCAGTTTTAAATGGCCTCCCTTTTTTTCTTAGACTGTGGCCCCTGGTTCTGGACTCCCCCAAAATTCGGAACATTTTTCCTGCATCTAGCTTGTCCAGTCCTTTTATAATTTTATACGTTTCTATAAGATATCCTCTCATCCTTCTAAATTCCAGTGAATACAAGCCCACTCTTTCCAATCTTTCCTCATATGTCCCACCATCCCAGGGATTAACCTTGTGAACCTACGCTGCTGCACTGCCTCAATAGCAAGGATGTCCTTCCTCAAATTAGGAGACCAAAACTGCACACAATACTCCAGATGTGGTCTCACCAGGGCCCTGTACAACTGCAGGACCTCTTTACTCCTATACTCAAATCCTCTCTTAAGAAGGCCAATATGCCATTAGCTTTCTTCACTGCCTGCTGTACCTGCATGTTTACTTTCAGTGACTGGTGTACAAGGCCACCCAGGTCTCGTTGCACTTCCCTTTTTCCTAATCTGACACCATTGAGATAATAATCTGCCTCCTTGTTCTTGCTGCCAAAGTGGATCACATTTATCTACATTATACTGCATCTGCCATGCATCTGCCCACCCACTCAACCTGTCCAAGTCACCCTGCAACCTCCTAGCATCCTCTTCGCAGTTCACACTGCCATCCTGCTTTGTGTCATCTGCAAATTTGATAGTGTTACTTTTAATCCCATCATCTAAATCATTAATATATATTGTAAATAGTTGAGGCCCCAGCACCGAGCCTTGCGGCACTCCACTCGCCACCGCCTGCCATTCTGACAGGGACCCATTTATTCCTACTCTTTGTTTCCTGTCTGTCAATACCCTACCCCCAATAGCATGTGCTCTAATTTTACCCACTAATTTCCTGTGTGGGACCTTATCAAAGGCTTTCTGAAAGTCCAGATACACACATCCACTGGCTCTCCTTCATCTACTTTACTTGTCACATCCTCAAAAAAATCCAGAAGATTAGTTAAACAGGATTACCTCTTCATAAATCCATGCCGACTTGGATCAATCCTTTTACTGCTATTATCTTTAATAATTGACTTAATTATTGTGTGAAAATCTAATTTCAGAGTAAACAAATTAAAGCAGCTGGATAATGAGATGGAAGTTGACAAACATACTTTCAAAGTCTGTAGGGTTCCCTTGCATGTATTATAAAATCAGTTTTAAACAAAAGTTTATTTCTAACCCACAAGATCAGTCAGACCTGATTTGTATAGCAGCATAAGGGACGAGATACCAGATAGCTCTTATGGGAAATGTGATAACCGTATAATACGCCTGATCCTAGGTACATCACCAAGGTAACCAAGGTCTTAACTGTGCAAAGGGATACTTTGGGCATGAGACCACCAGACCAGGATCAATAATCACAGGTAAGTGATCACATGACCACTCCCTTGACACATCCTTAGTTGTCGACTTTTTTTTTGTAGTACGTCTAAATATGTTAATGTTTCTCGGTATGCTTTTATGTGGGGGGTGGTGGGGGGAATAGGGGGAAACCGTTTCCAGTCACATACCTCGGCGGAGATGCGACTTTTCTCCTAGTCGCATTTTCGCCCTCCCTTGCAGCCTAACAACTTGGATTGGTGCGGCCTTTCCCGGAGACGGCCCACAGCTTCAGCAGCAGGCGCGGCGTGGACTTTAGCGTCGCGGAGCCAGAAGAAAGGCTCCGACCGCGGCCTGCTGACTTTAATATGTGAAGCCGCAGTCTGCGGGAGCTTCTCGCCACAGGCATGTAGCGGACTTTACCATCCCGTAGCCAGGGATCCCTTGCTAGGGATCACCAGAGAACAGCTCTTGGTGTTATAGGCATGTAGCGGCCTATAACATCAAGAAGCCACGGTCTCCGGTAAGAAAGTGGCCGATTCGGGCACTCCAAGTGTGTTCCATCTGTCCCGATGTCGGAGCTTCGATCATCCCGACGAGAGGGCTTGTACATCGGGCTGTCCGTAGCGGCGACTACGGAAGGTCAAGGGCCCCAAACACGCGTGAACAAAAGGAGGAAGACTGACTGAACTTTATTGCCTTCCATCACAGTGATCACTGTGCTGGATGTTTCTGTTAAGTTCTATCGTTCTTTTAATTGTGTTGTGTTCTTTTATTGTATGGCTGCTTGGTAACTCAAAAATTACTGGACCTTAATTGATGCATGTGACAAGACTTTCACTTGTCCTATCTGGGACACATGACAATAAAACTCTCTTGACTTGACTTGCCTCTTGATAAATGTGAATTTGAATTTGAATTTGGTTTGCTCCCTTCCCACCCAAACTGCCACCATCGCTGCTACTTTGAAAAATAGGTGCAGGAGTAGGCCATCCGGCCCTTCGAGCCAGCACCGTGGTACTCCAGCATCCCTTCCAGGTGAGACAGAGGTTGACATGCTTCGCTTCTAACCTTATCTAGTGCATTCAGTGCTCTCAATGTGGCATCCTTTGCAGGGCCAGACCAAGCATAGACTTGGCAACTGCATCGCCGGATACTTGCGCTCGATCCATCAAGGCCTGCTGGATCTTCCAGTTGCTAACCATTTTAATTCTTCCCATTCCCAGACCAATCTTTCTGTCCTTGGTCTCCTCCATTACTAGAGTGAGGGTGCACGCAACTGGAAGAGCTGCAGCTTATATTCCGCTTGGGTAGCTGACAACCCAATTGTATGAATATTGAATTATTCAATTTTAAGTAACACCCTCCCCTCCTCCGCTCTCTATCATGTGCAACCCCCACCAGCTTGGTGCGCACCATTTCTCTCACTATTTTGGCCTCTTCCCCACTTCCCCCTCCCCTTGCACATTCCTCCCTCTGGCTTTACATTTCACTCTTCTCTCTTCATCAGACAGCCTTTTGTGACTCCTTTTCATCTCTAGCCATTGTTCACCCATCTGTCAGTCACAGATGCTGATTCTTTGATAGAGCTATCCAGTTAGTTCCACCTTTTTTGTTCTTTCCATAGCCCTGCAATTTTTTTTTCTTTTCAAATTATTTTCCAACACATTTTTGATGATTACTGTTGAAATTTGGCAAAGGTTAGCATGTTTTGAATTATTTTCTGTCTATAAACATATGCTTTATAAAAAATAAGTCAAAAGAAAGAAAACTAATCTCTCCAATACGCTCAGAATGATAGATCAAATTTGCAAAGCTGTTTTAAGTGCTGAACTAATGATAAAAATCCACAGGTATTATTAATAGGATATAGCCAGTCTGAACAGAAACTTTTGAAAAGCAATTAGTTAGCACTTGAAGACAAAATTGCCAGAATAAGAGAACAGAATAAGAGTAGGTTGAAAGCAGACGGAATGTTCAAATAGCTGCATCTCCACCGGGTGCCGCCATCAACGGTGGCAGTCTCGCCAATAGTCTGTCTTTTCGTCTTTTTTTGGTTATTTTTTGTGTGTTTTAAAAAGTTTGTGTCAATGTTCTCTGGTTTGCTTTATGTGGGGAGTGTGCGGGGGGGGGGGGTGTCAGGGAAACTTGTTTTCAATCTCTTACCTTGTCGGAGATGCGATTGTTTTCCAGATCGTATGTCCAGTCGCTCTGCAGCCTAACATCATGCAGCTGGCGGCCTTGCTCGGGACTGACTTTGAGCCCCACCTCGGGACGTGGACTTACCATCGGAGCCGATCCCTTGCCTGGGATCGATGCTCCAACTGCAGCCTGCGGATTTCACCATCGAATTGCTCGCAGTCTCAGGTAGAGACCGATGTCGGGATGCTCCAAACGACGCAGAAGGTTTCGACCAGCCCCGACCTGGGGTCAGATCGCCCGACGCGGGGGAGCTGAGAATCCCCCCCGATGCAGGAGCTTGATCGCCCCGATGCGGAGGTGCCCAAACGCTGCCAGCTACGGGGAGATCGCCCCATCAACGGAAGGCTCAAGGCCCCCGACCGTGGAAGAGCAAAGAAGGGAAGAGATTGAACTTTTTTTTCGCCTTCCATCACAGTAAGGAATGTGGAGGAGTCACTGTTGTGGATGTTTATGTTAAAATATATTTGTGCGTTTTGTTGCATTTAATTGGTATGACTGAATGTGGATGATCAGCCATGATCACTCGAAGGGCCGAATGGCCTACTCCTGCACCTATTGTCTTATTTTCTTTTGACTGTATGGCAAATCAATTCCTCGTATATTGCAAAACATACTTGACTAATAAAGTATGATTATGATTATGATTATGAAAAGATGTGGCAGACTGAATGGCTTGCCTTCGTACCAGAAGACTAATGGTTCAAACATATTCATAACAGTATAATTAAGGGTACCCGGACAGGACGTCAAAGGACGAGAAGCCAAAGCGAAGATGTGGAACCCAAGATACCGAACGGTAAAAATGCCGAAAAGCCACATACCGAACGGACACGACGCCGAAAATCCAAATAACCGATAGGGCACGCCGCCTAAAAGCCAAATAACCAAAAGGGCATGACGGCGAAAGAATACAAACCCGAACTGACTCCACGCCGAAAGGACAATACGCAGAACAGACATGACATCAAAAAGCCGCCGAACGGACATCATGGCTCCGGGGACGGGGAGTTTGTCCGATACCTTGTCCGTGATTGGTCCAGACCCCCGCATCCATCACATCACTGGCCGGGGGAGATGGGATGGTGGGAGGGATTTTTAATTTTCCTTCGCCACTTTTGGACTTTTCTAAATATAAAAAGAACCCCGTGCGATTGGAACTTTCGCTTGATTTAACAAAATGAAAATCCAAATTGGTTCCATAGATATTTACACCAACAGTAATGCTGTAACAATTATATTTTGACTACCACAATACATACACTACCGTGCATCCTGAAAGCCAGTGGTCCTTTGGGTGTGAATCGAGAAACCAGACAAAAAAATTACTGGTTTTTTTTTAAGAATATCTTCGCTCCCTGAGTCGGTTCAGTGATATGACAGTACTGGTCGTTTTGTGCTCAGCGATTTCCTTTGGGTTGGAAAAGTGGGTCAGTTGTAGAGAAAACTTTTATCAAATGCATTGGGCGAAATTAACAAATTTTGGAACCAGCTTTCATATGATCTAACTGACCACATCAACCATATTCTGCTTTCCATAGGAAATACACTCAGAGTGATAGGGGAAATTGTAAAAAAATATGCAGTATCACCAATGCCAACCATTTGCTTGGGTTTGTAACTGAAGGTGCAGGGTACAAAGGCAAGGAGGTTGCGTTGAACTTCGTTAAAACATTGGTTTCATTAAGGCTGTGATATTGGGCACTGCACTGTACAGCGCAAAAGCACGGCAGAGAGCGCAGACAAGATTTACTAGAACAGTGTAGGAAGGAACTGCAAATGCTGGTTTACACCGAAGGTAGACGCAAATTGCTGGAGTAACTCAGCGGGACAGGCAACGACTCTGGAGAGAAGGAATGGGTGACGTTTTGGGTCGAGCCCCTTCTTCAGACTGAACTGAACTCTCGTCGGTGAGAGTACCTTTGATTGTCTGAAGAAGGGTCTCTACCCGAAACGTCATCCATTCCTACTATCTAGAGATGCTGCATGTCTCGCTGAGTTACTCCAGCTTTTTGTGTCTATCTTCAATATCAGTTAAATTAAAAACACAAGAGTGCTGGAGGAACAGCGGGCTAGGCGGCATATGCGGAGGGAATGGATTAGGAGTTGTTTCGGGTCAGGGAAAAGATGGCGGATGTGCAGGAGTGGGCGCCGTTTGTACGGGCGCCTGCCTGCAGTCCGTCCTCTAACCCTTTTTATTGTCTATAACTTTTATTTGGAGGTCTATTCTTTCTATGTGGGGGGTGGGGGGTGGGGAAACTGTTTCAACCCCAGTTCTACCTGGTCGGAGATGCGGTTTTTCTCCAAATTGCATCTTCGCTCTCCCCATGCGGCCTTCCATCGTGCTGGAGCGGCGTTTCCTGCCGGGGACCACAGCTTTGGCGGCGCTGCGCTGGGACACCAACAAGGAGCGGGCGATGCCTTGCCGGGTCACCGCTCCGCAGTGCTGTGACCCCTGACCACCAACATCGAGCAGCCGCGGTCTGTGGTCTGCGGGCGGGCGCCGCTGGATCGGGGACACCGCGGAGTCGAGGCTCCAACCGGCGCGGCCTGAAGTCCACGGGCGTCGCAGTCTCCGGGGAAGGAGCGGCCACTCCAGATACTTCAAGGTCGCTGAGGACTTTCCACCCGATGCCGGTGTTCCAGCTTCCCGGCGGGTGGGCCTACAACATCGGGCTGCCATTGCGGCGACTGGCTGCGGAGGTCTCAAACTGGCCCCAACCTCGGGTGGACTAGGAGGAGGACTGGACATTTTTGGTGCCTTTCCCTCACAGTGGAGAGTGTCGACTCTGCTGTGGGGGGATGTTCGTGTTTGAATCTCTAATAGTGTGTCGTGTCTTTTTTTTTTCTACCTCTTTTTTTTCATTTATATGGATAATTTTCTCTGTAAAGCACTTTGGCTTCAGTGATTGAAATTGATTGAAAAGTGCTATATAAATAAATTTACTTTACTTTACTTTACTTTCAATAGGAAGGAATCACAGATGCAGTTGTCTTCGCAAAACGCTAAATGATTCCGGGAATGCCGAGAGAGCGAGAGCGAGAGAGAGCATGAGAGAGAGAGAGAGAGAGAGAGAGAGAGCGAGAGAGCGTGCAAGAGAGCGCGAGAGAGAGAAAGAGAGAGAGCGAGAGAGAGAGAGGAGAGAGTGAGGAGAGAGAGAGGAGGGGAGAGAGAGAGAGAGAGAGAGAGAGGAGAGAGAGAGAGAGGACAGGAGAGAGAGAGGAGAGAAGGAGAAGGATATTGAATTATGTGAGGTAAGGGAAACAAGTAAGAGTAGCTATGGAAATTATGGGATTCAAAGAAGAGGAAGTACAGACACTTTTGAAAATATAAAAGTGGATAAGTCTCCAGGCCCTGACAGGATATTCCCTAGGACATTGAGGGAAGTTAGTGTAGAAATAGCAGGAGCTATGACAGAAATATTTCAAATGCCATTAGAAACAGGAATGGTGCCAGAGGATTGGCGTACTGCGCATGTTGTTCCATTGTTTAAAAAGGGTTCTAAGAGTAAACCTAGCAATTATAGACCTGTTTGTTTGACGTCAGTGGTAGGCAAATTAATGGAGAGGATACTTAGAGATAATATATATAAGCATCTGGATAAACAAGGTCTGATTAGGAACAGTCAACATGGATTTTGCCTGAAAGGTCATGTTTGATTAATCTTCTTGAATTTTTTGAAGAGGTTACTAGTGAAATTGATGAGGGTAAAGCGGTGGATGTTGTCCTATATGGACTTCAGTAAGGCCTTTGACAAGATTCCACATGGAAGATTGGTTAAGAAGGTTCAATTGTTGGGTATTAATGGTGGAGTAACAAGATATATTCAACAGTGGCTGAATGGGAGACGCCAGAGAGTAATGGTGGATGGCTGTTTGTCAGGTTGGAGGCCGGTGATTAGTGGGGTGCCTCAGGGATCTGTGTTGGGTCCACTGTTTTTTGTCATATACATCAATGATCTGGATGATGGTGTGGTAAATTGGATTAGTAAGTATGCAGATGATACTAAGATAGGTGGTGTTGTGGATAATGAAGTAGATTTTCAAAGTCCACAGAGAGATTTAGGCCATTTGGAAGAGTGGGCTGAAAGATGGCAGATGGAGTTTAATGCTGATAAGTGTGAGGTGCTACATCTTGGCAGAACAAATCAAAATAGGACGTACATGGTAAATGGTAGCGAATTGAGGAATGCAGTTGAACAGAGGGATCTAGGAATAACCATGCATAGTTCCCTGAAGGTGGAATCTCATGTAGATAGGGTGGTAAAGAAAGCTTTTGGTGTGCTGGCCTTTATAAATCAGAGCATTGAGTATAGAAGTTGGGATGTAATGTTAAAATTGTACAAGGCATTGGTGAGGCCAATTCTGGAGTATGGTGTACAATTTTGGTCGCCAAATTATAGGAAAGATGTCAACAAAATAGAGAGAGTACAGAGGAGATTTACTCGAATGTTGCCTGGGTTTCAGCAACTAAGTTACAGAGAAATGTTGAACAAGTTAGGTATATATTCTTTGGAGCGTAGAAGGTTAAGGGGGGACTTGATAGAGGTCTTTAAAATGATGAGAGGGATAGACAGAGTTAACGTGGATAAGCTTTTTCCATTGAGAGTAGGGAAGATTCAAACAAGAGGACATGATTTGAGAATTAAGGGACAGAAGTTTAGGGGTAACATGAGGGGGAACTTCTTGACTCAGAGAATGGTAGCTGTGTGGAATGAGCTTCCAGTGGAAGTGGTGGAGGCAGGTTTGATTTTATCATTTAAAAATAAATTGGATAGGTATATGGACGGGAAAGGAATGGAGGGTTATGGTGTGAGTGCAGGTAGATGGGACTAGGGGAGAATACGTGTTCGGCATGGACTAGAATGGCCGAGATGACCTGTTTCCGGAGGGAGAGAGGGAGAGAGGGAGAGACGGAGAGAGGGGAGAGGGGGAGAGGGGGAGAGGGGGAGAGGGAGAGGGAGAGGGAGAGGGAGAGGGAGAGAGAGAGAGATTCCAGTCTTTTAACCCCAAGCACCGTGGTAGATCAACATTTACAAATATAATGTGCTCTATGATCTTTGGCAGCGACTCCAAGCTGTTGCGATCCAATCACACGGGCTTCAATTTTATATTCTGGAAAGTCCAAAAGCGGCGAAGGAAAATCGCTGACAAGGTCTCGGACAAATCCCGTCCTAGGAGACATCATGTCCGTTCGGCGGCTTTTCAACGTCATGTTCGTTCTGCATATGGTCCTTTCGGCGTAGAGTCCGTTCGGGTTCGTATCCTTTGAGTGTCATGCCCTTTCAGTTATTTGGCTTTTCGGCGTTGTGTCTGTTCGGTTATTTAGCTGTTAGGTGTCGTGCCCTTTCGGTTACTTTGCTTTTAGGCATCGTGTCCGTTCGGTATTTGGCTTTTAGGCATCGTTCCGTTCGGTTATTTGGATTTTCGTCGTCGGGTCCATTCGGTTATTTGGCTTTTCAGCGTAGTTTCCGTTCAGTATCTTGGCTTCCACTTCTTCGCTTTGGCTTCTCGTCCTTCGACGTCCCGTCCGCACATGATAATTAAGAATCCCTCATCTGCTTAAAGGCCATTCTTTGGAAAGAGAACCAAAATGTCACACACATTACCAAATGGAATCACATAAAGTAATACATAAAAAAATTATTGTAAGAGATTAATCTTATTCATTCTTATTCATTGCTATTTTCCTATCTACAGAACTATAATGCACATCTGCTAAAGATATGAACATTCTAGCTTTTTAAAACTCACAAGAGTTTGTAAGATAAAATTCTTATGACAAAAATGCATCCGTGTGAGGTCACACACGTGACCAGTCATATTTGACATCAGACCCTAAACAAACATTGTCAGCATAACATAAATATTTCACTTGATAAACTTCGAAAAAAATATGAATCATGTATGCAGTACAGAACAATATACCTGTAATGCTTTCAGAATTAGAAGAGATTTATTCCACAATTTAATTGTGTGGGGGAAGGGGGATGGTCGAGGGGGGGTGTGGGAGGGGGTGTGTGGGGGAGGGGGTGTGGAGAAGGGGGGTGCGGGGGAGCGGTGGTGTGGGAGGGGGGTGTGGGGGAGGGTGTGGGGGAGGGAGGTGTGGGGGAGGGGGGTTGTGGGGAGGGAGGGGGTGTGGAGGAGGGGGTGTGGGGGAGGGGGTGTGGGGGAGGGGGGGTGGGGGAGGGGGGTGGGGGGTGAAGGGGGTGGGGGGGGAAGGGGAAGGGGGTGGGGGAAGGGGGGTGTGGGGAAAGGGGGTGGGGAAAGGAGGGGTGTGGTGAAAGGGGGGGTGGTCGTAGCAGACACAGCTCGCACTCGGCTCACCGCACCTTCAGCTTTCGGCCTCATGCAGCAGATCCCGGTCCCATTCCAACCTCAATCAGAGGCTTCAGGTTCAACTCAGCAGCTTCCGGCTGGTCGTTCTGGTCGCCGCAGTAGCCCCCCCCCCCCCCCAAACGGGCTGCGCACTTCCGCGGGCTGCCACACTCTGCGGCGGGCTGCTCAAC
>CM075981.1:53788530-53863650 GCA_038087875.1 Malacoraja senta
AAGGTCACATTTGTGTGTGGTCTCTGGTTTGTTGAAGTTGCTGCGCTCCTTTCTGCGTGCTCGCTTGTCTGCCACTGCGTTCAATAGTTTCTCTTCCCCCGTTTTGAGATGTTGGGTCAGCTGCAAGGGTCTCCCAAGACTCCACATCGAGCGCCTTCATATCTCTCTTGCAAACATCCTTGTAACGTAGCTGGGGGCGGCCGATGGTTCTCCTCCCAGATGTCAGCTCCCCATAGAGGATGTCTTTTGGAATACGGCCATCCTCCATGCAGTGGAAATGGCCCAGCCACCGCAGTCTGCGCTGCCTGAGTAGAGTGCACATACTGGGGAGGCCAGCGCGAGGCAGGATCTCGGCATTGGACACTCTGCTTGCCAGGATATGCCCAGGATACGGAGGATGCTTCTCAGGTGGAAGATGTTGAGACTTCTCTCCTGCCTGGCATATGAAGTCCATGTCTCACCGCCGTACAGCAGCGTGCTGATGACACAGGCGCTGTAGACTGCTATCTTTGTCTTCACTGTCAGCTTTGGGTTGGTCCACACTCGAGTTGTGAGGCGAGCGAGAGCTGTAGCTGTCTTCCCGATCCTCTTATTAATCTCTGTGACCAAGGAAAGGTTGTCGGTGATTGTGGAGCCGAGGTACGTGAACTGATGGACGGCATCAAGTTCGTAGTCGTCGATGGTGCTGACAGGCGGCTCCTCTGTATGCTGCTCCAAGACGTTCGTCTTCTTCAGGCTGATGGTCAGCCCGAAGTCCTTACATGCCCGATAGAAGCGGTCCATCAGTGAGTGTAGTTCCTGCTGGGTGTGGGACACAACTACGGAGTCATCGGCAAAAAACATGTCTCTGATGATCTGATCTGATCTCAGCGACATCGATGGCCGATAATTCATCAGATCGTTTAATTTGGGTTGATTTTTTGTTAAGTAAAATATCTCCGTAACGGTCATTGCGGAGCTTCCCGAAGTTGACACGAAGGAATGAAGTTAGCGACTTGGACCGTACGAAAGGTAAACAAGAGGCAGTGTGTTGCCAAATTGAAGATTGGCTCAGTTTATTAGTTTTGATGACCAATTTATGACTAAAAATTAAAAAAAAAAAAAAATTTAAGTCAGGAAATATATGGTAAACGGACGTTGTGTTTTTGACACCACGATGTTTTTGATATATTAAATTGGAAAATAAGAACGAATAATTAACTCACCCAAAGATCACTACTACCATAGGATACCTCGTTGGGTGTTTGTAAAGCAGTGGTTTGGAGCCTCCGTGGTTTAACTTATGGAGGTACCGACCCCGAAATCAGACGTTGTGACAATGGACACCAACCGCAACGACCGTTACGGGATATTTACTGTACTGTATTCCCTTTATGATACTGTATTTTTCTCCTAGTATAGATGAAGATATTTCCCAAGACCATTAGCAAAACGTATATGTATGAGGGGCCATATGAAGTTTATTTATGAATTAAATATTCATGATAAAATGTGGCAGAATTTTTTATGTCACACGTTTGGTGTCCAAAATGGTGAGAAAACGATGACAATTTGTCTATTATGAAAAAAGTTTTTGACTTTCAGTCTTGACGTTATCTAAGTTATATCTGCTATTTATAAAATTTCACATGATGGGTAGATTTTTGTTAAGTACAGTGCATTGGTGTGAAAAAGTGAATACTAATGTTGTTCATCAAAAACTCTCCAGTATTGTAAAAAGACACAAATACAGTATACAGTATATATATACATACACACATACTCAAAAATAAACAATAGTAGTGCCATAATAATAATAATAAAAAATAGTCTTGAAATGCAGAGCATATTTGAGGTTGTAGTGTTTAATATCCTGATGGCTGTTGGGAAGAAGCTGTTCCTAAACCTGGATGTTACAGTTTTCCGGCTCCTGTACCTTCTTCCTGATGGCAGGGGTGAAATGAGTGTGTGGCCAGGGTGATGTGGGTCTCTGAAGATGTGAGTAGAGTGTACATACTGGGGAGGCCAGCGCGAGGCAGGATCTCGGCGTTGGACACTCTGTCTTGCCAGGATATGCCCAGGATACGGCAGATGCTTCTCAGGTGTAAGGTGTTGAGTCTTCCCTCCTGCCTTGCATATGTAGTCCATGTCTCACTGCTGTACAGCAGCATGCTGATGACACAGGCATTGTAGAATGCTATCTTTGTCTTCACTCTCAGCTTTGGGTTGGTCCACACTCGAGTTGTGAGGCGAGCGAGAGCTGTAGCTGTCTACCCGATCCTCTTATTAATCTCTGTGTCCAAGGAGAGGATGTCAGTGATTGTGGATCCGAGCTACGTGAACTGATGGACGGCATCAAGTTCGTGGTAGTCGATGGCGATGACAGGCAGCTCCTCTGTATCCTGCTCCAAGTCGTTCGTCTTCTTCAGGCTGATGGTCAACCCGAAGTCCTTACATGACCGATAGAAGTGGTCCATCAGTGAGTGTAGTTCCTGCTGTGGGACACAACTACGGCGTCGTCGGCAAACAACATGTCTCTGATGATCTGATA
The DNA here is from genome assembly GCA_038087875.1 of Malacoraja senta. Classification (NCBI taxonomy): domain Eukaryota; kingdom Metazoa; phylum Chordata; class Chondrichthyes; order Rajiformes; family Rajidae; genus Malacoraja; species Malacoraja senta. The sequence goes on from CM075981.1 coordinate 53,791,061, forward strand.
TGATCTCAGCGACATCGAAGGCCGATAATTCATCAGATCGTTTAATTTGGGCAGATTTTTTGTTAAGTAAAATATCTCCGTAACGGTCATTGTGGAGCTTCCCGAAGTTGACACGAAGGAATGAAGTTAGCGACTTGGACCGTACGAAAGGTGAACAAGAGGCAGTGTGTTGCCAAATTGAAGATTGGCTCAGTTTATTAGTTTTGATGACCAATTTATGACTAAAAATAAAAAAATAAAATATTTTAAAAGTCAGGAAATATATGGTAAACGGACATTGTGTTTTTGACACCACGATGTTTTTGATATATTAAATTGGAAAATAAGAAAAAAGAATTAACTCACCCAAATATCACTACTACCATAGGATAACTCGTTGGGTGTTTGAAAAGCAGTGGTTTGGACCCTCCGTGGTTTAACTTACGGAGGTACCGACCCCTGTATCAGACGTTGTGACAATGGACACCAACCGCAACGACCGTTACGGGATATTTACTATACTGTATTCCCTTTATGATACTGTATTTTTCTCCTAGTATAGATGAAGAAATTTCCCAAGACCATTAGTAAAACGTATATGTATGAGGGTCCATATGAAGTTTATTTATGAATTAAATATTCATGACTAAATGTGGCAGAGTTTTTAATGTCACACTTTTGGTGTCCAAAATGGTGAGAAAACGATGACAATTTGTCTATTATGAAATATGTTTTTGACTTTCAGTCTTGACGTTATCTAAGTTATATCTGCTATTTATAAAATTTCCCATGATGGGTAGATTTTTGTTAAGTACAGTGCATTGGTGTGAAAAAGTGAATACTAATGTTGTTCGTCAAAAACTCTCCAGTATTGTAAAAAGCCACAAATACAGTATACAGTATATATATACATACACACATACTCAAAAATAAACAATAGGAGTGCAATAATAATAATAAGAAAAAATAGTCTTGAAATGCAGAGCATATTTGAGGTTGTAGTGTTTAATAGCCTGATGGCTGTTGGGAAGAAGCTGTTCCTAAACCTGGATGTTACAGTTTTCCAGCTCCTGTACCTTCTTCCTGATGGCAGGGGTGAAATGAGTGTGTGGCCAGGGTGATGTGGGTCTCTGAGGATGTGAGTAGAGTGTACATACTGGGGAGGCCAGCACGAGACACGATCTCGGCGTTGGACACTCTGTCTTGCCAGGATATGCCCAGGATACGGCGGATGCTTCTCAGGTGGAAGGAGTTGAGTCTTCTCTCCTGCCTGGCATATGTAGTCCATGTCTCACTGCCGTCCAGCAGCGTGCTGATGACACAGGCGTTGTAGACTGCTATCTTTGTCTTCACTGTCAGCTTTGGGTTGATCCACACTCGAGTTGTGAGGCGAGCGAGAGATGTAGCTGTCTACCCGATCCTCTTATTAATCACTGTGTCCAAGGAGAGGATGTCAGTGATTGTGGAGCTGAGGTACGTGAACTGATGGACGGCATCAAGTTTGTGGTCGTCGATGGTGATGACAGGCGGCTCCTCTGTATGCTGCTCCAAGACGTTCGTCTTCTTCAGGCTGATGGTCAGCCCGAAGTCCTTACATGCCCGATAGAAGCGGTCCATCAGTGAGTGTAGTTCCTGCTGGGTGTGGGACACAACTACGGAGTCATCGGCAAAAAACATGTCTCTGATGATCTGATCTGATCTCAGCGACATCGATGGCCGATAATTCATCAGATCGTTTAATTTGGGTGATTTTTTGTTAAGTAAAATATCTCCGTAACGGTCATTGCGGAGCTTCCCGAAGTTGACACGAAGGAATGAAGTTAGCGACTTGGACCGTACGAAAGGTAAACAAGAGGCAGTGTGTTGCCAAATTGAAGATTGGCTCAGTTTATTAGTTTTGATGACCAATTTATGACTAAAAATTAAAAAAAAAAAAAAAATTTAAGTCAGGAAATATATGGTAAACGGACGTTGTGTTTTTGACACCACGATGTTTTTGATATATTAAATTGGAAAATAAGAACGAATAATTAACTCACCCAAAGATCACTACTACCATAGGATACCTCGTTGGGTGTTTGTAAAGCAGTGGTTTGGAGCCTCCGTGGTTTAACTTACGGAGGTACCGACCCCGAAATCAGACGTTGTGACAATGGACACCAACCGCAACGACCGTTACGGGATATTTACTGTACTGTATTCCCTTTATGATACTGTATTTTTCTCCTAGTATAGATGAAGATATTTCCCAAGACCATTAGCAAAACGTATATGTATGAGGGGCCATATGAAGTTTATTTATGAATTAAATATTCATGATAAAATGTGGCAGAATTTTTTATGTCACACGTTTGGTGTCCAAAATGGTGAGAAAACGATGACAATTTGTCTATTATGAAAAAAGTTTTTGACTTTCAGTCTTGACGTTATCTAAGTTATATCTGCTATTTATAAAATTTCACATGATGGGTAGATTTTTGTTAAGTACAGTGCATTGGTGTGAAAAAGTGAATACTAATGTTGTTCATCAAAAACTCTCCAGTATTGTAAAAAGACACAAATACAGTATACAGTATATATATACATACACACATACTCAAAAATAAACAATAGTAGTGCCATAATAATAATAATAAAAAATAGTCTTGAAATGCAGAGCATATTTGAGGTTGTAGTGTTTAATATCCTGATGGCTGTTGGGAAGAAGCTGTTCCTAAACCTGGATGTTACAGTTTTCCGGCTCCTGTACCTTCTTCCTGATGGCAGGGGTGAAATGAGTGTGTGGCCAGGGTGATGTGGGTCTCTGAAGATGTGAGTAGAGTGTACATACTGGGGAGGCCAGCGCGAGGCAGGATCTCGGCGTTGGACACTCTGTCTTGCCAGGATATGCCCAGGATACGGCAGATGCTTCTCAGGTGTAAGGTGTTGAGTCTTCCCTCCTGCCTTGCATATGTAGTCCATGTCTCACTGCTGTACAGCAGCATGCTGATGACACAGGCATTGTAGAATGCTATCTTTGTCTTCACTCTCAGCTTTGGGTTGGTCCACACTCGAGTTGTGAGGCGAGCGAGAGCTGTAGCTGTCTACCCGATCCTCTTATTAATCTCTGTGTCCAAGGAGAGGATGTCAGTGATTGTGGATCCGAGCTACGTGAACTGATGGACGGCATCAAGTTCGTGGTAGTCGATGGCGATGACAGGCAGCTCCTCTGTATCCTGCTCCAAGTCGTTCGTCTTCTTCAGGCTGATGGTCAACCCGAAGTCCTTACATGACCGATAGAAGTGGTCCATCAGTGAGTGTAGTTCCTGCTGTGGGACACAACTACGGCGTCGTCGGCAAACAACATGTCTCTGATGATCTGATATGATCTCAGCGACATCGAAGGCCGATAATTCATCAGATCGTTTAATTTGGGCAGATTTTTGTTAAGTAAAATATCTCCGTAACGGTCATTGTGGAGCTTCCCGAAGTTGACACGAAGGAATGAAGTTAGCGACTTGGACCGTACGAAAGGTGAACAAGAGGCAGTGTGTTGCCAAATTGAAGATTGGCTCAGTTTATTAGTTTTGATGACCAATTTATGACTAAAAATAAAAAAATAAAATATTTTAAAAGTCAGGAAATATATGGTAAACGGACGTTGTGTTTTTGACACCACGATGTTTTTGATATATTAAATTGGAAAATAAGAAAAAAGAATTAACTCACCCAAATATCACTACTACCATAGGATAACTCGTTGGGTGTTTGAAAAGCAGTGGTTTGGACCCTCCGTGGTTTAACTTACGGAGGTACCGACCCCTGTATCAGACGTTGTGACAATGGACACCAACCGCAACGACCGTTACGGGATATTTACTATACTGTATTCCCTTTATGATACTGTATTTTTCTCCTAGTATAGATGAAGAAATTTCCCAAGACCATTAGTAAAACGTATATGTATGAGGGTCCATATGAAGTTTATTTATGAATTAAATATTCATGACTAAATGTGGCAGAGTTTTTAATGTCACACTTTTGGTGTCCAAAATGGTGAGAAAACGATGACAATTTGTCTATTATGAAATATGTTTTTGACTTTCAGTCTTGACGTTATCTAAGTTATATCTGCTATTTATAAAATTTCCCATGATGGGTAGATTTTTGTTAAGTACAGTGCATTGGTGTGAAAAAGTGAATACTAATGTTGTTCGTCAAAAACTCTCCAGTATTGTAAAAAGCCACAAATACAGTATACAGTATATATATACATACACACATACTCAAAAATAAACAATAGGAGTGCAATAATAATAATAAGAAAAAATAGTCTTGAAATGCAGAGCATATTTGAGGTTGTAGTGTTTAATAGCCTGATGGCTGTTGGGAAGAAGCTGTTCCTAAACCTGGATGTTACAGTTTTCCAGCTCCTGTACCTTCTTCCTGATGGCAGGGGTGAAATGAGTGTGTGGCCAGGGTGATGTGGGTCTCTGAGGATGTGAGTAGAGTGTACATACTGGGGAGGCCAGCACGAGACACGATCTCGGCGTTGGACACTCTGTCTTGCCAGGATATGCCCAGGATACGGCGGATGCTTCTCAGGTGGAAGGAGTTGAGTCTTCTCTCCTGCCTGGCATATGTAGTCCATGTCTCACTGCCGTCCAGCAGCGTGCTGATGACACAGGCGTTGTAGACTGCTATCTTTGTCTTCACTGTCAGCTTTGGGTTGATCCACACTCGAGTTGTGAGGCGAGCGAGAGATGTAGCTGTCTACCCGATCCTCTTATTAATCACTGTGTCCAAGGAGAGGATGTCAGTGATTGTGGAGCTGAGGTACGTGAACTGATGGACGGCATCAAGTTTGTGGTCGTCGATGGTGATGACAGGCAGCTCCTCTGTATCCTGCTCCAAGACGTTCGTCTTCTTCAGGCTGATGGTCAACCCGAAGTCCTTACATGCCCGATAGAAGCGGTCCATCAGTAAGTGTAGTTCCTGCTAGGTGTGGGACACAACTACGGCGTCATCGGCAAACAACATCTCTGATGATCTGATCTGATCTCAGCGACATCGATGGCCGATAATTCATCAGATCGTTTAATTTGGGCTGATTTTTTGGTAAGTAAAATATCTCCGTAACGGTCATTGTGGAGCTTCCCGAAGTTGACACGAAGGAATGAAGTTAGCGACTTGGACCGTACGAAAGGTGAACAAGAGGCAGTGTGTTGCCAAATTGAAGATTGGCTCAGTTTATTAGTTTTGATGACCAATTTATGACTAAAAATTAAAAAAAAAAAAAAAATTTAAGTCAGGAAATATATGGTAAACGGACGTTGTGTTTTTGACACCACGATGTTTTTGATATATTAAATTGGAAAATAAGAACGAATAATTAACTCACCCAAAGATCACTACTACCATAGGATACCTCGTTGGGTGTTTGTAAAGCAGTGGTTTGGAGCCTCCGTGGTTTAACTTACGGAGGTACCGACCCCGAAATCAGACGTTGTGACAATGGACACCAACCGCAACGACCGTTACGGGATATTTACTGTACTGTATTCCCTTTATGATACTGTATTTTTCTCCTAGTATAGATGAAGATATTTCCCAAGACCATTAGCAAAACGTATATGTATGAGGGGCCATATGAAGTTTATTTATGAATTAAATATTCATGATAAAATGTGGCAGAATTTTTTATGTCACACGTTTGGTGTCCAAAATGGTGAGAAAACGATGACAATTTGTCTATTATGAAAAAAGTTTTTGACTTTGAGTCTTGACGTTATCTAAGTTATATCTGCTATTTATAAAATTTCACATGATGGGTAGATTTTTGTTAAGTACAGTGCATTGGTGTGAAAAAGTGAATACTAATGTTGTTCATCAAAAACTCTCCAGTATTGTAAAAAGACACAAATACAGTATACAGTATATATATACATACACACATACTCAAAAATAAACAATAGTAGTGCCATAATAATAATAATAAAAAATAGTCTTGAAATGCAGAGCATATTTGAGGTTGTAGTGTTTAATATCCTGATGGCTGTTGGGAAGAAGCTGTTCCTAAACCTGGATGTTACAGTTTTCCGGCTCCTGTACCTTCTTCCTGATGGCAGGGGTGAAATGAGTGTGTGGCCAGGGTGATGTGGGTCTCTGAAGATGTGAGTAGAGTGTACATACTGGGGAGGCCAGCGCGAGGCAGGATCTCGGCGTTGGACACTCTGTCTTGCCAGGATATGCCCAGGATACGGCAGATGCTTCTCAGGTGTAAGGTGTTGAGTGTTCCCTCCTGCCTTGCATATGTAGTCCATGTCTCACTGCTGTACAGCAGCATGCTGATGACACAGGCATTGTAGAATGCTATCTTTGTCTTCACTCTCAGCTTTGGGTTGGTCCACACTCGAGTTGTGAGGCGAGCGAGAGCTGTAGCTGTCTACCCGATCCTCTTATTAATCTCTGTGTCCAAGGAGAGGATGTCAGTGATTGTGGATCCGAGCTACGTGAACTGATGGACGGCATCAAGTTTGTGGTCGTCGATGGTGATGACAGGCAGCTCCTCTGTATCCTGCTCCAAGACGTTCGTCTTCTTCAGGCTGATGGTCAACCCGAAGTCCTTACATGCCCGATAGAAGCGGTCCATCAGTAAGTGTAGTTCCTGCTAGGTGTGGGACACAACTACGGCGTCATCGGCAAACAACATCTCTGATGATCTGATCTGATCTCAGCGACATCGATGGCCGATAATTCATCAGATCGTTTAATTTGGGCTGATTTTTTGGTAAGTAAAATATCTCCGAAACGGTAATTGCGGAGTTTCCCGAAGTTGACACGAAGGAATGAAGTTAGCGACTTGGACTGTACGAAAGGTAAACAAGACAGTGTGTTGCCAAATTGAAGATTGGCTCCGTTTATTAGTTTTGATGACCAATTTCTGACTGCAAATTAAAAAGATAATTATTTTAAAAGTCAGGAAATATATGGTAAACGTACGTTGTGTTTTTGACACCATGATGTTTTTGATATATTAAATTGGAAAATAAGAAAAAAGAATTAACTCACCCAAATATCACTACTACCATAGGATAACTCGTTGGGTGTTTGAAAAGCAGTGGTTTGGAGCCTCCGTGGTTTAACTTACGGAGGTACCGACCCCAATATCAGACGTTGTGACAGTGGACACCAACCGCAACGACCGTTACGGGATATTTACTGTACAGTATTACATTTATGATACTGTATTTTTCTCCTAGTATAGATGAAGATATTTCCCAAGACCATTAGCAAAACGTATATGTAAGAGGGGCCATATGAAGTTTATTTATGAATTAAATATTCATGACTAAATGTGGCAGAGTTTTTAATGTCACACTTTTGGTGTCCAAAATGGTGAGAAAACGATGACAATTTGTCTATTATGAAAAAAGTTTTTGACTTTCAGTCTTGACGTTATCTAAGTTATATCTGCTATTTATAAAATTTCCCCTGATGGGTAGATTTTTGTTAAGTACAGTGCATTGGTGTGAAAAAGTGAATACTAATGTTGTTCGTCAAAAACTCTCCAGTATTGTAAAAAGCCACAAATACAGTATACAGTATATATATACATACACACATACTCAAAAATAAACAATAGGAGTGCAATAATAATAATAAGAAAAAATAGTCTTGAAATGCAGAGCATATTTGAGGTTGTAGTGTTTAGTAGCCTGATGGCTGTTGGGAAGAAGCTGTTCCTAAACCTGGATGTTACAGTTTTCCAGCTCCTGTACCTTCTTCCTGATGGCAGGGGTGAAATGAGTGTGTGGCCAGGGTGATGTGGGTCTCTGAGGATGTGACTAGAGTGTACATACTGGGGAGGCCAGCGCGAGACACGATCTCGGCGTTGGACACTCTGTCTTCCCAGGATATGCCCAGGATACGGCGGATGCTTCTCAGGTGGAAGGTGTTGAGTCTTCTCTCCTGCCTGGCATATGTAGTCCATGTCTCACTGCCGTCCAGCAGCGTGCTGATGACACAGGCGTTGTAGACTGCTATCTTTGTCTTCACTGTCAGCTTTGGGTTGGTCCACACTCGAGTTGTGAGGCGAGCGAGAGCTGTAGCTGTCTTCCGCATCCGCTTATTAATCTCTGTGTCCAAGGAGAGGTTTTCGGTGATTGTGGAGCTGAGGTACGTGAACTGATGGACGGCATCAAGTTTGTGGTCGTCGATGGTGATGACAGGCAGCTCCTCTGTATCCTGCTCCAAGACGTTCGTCTTCTTCAGGCTGATGGTCAACCCGAAGTCCTTACATGCCCGATAGAAGCGGTCCATCAGTAAGTGTAGTTCCTGCTAGGTGTGGGACACAACTACGGCGTCATCGGCAAACAACATCTCTGATGATCTGATCTGATCTCAGCGACATCGATGGCCGATAATTCATCAGATCGTTTAATTTGGGCTGATTTTTTGGTAAGTAAAATATCTCCGAAACGGTAATTGCGGAGTTTCCCGAAGTTGACACGAAGGAATGAAGTTAGCGACTTGGACCGTACGAAAGGTAAACAAGACAGTGTGTTGCCAAATTGAAGATTGGCTCCGTTTATTAGTTTTGATGACCAATTTCTGACTGCAAATTAAAAAGATAATTATTTTAAAAGTCAGGAAATATATGGTAAACGTACGTTGTGTTTTTGACACCATGATGTTTTTGATATATTAAATTGGAAAATAAGAAAAAAGAATTAACTCACCCAAATATCACTACTACCATAGGATAACTCGTTGGGTGTTTGAAAAGCAGTGGTTTGGAGCCTCCGTGGTTTAACTTACGGAGGTACCGACCCCAATATCAGACGTTGTGACAATGGACACCAACCGCAACGACCGTTACGGGATATTTACTGTACAGTATTACATTTATGATACTGTATTTTTCTCCTAGTATAGATGAAGATATTTCCCAAGACCATTAGCAAAACGTATATGTAAGAGGGGCCATATGAAGTTTATTTATGAATTAAATATTCATGACTAAATGTGGCAGAGTTTTTAATGTCACACTTTTGGTGTCCAAAATGGTGAGAAAACGATGACAATTTGTCTATTATGAAAAAAGTTTTTGACTTTCAGTCTTGACGTTATCTAAGTTATATCTGCTATTTATAAAATTTCACGTGATGGGTAGATTTTTGTTAAGTACAGTGCATTGGTGTGAAAAAGTGAATACTAATGTTGTTCGTCAAAAACTCTCCAGTATTGTAAAAAGCCACAAATACAGTATACAGTATATATATACATACACACATACTCAAAAATAAACAATAGGAGTGCAATAATAATAATAAGAAAAAATAGTCTTGAAATGCAGAGCATATTTGAGGTTGTAGTGTTTAGTAGCCTGATGGCTGTTGGGAAGAAGCTGTTCCTAAACCTGGATGTTACAGTTTTCCAGCTCCTGTACCTTCTTCCTGATGGCAGGGGTGAAATGAGTGTGTGGCCAGGGTGATGTGGGTCTCTGAGGATGTGACTAGAGTGTACATACTGGGGAGGCCAGCGCGAGACACGATCTCGGCGTTGGACACTCTGTCTTCCCAGGATATGCCCAGGATACGGCGGATGCTTCTCAGGTGGAAGGTGTTGAGTCTTCTCTCCTGCCTGGCATATGTAGTCCATGTCTCACTGCCGTCCAGCAGCGTGCTGATGACACAGGCGTTGTAGACTGCTATCTTTGTCTTCACTGTCAGCTTTGGGTTGGTCCACACTCGAGTTGTGAGGCGAGCGAGAGCTGTAGCTGTCTTCCGGATCCGCTTATTAATCTCTGTGTCCAAGGAGAGGTTTTCGGTGATTGTGGAGCCGAGCTACATGAACTGATGGACGGCATCAAGTTTGTGGTCGTCGATGGTGATGACAGGCAGCTCCTCTGTATCCTGCTCCAAGACGTTCGTCTTCTTCAGGCTGATGGTCAACCCGAAGTCCTTACATGCCCGATAGAAGCGGTCCATCAGTAAGTGTAGTTCCTGCTGGGTGTGGGACACAAGTACGGCGTCATCGGCAAACAACATCTCTGAAGATCTGATCTGATCTCAGCGACATCGATGGCCGATAATTCATCAGATCGTTTAATTTGGGCTGATTTTTTGGTAAGTAAAATATCTCCGAAACGGTAATTGCGGAGCTTCCCGAAGTTGACACGAAGGAATGAAGTTAGCGACTTGGACCGTGCGAAAGGTAAACAAGACAGTGTGTTGCCAAATTGAAGATTGGCTCCGTTTATTAGTTTTGATGACCAATTTATGACTGCAAATTAAAAAGAGAATTATTTTAAAAGTCAGGAATTATATGGTAAACAGACGTTGTGTTTTTGACACCATGATGTTTTTGATATATTAAATTGGAAAATAAGAAAAAAGTATTAACTCACCCAAAGATCACTACTACCATAGGATAACTCGTTGGGTGTTTGAAAAGCAGTGGTTTGGAGCCTCCGTGGTTTAACTTACGGAGGTGCCGACCCCGATATCAGACGTTGTGACAATGGGCACCAACCGCAACGACTGTTACGGGATATTTACTGTACAGTATTATATTTATGATACTGTATTTTTCTCCTAGTATAGATGAAGATATTTCCCAAGCCCATTAGCAAAAAGTATATGTATGAGAGGCCATATGAAGTTTATTTATGAATTAAATATTCATGACTAAATGTGGCAGAGTTTTTAATGTCACACTTTTGGTGTCCAAAATGGTGAGAAAACGATGAAAATTTGTCTATTATGAAAAAAAAATTTGACTTTCAGTCTTGACGTTATCCAAGTTATATCTGCAATTTATAAAATTTCACGTGATGGGTAGATTTTTGTTAAGTACAGTGCATTGGTGTAAAAAAGTGAATACTAATGTTGTTTGTCAAAAACTCTCCAGTATTGTAAAAAGACACAAATACAGTATACAGTATATACTAGACTAAGTGGGACCCGTTGGGTCACAGCATCACACGGGAGGTCTGGTCACCCAACGCTATATTCCACCTCTCCACCAATTCCAATATTGCTGGCCATTGTGGGGGGGCTTTCTGTTGTGCTAGTTTGTACTATTTGTTATTTGTTGATCAAACACACCCTCCACCTCACACAGACACACACACACAGACTCGCTCACATACACACACACACACACACACACACACACACACACACACACACACACACACACACACACACACACACACACACACACACACACACACACACATAAACACAGACTCATTCACACACACACACACAGACACACACACACAGACTCATTCACACACACAGACACACACACACACACACAGACTCATTCACACACACAGACACACACACAGACTCATTCACACACACATACACACAGACACACACACAGACTCATTCACGCACACACACACACACACACACACACACACACACACACACACACACACACACACACACACACACAACTCACACACACACACACACACACACACACACACACACACACACACACACACACACACACACACACACACACACACACACACACACACACACACACACAACTCTCACACACACAGACAGACTCATTCACACTCACACTCACCCAATACTAAAATGCCAAGTAACTTCAGAACGTGTTGAGTATACAGTGTGTAAAACAAATGTTTAAAGCCTCCTGTAGAGGCTGCTGCTGCTGAAGCAAAAATGTGCTTTAAATAACATCCAACAAACACACTCACCATAGACAGAGCAGTCAGCTCTCTTGAATTATTCAACGGCGCCTGCACTCGGCGCCATCTTGACGTCACCCTCTCGCTTCTTGACACGAACCGGAAATGACGCACTCAGAGCCAGCATGCCGCTAACCAGAAATGACGTCATCGGCGCCATCTTGCAACTAAGCGAAAATCACAGAATGAGATTAAACACAGTCCTGATCTAATAAAATGTTTATTCACGCTTTATCCATCCGAAAACTGTTGCAAGCAAGCCCTTTAAAAGCCAAGTCAATTGGACAAAAACACTTTACAAGCCAACAAAACACATTTGCTGAAAGCCCTTTAAAAAGCCAACCTAATTGTGCAAACACTTTGCAAACAACAAACACATTTGCTGAAAACCACATCCCGGGGACTCACCGTGGAGTAGATGTGCGTTCAGTGTTATTCGCAGCTCAGAGAGCCGTGACCCTCTCGCTTCCTCCGTCTGGCAGAGACTGAGTGAGCCACGACACTTCTGGGTTTTATAGTCCCTCCCCCCTGCCGCCAGCGGGGGCAGCAGAGAGAATGGAGATTTAAAAAAAAACATTAATATGTCTCTGATTTTTCATCGATGGGGAAAGTCCTCCGGTCCAGTCTGGCAGAGGGGGGCTCTGAGCGAGGTGGCCAAAGATAACGGCCGTAAGTGGCGGCGTTCTTTCGGAAATCACATCGAAGTGAGTCAAAAGCGGTCAAGATCTTACTTCTAGTAATATAGTTATACATACACACATACTCAAAAATAAACAATAGTAGTGCAATAATAATAATAATAATTAAAAATAGTCTTGAAATGCAGAGCTTATTTGAGGTTGTAGTGCTTAATAGTTTGATGGCTGTTGGGAAGAATCTGTTCCTGAACCTGGATGTTACAGTTTTCCGGCTCCTGTACCTTCTTCCTGATGGCAGGGGTGAAATGAGTGTGTGGCCAAGGTGATGTGGGTCTCTGAGGATGTGAGTAGAGTGTACATACTGGGGAGGCCAGCGCGAGACAGGATCTCGGCGTTGGACACTCTGTCTTGCCAGGATATGCCCAGGATACGGCGGATGCTTCTCAGGCAGAAGGTGTTGAGTCTTCTCTCCTGCCTGGCATATGTAGTCCATGTCTCACTGCCGTACAGCAGCGTGCTGATGACACAGGCATTGTAGACTGCTATCTTTGTCTTCACTGTCAGCTTTGGGTTGGTCCACACTCGAGTTGTGAGGCGAGCGAGAGCTGTAGCTGTCTTCCCGATCCTCTTATTAATCTCTGTGTCCAAGGAGAGGTTGTCGGTGATTGTGGAGCCGAAGTACGTGAACTGATGGATGGCATCAAGTTCGTAGTCGTAGAGCTTATTTGAGGTTGTAGTGTTTAATAGCCTGATGGCTGTAGGGAAGAAGCTGTTCCTGAACCTGGATGCTACAGTTTTCAGGCTCCTGTACCTTCTTCCCGATGGCAGGGGTGAAAAGAATATGTAGCAAGGGTGGTGTGGGTCTCTGAGGATGATGGCTGCCTTTTTGGGGCAGTGACTCTGATAAATCCCTTCGATGGTGGGGAGGTCAGAGCCGATGATGGACTGGGCAGTGTTCATAAGTTTTTGCTGTCTTTTTCGCTCCTGGGCGTTCAAGTTGCCGAACCAGGTCCTGATGCAACCAGTCAATATGTTCTCTTCACCTGTAGAAGTTCAAGAGAATTCTCTCTGGCACACCGAATCTCCGTAATCTTCTCAGGAAATAGAGGCATTGATGACCTTTATTTATAATTGCATCAGTGTGCTAGGTCCAGGTCTTCGGAAATATGCATGCCCAGGAATTTGAAGTTTTTGACTTACACAGGATTGTGGGTCTTCATCTTTCCACTTCCAAAGTCCACAATCGGTTCATTGGTTTTACTGATATTGAGATCCTGGTTGTTGTGCTGGCACCATTTGGTCAATTGGTCGATCTCACTTCTATACTCTGATTCTTCACCACCTGCAATTCGTCCAACAATGGTGGTGTCGTCAGCAAACTTGAAGATGGAGTTCGCACTGTCTCCGGCTCCACTGTCATGAGTAGAGCCAGGATGTTTCGGCGCCAAAAAACTCTGAAATAGGCAGGCAAAAAGGCATAATAAAATTACAAAAAAGGCACGAAAGGCATTTATTGCCAAAAAAAGGCATACAACCACTACCAAAATATGGTTAAAAATGATAATATAAAGGTATACTGCATTAAATGACCAAAGTTGCCTGGTTGCACATAATTACTAGCATTTTTTTCCAAATTATCTGGTGTTAAATTATGCCGTCTGTCAGACAGTATATGCTTTAGTTATGAAAAACTTCTTTCTACCTCAGCTGGTGCATACCCGAAACAAGCTACAGACTCTATATTCATGTTGATATCTTGTGTATTACAACTACCTTTGAGAACTTTAGCTATGTTTTGTATTTCTTCAAGATCTTTATTAGCTAAAATCACTCTCTCACATTTTCCTTGTTTGTCTTTACCTACATCGCCAGGAACTTTATGAATATCGTCAGTTACTTTGTTGAAAACCTGCAAGTTATTCACAAATGTTTCGCCTTGTATCTCAAGGGAAGTGATAGCTTGTGGGAAGTTTGCAAAATTGGAAGCAAGAAACACAAGATCGCGTTGGAAGGACTTTTTCTGCATGATTTCACTGATGATCCTGACTGCAGCAGATTCTTATTCTTCAAAACAGTTGACGATTTATTTTATCTTTTCATAATTTGCAGCATAGTAGAGTACAGCAGAGAGCCATGTACCCCACCTAGTCAAAACGGGCTGAGAAGGTAGCGGAATCATGGGTGCTATTTCCTTGAACAACTGCACACGTGACATTTAGAAACAAGCTACATATGCTTGGCAATTCTATGAAGTCCTTGTGCAGCTTTTTTCGTGTACGGAGCTGCATCAGTCACAAACAGAAGAACATTCTCGTGTTTTATACCTTCTGGCCAAAGTACAGCAAGTGAAGATGTAAACAATTGAGCAATAGTTGAGCTGTTTGATTTCTCCAATACTTCCGATGTCAACAAATACTCCTTTGATGGTTGACCTGCCTCCAGTGTACCAGTGACAATATTGGCAACATATCTCCCCACAGCATCGGTTGTCTCGTTTATTGAGATCCATATTTTGTTGCATGCAACTTCATCTCTAATTTTCTGCACAACAATGTTGAAGTTGCTGTCAGCATAATTTTTCCGTAATGATGACTCACTTGGTATATGTTCCTCTGTGTATTTCTCTAAAAGACCTCTGAGAGATTTGTTTTCCAATTTCCACAGTGGAATTCCAGCATTAATTAATGCCTTGCACAGATCACTCGAAAACTCAGATTTGCGACTGGAGCCAGCAGTAAATGTAGTGAGGAGACAAGCTTGGGTATTTTGCTTGGGTAGTCTACTCCCCAGCGGAATCAACATTGACTTCTCTAATTTTAGATAACCCTTGGTTTCTCCCTCACCATTCCCAGCTCTACTTCCAGTCCTACTGTCTCTGCCTCTTCCTTTATTTTTCCCGCCCCCCCACATCAGTCTGAAGAAGGGTATTGACCCGAAACGTCACCTATTTCTTCACTCCATAGATGCTGCCTCACCCGCTGAGTTTCCCTAACATTTTTTGTCTACGTTCAATTTTTCCAGCATCTGCAGTTCTTTCTTAAATAGATCTTGGAGAAGACTGAACCAGCGGGCAGCAGTACGAACAAATGAACGACCAACGGTGGCACCCCTGGCTTTGCCCCAGTGGTGGAAATTTTCTTGTAAGTTATACTATGTTAACACATTAATAATAATAACTTATTAATTGTAATGTGTTAACATAGAAATCATTGTAATCACGGTACAATTAGAGAAAATAGAACGACCTTTCAGCAAAACGGCAAAAAAAGGCTGATTTAGGCACTCGATCGTGAAAAAGGCATTATCCTGGTGAAATCATCAAAAAAGGCATCAAAAGGCGCTTATGGCATTCATGGCAAAATCCTGGCTCTAGTCTTGAGTATAAAGTGAGTAGAGCAGGGGCTGAGCATGCAGCCTTGAGGGGCTCCCGTACTGATTACTATTTCTCCCAATTCAAACAGACTGGTCTGTGGATGAGGAAGTTGAGGAACCAATTGCAGAGCGATGAGCAGAGACCCAGTTCCATGAGCTTGGTTACCAGCCTTTTAAAAAAAATCAAAAATATTTATTCTTATATTAAAATACAAAACAGAAGCCACCTCCATAATACATGACAAATGATAAACTATTATACAACTTGTCAAATACTATTATACTCCTTGTCAAAGATGTATTCAACCCCCCGCGGTGCCCAGCGGTCCCGGAACTACCCCAGGGCACCCGTGGACAGCACGTAGTCCCTCTCTAACACCACCCGGGCACGGACCTAACCCTGGTAACCAGCTTTTTTTTAAAATCAAAAATAATTTAATTACTATCACGATACAAAACAAAACCGTGGTGACACTCCCACCACCAGATTAAAAAATCACCAAATTATTAAGACAATAAATTTCCAAGCAACTATGTTACAAATATACTAAATAACTACTGAACAACTATGTCCCTCTCTGACACCACCCGGGCGCGGACGTAACGCCGGTAAAAAAGCAAGCAACTGGCTCTGGTAAAGCCCTCTTCCGTCTGGCGACGTGTCTCGCGGATGGCCAGCTTAGCCAGGACTAGGAGCAACCCAACCAGGACGTCTTCAGCCCTCCTCACTCCCTAGATCCCGTCACCAGTCCTTCGGTCACTGACAGCAGATCCATTCCTCCCCTTACGGACCATAGGTGGAGTGGTCGTGCTCCTTGCCTTTCAGTCCCGGGCTACAAGGAACGCTCTACTGGTCCCTCTACCCTTAACAGGAACAACGCTGCTCTTGGTCTTGGTGTCCTTCTCCAGGTCGTCCAAGAAGGACATGAGCTGACGGCGGTCATTCCCCTTCATCCCTGCACCTCCTTGCCCCTTCCCCTCCATTTGAGGATGAGGTTCAGTGAGCTGGTGAGCCCATGTAGGTTTGGCCACCAGAGGGAGGCCAGTCTGTGCCGATGTTGGGCTCCTTCGGTGGCCACGATGAACTCGCGGATTTCCTCCACTGGAATGAGTGGAGTGGCGTTGGGGGGAACGAGAACATCCATTGACATTGTCCGAGGAGTCACCATTCCCATCCCGGACACACCCTTAGTGCTTGATACTCGTGCCTCACCCTGTGCGGCGGTTGCCTCTGCCCCACCCACTGGTCTCTCCTCCACTTCAGTCCCAACCCTGGGACCAGTGGCAGAGGAGCCTTCCCCAGATGTACTCGGGGAGTCAAGACCATCGACAATGGGGGCGTTTATCCCTCCCCCAGTTGGGCCCAGAGTGAAATCTGGTGCACGAGACTCAGGGAGTCCCTCTGGAGCCAGGTCCTGAGGGAGAGAGGGGCTGGTTTTCCCTACCCCCTCCCCGCCTACAGTCTCTACCTCCAGAGGTGTCCTGGGTGGGTTGCTCCTGGGCTTCCCCGGGTGCCTGATAAAAACATAGAAACATAGAAAATAGGTGCAGGAGTAGGCCATTCGATCATGATGATTCGACCAATATGATCATGGCTGATCATCCAACTCCGTATCCTGTACCTGCTTTCTCTCCATACCCCCTGATCCCTTTAGCCACAAGGGCCACATCTAACTCTTAAATATAGCCAATGAACTGGCCTCAACTACACTCTGTGGCAGAGAATTCCAGAGATTCACCACTCTCTGTGTAAAAAATGTTTTTCTCATCTCAGTCCTAAAAGATTTCCCCTTTATCCTTAAACTGTGACCCCTTGTTCTGGACTTCCCCAACGTCGGGAACAATCTTCCTGCATCTAGCCTGTCCAACCCCTTAAGAATTTTGTAAGTTTCTATAAGATCCCCCCTCAATCTTCTAAATTCCAGCGAGTACAAGCCGAGTCTATCCAGTCTTTCCTCATATGAAAGTCCTGACATCCCAGGAATCAGTCTGGTGAACCTTCTCTGAACTCCCTCTATGGCAAGAATGTCCTTCCTCAGATTAGGAGACCAAAACTGTACGCAATACTCCAGGTGTGGTCTCACCAAGACCCTGTACAACTGCAGTAGAACCTCCCTGCTCCTATACTAAAATCCTTTTGCTATGAATGCTAACATACCACTCACTTTCTTCACTGCCTGCTGCACCTGCATGCCCACTTTCAATGACTGGTGTACCATGACACCCAGGTCTCGTTGCATCTCCCCTTTTCCTAATCGGCCACCATTCAGGTAATAGTCTACTTTCCTGTTTTTGCCACCAAAGTGGATAACCTCACATTTATCCACATTATACTGCATCTGCCATGCATTTGCCCACTCACCCAGCCTATCCAAGTCATCTTGCAGCCTCCTAGCACCCTCCTCACAGCTAACACTGCCCCCCAGCTTCGTGTCATCCGCAAACTTGGAGATGTTGCATTCAATTCCCTCGTCCAAATCATTAATATATATTGTAAATAGCTGGGGTCCCAGCACTGAGCCTTGCGGTACCCCACTAGTCACTGCCTGCCATTCTGAAAAGGACCCGTTTACTCCTACTCTTTGCTTCCTGTCTGCCAGCCAGCTCTCTATCCACATCAATACTGAATGCAGGACTCCCTCCCCAACAGGAATCTCCACCTGCTCCATATCACCCATGTGGTCCCCATCCCCACCCTCCCCAGAAACTCCTTCAGAACATGGCCCGAATTAGAGGGTGGGAGTCTTCCTCAACCACAGTACTCCCCTTCCCCCTGGAGGATTCCCGTTCATCCCTCTTCCGCTCCTCCCTAGAGAGATTCCTCCTTTTTTTTCGAGGGGGAGGAGCTCACAGACTCTGGGGTCACCTGAGCAACCTTCGTCTGCAGCACCCCCTTCTTCCGCCTGATCCCCTCTGCCCTCGGTTGGAATGTGAGGCTTGCGGACACCCTAACGGGAGGTGATGGGATGGGTGGAACGTTCTTGTCTCCGGGGGTTTTGTTCCCCAGGTATTTCATCTTCCTTGCCACCTGGCCCTCTTCTTTTGACCCTCCCCACTCCCACCTGTGCTCTGCGCAACCTCAGAGTTTCCTGACTCAACTACAGGGGGAGTGGGGGGGGGGGGGGGCAAGGGGCTTAGTGGCACCAGAGGCAGAGGCCTCCGCCCTCAATTTGGGGCAATTCCTCCGAATATGCCCTACTTCTTTACAGGCATGGCACCTTGGGCGCTCCGATGTCCAGTAGACAGTGAAATCACGCCCATCCTGCTGGACACAGAAGCGCCCGTCAACTACCTCCTCCCGGACCAGCAACAACGTGAGCTGGCAGCGGAGGGAAAGAACGTGCTGCAGCTCCTTCCTGCGGAACCCCTGGGATATTGGGGTGATGTCTGTGAGTACCTTCCCCAGGGTGTGAAGATGGGGGACGTACTCACGGACCTCATTAGTGGTGCAGGACGGGACGTTGGACAGGACCACCCGCTGCGTGGTGGTCGCCAAGGGCTCGACCTGCAGGATTGTTCCGCCCACTGTGACCCCTTTACTCACGGCCGCGTTCACGCCCTCAACAGACTTGAAGAAGAACACGGCCTTCCCAAATATCCTGCCCACGTACAGGACGCCTGCGGGCTTGGCCGCCAAGGCCATGGCAACAACACAGTCCTCCAGGTTCATCTGGGGGGGCAAGTAGCACCTTATCCCATGCTCGTAAGGTGGGTTCCTCACAGGAAACCAGGCCACAAGGGGAGCAGTTGAAGCAGCTGAACCGGTCGCCTTTGCATAGCTCCTGGAAGGCCCTGATCCCCCGGAACACTGACCATGCGTGGTACCAGGTGTGACAATTTAACCATGGCACTTAAACACAGTGCCGGACAGACAAAGACAGTGCAAATGGCACGAGGCCAAGTCCACACACAAAAATGATATGGAACAGTTCGAGGGAGGGAGGCAAGTGGTGTTGCCTCGAACGTCGGTAATGGCGGCTCCCACAAAAACTGCTGCGTCACCACCACTTCACCCGGCTATCTCAGCTCTCCTGCATTCCCTGGCGAGCTGATGACCTATGCAGACAATCCCAGCTGGTCTTCGCTGCTCCTGCAGCAATGAAAGGGATTTGCCTGCAGTCTTTGTTGTTCGTAGCCTCCTATCTCCGCCTGTCTTGCTGAGAGAAAGGAGGCCTCGTCAGCTCCAAGTTCCAAGCCCGCAAAAGGAGGTTGAGACGGTGCAGGTGCAGAAAATATCCCACACCGCACGAAAGACAGATCGGCCCAGTCAGCACTGACGGTGCAGTAGGGGGGGGGGTTGTTCTGGACGCAGGTGTAATAGTCCAGAAGACGTTTCTCCTCCTTTTGGTGGACCACAGTTTCCTGGCAGGTTGCCATCCACTGTTGCGGGAGCTACGCAGTCTGCTGATAATACTGCTTGCAGTCCCAAAACAAGCAGAAACTTTAAAAGTAAATATTTGCAGCGTCGCAGCGATAATCAAGGATGTTTAAATGTACCGCTGTACCTCCTCCAAATTCCAAACCTCACTCGTTTTTGTGTTTGGACGGGAGCTCTCCAACAACATACCTCCTTGCGTAATCAGCTCCGAGGAGATGATGGTATTGAACGCTGAGCGGTAGTCTGTAAACAACAGCCTGGCGCAAGTGTTTTTATTGTCCAAGTAGTCCAATGCGGAATGGAGAGCCAGTGATATTGCATCCTCCGTTGACCTGTTGTGACGGTAGGCGAACTGTATTGGGTCTGTAAGGGTTAATGCCATTGTTGACATTTTATTTTAGATATAGCAGACATATTGGGGCCGAATGGGCTAAAAGCAGGCTTTGCAGATCGACCTTCGCGTCAGTAGAAGCATAGATAAGAAGTGGCTTTTCTCAAAGAACAGACATTCCAATGTCAGGAGCTAATATCCTGTGGTGGCTTTTTATCACACAATAGGGCCTTATTATTATAGCAGCTGTTTAACCTCGAACTTAATTAAAAAACCCTATTGTGTTCTTTGTGAAGGTTTTTTTTATGTTGCAGTTGAATATTACTGAATGTGCTTTAGCTGCTTTAAGTGGTATAAATATTGCCTGTACTTCTTTGTATTTCCTTGAGAAGGCAGTAGTAGGTGACTGCGAGTGCCACGTTACACTCAGGTCTCTGAGCTTTCTCCTACCATGGTGTTTAAGTGAAAGCTTTTAACTGAGACTCGTGTTCTTTGAATTATTTCACAGTTAAGTGTAGGCGACTATCACATTTGGCGTATGGTCGGCAGGATATCGTTGGGACAGATGGCACGGGCGAATAAGCGGCAACAGTGAAATGGAGACTTCGGTGGGGGACGTTGTGCACACCTCCGGCCCCTTGAGCCGGATCCCCTGTACCTGACTCACTGGAACATTGTGGTCCCACGCCCGTGGTTGATCTGGTTCCCAACCGATATCCAAAATGAACGAGGGGATAAGGGAATTGAGGTGAGTGAACCGCCTAGACAATTTGTAATTGTGTGCCTAGGGTCTAGGCACAATTTAATAGTATGTCTGCCTGGTTGAGACACCCGAGGCTCAGGTAAAGAGACTCGGGTTGAGAAACACGGGACGAAGGATAGAGTGGGGGCAGTTTATGGATAAGAGTGACAGTGGGTCAGTGGTCCAACATGTATTATTTGGACCAGGGTAAATGTACAAAAGGTGCGGGATTAAGAAGTCGACCAGGTTGAGGCAATTGGGGCTTTGAAGAAATGGAAAAGGCATATTAAAGAATGGAAGGACGAGGCAATTAAATGACACAAGGAGAGTAGAGATCAAAGCTGGATGGATACTGCATGTAAGAAAGGGATAGAGTTAAGAGGTTGGAAAGTTTTGCAGTCGGTGGGCAGAGAGAAATGGGAAAAGAAAACGATTGGGTCACAAATTAAGTGACAAGTGGAAAAAGTAACAAAGAGGGGGAAGAAATTGCGCAAAATGAAATAGCCCCAGGGGACCCCTTTTTCTGACAAGCAACCCTGTTATAAAAAGATTGAGGATGAAGGAAAATTCGGTGGAGAAATGAGGATAGGGTAGGGAGACTGAAAGGGCTGAGGCAGAAGAGGAAGAAAAACAGTATTAAATTAAACATTGAGAATTAAAACAATGGACTATCCCACCATGTGTTGCCCACCCCTCCCCAACAGAGAAAAAATGCTGGCAAAAGCAAGGGTGAGTTTTCAACTTAAATTCTCGTTTTAACAAAAAGACTTTATACCAACAGTGAAAACCTCAAACCTCAGTCCTCCCGCTGCAATGACTATATAAGTGGCCCGACACAGAATCAGTCTCCCTGGGAAATGCCTGAGCTAATAAAAAATGGCAGCTTCTAAATTGTTTCTTGTAATTTTTTTGTAACCAGGATTCTGGTAAACAGAACAGTCTTGTCAGAAAAAGGGAAGGTATATTACAGAGACATCTTTGAAGGTGAAATATTATATACTGCTTGTAAAAAAATGTTTTCTGTATGTGGAATGTGTGGAATGCAGCTTACACTTTGAAGCTATGAGCAGATGTGTGTGTGTGTCCCTTTAAGAAACTGCAATGCATGGGGTCGGAGCAATACTAAGCTATCCTCTGCTGTAAATAGGTTCTTTTATATTCTTGTGGCTACAAATTCTTGTTTGAAGTATTTGATACCTGTGTTACATTTTGAAGTTATGTGGAATGAGTGTTTTGGATCGTCACTTAAGTAAAAAATGATCAAATGTGTTATTTGTTATAGATTTTTGTAAGAGCTTTGTGTTTGAAGCAGTAGTCGTTTATGTCCCTTTAAGAAATGGCATTTGTTTGGGGGCTTTAACATCAATCACCTCGAAGCAGGAGTTTGACTGCCTGGCCGCGGGATTATATAGTGACTCATTTTTGCTTAAGTTTGCTTATATTCTTGCTAATTTGCTTATGCGTCCGTTTAAGTTTGTATGATTTTTGCTTTAAAACTGAAGAAGTAGGGCGGTTGCCACATTTTGTTTACAGCATTTTTGCACTGATAAGGATTCTGCTGAAGATTCCGATGCGGTCTGGTGCTTTCAATTAAAGTGGCGCACTCAGATTCTCCAGATTTGGAGTATTGAAATCAAATACTTTTCTTGCATTGCTAACTTTTGTGGTTCTAAATACTGTTTTGTGGAGATGTATTGTGGAATTTATTTCATTGTGGAATTTATTTTGATGTGCAAATTTTGTGTTGTGAGAATCTAATTGTTTTGTGTGAAATTTTGGGCCAAAATAAATCACAAGGCTTGAAAGAGCCAATTGCTGTTACATTGCTTGCCGAGATACTCCACGAGATCGTATGGCTTGTATTTCTGTCAGACAGGCTTTCTCCAGTGGAACAGATAAGAGGGGCCTCCGTTAGGATATCTTGAATTGATAAGGGGACAGAACTGTAGATGAGATATGCATGTGCCTTTAACATAGTGACCTCATACCTACTAACCACTCCCCATATCACAAGTATATCTACAACCTCCCCACCCACAGATCGCTCTCTAGTTCCTGTGACAGACCACGTATAGCTAGTGCAATGTGTAATGCTCCAGTATGAATAAAGATAGTAAAGTAACGATGCCTCATTATGAATTCTTTACATGGTGTCAAATAACTTACCTTGCGCCTCCTGTTTATCGGTTTATCATTTAATTTTGTCCCAGTTTTTTGTTTCCCCCGCCCTCCTGTTTCTTTGTCATGGCCTCTTCTGCCCGTAAGCCCGATGTGCTCGTTTTTGATTTAGACATCGCCCTTCGATGGGACGTATTCAAACGTGACTTTGAACACTGTTTCACGATCGCTCATCCTGACGCCACCCCCGCTCTCAAAGCCTCTCTGCTTCTCAACTTGGCTGGTCCCGAGGCCCTGACTCGCTCCGACTTCTTCGTCTACGCTGTTGGAGAATCAGCTCGGGACCCGGTATGTCTGTTGGCTAAGTTTGACGCTATTTGTGACATTCCGACTAATTGCATCTTAGAACGTTTTAAACTGTTCGCGCGGCGTCAGCTCCCTGGGGAATCTGCTGAGAACTATGTCATTGCGCTGCGGCACCTCGGAAGGCGCTGCCGCCTCCACGCGTGGAACCCCGATGAGATTATCAGGGACCTTCTGGTTTACGGTCTCCGTGATGACAAGCTCAGGGCCGAACTTCTGCGCAAGCCGGATCTGACTTTAGCCGATGCTATGCACGCTACTCGCTTAGCTGAAGCTGTTTACTCGGCGGCGTCGCCGGCTGAGCAGGCGATCAACTTTGCCAGCACTCCCAGTCATCTCATGAACACACCCCAGTCGCGACCCCCAGGGTCGCTCGCTGCTCGAGGGGGACGCGCCCCGGGGTTCGGTGCTGCTACACAACTCATCAATTCAATGTGTGCCCTGCTTTGGGAAAAACTTGCAATGTCTGCAAAAAATTGAACCATTTTGCTGCGGCTTGTCGTTCCCGTGGGAAGCCTGTCGCTGCTGGAAGGGGAAATTTAAACAACCTTCTGCAAGCTGACAATGAGCTCAGCTCCCAGTGCTATTCCGATGAACATTCTGTTTCTGCATCTGACTCCTCTCAGGGGGAGACCAACTTGTTTACCGTGTTGGACGCACCTGCTATGATAACGGATCCTTCTGTGCAAGTCACTGTGAACAACTCGACCTTCACTGCTAAAATCGACACAGGGGCGGTGACCAACGTAATGTCAACATCCCTTTTCAACCAGATAAGAACTAATGAGCAGATATTTTCCCAGAGCTCAACCTTGCATGCCTACGGTGGGGAGATTCTTACTCCTGTGGGCAAGGCCACGCTACACTGTAAGATACTAGAGACCACTCAGCCCCTCACCTTCTATCTCCTCAATCGAAAATGCATTCCCCTGCTGGGGATCCAGGCATGCCAGGAAATGGGACTGGTGTACTTCCACCGGGACATCCACCAGCTGCAGACTCTTATGGACCCGCTGGCCGATTATCCCGACCGCTTTGATGATAAGCTAGGCAAACTACCCTGCAGCTACAAGATTGTAGTGGACCATAAGATCGTTCCTGTGGTCCATGCTCCTCACCGTGTCTCCTTCGCCATGAGGGACAGAGTGGAGGCGACCCTACACAGTATGGTACAAATGGGCGTCCTAAAGGCGGTCGTCGAGCCCACCAGCTGGGTCTCTTCCATGGTTGTTGCTGCTAAAAAGGACATGAGCGAGATACGCATCTGCATCAACCCCAAAGACCTCAACCTGGCCATTCGACGCCCTCACTACCCTATGAGAACGGTGGAGGACGTCGCTGCACATGTTGGTCCAGCAACGTTTTTTTCTGTCCTCGATGCCAAAAGCTCCTTCTGGCAGATACCACTGGACGAGCGGTCGTCCATTTTGACAACTTTCGCCACCCCCTACGGAAGGTTTCAGTTCCTCCGAATGCCATTCGGGATCAACTCTGCCAGCGAGGTATTTCAGCGGACAATGGAGCAGTTGTTTTTAGGTCTACCTTGCGCCATAATTGTTGACGACATCCTCGTTTA
This sequence comes from Malacoraja senta, assembly GCA_038087875.1. NCBI lineage: Eukaryota > Metazoa > Chordata > Chondrichthyes > Rajiformes > Rajidae > Malacoraja > Malacoraja senta. The sequence continues at coordinate 53,816,277 of CM075981.1, forward strand.
CGGTAAGGACGTTGCCGAACACGATGTCAACCTCCGCCTGGTCCTGGACCGGGCCCGGCAAATCAACTTGAAACTGAACCCCAAGAAGTGCCGATTCCGCGTCTCGGAGGTCACCTATGTTGGACATGTATTCACCGCTGAGGGATTAAAGCCAGACCCGCAGAAAACGGCTGCCATCTCAGGGATGCCCCCTCCTACCAATGTGGCAGGCCTGCAACGCTTCCTCGGCTTGGTAAACTACCTGGGGAAGTTCATCCCCGACCTCAGCGAGCTCAGCGCTCCCCTGAGGGATCTGATCAAAAAGGACACGTCCTGGCTTTGGTTACCCAACCATCAGAAGGCATTTGACATTCTTAAGTCTAAGCTGATCAGCACCCCCACGCTCAAGTTCTTTGACCTGCAGCGTCCCATTGTCCTCACCTGCGACGCCTCTCAGTTCGGACTCGGTGCCGCCTGTCTCCAGGTCCATGACGGCCTGCAGCTGCCTGTCTCCTTCGCGTCCCACACCATGACCACCACCGAACAGCACTACGCGCAGATTGAGAAGGAGCTCCTGGCCGTGGTGTTTGCCTGCTCCAAATTCCGGGACTACATCGTGGGCAACACTTTCACCATTGAAACTGACCATCAGCCACTTGTCACCATCCTCAACAAATCGATCCATGTGGCCTCATCACGCCTGCAGCGCATGATGCTGCAGCTCCAGCGCTTCACGTTCACGGTGGTTTATCGTAAGGGCAAGGACATGTTCGTAGCCGACACGTTGTCTCGCGCCCCGCTGACGTCCACCGCTCGCCACCAATATGAAATGTCTGAGTTATTAGTGCTACGATTGACATCGTCCCCTCACAGCAGATGAAGTCCCTGGTTGAACCACACTACCAATGACCCTGCCCTGTAACAGCTGTCTGCCGTCATCCGGCAGGGCTGCCTGACCGTCGTTCGGCACTGCCGGCTGGTGCCGTGCCCTACTTCCTGATTCGGGACGAGCTCGTACTGCACGACGGCGTGGTGGTGAAGGGTCACAAAGTGGTCGTGCCCGCGGCGCTGCACGACCACTATTTTCAAGTCGCACACCGCGGTCACCCTGGGGCCGAAGCCACCGTGTCTCTCGCCAGGAGCCAGTTCTATTGGCCGGATATGGCCAAATACATCCGGGAGAGGGTCTCCTCGTGTTCCACCTGCAACAGCCTCGCCCCCCATCAGCAGCGTCAGCCGCTTCTACAACAGCCCGCGCCCGAACTGCCCTGGATGGCGCTTGCCGCTGACATTTTCGAGTGGCGGGGCAAAACATTTCCTGGTTCTCGTTGACTCCTACTCCAGCTGGTTTGTGGTCGACCGGCTGCATTCCATGACCTCTTCGGCCGTCATCGACAGGTTGTACCCTCATTTTGGCACTTTTGGCCCCCCGGCAAGCCTGCAGTCGGACAATGGCAGCCAGTTCACGAGCTCCGAGTTTAAAGCGTTCGCTTCCAGATGGAACTTCCGCCATTTCACCAGCAGCCCGGAGTACCCGCAAAGCAACGGTTTGGCCGAGCGCGCAGTCCGCAGCGCGAAGCACCTGTTGGAACAGTGTGGTGGCATTAACTCCGACTTCCATCTGGCCCTCCTCAACCTTCGGAACATTTCCCGCGACTCTGCCATGGGTTCACCTGCTCAGCGGCTCATGTCTCGCGCTACCAGACTCCGCTCCCTGTGGCCCAGCGCTCCCTCATACCCTCCATCCGCCCACCTGCGGCGGTTCAGAAACGGCATTGCCTTCAGGCACGACGTCCAGCAGCGTTCCCATGACAGGTCCTGCCACCCGCTGCCGCGCCTCTTCCCCGGTCAAGTTGTCCGTATGCAAACCGCTCCCGGTCACTCCAAGCTCGCTACTGTCGTCGGCTCTGCGGGGTCGCCCAGGTCCTATCTCGTCGACCACGCTGGAGCCATTTACCGACGGTCCCGCCAGCACCTTCGGCTCGTCAACGAGCCGCGTCCTCCTGCCGCGGATCCCTTTGCTCCCCCACTGCCTGTTTCGCGTCAGGGCGTTGCTCTGCCCGTCCTTCCTGACATGCAACGTTCTGCTCCTCCTCCGCCCCTTCCGTTCCACCCCACTCCGACAAGTCTCGCTCACCTGCCCGCGCTCTTCCCGGTCCCGACCTCGCATCCCCCTCCGGGTTCGGTGCCGCGGTCTCCTCCGTCTCCTCCCGTTTCTCCTTTCGGGTTCGTCTTTCCCCGCCGGTGCCTCTTCCTCCTGCAGGAAGGGGTGGATGGCGAGACGCGAACCCGGGCGGGACGTCTTGTCAAACCGCCTGACCGCTATGGCGATTTTGTTAACTATCCTAGCGCATGAGCCGTGGTCGCCATGTCACCATTGTATTTGCCTGTCGTTTCGAAGAAGAAAGATGTAGATGAGATATGCATGTGCCTTTAACATAGTGACCTCATACCTACTAACCACTCCCCATATCACAAGTATATCTACAACCTCCCCACCCACAGATCGCTCTCTAGTTCCTGTGACAGACCACGTATAGCTAGTGCAATGTGTAATGCTCCAGTATGAATAAAGATAGTAAAGTAACGATGCCTCATTATGAATTCTTTACAAGAACGAACTGGTACAGAATAACAACTCCATATTTGGATTTGGCTGGTGCTTCTTGTTACAAACAAGACTAAAGTTACAGTGCAATGTAAGAAATGAATAATTATTTAATTTAATTAAAGGTAGCGACAAACAGAATAGTCTTTAAAAGAACTGAGAGTTGGAGCGGACCTGCATTTTTCTGAAAGTTTGCTTCATATATGTGGTGAAAAAAAAAACGCTGTTTCTCCATGTTTAGTTTTTACTGGTGACAGAAAGCACCTGTCCCAGACGACCTCAGAGGTCTGGATGGTTCATAATTTGGCAGAAGATCACAAATGTATTTTTGCCCTAGACCAACAGTAATATAAACCAACAGTAATATTTTGAAATCAATTGTTTGACAGACTGAAGACCAGTGTAAAGAACTCCAAACTGAAGTGATGTGATCCACTTTCTTAAACTTAGAGGACTCGAGCAGCAGCTTGCGTGATCTAATGGTGGGCTTTGGTTTGATAGAGAGAGACTACGAGGATTGATTTGGATGAGTGGGAGAGTAGCAGCATCTTGCAGCACCCCCAGCATCCACTATACAGCTCCAGTAGCACCGGCAGAGTTCCCTAACTCCGACAGCACCGGTGTTGGTGGCATCCCCAGTCTCTCTCTGTAGCAGGAGTAAGACTAAAAAGAGCCAACCCATACCACAAGTTCTAACCCCAGTAGAACACGCAAGATTCCTAGCTAACTTGGGGTTCCGAACCCATGACGTGCTGATTAATTAACATGCTCAGAATGAAGCCCGAGAGGAAGCAATCCTTACCGCCCTTACTACCACTATACTAAAACCTATTGATCTGAGGTGCCTTTCGAATTCTGGAAGCAGGAGGATGAGGTTGCCGCGCATATAACAAATAAAGTGAACTTCCCATTTAATGCAAAGGATTTGGGAGCTATGGTTAAGCAAGCGATTGGTCTGGCGAATCCAAACACGAGCCAGGAACAAGAACTGTCTAATAATTGTACTGTTCAATTTTATCAGTGACCAAGGAAGGTTACTACACAGCTACAACATCATCTGGGGAGTGAGGTAACAGAGTATGTGGACCCACAGGTGTGGGCAGAAGACTCTACTCGGGTAGGATGCATCCAGATTAATCCCATCCAAGTAGCTCCCCAGAAAGGTTAACTGCCCTCTATATGACAGTACCCGCTGAAACAACAGGCAAGTTTGCAATTTAAATATTGTACCACCATCAATCCGGCATTCTTTCTCACCAAACCACCGGAGGAACAAGCTGAGTCTGGGCACGACTGCCTATTTGTGATTAAAGAAGATACCTGTGTTTGGGAAGATTTGACAGATATTCCCATGACAAACCCTGACTTAACTATGTATATAGATGGGAGTGTATCAATTGGATCTCCAGGTTAAAGACTTTCAGGATACGTAATTATAGATCAGGATGACAATAATGTGGAGGCGGCGGCCTTTGAAACACCATTCTCTACCAAACAAGCAGAAATGTTTGCCCTCATAAGAGCCTGCATCTTAGGGAAGGACTTGGGAATCAACGTTTATACTGATTTCAGCTATGCTTTTGGAGTGATGTGTGACTTTGTTCAGTTGTGGAAAAACAGGGATTCTTGACTTCAGCAGGAACACAGACATCCCACCAGCAACTGATATCAGACCTGTTACAAGCCCTTATGTTGCCAAAACAAATTGCCAAGAAGCTAAGGAAATGTCCCAAGGGCGCAGGGTGGTGGTACCTAAAATGATGAGGCTGACTAAAAGCATAAAAAAAGACAAGTCTCCCTCAGAAAAATCAATGCCAACCATCCAAGATGTCGTTAGATTACAGGAGGATGCTCCTGACCTAGATATAGAAATGTGGAAACGGTTCGGTTGTAAAGTTGATTGCATGTCGGATTTATGCGTTATCCCAGCAGGACAAACATGTATGTCAGATGAACTCGCAATGTGGGTTATTGAATGTATACACTTTGCAACTCCCTGTGGTGCCCGAGCAACTGGTGATACGCTTTTAGATACATGGTGGCATCCAAGGTTGCAGACTATGGCACAGGGGATTAGTAGTCATTGTCTGACCTGTCAGCAATATAACCCCGGGAAGGGTATAACCTGGGAACAAGGGAGAATCCCTTTACCCATGGGTTCCTTTGAGACCCTCCAGATGGACTACATTGAGTTGGAAAGATGTCAGTTTTGTAAATATGTATTAGTTATTGCAGATGTCTTTAGTAAATGGTTGCTTATCCTACCATGGACAACGAAGCTTCTACGGTTGTTAAAGTACTTATGGAAGGCTATTCACTTTCATCACACGACAATGGAAATGACTAACTATATTTTATCGTTAACCAGGGCATTGAAGGATGTACAGTAGAGCCACTACATCTAAAATTGAACCTGGTACTTGTGTAATGATCAAGAATTGGATGAGGATGGGACTGGATATTCAGTGGGAAGGGCATTACCAGGTCCTTCTAACAACCCCTACCATAGCAAAGGTGGAGGGGAGGCACGAGTGGGTTCACTTTCACCACTGTAAGATTGTCATTATGGTGCCAAAGCGATAAAACGTTTTAAGAAATCCCTTTCTAGGATATATCGCGATGGACATGTTGCTATTGTTCGCCTATCTTGGGACATTGATAGCCATCAGATCTGCAAGAAACAGAGTATGCCGATGTAATGCAATGTGATGGCGATGGTGGCATTGGCAGATTTGCAGGTGACGCAGGGCTGGGTGATGGTGCGAGCTGTGGGAAGGATGCTATGAACTGAGGGTGACCACAGGCTACGTACCCTCTGGTGTGCAACTAGAGTATGGAAGTTATGCCTAGAGTGTGGAAGTTACACCCACAGGCCCTCAGTGATTAACTAATTATGTATACACTGCAATTAACCCATGCCTTGCCAGGTCTGCATTCCAAGCTACGAGAAGTGCAGAGACCACTACCAGTTGAACACAGGCACAAGTTCAAACTGTCAGACTACATACTGATATGGCTTTGGGACAGAAGAAATTGAGTGTGTTGAAAGGAACTGTACCAAGTGGTACCAACAACGTCAACCACCGAGAAGAATGAAGATCACCTCGTTGGATTCATCTGAGTAACTGTAAATGGTTCAGAGAACAAAGAAAAGACGATGGGGCTATTGACACTACTTTTATTCTGGGGTTGGCCCTACTCTGTTTTCACAATGCTACAGCATCTAGTAGTTGCCGAGTGATCAAGCTGCGGGTAAATGGGACCCGTAGGTATGGGGGACTTATGTATGATAATTTTAAGGGATGGTACGTCCCAACCTTTAACTATGGAAGTAGTATTCTGATAATTGTAATTGTTGCTTTACTGCTGTATTGCTGTGCACCATGTATTAGCTGATGTATCGCTTCTAGTTTCATTATTTGATTTATGTTATTATGATTATGGAATAATCAAAGACGGTAGCAGGTGACTGCGAGTGCCACGTTATATTCAGGTCTCTGAGCCTTCTTCCACCATGGTGTTTAAGTAAAAGCTTTTAACTGAGACTCGTGTTCTTTGAATTATTTCACAGTTAAGTCTAGGCGACTAGCACAGGTCGAGGTTCTTGGGTAGGCGTTGATATGCACCATAACCAACCTCACAAAGCACCTTATCGCCACTGTCATTAGTGCCACTGGTCGATAGTCGTTGAGGCACATCACCTTACTCTTCTTGGGCACCGGTATTATTGATGCCCTCTTAAAGCAGGTGGGGACCTCAGACCTCAATAATGAGAGTTTGAAAAATGTCTGCAAAACTCCAGCCAGTTGGTCTGCACAGGTTTTGAGAACTAGACCAGGTATACCATCAGGTCCAGGCACTTTCCGAGGGTTCACCCCCTTGAAGGATCTTCTTACGTCAGCCTCTGAAACTGTAATATCATCAGGGCGTATGGGGGCTTGGGAAGGCACATCAGTGTTCTCCCTATCAAAGTGTGTGTAGAACTCATTGAGCTCGTCAGGAAGTGATGCTTCGCTGTCGCTTGAGCTGCCTCCTAATTTCGCCTTGTAGGAGATGATGGCATTCAAGCCCTTCCACAGTTGCCGAACATCCGCCCCATCCTCCAGCTTTGAGCGGAAGTCCGTTTTGGCCTTTTTGATGGACTTGTGAAGGTCGTATCTGGACTTCTTTTCGACTTGTGCGTCACCAGACCTGAATGCCCGGGATCTGGTCTTTATAAGAATGCGGATCCCCTGGTTCATCCAAGGCTTCTGGTTAAGAAACATTCAAATGTTTTTTGTAGGAACGCAGTTATTCCAGCTTTTTGTGTCTATGGTTTAAACCAGCATCTGCAGTTCCCTCTTATACAGCAGGTGTCAGTTGCTCCGACTTCTTGTGTCTATTTTCGATTTAAACCAGCGTCTGCAGTTCCTTCTTACACATATCCAATTAGCTTTTATTGGATCAGCTTACCTGCATCTCATCAGCCCTACTCCTTATAAACCAAAGGAGTTCCAGCCAGGAGAGGGGGGAGAGGAAGAAGGAGAGGAAGAAGGAGAGGAAGAGACAGTGGCAGACTCTTTACCAACTGTGCTTCTTATTGCAGGCCCTGAGGAAGACTGACCTGCCAAAACAAACCCAAGACTGCCAGCACCTCCTCTTGTGGCCGGAGTGAGCTGCTGGAACAAGCCTGATATTGCCTGCACCTCCGCTGTCAGGCAAGACTGAGCTGCTGGGATAAGCCTGAGATCGCCATTAACTCATCACACACAACGAGGGACTGTACTATAAATGAACCATATCACGTGTGTTCACCCTACCATGAGTGTATCAGTGTAGTCATTGTCGACCCGGCATTATCCCTGACGCCACAGCCCCTTTGAAGAGGTGGTGGTTATATATTTCCTGAATCTCTGCAGTTAAGTTCTACTATTTAGTTCCAGTGACAACGGATGACAATGAAGCAGGGAACTATGTCCAAATCAAGAAGGTCGGTGATTGGCGGGGAAATTATTGATGATGACTTACCCGCAACCCTTTCTCCCATTGTCTTTCCAGGAGGTTGTAATAGGTGGCTTTTTCTGGATGATGTTAAGTTTCATTAGCTGTGTTAAAGTTGCATTCAACCATGGATGTAGAAAATATTGTATGTGACGTTGGGGATGATGCCCACAGTGCCCACAGTGTCCACACCGACACTCGCAGTAGGGAAAACTTACATGGTATATTTTATTTACAGTGGTAAGAAAGTCCAAGACCACATGGGGGTGCTGTCCCTCTCCGTCAGAGTGCATGTGCGATGACGTTTGCAATCTAGGGCTTTGAAGGAGGAGGCATTGCGATCTCAGGTTTCTACCTGCAGTTTACCCTTGCATCGAGAGGGGGTGCTGGCAGTCCCAGGTTTCTTTCTGGCAGCTTAACTTTGCCTCTGTGTGGTAGTAGGTGCAGTCCAGGAAGAGGTTCCGGCATCTCAGGCTTTCCCTGGCCACTCAGTCTTAGTCTCTGTAGAGGCACTGTGTGTCTAGGGTTTCTTGCCGGCTACCCAGTCGAGACCACACAGTTGGTCGGCTCAATCTAGTCAGTCAGCCAGTGATAGGGATCAGAGGGACATCCAAGGGAGAAGGTGTTGGCACATGTACCATACTGTCAAGTCATTATAGTTTCTTATAGGGGGACATCTTGATAATTTTTCCAGCTGTGATAATGCACCAACTTATTCCCTTGGATTGCGAGCATCTGATATGAATGCTAAGCTCCATTTTAAACTTCAACTTGGAGATTTCAGAAAAGTCTGTTGGCCTCCTCGAGATCTGTCCTTCTGCCATGGGTAATAAAACTGTTCCAATCTGGGTGGAAAAGCTGTAAAACTCAATGTCAAATTAGTTTCATTTGCACATATTGGGTGGGAATGTGAGGGAGAATTTAATTGTTCCCAGCATAATGTCTCCTTTCATGATGCACTCATACAGGAGTCTCTAAAAGCCTTTACATTAGCAGATTAGCTCAAGGATTCAATAATCTAATCAGTGGTAGTATTTAAATATACTTGCTGTGTTTATTGTCACTGAATTGGAATTGGATTCGGCCACGCACGGTCACTGTGGGGCTCCTTCTCCTCTCACCAGCTGCCGCTTTTTCCTGTAGGCCATTGCTTTCTCCGCTCCCCTGCCTCCTCCACCTTTTCCCCCCGACATACTGCACTTTGGAAGATGTCGGCAACTGCGGAGGAGGCGCAGACAGTGGTGGTGGACAGACAAGAAGGTGGCCACCAGGAAGAAGTGGCAGCTGGTGAGAGGGGAGGGAGCCCCATGATGACCCAGCGTGTCATGTCAATGGCAGCAGCCTGACGAAAGACCTACAAGGGCTACAAAGTGAGCTGCAGCAACAGCCGTGTCACCTGGAGCATGAGGTAGCTGGTGAAACTTGCTCGTGCAATTGGTGCCTAGTTTTAAGGTGAAACAACACAAAGTGCTAGAGTAACTCAGCAGACTGAATCAGTCTGAAGAATGGCCCTGATGTCACCTTTCCATGTCCCATAGAGATAGATGCGACTGGAATTGCTGAGTTACTCCAGCACTTTGTGTCCATTTGTGTATTAATCAGCATCTGCAGTTCTTTGTTACAACTACATACCATGATAATTCCTTACTCGGTGGACAATCGGCAATAACAAACACCATTCCCCCCCCCTAAAATCTATTATAATGAGGGTTTACTGTCCTGTAATTCAATATCCGAATGATGTTAGTGACTATTAAATCCATATTAATTATTTGTAAAAAGAGGCTACCGACTAAACGCCTACAAATTTTTTAACAATTTGTTTAATATAATTAATGAACTGGAAATTCCAGATCAGCATTAAAAGGAACAATATTATGGAATAACTTTTTTGTTTTCAATCTGATTTAATAAATTCTGTTTGAAAATATAAAGATGGTTTCTTTTATCACATTTTAATTGTTCAATCAAATAAAGTTCATTCATGGATAGTGTGACAGATGTTTTAATAATTTGCTGCTAAAATTGAATTATCTTTAAAAAAAAAATCATTCCAAGACAGGTATGAGTATTGAAATTTTCATTCCAAGACAGGTATGTAGATAGTGTTAATATCAGCTTTGCCTCTCCAAAAGCTTCAAAATTGACTCTAAATAGTTGTACAAAATGTGGCTCATATTCAAAAAGATGTTTTACATCTTGATCTGCATCCCAATTGTGGTGCCCCCCAGTTTATTACAGTTACCATCACTTACCTACCCAGTAGTCATGGAAGAGTGCCAGCCCTTTAAATCAAACACCCCATGGAAGCTAGGACATATTGAAAATCATGACTGGAGGGTCGAGAACAAGGGGTCACAGTCTTAAACTAAAGGACGTGTCATTTTGGAGTGAAATGAGGAGAAACCTCTTTGCGCAAAGGTTGGCAACTCTTTGGAATTCTCAACCCAGGAAGTTTTGACTTTGGTAGCATTCCGAACTAAGACAGATGTATTTCTTGCTATAAGAAAGGTAGGAAAATGATGTTCAAGTGGAAGATCAGCTCACGTTATTAAGTCTTGGAGCTGGCTTGAGTGATGAAATGGCCGTCTCCTGTTCATATTTCCTAGGCTTTTACTATGACCACTATTGGAGGAGAGAAGGATCAGAGAAAGCCTGGAGAGAGCACTAAGCTTCTTTGAGAACAACTGTGAAGTGCTGATGAATGAGACAGATGCGTGAAGGGAGGATGTGCACCCAATGCTGGAGTTATATTTGGCACAACTACTCTTCTGGTCACGAGTGATCCCTCCCCCACAATTCTGGATGCTGATAGTGAAAGATGTGGTAATGGAAACAGGTCATATTGTCAAGTGGTTAGAGATTCTTATGTTGCTATTATCAGCCAAAGCCTAAATGTTATTTATCTCTATGTGGACACAGATTATTTCATTATCTGAAGAGTTGCTTCATGAGTGTCTCTCATCTGCTCTTCATTGGAGATACATTTAGTTATGTTTAATCATCCCCCCCCCCCACCTCCACTTCTTCAGGATATGATTCTGGCATTGGGGGGCATCTTGATAATTTTCCCAGCTCTGATAATGCACCAACTTATTCCCTTGGATTGCGAGCATCTGATATGAATGCTAAGCTCTATTTTAAACTTCAATTTGGAGATTTCAGAAAAGTCTGTTGGTCTCCTAGAGATCTGTCCTTCTACCATGGGTAAAAAACTGTTCCAATCTGGGTGGAAAAGCAGTAAAACTCAATTAGTTTCATTTGCACATATTGGGTGGGAATATGAGGGAGAATCTAATTGTTCCCAGCATAATGTCTCCTTTCATGACGTGCTCATACAGGAGTCTCTTAAAGCCTTTACATTAGCAGATTAGCTCAAGGATTCAATAATCTAACCAGTGGTAGTATTTAAATATACTTGCTGTGTTTATTGTCATTGAATTGGAATTGCACTCAGTCGTGCCCGGTCACTGTGGGGCTCTCTCCCCTCTCACCAGCTGCCGCTTCTTCCTGTAGGCCATTGCTTTCTCCACTCCCCGCTCCGGTACTGCCTCCTCCTCCTTTTCCCCCGACATACTCAGCTTTGGAAGATGGCGGCGACTGCGGAGGAGGAGGAGGCGCCGGCGTGGAATGGACAACACGACGGCCGACAGGAAGAAGTGGCAGCAGGTGAGAGGGGCAGGAGCTTCACGGTGACCCAGTGCATCTTGTCGATGGCAGTAGCCTGAAGAAAGAGCTACAAGGGATACAATGTGAGCTGCAACAACAGCCGTGCCAACCGGACTGTGAGGTAACTCATGAAAAGGGGCTCACTGGTGCAGACCAGTGCTGTTGCACCAAGGTTTAAGGTGAATTGACACAAAGTACTGGAGTAACACAGCAGACTGAATCAGTCTGAATAAGGGTCCCAACGCCACTGATCCATGTTCTCCAGAGATGCTGCATTACTCCAGTACTTTGTCCTTTTGTGAGGACAGCATCTGCAGTTCTTTGTTTCAGCTACACACAATGATAATCCCTTACTCGGTTATAGCGGACAATCGACAATAACGGACAACACCCCCCCCCCCCCCCCATGGTCCATTATAATGAGGGTTTACTGTACTGTAATTCAATATCCAAATGATTTAATAGTCACCATTAAATCCATATTAATTATTTTTTAAATGAGCCTGCTCTACATTTTTTTTTCCAATTCGTTCTTGAATTTTTCTTTATAACATAGTTAATGAACTGGAAATTCTAGAACAGTATTAAAAGGCAGAATATTATATTTTAATTAACATTTTGTTTTCAATCCCTGATTGAATAAATTCTGTTTGAAAATATAAAGATTGTTTATTTTGTCAAATTTCAATTATTAAATAAATTAAAGTTTGTTCGTGGATAGCGACATATGTTTTAATAATTTACTACTAAAATTGAATTATCTCAAAGATTTGTTTCATTCCCAGAAAGGTATGGATATTGTTGGCAAAGGCTGCATTTAATGTTTGTCCCAAGTACCCCTTGAGAAGGTTGTAGCGGCACCAAACGTGGTGAATAAGGCCAGACGTCAGGCAGGTTCAAACAGTAGTTTTATTCAGGTGTTACATGTTAAGTTGGTCCGCTAACGTAATTGTCATTGCTGCTGTAGCTGAGCGAGGTTGTTCTCTCGGGCTCAGCTACCTGTTGACTACCTAGGTCTTAAGGTGAGATAAGCTTAAGTAGCAGGACACTCCCCCTAGGCTGTGACGTCACGTGCCAGCCCTCGTAGCTACTGACGAGGGTTCGACCATAAGTGGTCTGTGTATCAGCTGACGCCACAAGGTGGTAGTGAAGGAACCGCTTTTGTTGACAAACTGCGTGTCACTGATTTTGTTGCATTAAACATCGTGCCATTGTTATTGTAGATGGTGTGAGTATCAGATTTGCCTCTCCAAAAACTTCAAAATTGACTCTAAATAGTTGTACAAAATGTGGTTCATATTCAAAATGATGTATCACAACATGACCTGCATGCATCCTAATTGTGGTGCCCCCAGTTTATTACAGTTACCTTCACTTTGCTTCCCAGTAATCAGGGAAGAGTGCTTGCCCTTAAACTCAAACTCCCTGTGGCAGCTAGAATATGTAACATTGTAGTTGGCATTGACTGGAGAATCTAGAACAAGGAGTCACAGTCTTAAACTAAAGGGTGTGACATTTTTGACGGAAATAAGGAGAAATCTCTTTGCTCAAAGGTTAGTGACTCTTTGGAATTTTCAACCCAGAAAGTTTAGACATTAATAGCATTCCAAACTAAGATGAATGGATTTCTTGTTATTAGAAGGGTAGGAAAATGATGTTCAAGTGGAAGATCAGCTTGCTTGTATGTGAGCAGTTTTGGATATGCCTATTGAAGTGAATTTACAATATTAAGCATAGGAGCTGGCGTGAGTGATCAAATGGCTGTCTCCTGTTCCCATTTCTTAGGTTTTTACCCTGACTACTATTGGAGGAGAGAAGGATTGGAGTGATCGCTAAGCTTCTTTGAGAAAGACTGTGAAGTGCTGGTGAATGAGACAGATGCGTGAAAGGAGGATGTGCAGTCAATGGAGCCGTGCGGGAAAGATATCTCAATATCACTAGGTATGTCAAAAATGCCTCTTTAGACTTCCGGTGGCGCCATGGAACAGTAAGAGGCGCAGCATTCAGCTCCGCTCCCGAAAAATGCGCTAAAAGCACTAAAAAGCCTTTAAAAGAAAATGGGATTGATTCAAAAACACTCACTGGGGATGCCTGGCGTCGCGTAAGTGACGTCATCAGAAATCGCCGCAAACTAACGGGGATACCGGCACTTTTAAATGCCAAAATGGAATTTACCTAAACGACCCACGACAAGACCTCTAACCAGACTGTGGCTCGCTCAAGAGTTGGAGAAAACACCTCAAACAATTCCAGAAGGATCTGAAGAAGAAGAAACTGAAGGACAAAGATTTATTGCTGAAATGGAAGCAAAAGTAAAAGAACAAGAACAATCTCTAAGATAAGCTGTGTCAAAGGACTTTGCTGATATGTTGCACAAAGAGATTTCCATGCTGTCTTCAAGATTGGATGTCGGGAATAAGGAAATTGTCGATAAAATTGGTACTCTACAGGACCGTATTGAAGAAGTAGAGACCGATCTAAGAGTAGAAATTGAACGGGTTGAAGAAGATTGCAACAAAAAGATGGAGCCCGTTCTCACTACTTCTGCAGAACAAAACAATGCTATTAAAGATCTGGAAACTGTGACTAAGGATATGTCTGAAGCGATGAAGAGAATGAAAGAAGATCTAGACCGAGTTTCTGGGCAACTGGCCAGAATGACTGACAAATGTCTCGATCTCGAAGCTCGGTCAAGACGGCAGAACTTAAGGATAGTTGGAGTGAAAGAAGGGAAGGAGACTGGAATGGACCCTCGGGATTTCACTGCCAACTTACTTCAACAAGTACTCAAGCTGTCTGAAAAACCGAAAGTAGATGTTGCACACCGAGTTCAGAGAGCATACTCGAGGGCAGGAGCCCCACCAAGACAGATTATCCTGAAACTTCATGACATAGCAGTTCTTGAATACATTATGAAGAAAATTCCATTTGGAAAAATCTGATGTTTGAAGGCGAAACTGTAAGATTCTTCAGAGGCTACCCAGCAGAAGTGGCGAAGAAACGTGCCTTTTTACAAAGACACGGCTGATCCTTAAAGGAATTCCGAACTTAAGATATGGAATAATTTATCCTGCAAAACTGAAGGTCACATACAATGACTTGGAGCGTTTCTTTACTGATCCAGAAGAAGCATTTAAATACGCGCAAGATTTAACAAGGGACATTAACAAGGGACATTAAAGGATAAGTAAAATGTCACGGCTATGCTGATGTATACCTTTTATATATATCTATAGGGGAAAACTGAGAGAATATGCCTTTTTAAATAAATATAAGTACAAATGTTGCAGATAAGATGGCCGACTAACTCGCATGTGCTCATGTCTAGACATCTTATCAGGTTGGAATGCAACATGTCCGCCTTAAAAATAAATATTTTCGAATGAAAGATTTAATAAAATGGAACTACGTAGTATAGAAAACAAATTAAATGGAGCGGAACATAATAATCCACTAACAAAAAGATATAAATAATTTTATACTAACACATAAGTAATTGGACTAACTCATGTACTTTAATCTAAAATGCAATATCATAACCGAATAAGGATTAATTCCTTTTTAAAGCCAATATTGAATATGCTTTAGACCTATGATCGCTAGTTGAGGTTTGTTGGATTGATATACTAAAATATGTGTAATCGATTTGGGAGGACAAATTCCCAGTTATGCTCAGGCCAAATCAACAAAGAATCACCCAGGCTGGAAGGGAGTGAAACAGTTCGCAAGCAGCCAAGACCGCAATTTTGGTTAACCCCTTCCAGCCAGCTGATTCTTACTTAAATATACTGGGGTTTGTCTTCTAAGTTAAATACAGTAATTAAATAGTAAATACTTGTTTAGTTTAAGATATCAGAGGAACTAATCACAGCACATGTTTGCTTGTTTTCTCTTTGAATATATTACCCGGTCTTGACCTGCTCTTTCTTTTTTATAATACTTGTTTAAGGGAATGGAGCTTAATGTAATTTTACATCTACGGAAGGTTTCATCAATTTTTCTCCCACCATTTGGTGTTTTTTTCACACAGTATTTTCAAATACTGTCTTTTCATATCATTTATGTTATTTAGCACCTTTTTTGATTTTTCTTTTAAGGGCACATTTTCAAGGGATATACCTACAGAGCTCAGCAGCTGGGAGCACCCACCCAACACCCAGAAGCTTGAGGTATTGTGTTGCACCATCTGAAATAAAGGAACCAATGTAACTTATAATACAAGACGATGCTCAAAAGAAAATTGGAGGAATTACGTTTTGTAGCTGGAATATAAGGGGCGCTAATGAGCCAATTAAAAGGGGTAAGATTCTTGCCCAATTAAAATCACTCAATGCCGATATAATATTTCTACAGGAAACACATCTGAAAGTTCAAGCTCAGACCAGGCTGAAGGCAAATTGGATCGGTCAAACATATCATTCCTCCTATCTCTCTAAATCTAGGGGTACCGCAATTATAATTCGTAAAGGCATACCATTTAAACATACGATTACCATCGCAGACAAAGAGAGGAGGTATGTTATAGTCTCTGGAGACTCTACTCCACTCACCATGGTAGATATTTATGCTCCGAATTTTGATAACCCGCAATTTTTTAATAAAATCCTGAATATAATTTCTGAGTCCAATCACCAAAACATGATAATCGGGGGGGATTTCAATTGCGTTCTGGATCAATATCTGGATAAATCTGCCCAACAAAAGAGACTTAATATCAAATCAAAATCTATTTCCTAGTGGACACGAAATTAATTCCCTTTACAACTAATCCTAAATATCATAATAGTGTCATTTCTGATCATTCTCCGCTAACCTCCTTAAAACTAGAAGGAATGTTCAATAAAAAATTGTTTTGGAGGTTTAATCCTCAAATACTAAACAACCCGGATGGTTGTAAATACTTAAAACAACAGATGGAACTTTTCTTTTAGACTAATGATACCCCAGATATCTCACCCTCCCTATTATGGGAATCCTTTAAGGCGTTTATTAGAGGTTCTATTATTTCATAATAAAAAGAATAGGACGGAACAATTGCAACTAGAAGAACAGATTAGACAACTTGATTTAGAAAATGCGAAAGATCCAACTATAGATAAACACAACAAGGTAGCAATATTGAAATTTAAACTAAACCAAATTTTATCTGCAAAAGTTATTAGATTATTTCAAATTACAAAACAGGAACATTTCGAATTTGGCGATAAGCTACACAAACTTTTGGCACGTCAACTGAAAAAAGCGGAAAAGGATCACACTATTCTAAAAATCAAATCAAATCAGATAAAGGTGAATTGCTAATGCTGCCTAAAGACATTAACAAAAGATTTGCCCAATTTTATCAAAATATATATACATCAACAGACAGCAGTAAAATTACAAACTTTCTGGACAACTGTAATCTCCCAGCACTTAACCCGTTGGAACAAGAGGAATTAGGAGCACAGGTTTCAATCAAAGAAATAGAAGAGACAATAACTTCACTGAAGAACGGTAAAAAAACGGGATCAGACGGGTTCAGTAATGAATTTTATAAAAGATTTCACGAGGTAATTTCATTACATTTACACAAGCTTTATACATATGCATTTAAAGAACATACACTACCAGAAACACTAGCTGAATCAACTATCACACTTATACCCCAAAAAGATAAAGATCTAGAAGACCCCGGTTCATATAGAGCAATAGCACTGCTAAATACAGATCAGAAAATATTAGCGAAAACTTTGGCAAGAAGATTAAGTAAATACGTTAATAAATTAATACATTCGGATCAAACGTGGTTCATACCCAAGAGACATTCATTTAATAATTTGAGACGTCTTTTTAATATAATGTATTCACACAAAATTGAAGAAGAAGACATCAATTATTTCATTAGATGCAGAAAAAGCATTTGACCAAGTAGAATGGGAATACCTCTCCACAGTACTGCAAAAATTTCAGATGGGAGAGAATTTTATTTCATGGATAAAATTACTATATGACAGGCCGATGGCCAGAATATTGACCAACCACATACTTTCTCCGAAATTTCTATTATCCAAGGGCAATAGACAGGGTTGTGCATTATCACCCCTGCTATTTGCCCTTGCGATTGAACCCTTAGCGGAAAGTATAAGAATACATCCAAACATTCACGGTTATAATACTAAACATTCCAATAATAAAATATCATTATATGCAGATGATGTATTATTATACATCACCAACTCTCAAGTTAGTATTCCAAATATATTAAATCTTATAGAGGAATTTGGTTCCTTCTCAGGATATAGAATAAACTGGAATAAAAGTGAAATTGTGTCAATAAAACCTCAAGAGCCAACATACCTTTTAAAATTCCCTTTTAGTACTGCTACAGAAAAATTTAAATACCTGGGTATTCAAGTAACCAGAAAATATAATTCATTATTCAATGCAAACTTCCCGCCTTTAGTTACTGAATTTAACGCTCTTATTCAATTCTGGAAAACACTTCTGATGTCTCTAATAGGCAGAATATATGCCATAAAAATGATTTTCCTCCCACAAATTCTCTATTGAGTCCTGAAAAGCGCTATATAAATAAAATCTATTATTATTATTATTATTATTATTTATTTCAATCAATACTGATATACTGTATCTACCTAAATTTTTTTTTATAAACTTGATTCCCAGATTACAAATTTTATTTGGGATTATAAATCACATAGAATTCATAAACGACATCTATGTAAACCCAAAGAAATTGGTGGATTGGCGCTCACCAATTTCTTATACTATTATTGGGCAGCGAATATTAAAAATGTAATTTACTGGCTGGATAATGCAGGCCAACAGGTAGATTGGTTAGTAATGGAGAGGGAAGATTGCTCACCTTTTAATATAGGCGCGATCCTTCTCTCCCCAATAAAGTTGAAGAACACAATATATGAGAAAAATCTGATTATTCAAAGCACTTTACGAATTTGGAGACAAGTAAAATTCACTTTTAAATTAAGAAATCTATCTCTTCTTTCTCCAATAGCTAATAACCTGGCGTTCAAACCATCTATTATAGATAAAACGTTTATTTATTGGGAAAGACTAGGAATTAAAAAGGTTGGAGATTTGTACGAAATGGGAAATCTCCTATCATTCCAGAAATTACAGTCGAAATACAGTCTGAAAGGTAATCAATATTTTAGATATCTTCAAATTTGAGATTATTTGAAAACATATACCCACGTGTACCAAACTCTGGTGCCAGATATATGGCAGACGAAGGTATGAATAGAAACGCAGAGTCAAATAATCTAATATCATACTTGTACAATATCCTTCTAAATTCCATCGTCAGACACCATTAGAAGAGAATGGGAAGAGGAATTAGGCCTAAAAATCTCCAAAGACAGATGGGAAAAAGATCTCCTATATATACATAATTGTTCGATTAATGTTAGACACATTCTAATCCAATTCAAAATACTCCACAGACTATATTACTCAAAAGCTAAACTGAATAAGATTTTTCCAAATGTATCTCCTATTTACGAAAAATGTCTCTCTCAAGAAGCAACTATAACACACTCCCTTGCCTCTTCCATAAATTTTGGAAAGGAATCTTTGAAATTTTCTCAATATTATTAAAAACAAAACTGGACTCCCATACAGAATTGATTATTTTCAGAATAGCAGGAGCCTGCTCTGAGCTATCAATATTTCAAAGACGTTTCCTTAACTATGGCCTGATAATGGCGAAAAAACATACATACATTTGGGAAAAATGCATCTACCCCAACTATTAAAATGTGGATCACAAGCATGTCTGAGATCTTGAAGATATGAGACTCGTCTTAGCAGGAAAATCAGAGCAATTTTCAAAGATATGGTCTCCTTTCATTGATTCATTACAAGGATAGTATGGTGCAACACAACTCTGGAATTAAATCGATTTACGGGCAGGGTGATGGGTGTGGTGAGAAACGAAGCAGGTATATCAACATGTTTAGGTCTTTTTTTAAAAAATATTTTTCGTTTTTGTCTTTTTATTTTTTAAAGTTTTTACTTACTCACATTCTGACTACACTCTTTGGTAGTTTAGGGGTTCTATTTTTACACATTCACTCTCTCTTTCACTTTCTCTCTTTCTTGCGCTTTCTTTTTTAATTTCATTTTTGTCAAAATTAAAATGGAAGATGTACAATAAATGTATTTTGTCATATGCCGCGGTTTATACTACTGTACACTGCTTCTAATGACAATATTAAATAAAAAATAAAAAATAAAGCCTCTTTAATGCACAAACACATACATAAACAGGGGGCACATACGCAGACAAAGACATCCCGCTGCCCTATGTCCCCCAAAGAAAGATGGCACCCTTTCCCAACTAGCCACCTCCTCATAGATCAAGCTGATATATAGCAAGGTTATTTGTTTCATTTTCACCACTGAGGTAGAAGCGGCCAAGAACTGGAGTGAGGGTTTACAGACAAGCAGTGAAACCTCTTGGGTGCAGCACCTCATCTGGCTGGAAGAGAGGGTACTCTTCTCCATGGCCAGACAAACCCTATCAAGGGCCCCATAACATGCATGCGTCCAGAATTTTACTTCGGAGTCACGTGAGTGATTCCGTGAAGAAGTCCCGCCAGTGCGCATGCGCGTCACGGAGGCTGTGAGGAGCAGAGCTCCTCCAGTGGTAAGTATTTTCAACTCCAAGGTAAGTGAAAAAACTTTGTTGGAGTTTCCGGTCCGTTTGCTGTGGTGCTCTGTTGGACAGATTTTCGCAGGCGCCATGGACAAGACGGGCAAGGGCAAGAGGCGAGCCACGAAACCGGTAGACAGCCGCGGGAGTGCGGTAGGTGAAGGGCTGCCTCATACCCCTGTACAGTCGCCGGCTGGGAGCGTGGCGACTGTGGACTTGGGTTTAAAAACAACGGAGCCAGCGCCAGTCGGGCACAAGGCAACGCACAAGTCCGTCAGGCCCATTGGAGGAGGAGTCGGGTCGGGAGGATTCGCCTCCGGGGCTGGATTCCGCTTTTGAGCGGATATCCCAAATGGAGAGCCTGTTACACAGGTTGCTTGAACAAGCACACTCAGGGAGGAGTGGAGTCAGAGCCAGGCTGGATAAGCCAGGCCAGCAGCACCTAGTAAAGGGCTGCTTGAGAGCACCCTCATTGATGAGGCGCGTGCACTGGGTCAGCAGAGTTCTGACCCCGACTCTGACGGTGAGGCCGATTCAAGCGAAGAACGGCAGCTGCCAGATGTTCCACCTCTGGCAGTACGATTCGCTGCCAGAGGTGGAACATCCGGAGAGCCACTGGGAGAAGAGCGGGCCTCCACGATCAACTATTTGGTCTCCCATCAGCTCCAGCAGCTTACGATGGACGAAACTGCCAAAAAGCACGAGACCCCGAGTAACTGTGTGCTACTAAAAGCACCGGCAGTGAACCAGGTCATATGGGGTCAGATGGACGTGGGCATGCGAGCCCAAGAAATAATATTGCAGAGAATTTTGAAGCTGTTGGGTTCAGGAATAACGGCGTTTGCAAGAACGATGGATGGAGGGCAGGTGACAGAGTTGCATCAAGAGGCACTGGGATTGCTATGTAGCGCCCACTTCGAAATCAATTGTCTCAGGAAGGGTGCCATTCGGCCCACCATCAACCCCAAGTTTGCAGCACTCTGTAAGCCCAGCAACGTGCAGCCACCCAACTTACTCTTCGGAGAAGACCTCGCGAAACGGGTAAAAGAGTTGGATGACGAGGCAAAAACGGCAGGGTTGATCAAAACACCGATGGTCGGCAAGTCTGTGAAGAGGAGATATCCCTGCAGACGACATACAGATCCTGGGCCTACACCAGGACCAAGTCGGCTGTCGACACAGGTGCGCAGTTGGCGCCCTGCAGCGGGAACACGGACAAGCGTGGGGTTTCCCGCCAGGAACCAGGGACCACAGGTCACTCAGGTTACCAAGGAGGTAGGTGGGCCTGGTTCTCATGGGAACATATTAAAGGCAAAACAGCCAAAGGTTGGGGGCAGATTACATTTGTTCTATAAGAATTGGAAACAAATTACTTCAGATCCATTTATTCTGAGTATTATTCAAGGGTTTCGAATTGAGTTCGATCCAAATGGTGATTTGCCCTCCAGCGTGTTCCTAGTAGAACACTCCATTTTTCACAAAAAGAAGTCATGGAGGTTCAGGTTGAACTTGACAATTTGTGTAATAAAGGAGTAATTGAAAGGTCGGTTTATCAAGCCTACCAATTTGTGTCTAATATTTTTCCCCGACCTAAAAAGGACGGAGGATGTAGAATTATTTTGGATCTGACAAGTCTTAATCCTTTTGTAAAGTATAGACACTTCAAAATGGAAACATTTGTGACTGCCAAACAACTTTTTTCCAGAGCATGTTATATGGCAACTATAGATCTGAAAGATGCATATTACTCAGTGTCTGTTCATTTGAAAGATAGAATAACTTTGGCTCTTAGAATATTCACTAAATTGTTAAAGCCAATACTGGGGCTACTTAGAGTCCAGGGTCATGTGGTGATGGCTTTACTGGATGATATCCTAATTATAGGACGAACAACAGAATTAGCTGAGTCATCTGTGGAAGTTGTTAAATCCACTTTTTCAAAGTTTGGGTTTTTTAGTTCATCCAGAGAAATCAAGATTAACACCACTTACAACAATTGATTATTTGGGTTTCACAATTGATTCAATTCATATGGTAGTAACTTTGCCCAAGGAAAAAAGGGTGGAGCTAATTGACGGTTGCATTAACCTGTTGAATTAGCAATGACCTTCAATTAGACAGGTGGCCAGCTTGCTGGGAAAATTAGTGGCAGCTTTTCCGGCAGTGCAATATGGGCCATTGCACTACCAGCAGCTAGAAAAGGCCAAAGGAACAGGCACTGAGGATGCGTTGCGGCCATTTTGAAGGCCCGTGCAGTTAACAACAAACGCTGCTTCTGACTTGCAGTGGTGGATTCAACATGTCTCCATTAGTTCCAGCAAAGTATTGATTGAACAGCCTTCCATGATCTTACAGACTGATGTCAGTGCACTAGAAGGGTGCCACTGATATGACATCCAGCTGCGGAGGCAGATGGAATATGGAAGAGGCATTGTTTCTGCAGACATGGGGAATCAACTATTTAGAGCTGTTGGGAGGTTTTTATGGGCTTAAAGCTTATTGTTCTAACACAACTAACCTGCATGTTCAGTTTCAAATTGACAATACTACAGCAGTAGCATATATTAATCACATGGTGGAATCAAGTCGGTGTCTTGTGACAGATTGGCTAATCGAATCTGGACTTGGTGTATTGCCAAAAATATTTGGATTTCAGCTATATATCTACCAGGTAGATTCAATATAGTAGCAGACACCAGGTCGTGAAAATTCCATGACAACATAGAATGGATGTTGAATCGGGATGTATTCAATGATATGGTAGTCAGAGTTGGAAGGCCAGATATCGACTTGTTCGCATCCAGACTCAACCACCAGCTACCGAGATATGTGTCATGGGAACCAGATCCTGGGGCAGTAGCGATTGATGCTTTCTCGCTACATTGGGGTGGTATGTTTCCACCATTCTGTCTCATAAGTCGGTGTCTGCTCAAAATCAAGCAGGATGCCGCCTCCGGTGTGCTGGTGGTACCGGACTGGCCTACTCAGCCATGGTAGCCTTTGATATTGGAATTAATGATACAACCTCTGATGGAGGTCCCCAAAAGAAGGGATTTACTGGTGCATCCGGTAACTGGAGAGCAACATCCGTTATATGACCGTATGGATCTGTTAATTTGCAGGTTTTAAGAAGGCCATATCTCGGGCGAGGACTGTCTGGGCGTACTGTGGACATGCTCACTGCAGCCTGGAGGAAGAGTACTCAAAAGCAGTACATTTCTTATGTAAAGAAATGGGAACATTTCTGTGTACAAAAGAATATTGAATATTGTACGGCAGATATCTCGCATGTCCTAGAATTTTTGTCAACACTCTATTACGATGAGGGGTTGAGTTATAGTGTGATTAATTCAGCCAGAAGTGCATTGTCCTCGTATTTATTGATGGGATCAGAAAGACATCATGTTGGGTCTCATCCTCTCATTTCCAGATTGATGAAAGGAATTTTAATTCCAGACCTCCTAAACCTAGGTACATGGCAATCTGGGATGTAAGTGTGGTTCTCAAGCTACTTCGTCAATGGACTCCTGGTACGTCTCTGACTTTGGCCAAACTCGTCATGAAGGTGGTCATGCTTATGGCACTAGTATCAGCACAGCGAGTGCAAACATTGCAAAAGTTACAGATAGACAGGATGGAAGTAGCTCCAGATAATGTTATGTTTTACATTTATGACCTACTCAAACAAAGCAGGCCAGGTGTGACAGGATTCAAGATTGTTTTCTCAGCATATCCCACGGATCCATGTCTATGTGTTAAGACACATTTGCTGCAATACTTTGAGGCCACAAGAGCTTTACGAAATATGGAAACAGGGTTGTTTATCACTCACAAAAAAACACACAAGAGAGTGTCAGTGCAGACGATTTCAAGATGGTTAAAACAAGTCTCGATTGCTGCAGGTATTAACACTGATGTTTTTACATCCCATTCCACTAGGGCAGCAGCAACGTCGGCGGCCAGGGGGATGGACGTCCCTGTCGACCATATTCTCGCAGCCGCTGGGTGGTCCAATGAGTTGGTGTTTCAACAATTTTACCATCGGCCAATTGCCGATACGGGGCTGTTTGCGAATACTATATTAAGTTCTGTTTAAGTTTCCCCTGGGTTTGAGGGGATACTGTTAATTCTGTTATTCAAATAAATTAGTTACTGCATTTTCATGCAATGTAATTATTAATGCATTATTGATTATTTGTCATTTTCCGAGTCAATCAATGCAGTGAGAAGCCGGGATTTGAATCTGCGGCATGAAATCACAAAGCTTTGAATCCTTCAAGGAATCACTCATGTGACTCCGAAGTAAAATAGTAAGATTAAACGAGAACTTACCAGTTTGAAGTTTGATCTTTATTTTATGAGGAGTTACGTTGGTGATTACGTGCCCTCCACGCCCGACCCTCTCTCATAAGTTCAGTTGGTAGTTCTCAAGTTACTCATTTGACTATGTTACTTCGTTAATTGTTGTTTGTGATTTCATACCGCTGCTTTGAAGATTGACGCGCATGCGCACTGGCGGGACTTCTTCACGTAATCACCAACGTAACTCCTCATAAAATAAAGATCAAACTTCAAACTGGTAAGTTCTCGTTAAATCTTGCTATTCCCTTTGGCTAGTTTGAACACAGTCTGAGCAATGTTGGGAAGTATGAGCAGTTTTGGATATGCCTATCGAAGTGAATTTATAATATTAAATGAAAATGTAGAGGAAAATGTGTTGAAGTTTTTTTGCAATCCAGAAGTAACTAAAAACATTACACATAGACAATGGAAAAGTGCAGTGATGCAAAACAATAAATCTTACTATCTGCCAGAGAATTAAATTAAAAAATATTCACTCAGACTCTGATTAGATTCAATATATAATTAGGCCATAATGCTACATTTTGTAACTTGCTATTAGTGAGCAATGGTGTGGAACTATTACAAATGTTCACATCAGGTGCTATTAAATCATTGCAAAATCAAACTAGGTAGTTTTATTTTGAGCCTTCGATATATTTTTTTTACCTTCTCAATTAACTACCGATAAATTATAGTATATACTGGGTTAATAAAAACAGTTTGCTCATATCTAGTACTTTTTATCTTGCATGCTGCCGCAAATATATGCTGATGCTTGCGAACGCGACAACTGTGTGGGAAATAGAAGAGGAGGCTTTAATTAAATCTAGCATGCTAGAAAGGTGCAGTTTCCATATAATTCTCCTGATGGTATACAGTAAGCTGTGCCTGTGACATATACACTTGATTCAATAGTATAATAGTCACCTGAAGTTATGGCCCAATATTTTGTAAGGAATAGGAGCAATATATTTTAGTTGTTACCTGACAAGATTTGTCTTTTATCAATAATGCTACAATCAAAGTAGTATACATTTGAGGTCAAAAACCTTGAATATTCTATTTTCAAAAGTCTAACTATAACAATTGAATTGATAATTAATAATACTAATCTTAAAAGCTTATCATTCATGACTATTCCTGTTAGCAGAACATTGTAATGAATGGCTATAGAACTGGCTGATTACATGGTTTTCCACTGGAAAATCTTAAATTGATTAGGTATTGTTTTTATTTAATTTAGATGCTAGATGTAATTGTTGGGGGGGGGGGGTTAGTGGATGGAAGGGGAGGGGTGGGGGACAGTGGTGGTGTGTTGGAGTGAGAATGGTCTACGAGTTCATCGATGATTATGACATTCTGCAAAGAAATCTAGATATATTGGGGAATGCAGAAACTCTTTAAAGTTAGATAAATGCAGTGTTATGCACTTGGCATTATCACTGTCACATGTATTATATGGAACATGGTACTGAATTAAAATCATTTGGGAGAGTAAGGGATTTTACTATTCATTACTCACTCACTATAGGCTTATGATAAATGCTGATAGGCCACAACCAAAGCAAACATTTCAGAAAATCAGATCTATTGGGATCCACAAATAGAGCTAATAAAACAAAATATACTACCTTCTCCATTTATCCTTAGTAAATATGGAAATGTTGGGAAGAGTTCAAAGAAGGGCTGTGAGATACATTTTTCAGTTTATGTCCTTTGATATTCAAATATACTTAAGGCTTTGTATGTTTCTTTAAGAAATGTATACATTTTGGATATTTTAACAGAAACTTGCACATTATGAAATTCTTAGCCGGATTGATGGTGTTCATGTTCAGAGGGTATTTCAATTTCAAAGAGTTATGGGAAGCCTCATCTATCTGAGCTCTAACCAGCAGAGGCTTGGTTTTGATGTTGCTGATTTCCCAAAGGATACTGAATCTCTGGGGCAGGTTACCACTTCACCTCTAAGTGCATGCCTTCAAGAGAGCTCTACCAGTTTCACATTGGAAAGGAGGTCATGCCTTATAAAAGATAAATCAAATATTAGATGCTCTATGGTAAGTCCATGTGACTGATCGGACTGGCTTTAGTCATTCATTAGCTGGGCAGCAATTTTCTACTTTTTTCGCCTCGTGGACGGATGGGTTCAGAAGGAACTTTCGGTAATTGTTTTTTTAATCTCCCACATTACATGATAAATGGTTGGTTGCTTATAGGCTCAAGGCATCATGTTTTTGTGCAATAAGCTCAATGGTCCGGCCAAATTTTACCCATCAATTGTATATATTGCATAACACTTAATTATGCTTGTTGAGCTGGCTAATGCGCATGTTAAATGTTTGTCATAAACTAATAGTTTCAAAATTTGTAATAGCTCAGGACCAACATTTTGATTTAATTAGTGATACCGTTTGAACATTGCTGATAAAACTTATGTGCAAGAAAGAACTGCAGATGCTGATTTAAATCGAAGGTAGACACAAAATGCTGGAGTAACTCAGCAGGTGAGGCAGCATCTCTGGAGAGAAGGAATGGGCAACGTTTCAGGTCGAGACCCTTCTTCAGACTTAACTCTTAACTCTTATAAAATGTAAAACTCTGATAAAACTTAACTCTTCTTTAATATCTTTGGAATTAATTATAATTTGAAATCTTATAAAGGTAATGACTTAAATAGTTTTAAATATCCCTTGATTACTCTGGTTATTGTTCGACATGTAATTGTAAGTAAAGGCAGCCTTCGAACAAATATTTTGTGCAATATTCCTGATCCATGACATTATAAAATTACATCAGTTATGTCAACATATACGAAGCAAACGGTTCTCTCTTGTTACCACAGTGAAATTATCAAAAGTACAATGTATTTCCCAAAAATTGCAGAAGAAGGAATTTCTGGCTTTTTCCTATATTATTGTAAACTGAAAAAACATAGTCGGCATTTAACAAAAAATATTCTGCTGCTTTCACAATAGAAACAAATGTGAAAGAACCACAGGGTACCAGCAGACACTAGCATCATACCTAAGTGAACATTCTTTGTTTGTGAACCAGGCAATGGTATTTAATTCAAATTAAAAAATAAAGAAAAGAGAACAATATTTTGCATCAAAGTTTAATTTATCCAGGGCAAGACAGCTGTTAGTGATCCTATCCTTATCAACATTTAGACAAGTATACATTCCTGTAATGTCACTTGATGGTGATTATTTGAAGGAATCTGAGTGAAAGAGGTCATTTTCTAATGGTGCCTTCAATTAAATCAGGTAATTCAACACAAAATCAAGAAACATATTTGTGACCTACTTTGTTTGCATGGTTCAAGAGTACTAACTAATCATAGAGTATTGTATTTTGTGACCTTGCTGAAATTCAGAATTTAAATTCACTTTAGTATTTTTTCTGTTTAAGTGTTGTTAGAGCAAATGATGAGGAATTAGCCATTGTATATGTTGGCATTATAATGACAATATGTAAGGCTTCAACACTGGGATCTGAAGATGAACCAGGACCCAGCTTGTTGCTGGATGTACTGCCAGCAGTGCTTTCTTGTTGGCCTTACCTTTGCCATATGCAAAAGGCCTGAACACCCTGACTCTCCACATGGGCAAGGTGCCCCTGGCCCACAAGGTGGACAAAACATGAACTGCTCCGTGATCGGGCCTCATGTAGCAAATTTTGAACACCCGCTGGTTCTTTTGAAAGCTAACACCTTTTGGTGCTTTTGAACCATTTTCAAGTGAATCCCATAATTAAAGACACTTAAAAACAATTCTAATAGACTTATGTAATTCATTACAAGTGAATAATATTAAAATAATGTAAAAAAGAGGTGGTCCATTTACTTGCATTTACATGCATTCAGATCTTCTCTACAACCTGTTACTGTTTTGATGCTGTATCAATGTTAGCATCTGACCTTGACCAAGCATGCAGTAATCCTAAATTAATGGCTGCCTGATCACAAGACCGATCAAACTGCAGATAGGCACAAAGTGATGGAGTAACTCAGCGGGACAGGCAGCATCTCTGGAGAGAGGGAATGGGTGACATTTTGGGTTGAGACCCTTCTTCAGCTTGTAGATTGGCTTGTCAAGTCATTCCAGTCCAATGGCTCTTATTTGTGTTTTAGACAACATGTGCTTCAGGTTCCATATGCAGCATGAGTATCTTACTCGCATTCTTGCTAGCAAAAATGAATCTTCCTGAACATTTCATTCATGATAACTTTAGTTACTTCTCTTGAGAATTTTTTAATATATATGAATTTGAAATTCTTGTAAAACCCATGATAGATTAGTTCTGTTTTTCAGTGGGGTTTTGTGCATTTGTGTGGGTCGTACTTGCAGCAACCAAGGGAACCCTTACATGCGCGCTCCCATGTGAAATGGAATTACATGTACAAATGGAGATATTGGAGAAGAATTAGCATACGTGACTCATACACACCCACTGGTAGCCAAGAACAGAATATTTTGGCAGATAGCACAAAATTCTTACTGCTTACTCATTTGGTTGAGGATAATGTACAGAATATTGTTTTAATATTTGTACCTTCTGCACACGCAGTTCCTGTCCTTTCAGGTAAATGTCAACAGTGAGAAATATTTATCCTGTTATGTGCAAAATGAAGATGACAATGGTTTCCAATTTTTTCTGTCACTTGCTGTCTTTAGGCATAGAGTTATAGTCTCAGTTGCACAGCATAGAAAAAAGCCCTTTGACCCAGCACGTCCAATCCGACCAAGTTGTCTACCTGAGCGAGTCCTATTTTCTTGTATTTGGCTCATCCTTCTATACCTTTCAAACACAATTACCTGTCCAATCTAGTTTAAACAGTGGTATTGTACCTGCCTCTACCAGTTTATTTGGCAGCTCATTCCACATATTTTTTCAAATCTATATATACATTTGATTTCGATTTTTGTACAAATTCCATGGCTGGTTAAATCTTATCAAACAAATGCAGTAAAGGCTGTTGTCTCATGAAATAATTTGTTGGGTTAATTCTAAAGAGGTTATATTCCAGTGATATGGTGTTTGGGAGGCAGCCTTGCACCAGATATTAATATTGGATTTCCTTGCTATCCGTTATTGCGCTCTTGATTACGTGCATACAAGAAATCATACAACTGTGCAGAAGGGGAATATTCAGTTCATCTTGTATAGTCAAAGTCCAAGGCTTGGATAGAGTGGATGTGGGAGGATGTTTTCACTAGTGGGAGAGTCTAGGACTGGAGGTCATAGCCTCAGAAATAAAGGACGGCCCTTTAGGAAGGAGATGAGGAATTTCTTTAGTCAGAGGGTGGTAAATCTGTGGAATTCTTTGCCACAGATGTCAGTGGAGGCCAAGTCAATGGATATTTTTAAGGCAGAGATAGATAGATTCTTGATTGGTACGGGTGTCGGGGGTTATGGGGAGAAGGCAGGAGAATGGGGTTAGGAGGGAGAGATTGATCAGCCATGATTGAATGGGCTAATTCTGCTACTATCACCTTATGACCTTATTTAGGTGGAACATTTCTCCATTAATTTTTTTTATATCTGCCGATTTTCTGCATGGATAATGGCCTTAAATTCCGTCTATCTTTCACTGTAAATCCAACAAGAAACAAACATAACTCCCAGAGAATGTTATAAATGGCATGTTCAGCTGGTGAAACATTTTCTCTGGGTTTTCTGATAGTTTCCAATGCGATCCTAAATATTTTTTGTGGTATTTCTCTACCCCAAAACTGATTCAATGATTTATGTAAAGGATGCTTTATTCCACATGGCACAAGAACATCTGATAAGTCTCATCTCTGGCACCTCAATTTTTATTTTGGTTTTGCTGTGCATTACATCTTCTACAGTACTTTGAAAAATATGGTTACAACAAAACAGAATAAATTAAACCTGGGAATTCACATGGGTTTCATCTATTTCCCCATCATAAAACAGTGAAATTTCATGGTAATTGGAGAAAGGATGTCCCACGAAGGTACAGCACAGCAAACTAAGACATTTTGAATATATTCTAATTCATATTTCCCTACACTGTTGTGCAGAAAGAAAGCAGACAATGGCAACTGACAGGGAGAAATACTCAGTCATTGCCAATAACATTACCTGACATTCTAAACCATTTTCTTCTAAATATGCACTGGTCATCAGGATTTATATTTTCCAATTTTGGAGCTAGATACTGTGTGATTAATGTTTCTCTACACAGGATGAATGGCATAAACATATAACAAGAACTACTGTGTTAAAGGGTACAAATAAGATCAGGTTACTCAAAATTCATGAAATCTGGTCCTTTTATAATATTTTATTAGTTATCACAAATAATGCTGGCATTTAAGGGATGAACATTGATTTATGTCTCCTTTATAACATGAAGTATGAGTTATTACTACTAGTCCCTTCCAATTATGACACACTTTTAACTAGTGCCAAATCGTGTGACTTGCCACAATGCTCTAAATAAACAGTGAATCATTGTTGAAATGATGTGTGGATTACAAGAAATACTTTGATTTACATTGTTCATTTAAAAAATGTATTCTTCACACTGTAAAATGACACATTTTATTGCATTATTTTAGTATCTTGTTTGACTTTCCTTAAGTCAGTTTCTACATTATTGTTTATACATTTCCTTTTATTGTTTTGTGCTGCATTGCTGCAAGATAAGCTGCATGATAAATGGGGAATCTCCACATCATCAATAAATTTAATCCCCAAGAATCTTATTGTGAACTTTAACCATAATACTACTTTGGGTAAATTGCTTTTATCTACTGTTTTAATGGTGTCATCAATTTGTTTTCTTGTGTAGGCTATCAAATTGGTTAAAATTTCAAGAAAAGATTAGATTAAAAACAACCTGAGGGCTGGTATGATTCCTGACAGTGTGCATGTTCAGGTGGTGCATTCAAGTATTCTACATGTGTGCACAGCAGAACAGGTCAAGAAAGACTGCATTCTGACACTAAAGTGAGATAAACTTCACAATCCCAAAATAGTATTTTATGGGGTCATGTTCATATCATGCATGGGCCTAAAGTTAATTATTTGAACTTAACTGAGTAAAATGCTATACTCCATTAGTCTTTTAATTTTCACTTAAGAAATATAAGAAATGAGAGTTGGAAGATCTGATCTGTTCTGATCTTTCGGCTTATTTCCCTATATTGTTTCATCGCCATAATCCCCTTTTATCCAAAAATCTATAAATTTCAGCCTTAAATCCATTAAATACCAACATCCACAGATCACTCAGATAGAAAATTCCAAAGATTTACGAACATCTAAGTGAAATTTTTTCCACATTTCGATGTTAAGTGGCTGATGACTTATCATAGAAACATAGAAAATAGGTGCAGGAGGAGGCCATTTGGCCCTTCGAGCCAGCTCCCCCATTCATTATGATCATGGCTGATCATCCACAATCGTGCCTGCCTTCTCCCCATATCTCTTGATTCCGCTCGCCCATAGAGCTCTATCTAACTCTCTTTTAAATTCATCCAGTGAATTAGCCTCTACTGCCTTCTATGGCAGAGAATTCCACAAATTCACAACTCTCTGGGTGAATTTTTTTTTCTCATCTCGGTTTTAAATGGCCTCCCCTTTATTCTTAGATTGTGGCCCCTGGTTCTGGACTCCCCCAACACTGGGAACATTTTTCCTGCATCTAGCTTGTCCAGTCCTTTAATAAGTTTATATGCCTGTATAAGATATCCTCTCATCCTTCTAAATTCCAGTGAATACAAGCCCAGTCTTTCCAATCTTTCCTCGTATGACATATGAGACAATGCCCTTGGTTCAACGTTCCACCTGCAGGAGAAACAACTGCATAATCTTAGATATTTCAACGAGATCTTCTCTCATTCTTTTAAACCAGAGTGTCAGCCATTCTGTTCAACATTTCCTTCAGGGCAATCCTCTCATCCTCAGAATAAATGCAGAGAACTGTGTTCCACAGTCTCATTACTTCTTGTACATCATACATGCATTGAAGGCCAATCTTTCATTTATCTTCTTAATTATGTACAGTGTCTGCATGCTAATTATAATCTATCTTCAAGCATGGAACATGCTGCTTTCTCTGTTTATATTGTGGTTCTGTCGAACGGCAGTATCATGGTACTTGATAGGCCAAATTTATTCTTGTTCCTGTTTCTTGTTATAAGCATTTTTCTTTTGCCCCATTGGTTACTTATTATTTTGGGAATGCATTTGATAACTTCTGGAAAGTCAAGTGCAAATATTTGTTTAATTACAATGTTGTTTCCTACTCAACATTATTAATACATCTGTCTTCAGGTCCAACTATTATTACTCTATTTCTTATTGCTACATCTCGGCAGGACAAATCAAAATAGGGCGTACACGGTAAATGGTAGCGAATTGAGGAATGCAGTTGAACAGAGGGATCTAGGAATAACTGTGCATAGTTCCCTGAAGGTGGAATCTCATGTAGATAGGGTGGTAAAGAAAGCTTTTGGTGTGCTGGCCTTTATAAATCAGAGCATTGAATATAGAAGTTGGGATGTAATGTTAAAATTGTACAAGGCATTGGTGAGGCCAATTCTGGAGTATGGAGTACAATTTTGGTCGCCTAATTATAGGAAGGATGTCAACAAAATAGAGAGAGCACAGAGAAGATTTACTAGAATGTTGCCTGGGTTTCAGCAACTAAGTTACAGAGAAAGGTTGAACAAGTTAGGTCTTTATTCTTTGGAGTGCAGAAGGTTAAGAGGGGACTTGATAGAGGTCTTTAAAATTATGAGCGGGTTAGACAGAGTGGACGTGGATAAGCTTTTCCCATTGAGAGTAGGGAAGATTCAAACAAGGGGACATGACTTGAGAATTAAGGGACAGAAGTTTAGGGGGAACATTAGGGGGGACTTCTTTACTCAGAGAGTGGTAGCTGTGTGGAATGAGTTTCCAGTGGAAGTGGTGGAGGCAGGTTCGATGTTATCCTTTAAAAATAGATTGGATGGGTATATGGACGGGAAAGGAATGGAGGGTTATGGTCTGAGTGCAGGTAGATGGGACTAGGGGGAAGTATTTATTTTTAATTAAAAAAATAAAAAAATAAAAAAAAAAGTTCGGCATGGACTTGAAGGGCCGGCCGAGATGGCCTGTTTCCGTGCTGTTATGGTTATATGGTTATTGTATATTTAAAGTGTTTTATATCTCATGCCGGTACTACACTAATATTTTATTCTCTTTCTCTATATTTTTAGGATTATCCTATGCTGGTTTTTACATTTCTCCCAATCTTCAAATCTTTATTGTTTTTTGTGTCTGTTCTTTAACTCTAAAGCTATCCTGTAACTTATTTGGTTGACTTTGGATAGATTACTTTTCCAATGGAGTCTCTATTTCTCAATGGATTGTACTTTTGCTGGGGAAGGGGTGCAATTATTAAGTTTTTTTTTCTTTTATGTTGTCCCCTTATCTACTGTCATACATTTTCATATTGTCATACCTAATATTCCAATCTGTGTTCACCAACTCGGCTCATATCTTTGTAATTACCTTTATTTAAGTTTAATTCTTACAACATTACTATTGAGCTGGTTGCTGCAAATCTTAAATGTTTGTCACACATCTAATTTTACTTCGGAGTCACGTGAGTGACTACGTGAAGAACCCCGTCAGGGCGCATGCGCGTCAATACGTCGGACGCATTGGTGCGAACGGCAGCAGGAGCACGGACGTCCTGCTGCAACGTGAGTAAATACAGCTCCACCAAAGTCGGGGAGACTTTGGAGGAGTTAGAGAAAAGTAAAGATATTGTTTCTGTGTGTTTTCCCCCCACATACAGGAACAAGGAAAAGGTGCAGGCTGCTGCCGACAAGGAGAGAGAGAGCTGCGGGAGTGCAGTCTCTGAAAGGCAGCCTGTCACCTCGGGGGAGTCGCAAGCCGGTAGCGGTGCGGCGACAGACTTGGCAAAGTGCCCAGCCGGGTACACAGCCAACGCCAGTCGGGCGGTCGGCATAAGCCAAGTCTGTAAGGGCTATAGACTCCGCAGAGTCGGGCCACGAGAGTCCCGTCGGGGACAGGATACCGTTCCCCAGCGGTTATCCAAAAGGAGCAGCTCATACAGGGGCTGCTACACAGAGACGCTCCAGGAGGAGTTGTGTGGGCGGGAAGCCATAGGGAAGGCTCCGCTGGCAGTGCCTAGGAGAGGTTCTGCTTCATAAAGCCACACTCCAGGAGGAGTAGTGCAGGCGGGAAGCCTTAGGGAAGGCTCTGCTGGCAGTGCCTAGTAGAGGCCTGCTTCATAAAGCCATACTCCAGGAGGAGTTGTGCAGGCGGGAGGCCGTGGGGACGGCTCCGCTGGCAGTGCCTAGTATTGCATTTCATTGTCTCTGTACTGTACACTGCACAATGACAATAAAGTTGAATCTGAATCTGAATATTGGCCTGCTTGAAAGCACCCTCTTTGCAAGAGGTGAGTGCAGAAGGCCAGATACGCTCTGACCCTGAGTCCGACGACTTCCAAAGGGAGGGCAGGCAGGCAGCTGTCAGAGCTGACACCGTGTGCAGCACGGTTTGCCATGTCGTCGGACGCTGGTGAGCCTCTGGGTGAGGAACTTGCCACCAGCATAAATTACCAAGTCTCACATCAGCTACAGGAGCTGACAATGGATGAGACAGTAACAAAGTATGAAGCCCCAATCAACTGTGGACTGTTAAAAGTTCCTGTTGGGAACAGGAAAAATTGGGGCAAGATGGGCATACTAATGAAAGCCCAGGAGCATGTGAAGCTCCAGCATATTTTTAAAGTTGCTGGCATCTGGTATAACGAGCTTTGCCAGGATGGTGGATGGAGAGGCCATGACAAATTACAACAAAAGGCGCTATTGTGGAGTGCCCACTTTGAGATCAACTGCCTCCGCAAGATGCGATTAGACCAACCATCAATGCTAAATATGCTTCACTCTGCCAGCCTGGCACAGGGCAACCGGCACAGCTGTTTGGCGAGGATTTCGCACAGCAGGTGAAGGAGCTGGAGGAGGAGGCTAAGACGGCAGCCACATATTCACCAAAGCGGAAGTATCCCTATAAGGGAGCAGACTGGTCCGGGCAAGGGACGAGTCCAGCTACGATGCAGCGCAGTTGGCGTTCGGCTTTAGCACCGCCACGGAGGTGAGATATCCAGCTCAAGGCCGGGGAAGAATGCCAGGTGGTAAGGAGGTAAGAGGGTCTGGTTCTCATGTAGACAGATCTAATGTGATACAATTAAATGTTTACCTCAGATATGTTTATACTGAAGGTTATTCAAGGGCATCAAATAAAGCTTAATGCAAATTCTGATTTACCCATGCAACATGTTCCAAAAAAGGAGTTGACTTCAGTATCACTGAACAATTGGAAGTTCAGCTGGAACTTGCAAGCTTATGTAATAAAGGTGTAATTGCTAAGGCAGTTTACCAAAGCCATCAGTTTGTGTCCAATATCTTTCCCAGACCAAAAAAGGATGGGGGGGATGCAGAATTATACAGACCTGAATAGTCTTAGCCCTTTTGTACGGTATAGACATTTTAAGATGGAAACGTTTGGGAAGGAGATCTTAAAGATGCGGATTCAGTGTCTGTTCATTTGCAGGATAGAAGATTTAAAATTCGACTAGATGGGGCAATTATGCCAATACAATCCACTGCCTAATGGTTTCTCTTCAGCTCCTAGAGGGATTACAAAGTTGTTAAAACCTATTCTAGGCATGATGAGAAGTCAAGGTCATGTGTTCATGGTTTAACTAGATAATATCTTGATTGTAGGACAATCAAAGGAAACAGCTGAAGCATCAGTGGCAGTTGGTAAAACCATTTTTTAATTGGGTTTTATAAGCTATCCAGAGAAATCTAAATTTATACCTGTGACACAAATTGACTAGTTGGGTTCACAATGGACTTAATCAACATCATTGTGACCTTGCCCAGGCAAAAAAGGGTAGAGCTAATTAAGAGCTATATCAAGTTAATTGCTAACACACAGCCTTCAATTAGCCAGGTGACAAGTCTGCTGTGGTAATGGCTGGCAGCATTTCCAGCAGTTCAATATGGCCACTTTATTATCTACAATTACAAAGGTCAAAGGAACAAGCATTGAGGATACATTGGGGTCATTATAATAGACCTATGCTTCTATCAATAGAGGCTGTTGCTGATGTACAATGGTGGATTCAGCATGTGTCCACTAGTAGTTCCAAAGTGTTATTGGACCAAGCTTCCATGATTTGCAGACAGATGTCAGAGCACTTGGGTAGGGTGCTACTGATACAAGATCCAGCGGTGGAGACAGATGAACATTGCTTCTGCAAACATGGGGAATTAACCAAGAGTATTTTATGGACTCAAGGCTTATGGCACTAACTAAACTAGTTTGCATGTGCAGTGCAAAATAGACAACACTACAGCAGTTGCTGATATGAATCACACGGGTGGAATCAAATTGTTATCATGTGACAGGTTGGCAAATACAATTGGACCTGGAGTAGAGATAGAGAGATTTGGATTGGAGCTATCTATCTGCCAGGGAAACTTAATGTAGTACCAGATGGCAGCTCACGAAAATTCCATCATAACACAGAGTGGATGTGGAACCAGGATGTGTTCAAGAACATAGTACTTCTATATGGAAGGCCAAAATATGTTTCATAGGCACCAGATCCAGGGGCAGTGACAATTGATGCTATTTCACTAAATTGGGATGATATGTTTGTGTACATTTTGCCACCATTCTGCCTCATAGGTCGGTGTTTGAGAAAATCAAGCAGGATGCCGCTTCAGGGGTTTTGGTGATACCAAATTGCCTGATTCAACCATGGTTTCCTTTGATGTTACAGATAGCGATCCAACCTCTTTTTGCTGATTCCAAACAGTAGGAATTTGCTGGAGCATCCAGTAACGCATTAAGTTCATCCGTTATGTGATGGTATGGATCTTTTAATTTGCAGGTTTTAAGAATGCCTTACATTGGTCGAGGACTTTCTAGGCCAACGGTGGATATACTCACTGCAGCCTGGAGAAAGAGTACTCAAAAGCAGTATATGACTTATGTAAAAAATGGGAACAATATGGTGTTCAAAAGAATATTCAATATGATACTGTAGTTATTGCAAATGTGTTAGAGTTTATCTACACTTTATTATGATGAAGGTCTTAGCTATACTGCTATCAATACAGCTAGAAGTGCTTTGTCCGCATATCTTGTAATAGGTACACGGACACAAAGTATAGGTTCTCACCCTCTCATATCTAGGTTGATGAAAGGAATCTAATTCCAAACCGCCTAAGCCTAGGTATATGGTAATCTGCGAGGTAAACGTTGTTCGTAACATACTTCGTCATTGGGTCCCTGTAACGGCTATAACTTTGTTAAAATTAACCATGAAATTGGCTATGCTAATGGCATTGGTGTCATTGCCATTACAGAGAGTGCAGACTTTCCAAAAAACTTCAGTTCGAGAGAATGGAAGTGAATACAGAGAATGTTCTGTTTTATATTTCTGACCTGCTCAAACAAAGCAGGCCAGGTGTGACAGGTTTTAAGATTGTGTTCTCAGCATATCCTACAGCTCCATGTTTATGTGTAAGGACACATTTGTTACATTACATTGAAGCCACAAGGGCTTTAAGACAAGAAGAAACAGGATTATTTGTCAGTTACAAAAAGCCAACATAAAAGAGTGGCAGTTCAGACTATCTCAAGGTGGTTAAAGCAAGAGTTGGTTCAGGCAGGAATTAACATTTATGTGTTTACATCTCATTCCACTAGCGCAGTAGCAACATCCGCGGCCAGGGCGATGGACGTTCCCATCGACCATATATTAAAAGCCGCAGGTTGGAAAAATGAACTTATGTTTCAGCAATACTACCATCGGCCGATTGCCAATGGAGGGCTGTTTGCTAACTCAATATTGAGTGCTGTTGCTATTGTTTAAAGTCTGTTTTCAATACTGTTTTCATTCTGTTTCGTTTGTTGCCCTACATTAAGAGGGTTTATTGGTTGTTTTATGACCAAAAATAAAACTGTTTTGTTTTTGCATGATATGCAATGTCATGTTTACAGCATTATTGATGATACTCAGAGTCAATCGATGCAGTGAGAAGCCGGGATTTTGATCTGCGGCATAAAAATCACAGAGCTTTAAAATCTTCACGTAGTCACTCACGTGACTCCGAAGTAAAATAGTAAGATTAAACGAGAACTTACCAGTTTGAAGTTTGATCTTTATTTTATGAGGAGTTACGTTGGTGATTACGTGCCCGCCACGCCCAACCCTCTCTCATAGAAAAAAGGTCATAATGGTAGTTCTCATGTTGATCATCTTAATATGTTACTTCAATTATGGTGTTGTCTGTGATTTCATACCGCTGCTTTGAAGATTGACGCGCATGCGCCCTGACGGGGTTCTTCACGTAATCACCAACGTAACTCCTCATAAAATAAAGATCAAACTTCAAACTGGTAAGTTCTCGTTTAATCTTACTATTAATGTTGACTCTGTCTTATCTTAAAGTTACTTATAGTGCAAGGGTAAATTACTAGAGATTATTAATTCATCTAGTTTCATTGCAGATGACCAGTTCTGAACCAATCTATTCCTTCCCATGGTTCACAATGCATTTATCAAGGGAAATGTATCAAATTAACTCATGAAGTCTTCAAGTTCACCTTTGCCCAGTCTACATGAAAATGCCATCTCTCAATATTCCTGTCTTGGCATTTAGACATGTTGCTTCTTCCAGACCTTCATACTAGACAGCTGGATTCTGAAGGTTGTGACTGACTGACCTGTATTGCATTCATTGTTTATTGCTTGGCTTTTCCTACTGCATTTTCTGTATTGTTTTACACTATAATTTCCTCACTTTTCCTGTTGCATTGCAGGCTTTTATTGTACATTAATGCAGCTATTGCACTGTTACAGCTGGCAGCAGCAAATCTTAACTGCAGCCACACTGCTCAAACTGAAGAGGAAGAGACGAGCAGAGAATGATAGGTGTGGCTGCCGCTCTGCCAAGTCATTTTTTTCAGCTACGAGGCACAGTTTAGGAGTGTGATGGAAGACTCTATTTTCCTGGAGGAGTTGTTAAAGAACATTTTAAAACATACCATAAAGATCGGACAGGTCAATCAAGGCTTTTTCAAGAACGTCAAATACAATGGCTGTTGTATACAAATTTGAAAAACAAAGTTTTCCACTGTATCTTGGTACATGTGACATTATTAAACCAATACTAATACAAATACCCAAATCAAGCATGATCCTGACTTGGAAATATCATACTTTTCTTTCATAATCAATGGATTAAAATCTTTGATCTCCTTACCTAATGACACTGTGGAAGCACCTTCACCATATCAGCTGCAGAGGAACAGTAGCTGACCATCAGCTTCTCAATGGCAAAGAGGCAAGAGTAAAATATATTTTCCATGAAAGTTATCTTTATATCTCACAGGTGAATCGCGTGTCAGGAATTATTATTCATCATATTGGGAAGAGTTTCCACCAGAAGATCAGATATTTATCACTCTTTGATGAGCAATGAAGGAAAGTAAAAGCATGAGCAGCATGAACATTGTGTTCTTTATAGGTTTTCTGGTCTTATGGGGTGAAGCCCACTGGTCCATAATTCCACATTGATTGTGTTTGGAGGCTTGTTTGTTACAGAAGGTGAAGTCACGAACAATGAGAAATTCTCACCCATAATGATATAAATTCATAATTATTTGATCGCCCCGACGGATGGTTCGACTGCCCCGACTGCGGGAGAATAAAGAGGAAGAAGATTGGACTTTTTTGCCTTCCATCACAGTGAGGAATGTGGGGAATCCGCTGTGGTGGATGTTTATGTTAACTTTTATGTAGTTGTGTGTCTTGTTGCTTTTTTTCCCGTATGGCTGTATGGTAATTCGCATAACACTGCACCTTAATTGGTTCATGTGACAATAATAGACCTTTCAAACCTTTGAACCTTTGAATATCCATAGAAGCACATGCAAAATTAACTGTCTGCTTCTCTCATATTCAGTTAT
Organism: Malacoraja senta; assembly: GCA_038087875.1. Lineage (NCBI taxonomy): Eukaryota > Metazoa > Chordata > Chondrichthyes > Rajiformes > Rajidae > Malacoraja > Malacoraja senta. The sequence continues at coordinate 53,856,578 of CM075981.1, forward strand.
TTTATATTGTTATAATAAACAAATTAACCCACCCTTTACTAGGATTGTCATATTGCTTCCTCAGTCCAACATGAACCACTTCCTCAAGTGCCATAATAATCTTGAATGTTGAGTTCAGTTCATCAAGCATCAGAGACCAAGCATGGACTAGGCAGCTGTTTCATTGACACGTGCTATGTCCGCCAAGGCCTGGCGGTACTCCCAGTTGCTACCTAAAACTCTCCTTCCCATTCCTTTCTATCCTTGGCCTCCTCCATGAGGCCACATATTCTGGTTTGGTAGTTTACCACCCAACAATCGGAGCATTGAATTCCTGATTTTGAAGTCATACCCTCTCTTTCCTATGCCCCCCCCCCCCCCACACCCCACACAAATTTCACCCACCATCGTATACTCCCCCAGTCACCCTGCTCCTATCTCCTACTTTGCACACTCATCTTCCATTCCTAAATCCCCCATTTTCTTTTTATTCCCCCTCTTTTCCCCCTCCCTGTTCCTTTCCACCCAATTCCCCCTCTGGCTTTATATTCCATGCCTCTTCTTATCTGACACCCTTTTGTCTCCTTTTCCCCTCTAACGTTTGTCATTTTTTCCATCCATCTGCTAAACAACACCGCTTCACCCGTCTCCATCTATCACTTGTTAGGCTTTGTCCCACCCTCACCCTCATTTCTTTTCCGGCTTTCCTCCCCCCACTATAATCAGTCTGATGCATGGTCCCGACCCAAAACATTATAGATGCTGCCTGATCCGCTATGTTCCTCCAGCACTGTGCTTTGCTTAAAAATTTCCATTTGGTAAAAGGACTGAAGTGGGGCTGAATCCATAATAAGTTCCTTTACACCACAACATGAGGAACAGAAGTTCAATAAGCTGCCCTGTAAATCCCAACACTCAGTCATCAGTCGGCTTCCCAATAATTTCTCGCATTTGAATGCACGGTTCGCCATCATCCTCATCCCCCACTGTCTCCCTCATTTCTCTTCCCCGATCACCTCTTATCCACAACCAAGACCTTGATCTTCTGGCTGCCATTTCCTACCTCCTTCCCGAAGGATAACACCATTCTTCAAAACAATCTGCTTTCTCGTTCACTGTAACCTTTTGTAGCCTTTCCTTTTACAGTCTTTCCAGCAATCTTATAAAAGTCTGAACAAGAACCGTGGAAAAATCTGAGTCTCCTGTAGTCTGCATTCTCCATGTTCCAACCACTCAAACCAGAAAATATTGAAACCAACATTTCTGTACACCACAACAATATTAATTTCACTGAAATATGTCTGTTGTAACAGCGCTACCCAATGAATCTTCAATAAAATGTATGTTTTTTGTTTTGGTGTCAATTGTGAGCCATCATGATTTTATAAGTGATTACTTTCCAAACAATCTCATGGAGCACACTTTAAAAAGTATACTTTTGCATTATGTTTTTATGCACGTCAGTTCCACAAAAAGTTAATAAAATTATGTTAACTATTAACATTAATCTCCATGCATGCCTGAGAAAAACATGAGAAAAATAATATTATTTAATGCAGGATGCATATGCAGAGGACCTGTAATCATCTGGCTTTGAATGAAATTAGATGTAATGTTCCATTTATATTAATAGTAATAATGACATTGCAGGACAAAAGTTGATCAGGAGATTCATTTTCATATTATATGATGCATTGATCTTCATTAAAGTTTGCCATCCTGGAATTGTTATTGATGTCATATTAGGGAACCTTTATTAACAATCCCTTTTTTATCCCAAGATGAGTGTTTCCATTCTTGGACATCTTGATCCGGCAACCAGTCAAATCTTCCTATCCCCACCCCTTTCTGCCTTCCGCAGAGACCACTCTCTCTGCAACTTCTTGGCTCACTCATCCCTTCCCAGCTAAACCACCTCCTCCCCAGGTACTTTCCTCTGCAGCTGCAGGAGATGTAATAACTGATCCTGTGCCTCCTCTGTCATCTCCATCCAGAGACCCCAGCAGTCCTTCCAGGTGATACAGAGGTTCACATGCACCTCCTCAAACCTCATCTACTGCAACCAGGTGGCCTCCTGTATATCAGTGATTGATTTGCTGAACATTTGCGCTCGCTCTTCCAAAGCCTACTGGATCTCCCGGTTGCCAACCATTTTAACTGCTCATCCAATTCCCTTGCTGACCTTTCTGGCCTGGGCCTCCTTGAAGAGAATATGCAATTAATTATTTGTATTTCAGTCATTATACACATAAGGTTATCAACCTAATAATGACATAAAACAAAGCCTCCTCTCTGCTCCTCAATCCCTCTATAAAAATAATAAAAAGCTTATATTTATAAGAATTTTTTATGATCTCAGGATTTCTTAATGTATTTTGTGGGAGTGAATGGAACTTATTTATAAGCTTCTATAAGCAGCAATGTGATAATGCCTAGATGATCTGTTTCTGTAATATTGAAAGAGGCCAGAGTTCTAGTGGTAAATTTTCTTCAAAATAATGACACTGAATCTTATACAGACATCCTAAAAAGGGCAGACAAATCCTTGGTTTGACAGCATTTCCAAAAAGTAGCAGCTACAGTTTGGGAGCACCAGTGCAACATTTTCGGCTCAAGCCACTGGAGCAGTGCTTCAATCTTTTGTTGCCCATTGGCTTTGGTGGAAAGCGTGGGAGAGGACTATGCGTGTCCTCCAATTCATGCGGAGAATCTGATTTATTATTTTATTGCCAATACACTTCCCTGTTACTAAAATAAGCTGATGCTGCAGTAAGGTAATTTCAATCAATATAAATCTGCTGCCAAGCCTAAAAAAAATTGATAGGCAATTTGTACACAACATAGCTAGTATGAGGAACTTGGGTGTAACAATTAAAGATTTGCTCAGCAATAATGATATTGAACTGCATTTTCATCAGAAAAGTAAACTATTGTGTAGTATTAGTTTCTAAAATGGGTTCAACAATAGCAATAATGTGGTTTCTGGAAAATCAATTGGTTAAATAACAGTTAAACATCAGTTTTGAAGGAGCTTTCCAATTTTAAAGAGACTAAAAATGGACTACTATTGATTTTGTTTTCAAACCTGCATTTGAATTTAGCCTGGTTGAAGGATTGAAAAGTCATGCTTTTTAAATGCCTATAATCATGTTGATTAAAAACAAATGGAAAATGGAGTCTTGCGGATCAAAATGCAGTTTTGTGAGTTGATCCTACCATTTCATGTAGTTTGCTGAAGCAAACAAGAAAGTTTGATAAAATGCAAGTGATCATTGTAAAATGTAAATGCATGTGCTCGGGCTAAATTGGACCAGCTGTGAAAATTTTCAATGTAATAATGACAAATTGGCATCGTCAAAGTAATGATTTCCTAATGGAACTAGCACTAATTAAAATAGTTATTTGCTGACAATATTTAACCAGATATGAACATTTTACAAGGGAAATGTATTGTGACAGGTGCAGATGTTAGCAATGTTTTCTTGTTGTGTCTAACCGGGAAAGAGAGAGGAATGGTTGAAAATGGGAGAGAAAAATGCCCATATTTTCCAGCATTTCTCTTGGTGGTACTTGTAGGCACATTCAGTGAAAACATGAGAGAAAGTCTATACTTGGAATAAATCAAGAGGACCTGAATCCAATGCAGAACTTCGATAATGAGCAGTTACGATCAGTGAATGGATCTTGAAATCCTATATCCAACTGACTGAATGACCCAACCTCAGCACCTGCTCAATTTATCTCACCCTTTTTATTCAGTTAATAATCAATGCTGTTAATCAGGATTCAAACATTATGATGATCTTTCACCTGAATCAAACACACCATGATTATTGGAAGCATCAAAACCACATCTTGCAGCTTGCATACCCAATCAGCTTTTCTGTTCTGAATGCTGATTCTATGCCTCTTGCCCCAGATCCCATGTGAACATCTGAGTATCTCTATCAATTTTTGTTTTTATTTTTGTCAGTTTTCAGACAAGGCAGCCAGATGCACAATACTAATTGATACCTTACTTTTGGGTCAAGTTGATACTAAATAGGAACAGCAGGAACTAACTGTGGAAGAAGGTTATTCTCTAATTCCCTTTGTGTAATTAACATTGAGCTTTATCAAAAGTCCCAGTGCCAAAGTTATGGAGTGAAGGGCACTCCATTGATAATAATATCCAATCTTCCCTCACATTTGATCCTCTTCATGCCTGCATTCTGTCTTCAGTTCAAAATGAGTTACATCAGAAGCGTATATACAAACTGCAGACACCATTGTGGAGCTCCATGGTATCCATTGGCACCCAAAAGATATGTGCTTCCAGAGATTCTACTAAAAAATGAGTGGAGTCAATTGTGATTGCTTTTAAAAGCAATCTGAAATTGTTCCATTCCACTAAGGAAGGACTACAGGAGTACATACGATCTCAACGGCACAGTGACAGTGTGAGAAATCGGAAATCAAATGGACATCAGAGATCATGAATGGTCATAGGTAGACACAAAATATAACCTCAAATAGGCTCTGAACTTCATTAGACATTATTATTATTATTATTATTATTATTGCACTACTATTGTTTGTTTTTTGAATATGTTTGTGCATGTACGTATATATATTTAGCAATATATATGTGCACTTGTGGGTAGACACAAATTGCTGGAGTAACTCGGCGGAACAGGCAGAAGGAAAGACGAGAAGGAATGGGTGACATTTCGCGTCGGGACCCTTCTTCAGACATGAATGATCATGTTCCAAATAAGGCAATCCACCAATGATATATTTCTCAAAGTTTAACATCTAAGATTTCCTTTGTGAAATGGATACCTCTGCACAAATGATTTCTACCAATTGACAGCTTTTAAAAATAATTAAAAAGGCACAAATAGTTATTTTTAACAAGAAATCGGATACTGTATTTAACTGGCAGTCAGCAACCGACATTTATTTCCTGCCCATATTTTCCAAGTAGTGTAAACCAAGCCAAAATAGAGGTGGAGCCTACATTTCAAGAAGTTGTCACAAATAGCCTCTGTTATTGTGGGCAAAATATTAGAGAAAGTTATAACTCCTCTTCCATAATCAGGATAATGAGTATAGCGGAATTAATAGTTGGATCCACTTAACCCTAAGTTCAATTCCTATATAAACACCACAGCTGAATCCACTCCAGTGCACAGAGGTTTTTGCATCTCTAAAAATTGTCGAGTGGAAGTAGACTGCATTCCACCAGCTATGGAATTGTGTCCCACCCTATGTCATTGACCATGACAATGCTCTTTATATGCAGACTTTCCAATGCAGCCAGAGAACAACTTTCTCCCAGTCTCTCAGTAATGCAGCTTTTGAGCCAGCTGTCAGATGGCACAAATGAGTGGGCTGATGTTCATTACAGGAGAGAGAATTAAGTCGTGACTTTATAATTTTAAAGATTAGGATTGCAATGAAATGTTTATCCTAATGATCTCCTTGGAATAATGATTGCCCTCACTAATTAATGGAAAGATTAAAATCATTAGCATCTCAGGGCAAACAATTAGCAGAAAATCTGCAACGGATGTAGTGAATGGCCTGTCACTATTTCTAATGGTAAGTCCACATGGACATGTTGTAAAATAGTTTTGGAATGTGGTGACATTTTGCCGGCAGCTGAGCAATATAATTTTAAGTATACTCATTTTAAAGTCCTAATGCCAAGAAAAGTGGCACAAATTGGTGCCATAACAACAGGCTTCTGGACCATTTAAATGAATGAGCCATTGTACGATTGCTTGACGGACATAGAGATCATGACTGCGACATCCAGGCACAATAAGTACAATACTTGGAAGCACTGGGGAGACCACCGTTGTGCCAGGAAAGGTGGTCGTCGGGGAAGTCTCCAAGTGAGAATAAAGCATCAGGGTCTACAACCCCTACCCCCCACGCCACGCTCCTTCAACCTGCCGAGCATCCTCTTGGCCAAAGTAAATAAGACAGGACTGAAGGGCATGATTGCTTTATTAAAGGAATATTAGGAGATGCTGAATATTCTCACAGAGACATGGTGTACTGCAAAATCTCCAGACTTTGCCCCCCAGCCTGAAGGTTTCTCGCCCCTTTAAATTGTGTCTTTGAGAAAATGGAGAGGTCGTGACATCTGCCTCAAGGTAATCTCTTTGTGCTACTTGGACATGCCAGTCTTGTCCAACTCCTACTCCTACTCCACTCTCGTGGAACATCTAGCAGTGAAGTACCATCCCTTCTCCCTCCCAAGGGCATTCACCACCATCAGTATGACTATTCTGCCCCAGGCGTATGTGGAGATATCAGATGATGAACTATACACTGGTTAACAAACATAAGACAACATTCCCAGATGTCTTCTCCATCATTGCCGGCAACTTCAACAAGGCTGGCTTGAAGCAGTCAGTTCCAAACTATAACCAGCACGCAGCACCAGAGGATCAAATACTCTCGATTACAGCTGGTCCTCTATCAGAGACATCTATCGTTCCATTCCTCACCCATCTCTGGTTCACGTTTACGTCTCAACCAACAAACAATCCCATCCATGCCATACCTTTCCAGTCAGTGATTCCACTGATTCACATTCTTCCTCCCTAAAACAATTCACTTGCACATCTTCCCATTTAGTGTTCTACATTTGGCACTCATAATGTGTGATCTCCATGAAATAGGAGAAATCAAATGCAGGTCAGCCAGCTATTTTGTGAAACATCTGCGTACCGTCCTCAAGGATCATGCTGAGTGTCCATATCCCATACTTTAGATTTATCCTCAACCCCATTGTTGGTTTCCCAATCGATCTTAGCCAATTTCCTTCTTTGTAGAAAGTCTTTCCACATAGTTTCCTGCAGTTAGATACAGCATCCCAGTCTCAGAACCTATTACATCTCTCTATGTTTCACTTAAGATTTCTATCTTGTTACGATTGTCCCCCCCCCCCCCCCCCACCACAACCACCAGATGGCCTTGCATATTATGGTTGCAAATTAATCCATTCTCAATTTGAAATACTGAATCTAAGGTGGTTTGCTGTCTTATTGGTTCTATGATGTGCCTAGAGAAATCATCCTCGACGAAGTTAGGCATCACTG
>CM075981.1:53863850-54065499 GCA_038087875.1 Malacoraja senta
TTATTTTGTTAACATTCATCCATAAACCAAGAGGCTTTCTACATATGAATTCTTGCGAGAGATGGGTCCGGACCTTGGATATCATTAGTTAGTGCAAATAAACTGGTTCACTGAATTTGATGATTCTGGGCATGTTCATGGCACAGTGAGCCTAATATGTTCAGACTGGTTAAATTGGATGATGAGGTGTTTTTAAAATAACTAGTAATAGTATTGATATGCAGTAAAACTCCAATAGTCTTTTGGGACTTTGGTAATGCTAGACTAGCAGATTTTATGTATTATTGGATATTACATATATTAATAGCAAATACATTTCATTGCAGTTTTTGAGAGCATTTGGTGAGTTTAAATGGAAAGGAAATTATAAAAGCACAATGGACTCCAGGCCTGGCTGCAAATCTACTCAAATTGTATCTCCTCATGTTCCAGCCACACTCCCACACCTTGATCCTGGCCACACTCCAGCCTATCAATTCTAGCCACATATCTCCAATGACCTTCAGGGCTTACATTCCATACTAATGAATTAACCAGATGTGGGACCATCATGATTTCCAAACATTTGGTTACCGGATTATTCGAAATTTAAATAAAAAGGTGCAATTATGGTAGAAACAAGGATCTGTAAATGCTGGTTCACACAAATCCAGCATTGATGGTGATGGTGTAAGTCAGCGGGTCAAGCAGCATCTCTGGAGAACATGGACAGGTGATGTTTCAGGCAGGCACCTATCTTCAGACTGATTGTAGGTGGGAGGGGAAGAAAGTTGTAAGCGAGAGTGGGGGCAGGTAATGACTGGACACAGGTGAGGAGGGTTTTCGATAGGCAGATGGTTGAAACAAAAGGGTAGAGATTAGAGCAGAAAGTACGAGTTATTCAGATTAAAGAGTTGCAAATTGTTAAACCAGGAGGAGGGCAGGAGGAGGGGCAGGAGGGGTGTGTGAGTCCAGGTGGGGTGCAGGGGAGGGGAGGTGGGGTGCAGGGGAGGGTGGGTGAGGGGGGGGGGAAGAAAGGGGGTGGCCCCACTGGACTCGTATCTATTTATTTTCTCTTTGTCCCCTGTCTCCATTCCTTCCTCTGGCTTCACATTTGCAACTCTTCAATCTTTCTGTCTCACAACATCTGCTCTACACTGTTCCAGGCATCTGCCTATGAACCCCCCACACCTGTGTTCACATATTACCTGCCATACTTTGTCCTGCCTCTCCTCTCTTCCAGCTTTCTACCCCCCACCCCCTATACAATCAGTCTGAAGAAGGGCCCCAACCCGAAACATCGCCTCTCCGTGATGTCCAGAGATGCTGCTTGATCCACTGAAATGAAGTCGATGTTCTAACTCGGAAGCAAATGTGGAAGTAATGACCTGTTACTTTCCCTTCAAGTTGTTGGTGGTGTAGGTTGGGGAGATAATACTTAGGAAATCATGGCAAGTAATGGCAGTATATCCCACAAATATTACGGAGCGGGAAAGAGGATTGGGCGATGATGAGAGATGGGAAGAGATCTCGGGAGTCGAGGGAGTGGAGATGGGGCTGTTGTTTATTCTGCTATTGTGTCATAATAATAAGCAACTATAGAAAAGTCACATAATGTTACTGGGCATATATAGCGCCATTGACTAACTATATATTTTTTATCAATTAAGTGCTGTCTTGCCAGAAGCAACAGTTTTATGGAGTGTGTGGATTACATGAGTATTGTATTGTGTATGGGAGGTGGTAGCAATATGTTCTGGTCATACCCTGGATATTGGAAGAGGCACAAGGAGTTGCAGAAATAATTTAGCAAATCTAAAAACTCAGTACAGATCACATGCACTATACAGTTTCCTTGGCATTTAATTTAGGATTTGAAACATTGAATTGCTCTGGAACTAAGTGGTAAATATATACATTGTCAGAGTAAAAGTTGAGTTAAGATAGACACAAAAGGCTGCAGTAATTCAGAGGGACAGGTAGCATCTCAGGAGAGAAGGAATGGGTGACATTGTCTGAAGATGGATCTCACCCATTCCTTCTCTCCTGAGATGCTGCCTGTCCCGCTGAGTTAATCCAGCTTTTTGTGTCTATCTTCAGTTTAAACCAGCGTCTGCAGTTCCTTCTTACACAAATTGTTGTTAGATTGTCATATTCAAAGAAAGACATGTTCCATTTATATAAATCAAGTCAAGAGTGTTTTATTGTCATTCAGATTCAGATTCAGATTCAGATTCAGAAAACTTTATTGTCTGTTGTAACAGAAAATCTTCTTTGCGTGGCTCAACATACAAACAGGACAATGTACTGATAAGCAGTCATACAACACAGATTTCTGCGAGCACACACCGTGTGTATAGATCTTAAAAGCAAGTATAAGGATTAAAAACTGTAAAAATAGACAAGATGAAAGTTGTGGATACGTGTAAAGTGACAGTGCTTCAGGGTTAATTTGTCCATTGTTCATTTTTTATTTAAGCTGTTTATGGCAATGGGTATGAATGAGTTTTTGTGGATGTTTTTCTTAGATAGGGGGACTTTATATCGGCGGCCTGATGGCAGAAGTTGGAAGGACCTGTGCAGGGGGTGGGTGGGATCCTGTGTAATGAGGTTGGCTTTCCTTTTAACTGCCTGGGTGTGAAGTACTGATAATTGATTTTGAGTTTTGCCAGTTATTTTGCTTGCTTGATTGATGATCCAGGAAAGCTTTGATTTGTCTTTGACAGAGGTGAGGGTGAACCAGGATGTGATGTTAAAGGTGAGCACAGATTCTATAAGTGATTTATAGACAGCTGTTAAAATGCCCTGTCTGACATCAAATCTCCTGAGTTTCCTCAGCAGGAACAGGCGTTGCTGTGCCTTCTTGTACACAGAGTCTGTGTGCTGGGAGAAGGACAGGCGGGTGTCAATCTCTGTGCCCAGGTATCTAAAGGCCTCTACCTGCTCAACTGTCTGCCCATTCAGCCTCAGAGGTTCAAAGAGAGGTTGGGGGGAAGATGTTCCCCTCCCCCCACAACACAGCTCCTTGGTCTTGGAGATGTTAAGCTCCAGAGAGCTCTCTTTGATCCACAGCATCAGGGTGTTGACCTGCTGATAGTAGGCAGCCAGAGAAGTGTGATCCTTGATGTGGGCCACCAGGGCCATATCGTCTGCATACTTTCATTTCATCCATCCCGGATGGGACAATGAAATTTTTACTTGCTGCAGCACAACAGAATATGTGAATATGTTAACATTGTATATAACGGGGGAAGAGAAAAAAAAAGAAAAAGCTCAATAAATGACAAATATAATGCAATAATAATATAGTCTTTTGCAGTTCAAAGCTTATAGCTTATTCGTGATTGTGTTTAGTAGCCTGATGGCTGCAGGGAAGAAGTTGTTCCTGAACCTGGATGTTACAGATTTCAGGCTCCTGTACCTTCTTCCTGATGGCAGTGGTGAAATGAGAGTAAGGCCAGGATGGTGTGGGTCTTTGATGATTTTGGCAGCCTTTTTGAGCCAATAAATGCAATTTCGATCGGCAGCATTTGGTGCTTGTTCAAGAAAATGGGCACCATCAGCAGTGATACTTGCATCCTTGGCAATAACCTGAAAATCCACTGCACACAAATGGGCAATGGATGTTGAGGGAATGCATAGTTGGATTCTAGTAATTCGCTCAGAATTATAAGTATAAACCGAGTTTAAAAACATCCAGTGATACTGTCAGTATGAACAATCTCCAGACAGTAGCAAAACACAATGTGAAAGCCCTGTCTCACTGTGCGAGTTGACCCACGAGTGACTCAGAGTGAAAGACTCATGGTTGCGTACGAGACTCCAAGTTTATGATCAAGAGTTTAACCGAGTTCCCACGGGTATGACTCAAGTTTGCCGTTAACTGTCATTTCTGCGATGTTCCAAGTTCGTCTCCCGAGTTAACAAGTTCCTTTCCCGAGTTACTCTTGAGCCAACCTTCAATGAAGGTCTGTTTTAATAAGCAACATCTCCATCCTGCGGCTTTGAGTTAAAGATACAATTCAGCGCGGCCGCATCTATTGATGTGACCTACAAAGGGAAAATGCGCACCGTCCAGTGCCAGGGCAGTTATACTGATGATTTGTTTGAAACACACATCACGTAGTTAGAAGACCAGCAGGCGGAGGTTTGCTATATTTTAATTGAATTTACTGCCAGGTCTACACACTGCGGGGAGACTGGGATGAAATCTTTGAATGTGGACGGATGCGCACATCAGATTGTTGGGAGACGGAGCTCAGGGTTCGCCTCCTGAGCTGCTTTGGTGCCCAGGCGTGAGTTGAGGTGGAGGGAGGTTGGGGGGGGGGGGGTCAGGTTAAACTCACCCATTTGACAGAGGCAGAGGATTACAAGGATCCAGCGAGACTCGGACTGCATGAAGAGCCGAGACTGCCCCGCTGGTGGCCAACTTCCCCCTGTCCTCTGTCGCCGCTCCCTGCCGGCCGGCAGGAGCTGTGCATGGAGCCCGCCACCGGAGTCGTGTCTGACTGCCTGGGCAGCCTGAGGGAGGCAGATGCACCCTGCCCGGGGAGAGGCCGCGGAGAGACTGTGGGGGGAGTATCTCACTCTGACTCTGATAGGGAGAGACAGAGGCACACACACACACACACACAGTGTGGAGTTCCTCTAACTGACTGACTGTGTGTGGGTGTGGGGGGTGGGCAGAGAGAGAGAGAGAGACACACACACACACAGGCAGCGTGGAGTACCTTTAACTGTGTGTGTGGGAGAGAGACAGAGGCAGACACACACACACAACGGGCAGTGTGTACCTCAGTCTGTGTGTGTGTGTAGGGGGGAGAGAGACACAGAGACAGTGTGGACCTCTGACTGTGTATGAAGGAGAGAGGGGGAGAGAGACAGAGAGAGAGAGGCACAGAGGCAGTGTGGTGTACTTCGGCGTGTGGGGGAGAGAGCAAGAGCGCACAGGACGGTCTATCTGTGTGTGTGGGAGGGAAGAGAGACTAAGCAGAATACATCGGTCTTATTGTGTGTGGAGGAGAAAGAGAGAGGTGAGGGGGAGAAAGAGAGAGGTGTGGGGGGGGGAGAGAGAAATGGGGGAGACGTATATACACACAAAGCAGAGTTTTACTGTGTATGTGGGAGACACAGATGGACTGACACAGATGGACTTACCTCGATCTTACTGTGTGTGGGAGAGGGGGAGAAAGAGACGTACACTCACAGAGGCAGGGAGGGAGAGAGAGACACACACACACAAGGTGGATGTGAAATCTCACCTGCCTGTTTCAGTGACAGGCACCCACCGCTAGTGAATGAAGACACCCCCATCTGTCTCCCCCTCCTCTCCCTCCACTCTCCACCCTCTCTCCTCCACCCCCCCTCATTCCTCCAATCCCCCACTGCCCCCCAATTTGGAAATGTCATCCCATCACCCATTCCTTCTCTCCAGAGATGCTGCCTGCCCGCTGAGTTAAAGAGTTCCTACGGTAGACTCACGAGTCACCAAGGTAAACGCACGGGCTACTACGTTCTTACAACGTGTTTAAATGTTTCAAATTTTAACCTCAAGAGTACATTTTACTCGAGGAAAAGTTTAAAAGGGCTGTCTCACTGTGTGAGTTGACCCACGAGTGACCCCGAGTTTAAAACAAATTTAACTCGTGGTAATCACGTACAATTAACGTAGCGGAAACGTCTGAACTCGTGGACGCAACTTGGCAACTCTTGGTGCTAACGGGAGGTACACGTGAAACTTGTTAACTCTTGCAAAAGTTCAAACATGTTTGTACTTTTCCACGAGTAAAATGTACTCTTGTGGTTAAAATTTGAAACATTTTAAACTCATTGTAAGAACGTAGTGGCCCGTGCGTTTAACTGTGTGACTCGTGATTCTACCGTGGGAACTCTTTTTAGAAACAATAATCAGGGACAGAAATATCAGTTACTTAGACTTTTTAAAGACAAATTCTGCTTAACAAAGTTAAGCAAGTTATTGATAAGGTGACAGAGTGGGTTGAAAAGAAAAAATTGCTTGAAGTTTATATATAAATTTTGTGTTGTGTTGTGTTGTGTTGAAAAGCTTTTTGCTGATCCGTTTTGATTCTCACTGTTTGTTTACTTCATTGCACAATAAAAGAGAGTTCTTTGCTATCAAGATCAAATTGATGTCTGGAAGTCTTCATTTTAATATCACTACAAAGTCTCATGAATTGAATGTAATATTCCTTTCATCATAAAATACAAAATAGAGGAAGGCAAAATATATTCACATCTTGATTCTCACAATCATTTGTGAGATTTAAGGACTCAGCTGCCTCATATGCTGTGCTTTTTAAATGTTTAATATTGTCACCTCTCAGTAGATCAGAAAATAAGACAAAGTCTTATGTGAAACAAATGTCTTGAATGTGAAACAAAGTCTTTATTCTTGTTCAATATAAAAAACGCGTTTTTGCGCATATTGAGAAAAGTAGCACTACAGCAAACACCACTGTCTGAAAAGGGCTTCACATACATGAAAATCAACAAATGAAGCACAAATAAAAGTATTTCCACTATATACTAATTCAGCTGAGAAATGCACTAGTCTAAATTCAGGCAATAAAAGATACAATGCAATGCGCTAAATGACAAGTTTTGAGATCTACAATCAAGATAAGCAGATGCATGATAACCACGTTTTAAAGGAAAGACAGATGCAATGAAATTACTTTTACACCACAATAAAAAATAAAATCCACACTTAAAGTTAAACAATGAAAAGTCAGCAGGATTTAAACTAAACATGAAATTAACTGAATTTTTCTGCATGTGGGCTCTCCTCATGCAGTGATGTACCTGTGGTCGGCAGTCGCTCAAAATAAGCTGTCCTGCCACGGCACACTGCCCAATTCTGAATTATAGTAGGAGCAGAGATGGTCTCTCTGCTCTTTTGCACTGTTGGTCCCCGTGTTACCTCGAAAACACTGCAGTGGCACCAAAGTCTCGTCGTTTGTACCACTCCTCCACGCACCTAGTGTTATTCTCCCTGTTTGACTGTCCACTAAGTCACCGTCCTGCATGGCTGTTGCTGATCCTGAAGCTGCACCTCTGATACGGATCAGGTTGTGCAGAACACATGCAGCAAACACAATAGTCTCTACGTTCTTTGGCTGGCATGACATCATTTTTTTTTAACATGTGATGATTTTTCAACACGTCGGTATACATTGTTGCCTCAAGATTAACGGGAGAGGAACTTGGTACACTCGGGAGACGAACTTGGAACATCGCAGAAATGAGAAGTAAACGGGAAACTTAGACATACCCGTGGGAACTCGGTTAAACTCTGGATCATAAACTTGTAGTCTCGTACGCAACCACGAGTCTTTCACTCGGGGTCACTCGTGGGTCAACTCGCACAGTGAGACAGACCTTTAAACATGTTTTAATTTTTCCAAGAGTTAACAAGTGTCACGGGTACCTGCCGTTAGCGCCAAGAGTCGCTAGGTTACGTCCACGAGTTCCGACGTTCCCGCTACGTTAATCGTACGTGATTACCACGAGTTAAATTTGTTTTAAGCTCGGGGTACCTCGTGGGTCAGCTCGCACAGTGAGACAGGGGTTTGACAGTCCATTTATGTTCTAGCTGCAGGATTGTTGTAAAGCACAATACAATCTGGAGAAGCTGAATGATGTAAAAGTAGTTGTAGTTTCGACGTGGAGCACCATCGGCCCTCTATCGGCAGGGACTTTTGTTGGCAAGTATGTTGCAGGCGGTCCTTGCTTTGTCAGCTGTTGCCATTGTGTGCAAGAGGGGAGGCTCACGGTGCTGAAAGTGACAGCTCCAGCGTCGAAATGGACGATTCCTCTACAGACTTTGAAATCATAAAGACTCGTGGAGGAGGAACGGTGGGTGTTGGTGGCGGGAGGAAATGTCCTTCTTGCAAATATTCGCTTTAAGTCGCATCCACTCCGTGGTGCCTCGTGTCGAATCCACCACAATGTGGTTAATGGGTTCTGAAAACTTCCAAAACCTGCGCCCCGGGATTACATTTCCGAATACATTTATAATAATCTATTTTCCAAATCCCCCCCCCCTCCTCCCCCCACATTTACAGCGAACT
Source organism: Malacoraja senta (assembly GCA_038087875.1). NCBI lineage: Eukaryota > Metazoa > Chordata > Chondrichthyes > Rajiformes > Rajidae > Malacoraja > Malacoraja senta. The sequence continues at coordinate 53,871,920 of CM075981.1, forward strand.
CCATAATTGTATTTGACACGCATGGATATCAGTGGCGACGTGTATGTGGTTTCTCCCTGGGCTAAGTGCGCCAAGATAAGGACTGTAAACTGGAGCACGTCATTAAAATCTGCTATCACATGTCTTCATACCGGCCACACATAAATTCAATGCCTTCAGTAACGGATCAAAAACCACATTCTCCGTATGTTACATCGTTTAAACAGCAGACCGCCAACACTTGATTTACGTTTGCAATCTCAGTCGGGTGATCAGGGGCAGATTTAGCAAATAATGGTTCTGCAGCAGATCGTATTCCGAATACACGGTGATGTGCTATTGTGTTATGCACATATAGGGGATAGTTTAGTGAAACTACATGGGCGTTTTGAAATTGACATATTTTAAAACATCAGGGCTATATTTTATAGAACACGTGGCAAATTCCACAGCAGTAGATAGAGCGCCTTTTGGAAAACGTCTTCATGCGCTTTACAGGAGACCATATAAGGGGGTGTTAGGACATAAGAGCAAATACTGAGTCAAAATTGTAGGTTCTGGGGAACGCTAGAGCTGTGGAGAGACGCGGGGAGGCGTTTAAAGAGCTCTGGCAACTTGAAGAGTTCCAAAGCTTACAACGGTTCTCTCGAGAAGACATTGGGTTAATCCAGTGGCGAGGGTTGTACTGTTTCAGTAAGCCTTGATGGTTTCGAACAACTCTACTGATTTCTTCATACCAGTTACCGTTTTCTCTCAAAGAACCGGAAATGCTTTGCTTTTCGAATGTATAATGCAAGTGGAAGCGTGGGATACATTGCGGTCCGAATTGCCGATGTATATAATCGGCACCTGCACAGGTCGGGAGGTATTGTCAACCGTGGCAGCTGAAAAACGCACTGTACTGCTCACGGTGCCACGGCCTTGAGTTTAGCAGCTCAGATGAGAAATCTAGGGTTTCACGTCCATGTATATTGTTGCCTTTTCCTTATATTCCTGCGCCTCATCTCTAACTTTTATATTCAGGCAATGGTTTATTTATAATAAACGTGTCCACTGTCGGGGCAATGATGATAAGGTGCAGTGCATCCATTTTAAGTAGTCTTCAGCAAAGACTGCTATTCTCCATCCCGACAGAGATTGGAGACTGGGTCTTTATAGTCAGGCACCCTCCGCAAACCAACGGTACACAACACACATTGTTGAAGATACTGCTCCGTGGGGCTAAAAAAACTGTTTCTTTTTATAATCGGTTTATAATGACTGTCCGTCTATTCGCAGTCCCAGCTTGATCTTGTGCCCGGGATTGTAGCTGTGATCCCATGTCACGGTTGGTTACATTTAAAACATATACTGCATTTCTTAATGAAGAGTGTATTGACCCGCAGATTTAAAAAAAGATAAAAGGAGGATAAATAATGACTTGTATTGCATGAATACCTTCATGCCTATTCTGGAAATAGGTTATTAACCCGCCACGGCGTCATTGATCATTTGTGTCATACAGCGAGATAGAGGGAACCAGTGCACCAGACGCTCGCGGTACGAAAGGCATTGAATGAATGAAATAACCAGCAGCACAATATGAAAATCCGTCACCGGCCGCCAAAAAAAGCACTGACACGTTGCTTTCAAGGGAGAAATTCCAAGGTACATGAGCAGCCTTGTAATATGTCAGGAAAAGGAGGGTGTGATTTCTAAGCCCCTTCTCAAACCGACTGCTGACAATCGGTTTGAGTATTGAGAGCGAACCTCCGAGCACTTTCTCTCCATATACAATGCCCTCCATAATGTTTGGGACAAAGACCCATCATTTATTTATTTGCCTCTGTACTCCACAATTTGAGATTTGTAATAGAAAAAAATCACATGTGGTTAAAGTGCACATTGTCAGATTTTAATAAAGGCCATTTTTATACATTTTGGGTTCACCCTGTAGAAATTACAGCAATGTTTATACACAGTCCCCCCATTTCAGGGCACCATAATGTTTGGGACACAGCAATATCATGTAAATGAAAGTAGTCATGTTTAGTATTTTGTTGCATATCCTTTGCATGCAATGACTGCTTGAAGTCTGCGATTCATGGACATCACCAGTTGCTGGGTGACTTCTCTGGTGATGCTCTGCCAGGCCTGTATTGCAGCCATCTTTAGCTTATGTTTTTTTGGGGAGCTAGTCCCCTTCAGTTTTCTCTTCAGCATATAAAAGGCACACTCAATTGGGTTCCGATCAGATGATTGACTTGACCACTCAAGAAATAACCATTTTTTAGCTTTGAAAAACTCCTTTGTAGCTTCAGCAATATGTTTGGGATCATTGTCTTGCTGTAGAATGAAGTGCCGGCCAATGAGTTTTGAGGTATTTGTTTGAACTTGAGCAGATGTGTCTATACACTTCAGAATTCATTATGCTACTACCATCAGCAGTTGTATCACCAATGAAGATAAGTGAGCCAGTACCTTCATCAGCCATACATGCCCAGGCCATAGCACCCCCACCACCATGTTTCACCGATGAGGTGGTATGCTTTGGATCTTGGGCAGTTCTTTCTCTCCTCCATACTTTGCTCTTGCCATCACCCTGATATGTTAATCTTTGTCTCATCTGTCCACAAGACGTTTTTCCAGAAATGTGATTGCTCTTTTAAGTATTTCTATGCAAACTGTAAACTGGCCATCCTATTTTACGGCTAACCAGTGGTTTGCATCTTGCAGTGTAGCCTCTGTATTTCTGTTTATGAAGTCTTCTGCGGACAGTGGTCATTGACAAATCCACACCTGACTCCTGAAGAGTGTTTCTGATCTGTCGGACAGGTGTTTGGGGATTTTTCTTTATTATAGAGAGAATTCTTCTGTCATCAACTGTGGAGGTCTTCCTTGGTCTGCCAGTCCCTTTGCGATTAGTAAGCTCACCCGTACTCTCTTTCTTCTTAATGATGTTCCAAACAGTTGATTTTGGTAAGCCTAAGGTTTGGCTGATGTCTCTAACAGTTTTATTCTTGTTTCTCTGTCTCATAATGGCTTATTTGACTTTCATTGACTTTGGTCCTCATGTTGATAAACAGCAATAAACGTCTCCAAAAGTGCTGGAAAGACTGGAGGAAAGACTAGCTGCAGAGAGCTCTTTTATACCTGCATTAAGGAGGCAATTAAACATATCTGAGCGATTGCAAACACCTATGACGCAACATTGTGGTGACGTGAAATGGGGGGGGGGGGGGACTATGTATAAACACAGCTGTAATTTCTACATGGTGCAACCAAAAGGTATAAAGATACCCTTTAATAAAATATAACAATGTGCACTTTAACCTCATGTCATTTTTTTTCTATTACAAATCTCAAATTGTGGAGTACAGAGGCAAACAAATAAATGATAGGTCTTTGTCCCAAACGTTGTGGAGGGCACTGTATGAATTGGGGAAGGGTGGTGGTGGTGGGTGGAACCGTTAAATCTCTAGTAGGGAACCAACTGACTTCGCTAATGAACGGCGACATCGTTGACTTAAGTTGTATCAAACATCCTGCTGTTTTGTCAATCCGTGTTGTTGAGAGGTCATCATTGTCACATCATTGTCACAACTTTTCCAAAGATCTGTGGGTCGTCGAGCCACACCAACCCTTCAGAAAACGGGGTTCCGATTTTTCGGCCCATTCTGGCTGTGGTCAGCTGGACACGTGCAGTGAAGTCTCACTCTCACTCTGGTGGAGTCCACTCTAACCCACGATATATCACTAAGCAAAACAGAAAGTGCCGTAGGAACTCAATGGATCAGGCAGCATCTGGGGTGAATGGACAGGCGGCGCTTCGGGTCGGGACCCGTCTTCAAAGCCTGAGCTTGTTCTGATACATCACAAAATGGGTTACTTCTAAGCTTTGGCTTTCAAGGCAAGAGGTGTGAGAGGCATCACAGCGGAAAGGAGAACTGTGCGCTCCACGTCGATCTGAAATATTGGCGGGTTGACTCCTTATCTCGATTCTATCTCCTGCATCCTTTCATCCTTCATCCTTTCGGGAATGTAATTGAAATGAAGAACTCCATCAAGAATCCGTTGTAACTGATACGAACTATTTGGCGTATCATTCCATTTTTAGTAATAGGTCTTTGAACTCACAGATGCACATGGACAGAGTCTCTTTGGCACGCACACAGTTGTAATTCACATTGTCTCCATAAGGATGTGTCGTTGACCGGTTCCTCAAACGGAGAGCCCAGGAATCTACAGTATTGCAGTCTCGACTGAGACAGACTGAAGGATTTCGGCAGAAGCTCCCGAAAACGGCAGCGTGAAATGCAGGAGTTCAGCTAGTTTGGTTTCAATTTTTGCTGGCATTTTTCAAGACTGATTCTCCAAGATAGCTCTGTCGAGTTTGCCGCCTCCAATGGGAGTCCTCTGCGCGTTCACATTTCTACAATGAAAGCGAATAGTCTGGCGGCACATTTCAGGGGAATGCTGCATAGATGCATTAGCAGGCGCGCCGGTCCCAGGAACAATTATTGGCGTGGTTGCGGTGGTTTTCAGTACAAATGGGTTTCCTTGCGACCTCATTTTTGAGTTTCCGAGCTGCAGCTATGTGGAAGAATGATGCTGTAAGTACGCCTGTCGCTTTTCTCGTGCGTTTGTGCAAACACTCTGATTGCAATTGTTATACTTTGCTGTGCTCAGCTCTTACTCCGAAACGCACGACACGTTCATATGATTTCATTTTCTACGTTGCAGGTCTTTGTTTGCACAAAATGTCATCTGCTGGGTCTAAGTCTCGCTATATTGAAACTGAGGTCCATTTGTCCTGTATAGAAATCAGCTTCTGTTTCCTCATTCCTACCAACGTGTGCACTGCTAATTTTATTTAAATCTACAAACGGTATCGGGAATTTACGTTATTGCTTTGATGAGACTTAAAGCAAAAAAGAAGTGGTGGAAAACATGCAGCACGTTTATTTTCTCTTAATCGGGCTCACTGCATTTTATGCCCACTGTAGACCAACTTTGCATACTTTCATACTTCGTTAGTTCCTGGTGCAAGAACAGTTGCCGAACACAAAGGGAATACATTGGATCTTAAAGCGCCAATCTGTGAGGATGCAACGGCCCGCAAAATAACCCTTGGTGTTGCGAGCCAAGATATGAAAACCTTTCCAACATGCCAGCGAGCAAATGCATTTCGTGATGTCCAAGGTATGTCACATCTATTGTGTCACACACATCATCATGCTTAAAACTGCCCATGCCGACTACAACTGTAGGGGGCACTAGAGCTTCTCATCTCAAACTACTAACGCAGCCCATGTGAAAGAATTTATCTTTAGAATAAACTTCATCCCAATTTATTTCATGTTGTTATCGACCGATCACCTATCAACATGAATGTCTTTTGTATCTTGCCCATGCGTGTCGCGAAATCTTAAAGCTTGCACAAATATATAATTGCTTATCCGCTCGCTATTAAAATATACAAAACACGCTTTCTTTGTTAAAATTTAATTTTCGGCGTTTCGAAAGATTATTGATTAAAAAAAATAAATGGCACCTGTTTGTATTAAAATGGCATGGAGGAGAACAGATCCTCCACTGATTCATCCGTTCATTATGTTGGATAAGACACCCACTTGGGCGAATTATTTATTCCGTGACTTCAGTGACTAAAATAGCTCCTCGAGCCGTCGTTTAAGTTGATATACCGTCCCTACCACTGCAAACCCTGCTGGCATGGGGCAACGGTTGCACATTTAACTACCCATGAGCCGCTCCCCTCCGTTAATTGAAATGTCTGTGCGTTTCTTAAATTGCCCTCAGACCATGTGGTGCATTATCTCAACGTGTCCAGTAACCGGTGTCCCAAATATGTTGCATCGAATGTCAGATTGGAGGTGACAAGTTAGTGAGCTATGCCGCCGCATAGTGTCATGCAGCAATAAAAAAAGCAAGCATGACTGACGCCAGAAAAGGATACGATTTAAAAAAAATGTGTTACGGAACGTGACCCCAGTTGATTTATCACGACCAGTTCCAAATTATTCGCGGGGTGTCGTAAAGCCTTCCTATATTCTTATAAAAACCTGTCCTGAATACTCAGTAGTATGTAAATTAGGTCAGATGCCTTTTTTTGGTCTTCATGACGAGGGTGAAAAAAGCTCCCAGAATATGCGGAGACTGCGGTTTCCTTTGTCCTTATTTGGAGAATAGGTGCACTTTTCCACTTTGATGTCCCGTTAATGCTTATTAAATCTAAAAAGGGGGGGAGGGGGGGAGAGAGTGGAAGAAGAAAAAGGTGTTTTGTTTTCCTTTTCCTGGTGCAATTTGCAGATTTTTGGTCATCTTCACCTTTGCAGGGGATGGAGCTTCCGAAAATGGGACGCCTCGGATTTCTTGCGGTGGTGGTTCTCGATCTGCTTATATTCCACTTGGATCTAATCGGAGGGCAGCAGGGTTTCCCGACCCTCAACATCGCCATCATTATGGGCAGAAGCCCCGACAGCACGGGATTTAGGGATGTGTGGATCAAGGAAGACGCCCCCGACTTTCCCAATGATGTCAACGTGGTGAATGTGGCGGTGAACCAGACCGACCCGAAGAGTATTATCACCCACGTGTGCGATTTGATGTCAGGCACCAAGATCCACGGCGTGGTGTTTGGCGATGATACCGACCAGGAGGCTATCGCTCAGATTTTGGATTTTATTTCCTCTCAGACTTATATCCCCATCCTGGGAATTCACGGTGGCTCATCCATGATCATGGCAGATAAAGTAAGTGCATTGGAGCTGTTTGTTATCGCGTTCTTTTTACAGGAGTATTCGTCCCTTTCTAGTCAATTGAAAACTTCCTTCTAGACTTGGAAGTGTGTACTGATCTCCCCTGGAGTATGCGGACAAGTAAGGTAATAGCACCATCTCCGTGTCAAATACTCACAGAATCATCCCAGCCTCTGTAAAGTAGGGGGTTGATAACGGATCCTATCTTTATTTTGCCTGGCACACTTTTCCCTTTGCTCTGACTAACATTGGCTTGCATGAGGGATGGATATTTGCTGAAAATCACTCAAAGATCAAGGAGCAATGCTGGTTCTGAGCGTTCAACAATGCATTCCCCAACACGCTCGGGTCGTTCGCAAGTTTGAGAGCATTCGGTTTGAACAGGCAGTACGCAGCTTTGACTTCGCCATGTGTTCTGATACTTTAAAGTGCCAACCCCTGTATTGTGCCATTTCTAACGCAGCCAGGAGGACGGCGATGGTGTTGATGTGGTTCTACGAGTGAGGGGGCGCAGTGGAGTTACATTTCACTGAATTCATTCATGCACTCACTCCAATGAGTCAGGCTTGGATTTGCAAGCGAATCAACTCAAAACCACAGTAGTTGCCTAAAGTTATTTTAAGAAAGCAATCTAAATACATTACGCAAGACAATAACTAAGGATTAGCAGCAACGATTTTTGAAAAAATAAAATAAAAGTGGATTGTTGAGAAGCGAAGTAATCTTATTTGGAGCGCCAGTCAATTAGCATTTATCTAAATGGTTCCGGCCTAAAGGCATTGTTGGTTGAACTCGCAAATTTAACAACATTTAACTCTGAAGTTACTGTTTCAACAAGGAGCAGAAAATCAAAAATAGGAATAGAATAGTTGCGGAAATTTAAATCCATTTGGATCTTCGCCATGCATATTTTGGAGACTCTAATTTCAGTTTAGGTAAACTTTCTCTTGAATCAGCCACGCTTCCTTGGGAAAGCTTTCCAAAGCATTGCATAACGAACTGTAGGAAACACGTGAAAGCGACAAGAGTGCAGGAAACATTTTCCCGATGTTGGGGGGGGGGGGTCCAAACCTGGGGCCACAGTTTAAGAATAAGGGGTAAGCCATTTAGAACGGAGATGAGGAAACACTTTTTCACACAGAGAGTTATGAGTCTGGGTAATTTTCTGCCTCAGAGGGCGGTGGAGGCCGGTTCTCTGGATACTTTCAAGAGAGAGCTAGATAGGGCTCTTAAAGATAGCGGAGTCAGGGGATATGGGGAGAAAGCAGGAACGGGGTACTGATTGTGGATGATCAGCCATGATCACATTGAATGGTGGTGCTGGCTCGAAGGGCCGAATGGCCTACTCCTGCACCTATTGTCTATTGTCTGTTGTAAAGCATAATTCTGAACAGGTGACACACTCTGTCTTAACTTAAACCTGAAAATATGGATAAATGGAAACAGACAATTGTGATGCATCTGTCTAGCCCTGGAATCAAAATCCTGGGATATATAGTTAATTTAGTTATTTCTCCAAGTTGATTAACTCACAATATAATATAATTTAATATATATATATACTCAATTTGGCAGAACATGGAGCAAAAATTGAATTGCTCCATGATTATAATCTGTATTGTGATTGAGGTATATAATAAAATGATTTTGGCATCAGGTGTGAGAATAATGACTAGCTGGAAATTCTAATATATTTATAAAGTATAGATTACAATAAAGGAATAATTTAACTGAATGTTTCTTTATGACACTCATATCCTATATTCTTCAAAGTTTGTCTATTGGAAATAAATTGTTTTTCTAACCTTCTGTTTAAAACTGCATTAAATATATATACAGTAACAGGTAAAGCATGCAGGTATAAAAAAAAAGTGAACAGAAAAAATAATTTTAGAAAGAGCAAATGAGTTCTATAAACTCATCATGAAAAAGGGGTAAGAACACAATAAAACATTAAACTGTTATTCATAACCCAGAGAAGTCACTGAAAGTGATAAAGCAAATGATGTTTATGCGACATCAAGAGTATGAATGGAAATTACTGCTGAAGGATAGAAGCGATGGAGTTCTCCAGTGAAAGAAAAGGGGAACAGTTAATTATTTTTAAGGAATGTTCAGGGAAAAGGATATTAATTCAATATCTAATTATGAAAGTACAATTAATATTCTGCATAGCTTTGGTTTTCAAACTGCATGTACGTCCCTACGGGCTGTGTAGTAAAGCTTGAAGAGAGGGAAAAATTATAAAACAGAATAGATTTTGTTCAGAATTCATGATCAGATTGGAGACTTGGGGACAGAAGCAAATCTCTCTGAAGTGGGGTGCATTAAAGAATGGCTGGAACATTTGTTTTATCTGGCAGGTTAAGTGAACAAAAGCAATAATTTCTGGATCAGAAGCTATATGCCATGAGTTGCTGAAGACAAAGGATGCAACCATCTGTATGGGTGATAGGTTTAATGGGTATTAAACACTTCTTGTAAACATTGAAAGTGTTCAGATGAATTGAAGTTTTAAAACAAACTTAGAAAAATGCAGACTAATTGGTTCATTTGTGGATGGAGGAGGAGGGTAATAATGTAAACTACATTATGGGATGTATTGCAGCATGACAAAATAAGTACTTCTTAATGAGAAACAACCACAAATAATTTAGAGACTGTAAGTGTTAGGGATGAATCTGGTGGTCCTGTAAGACACATAAATGGTTATTTTACAGGCACAGTAAGTCACAAGGGCGCAAATGGATTGTTAGTTTTCATTGCAAAGGGTATGAAGTATAAAGGTAGGGAGTTTTGATGCAAATTTACACGGGCACTGGTGAGATCATAACTGAAGTACTATGTAAAGTCTTGGTCTCCATCTTAGTCATAGTGACATAGAGCATGGAAACATAACTTTCAGTTACCAAATCCGTGCTGACCATCAATAACCTATTTACATCAATCTCATTTCATTCTTTCTGTAGTCCCATCAACTTCCCTTGGACTTTATCACTCATCTGCTCAATAACCTAACAACTAGCACATCTTTGGAGCATGGAAGGACACCTGGGTACCCAGGGGAAAGCCATATGATTACATGGAAAACATACAAACTCCACACAAACAACATTGGAGGTCAACATCAAACTCGGGTCATTGCAATTGATGAGTCAGTAGCTCTGCCAGCTGCATCACTGTACTGCCCCAAAGGATCTTAAGGAAGGGTACACTAACTCTGGGTCTGTGCACCAAGCATACTGCTAGGGTAAAGTTGTTGGCCTTTGAAGAAAGATGGAATAGATTATTTTTTTACTCATTAAAGTTGAGAAGGTAAATAGGTGATCTTATGAAAGCATACATAATTTTGAAGGTGATTAGATGGTTGAAAGATGTTTCCCAGAGTGGGGGTTATCTAGGACAAAATTTCAAGATAGCAAATTGCCCATTTGTGGGTGAAGCTGAGGAGGAGCTGTTCACTCAGAGGACCATTTTTTAAAGCTCCCTACCCTAGAGAGCGATGGAGTGGAGTCATTCAATATATAAGATTGATACATTTGAATTGCAGTGGAATCAATTAGCATGCAGGAATATGGTGTTGAGGCTCAGACTGGATCAGCCGTGATCTCTATAAAACCAATCCTGAAGGATTTTAAAATGTTTTTACTGCTTGACAATATTTGAATTCTCTCAAAACATTTTGGACTATGTGAGTTTTGGAATCAGTTAGGATACAGCTCAATCCAAGATGTCTACATTGAGATTCAATGTGAATGACTACTAATCACACTACAATCATATAGGGTCTAGGATTCTAATGCAGAATCTGAGACCAAAAACTGGGTTCAAAATGTGGAAACCAGAATGTTTACATGAGGAGGTTAACATCCAACTTGGGCTGTGGAAGATGTCAAAAGGACCACTAGAGGATTCATGTCTGAACTCTGTTGCTGAATGTTGCATGTCTGAATTCATGCTGTTTCCCATCCATGTCAACAAACCAGATCCCAAAGATTACCTGTAAGCTTGTTGAATTAATAGGAAGTCCCAAAGTAGGGAATAGAACAGCTCCCAATTAAATTTTAAAGTTAACAGTTAAAGTATAATTTGGCCGATGAATGATAAAATTTTGTCTTCTGGCTCTGGAGGGAGACAACATTTTGATATACAATCATAGTGATTGGAATTGGCACGGGAAATACTGAAAATCATTGGATGGATGTCACATTTAATGCAGAGACAACATGCAGAATTGATTAAACTAAGTAAGCAAAATGAAAAACTGCATAGTCACGGCAGTGAAAATTAATAATTATGCAAAAGATATCAGACATTCTAAGTACCATGATTAAAAAAATGAAAAGAAAGATATTGGAAATCTGAAGTAAAAAAAAGAGAACTGGAAATACTCAGAAAGTTAGACAAATTTAGACAAGGTTTGAAAGTTAAACATATATGAACAGAGTTAATGTTTCAGGTCAATGATTTATCATAGAGGATCTGGTAAAAGATTATTAATCTGTAATATTAACTCTCGGTCTCTGTCTCTGTCTCTTTCTCTCTCTGTTTCTCTCTCTCTCTCTCTCTCTCTCTCTCAATCTCCCTCTGCCTTTCTCTCCCCCCTTTTCTTTTTTGCTCTCTCTATCTCACCCTCTCTCTTTCTCTCTCTCCCTCCATCTGTCTCCCTCTCTCTTATTTCTCTTTCTCTCTTCCCACTGCCTCCCTCTCATTCTTTTTCTATCTCCCTTTCCCTCACTCTCCTTTCCCATAATTTTCTGTCTTTATTTTACGAAGCACTCACCCAGGTTAACCTGGACATACGCGCAACATATATACGCTAGAGTAAGGGAAGAAGAGTGATCTGAAGCACATAGTGGATGAGAAATGATTAGAAATGTATACACATTTTAGGATGAAAAAAACATCCAGTGTAACTCCTTAATCTTGATTTTTGCCACACCCCACCACCCCCATCCCCTATTGCAATTAAATGCCAGCACACTAATGGGCTTTCTTTGGCTTCCTTCCGATATGGTTGAAACATATTTTATGAACTATTATGTTCTGTCAACCTCTTCAGTGAATTTTCTGAGAAGAACCTCACAGGCTCTAGTACATTTGCAATATAGAATTACTAGTAATACCAGATATGATATTAATTCTGTATAAGACTCCCAATGTATGATATGGCAAGAAGGATATTTGCACTATATTTTCTTGTGGTATAAGAAAAGTGATATTTTCTTATATCACTAGCCAATCCAGAACAAAATAGTTCATTGACATGAGACATCCACTGAGATCCACCCAGCTAATTTTATGGTTACATTCATCTATAATTGCACCATGTTGTTTACACTGATTCCGCCCCTATTAAAGATATTGTTACCTTACTTTTTTTGCCATTGGTAACTCAACTTACAAACTTGGTCTTTGGGTTACCTTTCAGTTCTTTTTGAGAGATTGCTATGTTTGCAGAGGGTATCATATGGTGGTGTAAAGGGCCTGTCCCACTGTACGAGGTAATTCAAGAGTTCTCCCGAGTTTTCCCCTGATTCGAACTCGGAGAATGTCCGTAGAGGGTACGTAGGAGTTTGTGGATGTCTCGTAGCGGCTCGTATGAGTAACGGTAGGTACTCGGGAAATCCGGAAAACTCGTGACATTTTTTCAACACTGTGAAAAATGTCCACGAGTAAAAAAATACTCGTGATGAAAAAAATTGTTACTTTTTACTCGTACGAGCCGCTACGAGACATCCACGAACTCCTACGGACCCGCTACGGACATTCTCCGAGTTTGAATCAGGGGAAAACTCGGGAGAACTCTTGAATTACCTCGTACAGTGGGACAAGCCCTTTACATTCCTGATGTGGTGTCTTGAGTTTTGGATAATCAATACAGTCAGATCTGTTCTTGTACTTTTGCTTTCAGTCATGTTGGTTCTGCAATGCGCAGAGAGTTTAGCATTCACAGTATTTTATGGTATTTACAGCACACCAACAGATTCATATCTGTTATTATGCTCCAAACACAAGCCTCCTGCAGTCCTTCTCCATCAAGATATCTTCCATTCCTCCCTCATGTATTTATCCAGCTTCCCCTTATGCATCCGTGAGAGCTACCTCAAGAACTTATTTTGGTAGTGGTGTTCATTTTCTAAATATCCGATACGATAATCCCTTTATGTAAAGATTATGTAAAGATTTTCTCCATCTGTCATTTGGGAACATACATTCAACGGGAAGATATTGAGTTGTTGAAGAATAAAGGGACATGGAGCATATGTCCACGAAGGTAGCAAAATGGGTTAATAAGGTGATTGTAGGAGCAAAATGGAAAGGCTACGCGGAGTTGGTGTTTAAGGTAATGGGCGATTTATTAAGACTGGTAATTGCGAAAGCTGACCTCCTGGTGCGCACCAGTCTTAATAAATCGCCCATTACTTCAACCACCAATTCCACGTGGCTTTCCCATTGTGATCCTACAGTGATTATGAAGTGCTAGGGGCAAAGATTATCAGAGTGAGGAGATTGAGCCTGAGTAATATGTGCAGTTTTGGTCACTACATCAAGACAGGGATATGATTGCACTAGAAAGAGTGTAAAAAAGATTGGAATGATTTGGGTATTAGGAAGGATTGAGTACGCTGGAACAGCTACCTGATGGGCAATGGATCCAGTGCTGGAAGGTGGAATTTGGGTGATACCTATTTGACAGGGAGAGGCAGAATAAACCAATGAGCCTCCTGCATATGTTGTCTCTAATTCAATGATCAAACCTTTGCATAAACTTAAAAGCTTCTGTCAGTCACATCATCCCTCAGCCATCCCTTTTCTGGAGAAAAAGGTAATTCTAGGATAATAATAATAATAATACATTTTATTTATGGGCGCCTTTCAAAAGTTTCAAGGACACCTTACAAAGTTAACAAGAAACATGTAAGCGGAATGAAATAAATAGCAAAGACATCACCAGTACACAAATTAAAGATAGAATTAAATCCCAAAACAAAAATCAAAAACACAATATGGAAGAGAGAGCAGCGGCTGCTAAAGCGCGCCAGCGTCTACTTTCCCTTTCCGACGGCCATCTTGGACATAGACTAACATAGACACTACACATTACACACAAAATCATCCCCCCACAATGATTACCACTGTGGGGGAAGGCACAATGTCAAGTCCCCAACCCCAACCCCTTTCTTCATAGTATATATTTTTTCACCCCATACCATTCATATGAATCTTTTGCCTGCGGTTAATGGATAAGCAAATGGAGGAGTAATCCAAAGAAAATGAGTTCAGATTCCATCTTGATAATTTGAGAATTTGAATGTAGACTTTCATGATTTTTAAATAATCATGAACATTTAAAGCTGCTTCACTGTTTTCATTCTAATAATCAAGTAAAGGAATAAGTTTAGTTGAATTTAGTTTAGAGATACAGCGTGGAAACAGAGCCTTCGGCTCACCGAGTTCTCGCTGACCAGCGATCCCCGTGCACTAGCTCTATCCTATACACTAGGGGCAATTTACAATCTTTACTGAAGTCAATTAACCTACAAACCTGTACATCTTTGGAATGTGGGAGGAAACCAGACCACCCAGAGAAAACCCACACGGTCACGGGGAGAACATACAAACTCTGTACAGACAGTACCCGTAGTCAGGATCAAACCCGGGTCTCTGGCGCTGTAAGGCAGCAACTCTACCGCTACGCCACCGTGCTGCACAGAATTGCTTTTTCCTTTACATGTATTAAGATACACCATCTAATTAGGTTTTACCTAAATGTCTTTGGTACTTTGAATCTTGACATTAATTTAAAATCTGGTTATATTGTCAATTAAGTTTCTGCATGAAATAGGCTTGATCACAAGAAAGATACATGATTTGTATTTGCATGATCCATGAAGAAGTCACGGTTAGTTTGACAATTTTAGTCACACCGGCAGGATGTTTCAAACACGAGCAATATCCCAAGAATCACATTCTACAACCTCCACATCATCTATCTTTATTTATTCATTCACAGGATGTGGGTGTCACTCGCAAGGAGAGAATTTAATATTCATAACTAATTAGCCTTGAACTAAATCTCTTGTTAGGCTACCTCAGAGGGCAGCTAAGAGTCAAATGCATTGTTTAGTGTCAAGTATATGCTGGTCAGAGTCAAATCTTTCTTCCCGAAAATACTTTGGTGGACCAATTATTTTTTTCGCCGACGATCACAATTAGGCTGTTGACTACCTTTATCCCCATCTCTGCTGCTAACAATTAGGCTGCTAACAACCTTTATCCTCAATTTAATGCTGAACACAAGGATTAACAATCTATTTGCTTTATTCGAACTGAAAAAATACATGGATTTAATAAAGAGCATAGAATAGAACATCAGAGGAATAAGCCCTTAAATCCACAATGTCTGTTGATTGTGATGCCAATTTTAACTGCACAGCTGCCTACACATGGTCTACATCCCTCCGTTCTCTGCCTGCTCATGTGTCTATCTAAATTAGGGTTAAATTAGCTAAATGTTACATGTTCTTATATGTTCGTATCTGTTTCCACCACTTTCCTTGCTAGGAACTCATCACCTTTTATCGACAAAATTTGCCATGAAACATTTTCCTATCACCTTAGATCCATGCCTTCTGGTATATGCTATTTCAACCCTGAAAAATAAAGAAGGTAGACACAAAAAGCTGGAGTAACTCAGTGGGTCAGGCAGCATCTGGAGAAAAGGAATAGGTGACGCTTTGGGTCGAGACGCTTCTTCATAAAGACCCTGATTATCAATTCTGTTACTCAAAATTTTATATTCTTCTATCAAGTCGTTCTCAGCCTCCAGAAGAAACAATCCATTTTATTCCAACCTCTCCTTATAGCTAATTCTCTCCAACACAGGCACCATTCTACTAAACCTCTAATGCACCCTCTCAAAAGACTTCACAAGCTTCCTGTAATGAGACAACTAGAATTACACACCATATTCCAAACATGGCCGAACCAACATTTTATATAGCTGCATCATGATAGCTGCAACATTGTTGTATTCAAGACCTTGGCCGATGAATGCAAACAGCCATGTGGCTTCTTTACCACCCTCTCTTCCTGTGTGGCACTTTCAGGGAACCGCACACTTGCACCCAAAGATCCCTCTGTATATCATTTCCTTATTGACATTTTTTTCCTGTAAATCTTGCAAATTTTATTTTTGTTTTTTAGACATTATTAAATTTTCTCATCTCTCTCATGTACTCATTGCCTTGTTACTCCTATTACGTAGTTTTTCTCCTCTCCTCTAAACTGCTTTCCACCTTTATCTTTCCAAACAGACTAGTGACAAGGGAGAAAAAGAATTGAGGACATAAATATGAAAATATTAAGAATTAGGAAGAATTACCTGTTATTTGCATTGATCAAAATAGATCATAAGATTGGTAACATTTAATCCCAGAGTACAAGCAATTCTGCTAATTTCTGTTAATGCATCTATTAATTATTTGCGGTATGTGAACTGGCTGCATTTCAGCCCGTAACGTATCTCTGGAAAAAAGCTATAACATGTTCAGTCTGGAATACTGGGGTGAAACATACTGTAGATGATCCTTGCACGTAATAATGTGAGTTTTTGCTGTATGTTGCCGGACAACATTCAGATATGAGATTTTCTTAACATCTGACTACACCAACACAATCGTTGACTGTCAACACCAACGTGATTGTTTTTAAAATTGTGGTTATTCGCACAGAGTTTATCACCATTCCCCCCCTGCCAAACCACCATTAACAAATTCCAAGCTAAATACAGGTGGATGAACTGAGTTTGGAGGGAAATGCTTTTACAATGTAGATTGAAGAGGTTGCCATTCTACTAATTTTACTTACCGTATGAACTCAGTTTGACTATGAGTTTCTGAACTGGAATGCCAGCAGGAGTATGTGGAAAGCTCCTTTGAAATAGCATTCAATATAAGATTCAAATTGCAGTTTCTTTGTTAGTGATGGTCCACTGCAGCTGTGTTTTAATAATCAGATTACAATGTAATAACATACAAATCTGCTGTTGCATCCTTTTGTACAGAATCTGCCCCAATATAGTGTGCAAACTGTGTGTTAAAAATGCCTTCGCTTACCGGTAGCCTTGTTCTGCTTCAGGAAAGAACCCCAACCAACAACCGCTCTATTAAATCCAGTACTTATAGCTGGGTTGTTGATTAATTTCTACTTGAAGCATTTGGTGCTTTCTACAGTTCTTTATAATGATTAAAGTTCATAAGGAGAGGTGTGACAAATACCAACTGACCGTTGATTTCAAATCAGTAGCACAGACCTCATGGGTAGGTGTTTCCTCCGAAGGATGGCATGTTTAGGAGGATGAGCAGAGAAGGACAAGCTGGTCAAGGAGAAAGAGGAGACAGGGAAGTGAAGGATTATCAGTCAACACCAATGTCAGCCAGAGACTGTACACAGCACAAGTGTATCGATCTAGGTTATATATTAAATTCCAGGAGTGGCCTTTTAACATGAACTTCTCTGACGCAAAAATAAATTTTCAAAAAGTAAGAACTGCCTTCATTAAATGCGGTACTGTTTTAATTACAGATTTAATTTTAGATCAATAGCAAAGGGTTACTTTGAATTTTATGCAACATTGATTAAAGGCAACATTGAAAATACATCAGCCTTCTTGCTGAGGATTGCAAAAGCATGTGAATGATGAGAACCCATTCTGTGAAACTGATGATTCCTTAAAAGGTGAAGTAACTGTTATTTTTATTCACCTGTTTGCAATAATACTTTTGTTTCAGAGAAGACTGGCATAAATACACTGAAAAAATGTACTGAAGATGTTATGGGTTGTCATCTGGTAAATTGCACTTTTTGAACAAAATCGTTTTATTTTAATTATGGAACTCACTTTAGCTTCATAGTTGACAGATTCTTAGTCTTACAAAGAGGCGTAATGGCTGAATGCATGTGAAGTTGGTGCAGTACTTTCAAATTTAGAGTTATGATGAGAGAACATTTGTAAACGGGACTAAGAATGGACAGGCATTAACGATTGAAAGGCAAAGAGAGGCACATTTGTATTTTCATCTCCTGAATAATAACCAGGAAAGAGTGGATCTGCGTTTAGGACATGATTCTCTTATTTTATATTGTCTGTTGGTTAGGTATAGAGAAAAAAAAGAGAGAAAAAATGGAAAAACGCGAAAATAGTGAAAAACGAGAAAAACGAGAATATAATTAAATTCATATTCCAGAGAGATGCTGTTATCATCAGAAATAAAATAGATTGCTTTTACTGTACATTGTTCCTGCTGAAAGGCATGAAATCTATCAGGAGACTCAAAAGGAGACTAAAGACTAGATCTTGGCAGAAAAAGGAGTGCAGCAGAGGACAGTTTCATTTGTTCCATCATTGGTGTAGAGGCAGCACAGTGGAGCAGCGGTAGAGTTGCTGCCTTTATTAAAGAAAACTTTAAAACACACCACAAAGATCAGGCAAGGCAATCAAGACTTTATTTAAGTGTCAAATACAGTGATCACTGGGAGCAATCTAGTAGATTGCCCACTGAATAAAGATTTATCTGCTCCTTATATACCGAATTTCCCTTTGATGCATATGGCGTCCCTTTGATTTCCCTTTCCCAAAGGCACTTGAGCCTTTTCCTCTTCACATGGTCCTACAACAATCATAGATCAAGCACCTCAGGGGGACGCAGATTAACAAATACATTTTAATCGCACCGAGCGGCAGATAGAAATCACACCCAGTGGCAGGGAGACAGATGACCTGTTACCCTATAGATCTCAATTTTTTGTAATTGCCATTTGTTCTTTCACACCTTACAGCGCCAGAGACTCAAGTTTGATCCTGACTGTGGGTGCTGTCTGTACGAAGTTTGTATGTTCACCCTGTGACCACGTGAGTTTTCTCCAGCTGCTCCAGTTTCCCTCCACATTCCAAAGACGTGCAGGTTTGTAGGTTAATTAGCGTCTGTAAATTGTCCCTAGTGTGTTGGATAGAACTAGTGTACTGGTGATAGTTGGTTGGTGTGGACTCGGTGGACCAAAGGGTCTGTTTCCATGTTGTATCTCTAAACTAAAGTAAACAAGGGAAATTCAAACCAAGTTGAACTTGACTACCATTATAAATTGAATTCCAGATCCTCAATTAATAAGAAGTCATGAGAAGTGGGATAAACTAAAATAAGTAGGACACTTTATCACATTTCTCCATAAAACATAACATAAATGGTCGTTTTGGGCAGTGTGGCCATTGTCAGAAGCCTTGAAGAGTAGCTTTTTTAACCTGGAAATAAACAAACAGTACTGCAGAGTGGCAGACAGTAAAACCTCACCAGTACTTCGATCTGGTTTTACCTCTAGGCAGCCAAGGATTCCATTTAATATTCTTCAAGCATGGAAGCATAATCCATCCACGTTTGTAGTGGTCGTGTTCAGGTGGATAGAGATGAAAATGGTATTGGATGACTTGAGCCACATAGACATAATCCTTATGCTCCTGTCTGAGTCTGATGGGAAGCTCTAGCTAACCAAGGCACTGTCCATAAATCAAGTTAGCTGACCAAGCAGTCCCAATCTAAAGTAATAGTTTTGGAATCACTGTTGGCGTACTTTCAGCATGAATGAGCAGCAGAAAGATGAAAATTACCCCATGATGATCGAACAAAATATTAAATGTTGCTGTAATTAGTTTATTAGAAACAGTCTCAATTGAGAACATTTTGTGATTCAAAGAGACGGCACTGGTCAATGCTGACAGTGAATAGTTGATTGTACCTTCAGTCGATTTACTCCGCCAATAGCTTATTTAAAGAGAAAAGGAAAACCACAGTAACTTCCAGTAAAAGAAGGGGAATTTTCCACAGAAGGCAATGAGTGGAAGGTAGATATGATCGACACAAGGCTATCAGGGATGTCAAGAGAGAAAACCAGAACAAGCTGGAGGCTCAATTCAATCAAGTGGACGCCAGAAAAGTGGCAGAGTACTTTAATGGGGTACAGTTGAAATCTGTGGCTAACTCTGGCATTACCAGTTGAGCTCATTGCCTTTCACTCCCATTTTGAAGAGGCAAATTGAGTTCCACCCAGATGCATGCCCCACGATCCAGACCAAGACAGAGACAGATCTAGCTCTGTCCCCTAAATCTCAGTGGCAGAAGGCAGATCAGCTTCCATGAAGGCAAACTCATGGAAAATGGAGTCTCTGAAGTGCTTCTGAAATCATACACCAATCAACCAGCCACAGTCTTCACTGATATATTCATCCTCCCACTTCAACAATTTGCTGACCCCATCTGCTACCAGGAATATTATTCCACTCCCAAGAATAATAAAGTGACCAATCTCAACCACAGTAGCTCTAACAACAATCATAATGAAGTGTTTGACCCACATCTTGCTATCTTCCAGACAATTTAGACACCTTGTACTTCGCGTAAACAAAAAATATGTCTACACAGCACGTCATCTGTCATGCACTACATTGAGCACTGGATTATCTTGACAATAGACAATAGAATCATATGTCAGGTTTATATTCATTGACTATGGCTCAATCGTTAACACCACACTACTGAATGAGATCATCCCTAAACTTCTGGACCTTGGCCTTATGGGCCTCTGTCTGTAACTGGCATCGGGACTTCCTGACCAGCAGATCGCAGTCAGTTAGAATTGGTATTAACATTTCCTCCAGAGTGATCCTCCACACTGATGACTCCCCCCCCCCCCCCCCACCCCAACAACACTGGTGCCCCTCGGGGTTGTATGCTCAGCCCATGCTCTACTCCCTGTACAGCCATGACTATGACACCAAATATACTGCCAGCACGTTGATGTTTGCTGATGATACCACTTTTGTCAGCTGGATCATCAATAGCGATGAGGTGAAGAATAGGAAAGGGATTGAGAAGCATGTGTCACAGTGTCAGGGTAACAATCTGGCCCTTCAATAGACAATAAGTGCAGGGGTAGGCCGTTCGGCCCTTCGAGCCAGCACCACATTCACTGTGATCATGACTGATCATCCACAATCAGTACCCCATTCCTGCCTTCTCCCCATATCCCTTGACTCCGCTATCTTTAAGAGCTCTATCTAATTCTCTCTGGAAAGCATCCAGAGAATTGGCCTGTACTGCCTTCTGAAGCATAGAATTCCACAGATTCGCAACTCCCTGGATGAAAACGTTTTTCCTCATAACCATATAACCATAACAGCACGGAAACAGGCCATCTCGGCCCTTCAAGTCCGTGCCGAACATTAAAATTTTTTTTTTTTTAAATTAAAAATAAATACTTCCCCCTAGTCCCATCTACCTGCACTCAGACCATAACCCTCCATTCCTTTCCCGTCCATATACCCATCCAATCTATTTTTAAAGGATAACATCGAACCTGCCTCCACCACTTCCACTGGAAGCTCATTCCACACAGCTACCACTCTCTGAGTAAAGAAGTTCCCCCTAATGTTCCCCCTAAACTTCTGTCCCTTAATTCTCAAGTCATGTCCCCTTGTTTGAATCTTCCCTACTCTCAATGGGAAAAGCTTATCCACGTCCACTCTGTCTAACCCGCTCATAATTTTAAAGACCTCTATCAAGTCCCCTCTTAACCTTCTGCGCTCCAAAGAATAAAGACCTAACTTGTTCAACCTTTCTCTGTAACTTAGTTGCTGAAACCCAGGCAACATTCTAGTAAATCTCCTCTGTACTCTCTCTATTTTGTTGACATCCTTCCTATAATTAGGCGACCAAAATTGTACTCCATACTCCAGAATTGGCCTCACCAATGCCTTGTACAATTTTAACATTACATCCCAACTTCTATATTCAATGCTCTGATTTATAAAGGCCAGCATACCAAAAGCTTTCTTTACCACCCTATCTACATGAGATTCCACCTTCAGGGAACTATGCACAGTTATTCCTAGATCCCTCTGTTCAACTGCATTCCTCAATTCGCTACCATTTACCGTGTACGTCCTATTTTGATTTGTCCTGCCGAGATGTAGCACCTCACATTTGTCAGCATTAAACTCCATCTGCCATCTTTCAGCCCACTCTTCCAAATGGCCTAAATCTCTCTGTAGACTTTGAAAATCTACTTCATTATCCACAACACCACCTATCTTAGTATCATCTGCATACTTACTAATCCAATTTTCCACACCATCATCCAGATCATTGATGTACATGACAAACAACAGTGGACCCAACACAGACCCCTGAGGCACCCCACTAGTCACCGGCCTCCAACCTGACAAACAGCCATCCACCATTACTCTCTGGCATCTCCCATTCAGCCACTGTTGAATCCATCTTGCTACTCCACCATTAATACCCAACAATTGAATCTTCTTAACCAACCTTCCATGAGGAACCTTGTCAAAGGCCTTACTGAAGTCCATATAGACAACATCCACTGCTTTACCCTCATCAATTTCCCTAGTAACCTCTTCGAAAAATTCAAGAAGATTAGTCAAGCATGACCTTCCAGGCACAAATCCATGTTGACTGTTCCTAATCAGACCCTGCTTATCCAGATGCTTATATATATTATCTTTAAGTATCCTTTCCATTAATTTGCCCACCACTGACGTCAAGCTAACAGGTCTATAATTGCTAGGTTTACTCTTCGAACCCTTTTTAAACAACGGAACAACATGCGCAGTACGCCAATCCTCCGGCACTATACCCGTTTCTAATGACATTTGAAATATTTCTGTCATAGCCCCTGCTATTTCTACACTAACTTCCCTCAATGTCCTAGGGAATATCCTGTCAGGACCTGGAGACTTATCCGTTTTCATATTTTTCAAAAGTGTCCGCACCTCCTCTTCTTTGATTCTCACAGTTTCCATTGCTACTCTGCTTGTTTCCCTTACCTCACATAATTCCATATCCTTCTCCTTCGTGAATACCGAAGAAAAGAAATTGTTCAATATCTCCCCCATCTCTTTTGGCTCTGCAGATAGCTGTCCACTCTGACTCTCTAATGGACCAATTTTATTCCTTGTAATCCTTTTGCTATTAATATAGCTGTAGAAACCCTTTGGATTTACTTTCACCTTACTTGCCAAAGCAACCTCATATCTTCTTTTAGCTTTTCTAATTCCTTTCTTAATATTCTTTTTACATTCTTTATACTCCTCAAGCACCTCATTTACTCCATGCTGCCTATAATAATTGTAGATCTCTCTCTTTTTCCGAACCAAGTGTCCAATTTCCCTTGGAAACCATGGCTCTTTCAATTTTTTACTATTTCCTTTCAACCGAACAGGGACATAAAGATTCTGTACTCTTAAAATTTCACCCTTAAAAGTCCTCCATTTTTCTTCTACATCCTTCCCATAAAACAACATGTCCCAATTCACTCCTTTTAAATCAAATCTGTTCTAAATGGCCTACCACTTATTCTTAAACTGCGGCCTCTGGTTATGGACTCCCCCAACATCGGGAACATGTTTCCTGCCTCTAGCATGTCCAATCCCTTAATAATCTTATATGTTTCAATAAGATCCCCTCTCAGCCTTCTAAATTCCAGTGTATGCAAGCCCAGTCGTTGCATTCTTTCAACATATGACAATCCCGCCATCCCAGGAATTAACCTCGGGAACCTACACTGCACTCCCTCAATAGCAAGAACGTCGTTCCTCAAATTTGGAGACCAAAACTGCACACAATACTCCAGGTGCGGTCTTACTAGGG
Organism: Malacoraja senta; assembly: GCA_038087875.1. Classification (NCBI taxonomy): domain Eukaryota; kingdom Metazoa; phylum Chordata; class Chondrichthyes; order Rajiformes; family Rajidae; genus Malacoraja; species Malacoraja senta. The sequence goes on from CM075981.1 coordinate 53,895,381, forward strand.
CCCTGTACAACTGCAGAAGGACCTCTTTGCTACTATACTCAACTCCTCTTATGAAGGCTAACATGCCATTAGCTTTCTTCACCGCCTGCTGTACCTACATGCGTACTTTCAGTGACTGATGAACAAGGACACCCAAATCTTGTTGTACTTCTCCTTTTCCTAACTTGACACCATTCAGATGATAATCTGGCTTCCTGTTCTTGCCACCAAAGTGGATAACCTCACATTTATCCTCTTTAAACTGCATCTGCCATGCTTCTGCCCACTCACCAACCTGTCCAAGTCACCCTGCATCCTCATAGTATGCTCCTCACAGTTCACACTGCCACCCAGCTTGGCGTCCTCTGCAAATTTGCTAATGTTACTTTTAATACCTTCATCTAATTCATTAATGTATATTGTAAATATCTGTGGACCCAGCACCGAGCCTTGTGGTACCCCACTAGTCACTACCTGCCATTCTGAAAGGGACCCGTTAATCCCTACTCTTTGTTTCCTGTCTGCCAACCAATTTTCTATCCATGTCAGTACCCTACCCCCAATACCATGTGCTCTAATTTTGCCCACTAATCTCCTATGTAGGACCTTATTAAATGCTTTCTGAAAGTCCAGGTACACACTAAATCCACTGGCTCTCCCTTGTCCATTTTCCTAGTTACATCCTCAAAAAATTCCAGAAGATTAGTCAAGCATGATTTCCCCTTCATAAATCCATGCTGACTCGGACCGATCCTGTTACTGCTATCCAAATGTGCGGCTATCTCATCTTTTATAATTGACTCCAGCATCTTCCCCACCACCGATGTCAGGCTAACAGGTCTATAATCCCCTGTTTTCTCTCTCCCTCCTTTCTTAAAAAGTGGGATAACATTAGCTACCCTCCAATCCACAGGAACTGATCCTGAATCTATAGAACATTGGAAAATGATCACCAATGCATCCACGATTTCTAGAACCACTTCCTTAAGTACTCTGGGATGCAGACCATCAGGCCCTGGGGATTTATAAGCCTTCAGTCCCATCAGTCTACCCAACACCATTTCCTGCCTAATGTGAATTTCCTTCAGTTCCTCCATCACCCTAGTTCCTCTGGCCACTTGTTTGTGTCTTCCTTACTGAAGACAGATCCAAAGTACCTGCTCGACTCATCTGCCATTTCCTTGTTCCCCATGATAAATTCACCTGTTTCTGTCTTCAAGGGACGCACATTTGTCTTAACTAATTTTTTCCTCTTCACATACCTAAAGAAGCTTTTACTATAATCCTTTATATTCTTTGCTAGCTTACCTTTGTACGTCATCTTTTCTCCCCGTATTGCCTTTTTAGTTACCTTCTGTTGCTCTTTAACAGTTTCCCAATTACCTGGCTTCCCGCTCATCTTTGCTATTTTATACTTATCTTTTATTTTTATAGTGTCCCTGACATCCCTTGTCAGCCACAGTCGCCACTTACTCCCCTTGGAATCTTTCTTCCTCTTTGGAATGAACTGATCCTGCACCTTCTGTATTATTCTCTGAAATAACTGCCATTGTTGTTCCACTGTCATCCCTGCTAGGGACTCTTTCCAGTCAACTTTGGTCAGCTCCTCCCTCATGCCTCCATAGTCCCCTTTGCTCAACTGTAATACTGACACTTCCGCTTTTCCCTTCTCCCTCTCAAATTGTAGATTAAAACTTATCATATTATGGTCACTATCTCCTAATAGCTCCTGTACCTTGTGTTCCCTTATCAAATCCAGTTCATTACACAGAATCCAGAATTGCCTTCTCCCTGTTAGACTCCACTATAAGCTGCTCTAAGAATCCATCTCGGAGGCACTCCACAAACTCCCTTTCTTGGGGTCCAGTTCCAACCTGATTTTCGCAGTCTACCTGCATGTTGAAATCTCCCATAACCACCGTAGCATTACCTTTGTGATATGCCAATTTTAACTCTTGATTCAACTTGCACCCTATATCCAGGCTACTGTTTGGGGGCCTGTAGATAACTCCCATTAGGGTCTTTTACACTGACATTTCCTCAGTTCTATCCATACTGACTCTACATCTCCTGATTATATGTCACCCAATGTAAGGGACTGAATTTTATTCTTTACCAACAGAGCTACCCCACCCCCTCTGCCCACCTGTCAGTCTTTTCGATAGGACATATACCCCTGAATATTTAGTCCCCAGCCCTGGTCCTCTTGCAGCCATGTCTCTGTTATTCCCACAATCATACATGCTCATTTCTAACTGAGCCTCAAGCTCATCTACTTTATTTCTTATATTTTGCGCATTCATGTACAACACTTTAACTTTGGTATTCACCACCCCTCTCACACTATTGGGCCTGACCTTACTCTCTTATCCATTCTCAAGCTTTCCTTCCCATTAAATCGGGAGTCTTTTGTAACTTTTCCTGTACTCACTTCCTCTTTAACTCCATTTTTATACTCCCAATTTGTCAACCCCTCCGCCCCGCTATTTAGTTTAAACCCACATGTGTAGCACTAGCAAACCTGCCTGCCAGAATGTTGGTCTCCCTCCAGTTAAGGTGTAACCTGTCCCTTTCGTACAGGTCACCCCTACCCCAGAAGAGATCCCTTTGGTCTATATATCTAAATCCCTGCTCCCTGCACCAGCCCCCCAGCCACACATTCAGATCCCCCACCTCCCTGTTCCTGCCCTCACTAGCACGAGGTACAGGAAGCAATCCAGAGATAACCACCCAAGAAGTCCTGATTTTCAGTCTTCTTCCTAACTCTCTAAACTCACGTTGCAGAACCTCTTTCCTCTTCTTCCCAATGTCGTTTTTGCCCACATGCACAACTACTTCCGGCTGTTCACCTTCCCTCTTGAGGATGTTCTGAAGTCGGTCCGTGACATCTTGAACCCTGGCACCAGGGAGGCACAGACCATCCTCGAGTCTCGCCTGCCGCCACAGAAACTGCTGTCCGCGCCTCGGACAATGGAGTCACCCACCACTATGGTTCTGCAGGTGTAGTTGTCAGAAGCTCCAGCGGTGTCCCTGACTTCCCACATCCTGCAGGAAACACACTGCACCAACTTGCTGCCATTTCTATCAGTGGACAAACATCACAAATTTCGATCCAGTGTAGCCTCCTTGCCTCAGCCTCCTCGCTGAAGACTCTCAAGTCATAGACTCACACTTTACTCACCAAGGCACTTCACCTCAACAAGGCCACTCCTCTGCAGCCGCACTTCTTTATCTGTTTCCTAATCAACTATTTATGGCTTCATGTCAGCATGGTTAAAATGTGGGTTGCTGAACTAAGCAAACAAGAGGGTGAATACGACACTGTCCTCATCAATGGAGCTAGTGTAGAGATGGTCATCAAGGTTCAAGTTCCAAGGCATCCATATATCAGCAAACTAACCTGATCCCTTCACATTGATACGGTGGTCAAGGAAGCCAATCAGCTTATTTACTTTCTTAGGCATCTAAGAGGATTCGGCATGTCCATGAGGATTCTCTCAAACTTCCACAGATGCACTATGGAAAGTATTATGAGGGGATGCATCTCAACTTGGTATGGACACCTGAACCTGCAGGGAGTGATGACTGCAGCCCAGTGCATCACAGGTCCATCACTTCCAATCCTACTTCACAGTACATTCATCAGGAAGGCTGGAATTATCGTCAAGGATGCCTGCCACCCTGGTCATTCACTTTTGGCTTTTCTACCTGCTGGGAGAAGACACAAGTGCTTGAAAGCTTGGAAATCCTGATGTAAGAGCAGCTTCTACCCCACTGCTATCAAACCCCTGAATTAGTCACCTTTTTCATATTCATTTCTTGGAGGTGCTGCTATATAGTCTTTCACTTTAGTTAGTTTTAGTTTAGTTTAGCTTAGATATACAGAGCATGAACTGGCCCTTCAGCCCACCAAGTCTGCACTGACCAGCTATCACCCGTACACTAGCACTACCCTACACACTGGGGACTATTTACACTTTTTTCCAAAGCCAATTAACCTACAAACCTGTACGTCTTTAGAATGTGGGAGTAAACTGGAGCACCCGGAGAAAACCCACGCAGTGACAAACTCCAAACAGACACCACCCGTGGTCAGGATCGAACCGGGGTCTCTGGCACTGTAAGGCAGCAACTCTACCGCTGCGTCACTGTGCTGCATTTAATTCGGCATCATTCGGTTATTCCAAAATTGTACTTTAATATTTGTTGTACTACTTCAGAACGCATTACAACCTTGTACCATTCTACTGCTTTGCACTTGTCAATGTATTTATTGTTATATTTGTCATTACTGTATAGATGTATAGTGTTAACTACTCTATACACTGCACATGAACAAGGAAGTTTACTGCACACTTACTGTATATGGAGCTGCCAGTCGATGATGCAGCAGGGGATTTAAATGCTACACTTTTCGATTTAAATTTTCCCCTGTCATCCTGCCTGCCTTCCCATTCTTGAAATGCTGTTGAGTGCAGTGCTGTAAAGATGGGAATGTATAATAATTGACTCATTTTAAACTAATGTCTGAAAATAACATAGACGCACAAACAGCAAGAATCTTTCATTTTGTCCGCAGTCGTCGACCGTAATATCTGCAAGAAATAAAATCCAAGTATAATCCTAGCTGAACAGTAGTGTAAATGATTAATGTTCTCACTTTAATTTTATCCATCACCAAGCAATCACAGAAAATAACAAGGGGTATCAAAAGTCTGAATAATTAAGGGTTCTCTTCAATTTCCATTGTAGTAATGATATGACATTCCATGGATTATGCATACTGACAGGTGGCAACACTGGTTCAGTTTGATTCAGTTGTTAGATTTAATTGGTAAGGGAGTTTTTGTGGCCCACGATTCATAAATATTAGGTTATTTGGGCAGGCAGGTTCGCTGGTGCTACGCGGTGGGTTGAAACTAGGCTGGCAGGGGCGGTAGGATCCTATGCAGGACCAAGGCAAATGATAGGCTGGAAGGCAGTATGGATGGTGATGAAAGAATATTTAGTGGACAGAATAGGCAGGAGAAAGGCAGGGGAGTGAGGAAGGACAGTTGGTTTGAATTGCGCTTATTTTAATGCAAGGGGCCTAATGGGTAAGGCAAATGCACTCAGTGTGCGGATAAGTACATGCGACTGGGACGTTGTAGCCATTACAGAAACCTGGTTAACAGAGGGACAGGACTGGCAGATTAATGTTCCAGGGTACAGTTGCTTCAGGAGAGGTAGAGGTGGGGGTAAAAGAGGAGGAAGTGTTACTATATTGATTAAGGAGGATGGCATGGCAGTGGTCTGAAATAAAAGTAAACACCGAGTATAATCCTAGCTGAACAGCAGTGTAAATGATTAATGTTCGCACCTTAATCTAATCCTTCACCATGCAATCACAGAAAATAACAAGGGGTATCGTGAGAAACTGAGGATAAAAATTCAGAAGTTGGGAGGTCATGTTACAGTTGTGCAAGACATTGGCGAGGCCACATTTAGAGTATTGTGTTTCACTTTGTTCACCCGGTTATAGGAAAGATGTTTTTAAAGATAAAAAGGTGCATAAAAGATTAATGAGGATGTTGCCAGAACCCGAGGGCCTGAGCTACAGGGAGAGGTTGAGTAAGCTAGGACTTTATTCTTTGTAGTGCAGGAGGATGAGTGGTGATCTTATAGATGTGTACAAGATCATGAGAGAAATAGATAGATTGTTTTACCCAGAGTTGGAGAATTGAGAACCGGAGAACATTGGTTTAAGGTGAGTGAGGAAAGATTAGCAACCTGAGGGGCAACTTTTTTCACATGGAGAGTGGTAGGTGTATGGAACAAACTGCCGGAGGAGGTTGTTGAGGCAGGTACTATCACAACATTTAAAAAACATTTAGACAGGTACATGGGTTGGATAGGTTTCGAGCAAAACTGGCCAAACGCAGACAGGAGGGACGAGTTAATAAGGGCCTGTTTCCACACTGTATGACTCTTTGATTCTATTGGGCTGCAACCTTAAGAGCTGCGCTCCGAGCTTCATTAACTTGGTTTCTAGGCACCTGGAATCACTTATGTAATTGTGTCAATATGGAGGCTTCTCTCTGTCCTTGTCCAAAGGCATGAACCAAATTCAAGGAAAGGTTGGTCATTGTCAGGTTGGTGTGGACTGCTGACACTGCCAGTTAATTTATTCCTGCATCAACAGTTGAGGCTCAAAATGTAACCACTCATTTCCCATTATATCCACCTAAGTTGTTCTACAAAAACATAGGTTGTGTAGTAGGCCTCAAAGGGAATTTTGATATCTCTACTGGTGTGAGATCCTTTGAACTATTTCAAGAACATAGAGGCAACATTTTTATAGGTGAACTTAAATATACCCACAAAACCAAACACACATTTGACTTCCAAAGTTGTAGCTGAAGACCTGCCTGAAGATGCAGAACAGATTGCTTTTGAGAACAACTATGTCAAAATTCTGCAAATAGCACTTCCCGTGATTGTGAGACGTCTTCCTTTACATTTATTCACCCTTCATGCAATCTTTCAATTCACCCTAATGTGCGTAGTTAGTTGGCAAGGAGCAGAGGTTTGAATCATAGCATTGTCACTTCATAATTAAAATGTTGGAATTTAGACCCCAGTAGCAATGCTAGGGGAGTATAAGTCAGCCCCTCACCTTCTCACCAACAATTGTAATGTCTTCCCTCACTTTTCTTGATATGACCGAATCTGGCCGAATCTGGCCAAGACTAGCAATTTTGGAGAAATACAACCATAAAGATGTGTTTTAAAATCCTCCGCAAAACTCTTTGACAAAGATCAAGGCACTTAAAAACTCTTTACTTTGCGATGAATTTAATTTTTTTATTTTTACGATCTGAATGTAGCTGGCAAGGCCAGCATTTTGTAACCTATCCCTAATTAGATAGGCATCTTTTCCAACCTCATCTATTGCACCGAATGCTCCCAATGTGGCCTTCTCTGCAAAGTGAGACCAAGCATAGACTAGGCAAACGTTTTGCTGAACACTTGGCCTTTGTCCACTTGTTGGCTTGTTGGAGCTCCCGGTTGGTAACCAATTTAATTCCCCTTCCCATTCCCATTTCCATACCAACTTTGCTGTCCTTGGCCTCCACAGAGAGATTGAGGCCACACACAAACTGGAGGAACAGCACCACATATTCCATTTAGGTAGCCTACAACCCTCATGAACATTAAATTCTCCAATTCATGACTCAAGAGTGTTTAATTGTCCTATGCAGGAAATTCTTATTTGCTGCAGCTTAACTGGCATATTAATGCAACACAAGAAATAAACATACAATAATCAGTAATACAATAATTTATCAGCACTAGTAGGTGACCAGGCCATAAAAAGTAAACCCCCAACTGTGACCATCCTTCTCATTCCTCCCAACGTGTTCACACCTTATTACCACCATCCCAGTCTCCTTGTTCCTTTCTTTCCACCTTCCTCTCATCTCCCACCCCTCCCTACTCCCGAGTCCCCCCATTTCCCTTTAAACTCCCTCCTTTCCTGTCCCCTCCCCCCTTCCTATTCTACCCACATTCCTGCCTCTGGCTTTACATTTCACTCTTCCTCTGTCTTCCTCATCTGATCTCCATTTCACCTCTAGTCGTTCTCACTATTTCCGTCCATCTGTCAATGACTCCCTCCTCATCGGTATCCTCCTAGGCAGGATTGAGACATCATCTGTCCATTTCCCTCTGCAGATGATGCCTAACCTGCTGAATTTCTCCAGCACTGTTTTTTTTTGCTCAAGACTCCAACATCTGCAGTCTGTTTGTAGGTAATTTTCAGAAATGTAAAAATGCCTGATGCATTAAACATGTACACCTGCTACTGCCAGCTATCTCCTCCCTAACTGGTACTATTCCTGCTGATTGCACATCCCCCACTGATTCTACCAACCCCATTCTTTCTTGCCTGTGACTGTCTCGCATCCACTGCTCACCATCAATTGCCTTTGTCTGCTGATTATCACCTTTGCATTAAATGCCACTGCTCCTCTGAATCCCACCCTCACCCAATCGCTACAACTTTATCCCTCTGTACATCACTCATTTGCACCTTTATTCCATTTAGATAAGATCCCATTTGATTCCTCTTACCACGAGACCACATTTCTCAAAATTAAGCATCATTTGTCATTTTATATATATTTCATTGAAGGGGAAAAACATCTACATTACAGCTTGCCTTTCCATCTACATCATCAACAAACTTAAATATATTAACTCAACCCCCTCATCCAGTTCATTGATATAAATAGGGAATAATTGAGACCAAGAATTGATCCCTGGGGCACTCCATTAGTTACATTCTTCCAACCTGAAAATTATCCATTTATTCCATCTTTATGTTTTCTATGTAATAACCAATTTTCAGTTCATGCTTACACTTCCACCAATACCATGAGCTCATAACATGCAGAACCTTGGCAAATACCCTTCTGGAAATCCAAAAACAATATTCAGATTCAGATTCAGATTCAGATTCAACTTTATTGTCATTGTGCAGTGTACAGTACAGAGACAACGAAATGCAGTTAGCATCTCCCTAGAAGAGCGACATAAATATGAGCAGTAAATAAATAAATCTAATGAATCCTGGTGGGAGGAGTGTCCGGGGGGGGGGGGGGGGGGTGTGATTGGCAGTCACCGAGGTACAGTGTTGAGTAGTGTAACCGCCGCAGGGAAGAAGCTGTTCCTGGACCTGCTGGTCCGGCAACGGAGAGACCTGTAGCGCCTCCCGGATGGTAGGAGGGTAAACAGTCTGTGGTTGGGGTGAGAGCAGTCCTTGGCGATGCTGAGCGCCCTTCGCAGACAACGCTTGCTTTGGACAGACTCAATGGTGGGGAGTGAGGAACCGGTGATGCGTTGGGCAATTTTCACCACCCTCTGCAGTGCTTTCCGGTCGGAGACAGAGCAGTTGCCATACCATACTGTGATGCAGTTGGTAAGGATGCTCTCGATGGTGCAGCGGTAGAAGTTCACCAGAATCCGAGGAGACAGATGGACCTTCTTTAGTCTCCTCAGGAAGAAGAGACGCTGGTGAGCCTTCTTGACCAGAGTTGAGGTATTGTTGGTCCAAGAGAGGTCATCGGAGATGTTGACCCCCAGGAACCTGAAGCTGGAAACACGTTCCACCTCCCTCCCGTTAATGTGGATGGGGGTGTGCATGCCGCCCCTAGACTTCCTGAAGTCTACAATGAGCTCCTTGGTCTTCTTGGAGTTAAGGGCCAGGTTGTTGTCAGCGCACCATGCTGCTAGGAGCTGGACCTCCTCCCTATAGGCCGACTCATCGTTGTTGCTGATGAGGCCAATCACCGTTGTATCATCTGCATACTTGATGATGGTGTTAGTACCATGTACAGGTGTGCAGTCGTAGGTGAAGAGGGAGTAGAGGAGGGGGCTCAGCACACAGCCCTGTGGAACGCCGGTGTTCAGGGTGAGGGTTGAAGAGGTGTGCTTGTCTAACCTAACAGACTGGGGTCTGTTGGTTAGAAAGTCCAGTATCCAGTTGCAGAGGGAGGGGTCGATGCCCAGGTCACCGAGTTTGGTGATCAGTTTAGAGGGTATGATGGTGTTGAATGCTGAGCTGTAATCGATGAACAGCATTCTTACGTAAGTGTCTCTGTTGTCGAGGTGGGAGAGGGCGGAGTGAAGTGCCGTTGAGATGGCATCCTCCGTACTCCTGTTCTTGCGGTAGGCAAACTGATAGGGATCCAACGTGGGGGTAGGCAGCCTTTGAGGTGTGCCAGGACCAGCCTCTCGAAGCACTTGGCGATGATGGGAGTAAGTGCAACTGGGCGGAAGTCGTTGAGGCTTGCCGCAGTGGAGTGTTTTGGCACCGGCACGATGGAGGTGGATTTAAGGCACGTGGGCACAACTGCTTGGGCAAGTGACAGGTTGAAGATGTCAGTCCAGACGTCTGTCAGCTGCGCAGCACAGGCCCTGAGGACGCGCCCGGGGATGCCGTCGGGGCCAGCAGCCTTACGTGCATTAGTCCTACTCAGTGCCACGTACACGTCGAAGGGGGTGAGTGAGAGGGGCTGGTGATCGGCAGGGAGCACCGCCTTGATGGCCAACTGCCGATTGTCCCTATCGAAACGGCCATAGAAGTGGTTGAGCTCCTCAAGGAAGGAGGCGTTACTGGATGTGGGGGTGGTGTTGGTGGGTCTAAAGTCCGTGATGGCCTGGATGCCTTGCCACATGCGTCGGGGGTCGGAGTTGTTGTTGAAGTGCTCCTCAATCCTGAGTTTATGGCAGTGCTTGGCCTTCTTTATGCCCTTCTTCAGGTTAGCCCTGGATGAACTATAGGCTCGGGCATCTATATCTACAGGTTCCCTTCTCTGCATGCGACATTCTATCTACAGGTTCCCTTCTCTGCATGCGACATTCTCAAAGAACTCAAGCAGATTTGCCTTTTATGAAGCTATGCTTTATTTGACGACTATATTAACTTTTCCCAAGGAATTTGTTATTTTTTCTTCAATTATAGACTCTAAACTCTTGCCAACTATAGATATTAAACAAGCTAGCACAGTTTCCTGCCTTTTATCTTTCTCCATTCTTGCACAAGGGACAGTCATTTGCTGGTTTCCAATCCACTGTGTTCTCCTAGAATTCACTGAATTTTGAAAACTTCAGTCCACTATAGAAACATAGAAACATAGAAAATAGGTGCAGGAGTAGGCCATTCGGCCCTTCGAGCCTGCACCGCCATTCAATATGATCATGGCTGATCATCCAACTCAGTATCCTGTACCTGCCCTCTCTCTATACCCCCTGATCCCTTTAGCCACAAGGGCCACATCTAACTCCCTCTTAAATATAGCCAATGAACTGGCCTCGACTACCTTCTGTTTGTATACTAATCTCTTATGTGGGACCTTGTCGAAAGCCTTCTGAAAGTCCAGATATAACACATCCACTGGTTCTCCCTTATCCACTCTACTATGGCAAGAATGTCTTTCCTCAGGTTTGGAGACCAAAACTGTACGCAATACTCCAGGTGTGGTCTCACCAAGACCCTGTACAACTGCAGTACAACCTCCCTGCTCCTATACTCAAATCCTTTTGCTATGAATGCTAACATACCATTCGCTTTCTTCACTGCCTGCTGCACCTGCATGCCTACTTTCAATGACTGGTGTACCATGACACCCAGGTCTCGTTGCATCTCCCCTTTTTCTAATCGGCCACCATTTAGATAATAGTCTACTTTCCTGTTTTTGCCACCAAAGTGGATAACCTCACATTTATCCACATTATACTGCATCTGCCATGCATTTGCCCACTCACCCAGCCTATCCAAGTCACCTTGCAGCCTCCTAGCATCCTCCTCACAGCTAACACTGCCCCCCAGCTTCGTGTCATCTGCAAACTTGGAGATGTTGCATTCAATTCCCTCGTCCAAATCATTAATATATATTGTAAATAGCTGGGGTCCCAGCACTGAGCCTTGCGGTACCCCACTAGTCACTGCCTGCCATTCTGAAAAGGACCCGTTTACTCCTACTCTTTGCTTCCTGTTTTGCCAGCCAGGTCTCTATCCACATCAATACTGAACCCCCAATACCGTGTGCTTTAAGTTTGTATACTAATCTCTTATGTGGGACCTTGTCAAAAGCCTTCTGAAAGTCCAGATATAACACATCCACTGGTTCTCCCTTATCCACTCTACTAGTTACATCCTCGAAAAATTCTATAAGATTCGTCAGACATGATTTACCTTTCGTAAATCCATGCTGACTTTGTCCAATGATTTCACCACTTTCCAAATGTGCTGCTATCCCATCTTTAATAACTGACTCTAGCAGTTTCCCCACTACCGATGTTAGACTAACTGGTCTGTAATTCCCCGTTTTCTCTCTCCCTCCCTTTTTAAAAAGGGGGTTACATTAGCTACCCTCCAATCCTCAGGAACTACTCCAGAATCTAAGGAGTTTTGAAAAATTATCACTAATGCATCCACTATTTCTGGGGCTACTTCCTTAAGTACTCTGGGATGCAGCCTATCTGGCCCGTCTATAGCCACTTCCTTTATATCCCCCGGTGTTAATCCCGAGAGTTTTTCTAATAATTTGTACCACGTTAGGGATTTTTACAACTTCTTCCATACTATTCAAAAACAAGCCCAACCATTAACATTGAGATGAAACATCCTCCACAGTGAAGACAAATGCTAAATAAGCGATTAACGTATCTGCAATTTCCTTCTTGTCTGATATCAATTTCCCAGCCTCATTCTCCTCACTAACCTTAGCCATTGTCTTCCTTTTTATATATCCAGAAACAAACTTTTATTGTTCATTTTGAAACTGCATGTATGTTTTTTTTCAAAATCAATTTTCTCCTTATGACCTTTTTAGTCTTTCATTGGCTGCTCAACACCCGGCTTGAGATCTAACTATTCCTTTTGTTTATGTTTCATTCGCAAGAAGAAGCTTTCATTGTTGGTTCTGAACATGTCCTAATCCTCAGGTGTATCGCAAGCCTTTGCCACATTATAAGACCTACTTTTTGATTTAACATTATCCTGACTGCTTTTGTTAACCAAAGAAGTTTCATCTTCTGAATGATTCTTCCTTGTCGGGATATATTTCTGCTGAGCATTACGAACTAGCTGCATAAACAGTTGAGCAATTGCTCAGTTTACTTATCCAGCACACTAAAACAACTACACTTTCATTTTAACACTTTTATTTAAATTGACAATACTGTTTTTGGACCTCAGGTATAAAATGATAAGAATGAACTGGTTACAGTTTTTCATGTTCCATAATTTAGCATCATCACCATCATCGTTGAAAACATTAGTGATGCAGTGGTGCTGGTTTCTGACGGGAATGGTGACAGACGCACCACACATCTTTTGGTGTGTGTGCTTTATCATCATTCCTTACAATGCTATATACGACAGTGATCGCAACATCTACTGAAGTGTTGATGGCCGTTGGCTCGCTAGAAGCTCATCCGCCCTTTGACAGGTCTTGTTTATGGTCCTGCTGGGGGTCCACAGCCCCCTCCTCACCTGGCAAACCAGGTGGGGGAGACGGTTTAGTCGCCGACCATGGAGCAGGTAGCACGGAATTACATGGTACCTGTGGCAGGGAGAACTCCCCCCGACCTGACCTTAGTGGTACTTATATATTTAGTTGGGCTTTGTGATGCATTGGCTTTGCAGTAAAAACTGAAAAATCAAACACATTTGACAGGCCACCATAGTCATGGAAATGATGGTAAAAGGGTGATTCTAACATAATGACTATAACAGGTTCATGAATGTAAACTAAGGTTGATCAATTTTTTGACTGGCTAATAGTTGAATGGAAATGGTGAAGTAAAATTGACACAGTACAGGTAGTGAGTGAATAGGCACAAAATGCTGATGACTAAGTTATTTTAATTTGCCTAGTTCAGAATAGAAATTAAGAGAAACATCCCTGTCTCTGTACCAGGCCCTTTCTTAAGCTGAGGCAATATTGGTTGTGGTAATTGCAACCATTTGTTCCTTCATGCCTGACCTACATTCTTAATAAACATGAATATGGGATATATATGGGAGGTTTTCTCCTGGTTCTATTGCCTTGCCCTTGAATGAACCTAAGGGAACAAAAGCTGTATGGCCTGAGGCTTCTTCCCCATCAAAGGACCACACTGAAATTCTCCTTCTGGTGCAATGGTAATGTCATTAATATTAAAGATCTCTTTCTTTTTGTAGCACAGTCAATTAATACTTCAATGTCTGTTGCTACATACAGCCAGACTGTTACACTAATTTTTGGACTGAAATTATTTTTCAAGCACATCAGCTTCAAAATAATCTTGTTATCCATTAAAATATTCATGCCTCTTGCACTGATGGAGACATTAATCTCCAACTGAAATCTTGTCAATCAATACTGCATCTTAAATATCACTATTCGATCCCATTGGTCGTTTCTCTTTTGCTTTGGAAGTCAGTCACACATGTGGCGCAACACTTATTCATTATCCCCACTTAATTTTGTCTTTTAATCCCATTCCTCTTCAGATGCTGCTGATTTCATGCTGAGGTTTGATTCTAACCATTCTTGTTATCCATCTGAAAGCCCCAGAACTAAATGTCACAAGCTTGGAGATCCTATCTGATACTATCTGCAGGCTGTCACAGCAGGCCTTGTTGTCTCCCACGGACCTTTCAGTCTGGGCAATTGAGCACCCCCAAGGAGCAGAAATGTTGACAATCAGTCATAGTACCTTAGTACTTCTACATTTGAGAAATCACAGTATCCTGAAACAATCCAGGGAACCAAGCTGACTGGAAGGAGAATTGGCTTCATGGAAGGAAGCAGAGGGTGATGGTGGAAGGTTGTTTATCGGACTGGAGGCCTGTGACTAGAGGTGTGCCTCAATGTTCGGTGCTGGGCCCATGCAGTTTGTGGTTTATTTCAATGATGGATGAGAATGTAGACATCGTGATTAGTATGTTTGCAGATGACGCTGACATGGGAGGTAACGTAGATAGCAAAGATTGTTATAAAAAAATACAGCGGGATTTTAATCAGTTGGGCAAATGTGTTGAGGAATGGTTAATGGAGAATAATGCAGATAAATGTGAGGTTGCAATTTGAGAAGACTAACCAGCTATGAGATGACTCTAGTATTCACAGTGCATGGCAAGGCTCTGGGGAGTGTTGTAGAGCAGAGTGAACTAGGAGTGCAGGTACATAGTTCCTTGAAAGTGGCATCACAGTTAGATAAGTTGGTCAAGAAGGCTGTAGAAATAGTGGTGTAGGAAATGGAATGGACATTTTTGACATCGGTTTCTGTGGAGGGGGAAATCTAATAGGTACTGGAAGTTTTGGCCAGGGAGATGACATTATGGAATGGGGTGGGGTGGGGGGGTGGGGGGGGGGTGAAGAGAAGGGGGCATCTCGGCTACACAATTTCCCAGTTGCCCTACACTTTAACTCCCATTCCCATTCCATACAGACCTTTCTGTCCAGGGCCTCCTCCACTGTCAGAGTGTGGCCAAACTCCATCCCTCCCCCACCCTAGTCATCATACCTGTTTCACTGCTGAGTCGTCATCCTGCTGAGTTTTTCTGTTTATATTACTATATCACTTTCTTCAAAGCCAACAATGGTCCATTGTGGGCTCCACCTTGCATTGATCATCGTTGCTGGCTTTGATTTGTCATTTTGCATATGTTTCATTCATTTATGTACCTTTTCATATCTCTCTCTTCCCTCTCCCCTGACTCTCAGTCTGAAGAAGGGTCTCGACCCGAATCGTCACCTATTCCTTTTCTCCAGAGATGCTGCCTGACCCGATGACTTACTCAAGCTTTTTGGGTCTTCTTTTGCTAAATTAGGAGGCTGGGTGGAGCTTTACATATGAGGCACAAGCATCACCATCGACCACTTGCACCAAATGCTCAGTGTCAAATCTGTACATCCAATTATGAGGAATGCAGTGCCAAATACAATCTTTAACTGATTATGATGAATTTTCTCAGTGAAAGATCCAATTGTGAGGAATTTGCAGACATGCAGATCAATTTTTTTTTCACAGGAAGCACCTCTTTGGCATACAAATGATCATTTATCTATACTTGGATTTGTGCTTTAATACTCTCCCGACACAAATCACCAACCCATTATTGCCAATGTCAGAACATAAATGAGAGATCTGAAATGCTTTGTAGAAATGACCTTCAGACTATATAATGCTGTTGCCCCGAGTGAACATGGAGGGGGAGAGAGAGAAATAGTGAGATTCATTTCAAAGTGATGGTTCAGGCCAACACTGATTGTTTTAGTAGAGTTGTGAATAGAAGAGAATAAATATAACAGATGGTGTTAGCGAGAACGACAACAGAAGGAGAAGTCAGCCTGACACGGTGTGATGAATTCCTTACTGTTCCAATGGAAAAGCACAAACGGTTTTCAGTAGTTTATTGCTTAAAGAAACGTAGTTATTATTATATAATGCATCAGTATTCTATTTAGGGTACGTGCCTCAATATAAACACAACAGTGAACATTTTGTCTTTGAGTTGCGTGGTTGTTTATCGCCTTTTGAATGATTGCAGAATGGAAGAAAGCTTATTTTAAAATATGCTCTTGCATGTTACCTTGAAGCCTCGACCACCTTTTCTGGTTCATTACTTAATGGCAAATACTCCAAACATGTCAGCTATTCCAGGCAACCAAGGGAAATTTAATGTAGCAGCCTGCAGTAAATAAGATACGAACTTCAAATAGATCATGTTGGCTCGGGCTAGCAGAAGGATGCTTACATTCCTTTGGCTCAGCTTTTGTCAATATTTGCCAGTCTTCCTCAGGAAAGCTATTAAATTGAAGTCTGAATCTGTCTGAATTTATCAGTCTGACGAAGGGTCTTGACCCGAATTGTCACCTATTCCTTTTCTCCAGTGATGCTGCCTGACCCGCTGAGTTACTCCAGCTTTTTGTGTCTATCTGAAAGCTATAAATTAGGTGGATTTGCATTCATGCAAGGTTCAAGGTTCAAAGGCAGCAGCAGAACCTCAAGTCAGAGGCTAGGCAGGAATAGGATCTCATTGAAATAATCTGCAGAAGCTACCAGGGTTTGTTCT
This sequence comes from Malacoraja senta, assembly GCA_038087875.1. NCBI lineage: Eukaryota > Metazoa > Chordata > Chondrichthyes > Rajiformes > Rajidae > Malacoraja > Malacoraja senta. Next base: position 53,911,969 of record CM075981.1, read on the forward strand.
AACTTGCTCTTTGCTAGGCAATTGGCCTTCCTGGTATCTTAATTATGGCCACCAGCAATCTTCAGCAATATTGTGAAGCCAGAATGTTCACCTCAATCCTGAACAATATCTTTTACTTTTTTCCAATGGCCAATTTTTTAGAAAGTTCCCAAAGCAGGTATGTAGCTACTCATTATCTTGTACAAGTAGCCTAATGTCTACTCTAAATACTTGTCTTGTAAAGGACATAATGACTCCTCATTATCAAATAGTGGCAGGTTACAACAGTGACAAGGTCCCACATAAGAGATTAGTATGCAAACTTAAAGCACACGGTATTGGGGGTTCAGTATTGATGTGGATAGAGAACTGGCTGGCAGACAGGAAGCAAAGAGTAGGAGTAAGGTCCTTTTCAGAATGGCAGGCAGTGACTAGTGGGGTACCGCAAGGCTCAGTGCTGGGACCCCAGCTATTTACAATATATATTAATGATCTGGATGAGGGAATTGAATGCAACATCTCCAAGTTTGCGGATGACACGAAGCTGGGGGGCAGTGTTAGCTGTGAGGAGGATGCTAGGAGGCTGCAAGGTGACTTGTATAGGTTGGGTGAGTGGGCAAATGCATGGCAGATGCAGTATAATGTGGATAAATGTGAGGTTATCCACTTTGGTGGCAAAAACAGGAAAGTAGACTATTATCTGAATGGTGGCCGATTAGGAAAAGGGGAGATGCAACGAGATCTGGGTGTCATGGTACACCAGTCATTGAAAGTGGGCATGCAGGTGCAGCAGGCAGTGAGGAAAGTGAATGGTATGTTGGCATTCATAGCAAAAGGATTTGAGTATAAGAGCAGGGAGGTTCTACTGCAGTTGTGCAGGGTCTTGGTGAGGCCACACCTGGAGTATTGCGTACAGTTTTGGTCACCAAATCTGAGGAAAGACATTCTTGCCATAGAGGGAGTACAAAGAAGGTTCACCAGACTGATTCCTGGGATGGCAGGACTTTCATATGAAGAAAGACTGGATAGACTCGGCTTGTACTCGCTCGAATTTAGAAGATTGAGGGGGGATCTTATAGAAACTTACAAGATTCTTAAGGGGGTGGACAGGCTAGATGCAGGAAGATTGTTCCCGATGTTGGGGAAGTCCAGAATAAGGGGTCACAGTTTAAGGATAAGGGGGAAGTCTTTTAGGACCGAGATGAGAAAATCATTTTTCACACAGAGAGTGGTGAATCTGTGGAATTCTCTGCCACAGAAGGTAGTTGAGGTCAGTTCATTGGCTATATTTAAGAGGGAGTTAGATGTGGCCCTTGTGGCTAAAGGGATCAGGGGGTATGGACAGAAAGCAGGTACAGGATACTGAGTTGGATGATCAGCCATGATCATATTGAATGGCGGTGCAGGATTGAAGGGTCGAATGGCCTACTCCTGCACCTATTTTCTATGTTTCTATGTCTATGTTTCTATGTTAGTCCAAATGCTTAGAGTATATAGAGGATTGTTGAAAGTGGGTTCAGAATGGGGGCTACACATAACCAGGGCAAGTTGTTGGCAGGTGATGTGCAGGACAAACTGGACTGTAGTAGCCAAGGACCCCTGTGCAATTTCTTCTTCCAACCCCCATCCTGCAACAGATTGGACAAAGCATCTGACCTGGGAGGGAGTGCAGTAATGGACAGAGCCCAGTATCGGAAAGGGCAAGATTAGGACCCAGCATCAAAGTTTTAGTGGCCGTGGGAGGCAAAAAAAATTAGCTGGAGCTTTGAGAACAGGGTTTGGTTGTGGAACATTGGGTCAGGTATTTGGGATTGATCCTGACCTCAGGAGATGTCTGTGTCATTGAGTGGGTTTTCTCAGGGTGCTCCGCTTTTCCCCCCACCATCCCAAAGGACGTTCCGGTTTGTCGGCCCCTGTAAATGACCCCTGGTTTGTAGGGTGTGGATGAGAAAGTGAGATAACATAGAATTATTGCGAATGGGGGATAGATTGTTGGTGTGGACAGATTGGGCCGAAGGGCCTTTATCTTTGCTGTATCTTTTAATCAATCAATCAATCAATAAATAGCCTGTAGCTGTGCATACCGATCATTGAGGTAGCGGGTGAACCATTGACAATCTAAACAACATTGTAACAGGGGCAACAAACCCAGCTCCCTTGAGCCAGCAGGTGATCTGATAAACACACTGGATAATTTTTACTCATTTTCTTCTTACTTTTCAACTTTGAGATTTTATTTAGAAAGTTCACCTTGTGTCATAAAATCGAATCACAATATTTCTGAATGATAGATTTAGCCTCCAGATACCAATTAAAAAAACCCTGTAAATGTCATGAGAGCTGGAAGAACTGAGGGACTGTGATTGTTTGCCAACAAATCCTTAACGGTGGTAGAAAGCTCGCGAGGGTGATTTGAGAGGCATTAGAGATTCCTTCATACATTAGCTCGGCATGGAACATACCGTAAGTGCATAAGAACATAAGAGCAGGAGGAATCCCAAGAGGAGGAGGACCGATGGAGATGGGAGAAGGGGTCATCACTGGGGAGTGGGGACTCTTTCCCATAGAATTTCCAAGAGGAGGGGGAATGTTGGTGAGATCGCATTTAGAATATTGTGTTCAGTTCTGGGCACCATGTTATAGGAAAGATGTATTCCCACTTCCTCCAGGTCCAAGGCGTAGCCTAGCAGAACTGGTCCTCACCCTCAATAACATCTCCTTTGACTCCTCCCACTTTCTCCAAGTCCAAGGCGTAGCTATGGGCACCAGCATGGGCCCCAGCTATGCCTGCCTCTTTGTAGGGTACGTTGAACAATCCCCGTTCCAGGCATATACTAGCCCTATCCCCGAACTCTATCTTCGTTACATTGGTGACTGCATCGTGGATGGCCAGCTTGGCCAGGCCCAGGTGCAACTCAACCAGGACGTCTTCAGCCCTACCCTCTCCCCTACTCAGAGGGTGTCCAAAGATGAGGATGGTGGGTGAGAAATGCAGCCAGAAGGCAAGGAGCAGCCCCTTTAGGTATTGAAACAGTGGCTGCAACCTCACACACTTCATATACACGTGGTACACAGACTCTTCCAGCCTGCAAAAGTGGCAGGCGGCTGGCATGCAGAACCCATGGACTTCATCAACTTCACCACCAATTTTAATCCTGCATTCAAATTTACTTGGACCATCTCCGACACCTCCCTCCCCTTTCTTGATCTCACAGTTTCCATTACAGGAAATAGACTATTGACTAGCATCTATTACAAACCCACTGACTCCCACAACAATCTCGACAATATTTCTTCCCTCCCTGCTTCTTGCAAAGACCTACTCCCAATTCCTTCGTTTATGCCGCATCTGCGCCCAAGATGAGATGTTCCATACCAGGACATCTGAGATGTCCTCTTTCTTTAGGGAATGGGGGTTCCCCTCTCCCATCATAAATGAGGCCCTCACTCGTGTATCCTTGGTACCCCCGCAGCTCCGCCCTTGCTCCCCCTCCCTGATGAATCTGAGTCTGAAGAAGGGTCTCAACTCAAAACGTTACCCATTCCTTCTCTCCAGAGATGCTGCCTGTCCCGCTGAGTTACTCCAGCTTTTTGTATCTATCTTCATGATGGTGGATGTCAAGGCCCCGGGACGGTAGTGATCTTCTTGAAGCAGGTGGGTACTTCAGAACGGAGTAGGGAGAGATTAAAGATATCCGCTAGTTGGTCTGCGCAGTTTCTAAGGACGTAGCCAGGGATTCCATCTGGGCCAGTTGCTTTCCATGGTTTCACCTATAGGAAGGCCTTTAAGAAGAACAAGAGAATTAGCCATCAACCAAAATCATGAAAACAGATTATCTGCTCATTATCACATTACTGTTCTCAGGAGTATGCTGGATGCAAAATGACTGCTGTGTTTACCATATTATGATAGTAATTAAAGTTCATATGTACTTTAAAATCTGTGACATCGTGAAGGCACTATATAAATGAGGTTTTCTGGATTTTTTTATTTCACGCCCAACTACATATTTCTTTCCCTCCTTTCATTTTGCTTTCAATACGCAGCATGACTTTTGAATTTATTATTCTAACTTTAGCTTCCTAGCTCAAGTTCCCTCTGCTCATCTTTGATGATTCATCATTCTGACTGTTAACAAAGACCTAATCTTTTGGGATGTATGACAATGGGAAGTCATACACTAATAACTCCTCACTTGTACTTCAAAGAAGAAACATTTCTGCACAGAAATGATCTTTTATTGAAAAGGGAGAATTAGAACATTACGGATGTGCATTGTGAGAGTGAATCGCGACTCGCCACGTCAGCGGACTAATCATAAATTAATAGCCGATACGTTCAAACACACTCAGTGATTCTGTACCAACATCTCACTCCATTCCTCAAGAGAAACAGACTATTTCCTATTAATCTCACCTGAATGAATATTTGGCTGCAGTTGAAGCTTTCAAAACAAGGAAGGCCTCATTACATTCAGGATCCCGACAGTACATCGGAAATTCAATCTTTCATCTCGTAGCCGTGATTTACTCTTGAATTGAGAGGACAAAGATAGATAGCAGCATATCACCACCTGGAAGGAGCTGTGAATATAGTTTATTCTGATATTCGCAATCCAATTCTCTCCAGGAGAATTGATTAAAAATTCATCTTTCATATGTAGTGATAAACGGGCAATGCGGCAGCATCTACACACTGTACTGCACTTTATACCTTTGGTGCTATTGATTTCTGAGATTCTTAAAACAGCAAAGTTTCTGAATTTCTTAAATAGTTGAGAACATTTCAAAGGAATAAGACTCCATTAACAATTCAAAGGAATAAGACTCTCCACTTGGAGAAATTAATTTTTAGGGTTGATGAGGTTATTGGTATGTAATCAAGTCATCACCTTGCAAATTATGTATTGCTGTTGGAATGGACATATTTTTTAATTATTTCTGTTGAGATTAGTAGGTATCTATCATTTCATTGACCTTCTATGTATTTCAATTCTAAGTCTCTTGGGAGAATCTCTTCCAGTGAAGCTTGTGGAGAAACAAGGTCATTCTCATCAATGACTTTAGTAGCGCCAAATCTAATGGTGACCGCATGGAACAGTAAGAGGCTATCTGACTTACACATTAATAATGGTAAGTTGTCTTTGGTAACTCCAAAGTCTTTCCCCCCATCATTAAAGGACATGGCACCAGTCAGTGGTCCGATGGAACTTTCTACTTGCCGGATGAGTACAGCTCCAACAGCACTCGTCAACAGTAGCAGCGCGTCATTCGGTGTAAAGCAGCCCCTTGTTTAGCACCCCGTCCGCTGTTCTGGTGCACCTTGCTTGGGGTATGTGTCATCTATAAAATCCACTGCAGTTACTCAACCCATCTACTCGGATAGCACCTCCCAAACCCATGATCTCTAATACCAAGAAGCCAGGACTGCCTTGGAAATCCAATAATACTTTATTGTCGCATGTACCTAGGTACGGTGAAAGTCTTTGTTTTTGCATACAATCGGTAAAATCATACAGCAAACTTCACCTAGACCTATCTGTAGGTTTATTTTCAAGCAGCACAACATTCTGGTGTAGAAATATCTTCCCGTCTCTTCAAAATCACCGAGTCTAAATTCTCTGAGCACGAGTTCTGGGAGCACCTTTACCAGAAGAATTGCAGTAGTTCAACAAGGTGGTTCATCACAATCTCTCAAAGATAACTAGGACTGAGCCTTGCCACTGAGGCCCACTTTGCGATAAAAATATAAATAGATCCCAAAATTCAGAACTCTCTAGATAAGAACATCTTCATTGTCTGTCTTAAGTAGTCCGCCCCTTATCCTGAGACTACCCGCCCCAAATCTAGATTCTTGAACTAGCAGAAGCATCCTCACAGCAAATATCCGGTCGAAATTCCATAGAATCTTAGGCATCAAATGAGTTGGCAGGCGTCATTGACCATATACCATAATAAATGGTATACCATGGAAGAAAGACAAACCATGATTCCTAGGATTTAATACAACTACATTCAAAGATTATTTTTCTTTTGAGGACATTATATGTAAAAACCTATCTTTAGACACTTGGTTCCTAATTTACAGAAGATTATTCATACATTAACATTTTCTGGAGACTCTTGATGCTGCAATGTTCGTTTATTTTCTAACATTATTCACTGAATAGTAAAATCGTGCTAATACTTATTATTAGATTTATCAGCTCTCTTAATCTTAATCATAATCAAAATGTGGGATTGGCTAGGAGCAGAACTTTCCTTAGTATTATGATGATCAAAGCTGTCAAGGGATGTGATTGCCCGGATAATGACACCTTGCAACCTATTTCTCATCAGAATCTCATGTTCTATTCTACATTTTCCTTGAACCTCATCCCTTTTGATGTCTCGTTTTCACACCTTACCCGTCCTTATCTCTGTGTCTCCCTCTCCCCTGACTCTCAGTCTGAAGAAGGGTCTCGACCCGAAAAGTCACCCATTCCTTCGATCCAGAGATGCTGCCTGCCCCGCTGAGTTACTCCAGCATTTGTGTCTATCTTTGGTGTAAACCAGCATCTGTAGTTCCTTCCTACACACTCCTGTTCTATTTGGTATGCATTTATTGGACATTCTAAGGAGAACACAATTTTTATTGAAATAATTCCAATGGAAAATATCCTCTCAAAACTATTCATTGATTTTAGGTCTTTTGCTAAAAATGGTGAACCAAGATACTATTTGACCTTTCAGGTAAAGAGTGGCATAGTGCTCATACAGGATAGTAATCCCATGTGCCCTGGCCAATGTTTACCTTGTCATTTTAAAAGTGTTGTTGTGGGATCTCACTGTGCACAAACTGACAGCTGCCTTTCTCATTTTATTACAATTTATTCCAAAATGCTTTGTTTGTGATTAAATGTTCTGAGGGATGTGGACATTGTAAAAAATATAAGCCTTTTCTTAAAAAAAGATGACACAAGGTGTAAAAATCGTTTGATTTTAAATGATACATTGAATACTGTAGATCAGAGTAAAATGGAAATCATTGGCGGCTCAGACTATGGTTGAAATAAGAAATTACAGCAGTCACTTCTCACGTTTGGGAGCAACTAGTGAAGAGATTGAGGAGGATTCTCTCAGTGATTGTGCACTGTTGCTGGATGATATATGATGGAAATTGCAGGACAAAAAAAGGCACAATGTCACCTTGACTCACTAGAACACACTCCCAATATAAAATGAATGTAGGTGAACCGCTTGAGCTCAATGGCAATTTAGCACAAATCAGGGAAATACATCATACACAAATCAAATCTATTCTTTAGGAATCGCTTTTAAAAAACATCGCTGAAAGAAAAAAATATTTGTCTCACTAGAATTAAAACAGCAAATAACTCTTTGTGTTTATTTCCTACTGGTTGGTAAAAGGGACTTCAATGTTCTCAGTTTTCATTTTGCCCGAACAGATTGATAGATAATTTTAAACTACATTAAATATTAGTTTGATATTACATTCTTGCTGAAACATTTGGAGTCGAAATGCTAACAAATCTTACAAGGTCAGCTTCCTTAACTGGTGGAACTAGCTCACGGTCTCAACAATCCTCCGTAGCAATTCAGGTACAATAGTGAAACAAAAATCTTTGCCACGCCTCATAAAAAATATAAGGCAGCATTCCAAAATGCAGGATCGAAGAAATACAAAGAAAAGCAGAGTTATAAACGAAGCAGGGGAAATATAGAGATGGAGAGAATTTGGCTGAAAATAATGTAATGACCACAATCTGCTATAAGCAAGAGTTAGAGGAATGCAGATATTCCAGAGATTTTAGGTTTAGGGACATTATTGTCACATGTACCGAGGTACAGAAAAAAGCTTTGTTTTGCCTGCTATCCAAGCAGATGAGACAGACCAAATATAGATACAATTGGTTCAAACGCACGTACAATAGATAGAGCAAAGGGGAAGATACAGGGTGCAGAATATAGTTCTCAATATTGTAGCGCATTGTAGCCCTTCAATGTCTTAGACAAGGTTGAATGTCCCCAATGGGGTTGAGGTGTATCGAATAGTACCCTAGCTTATGGAAGGACCATTCAGAAGCCTGATAACAGTGGGAAAGAAGCTATTCCTGAGTATGATAATGTGCACCGTCAAGTTTCTGAGCTTCGAGCTTCGGGAGCAGGGAGAAGAAAGAATGACCGGGATGCGACAAGTCTTTAATCATGTTGGCTGCTGTTTCGAGGTATTGTGAAGTGTTGATGAAGTCAATGGTGGGAAGACTGCTTTGTATGATGGACTGGGCTATATCTACAACTCTATGCAACTCTTGCAGCTATGGGTCTGGAGGACACTATTGTGGTAGGGTGGGGTGAAACCAAGGTGAGGTTTAGGGCAAATTTTGACCCCCTACTTAATAAATTAAACACACTAATTAAATTCTGGAAAACGCTCCCGATGTCTTTAATAGGCCGAATAAACGCAATAAAAATGATCTTTCTACCACAAATTTTATACCTATTTCAATCGATTCCTATATACTTACCAAAGAAGTTTTTTTTAAAAACTCGACTCAGATATCACTAATTTTATATGGGACTACAAATCACATAGAATACAAAAAACTCATCTGAATAAACCTAAAGTATTAGGGGGTTTAGCACTACCTAACTTTATGTATTATTATTGGTCAGTAAATATTAAAAATATGATTCAACTGATGGATAACTCCGCCCAGCAAGTGGACTGGATTGTAATGGAGAAAGAGGATTGCTCCTCTGGAAACATTGGAGCGATCCTCCTTTCTCCAATGAAATTGAATAACATAAATTATAATAAGAACCCAATTATTCATAGTACAATCCGAATTTGGAAACAAATAAAACAAAATTTAAAATTAAGAAATTTATCACTTTTATTACCTATAGTTAATAACCCTTCGTTTAATCCCTCTATTATAGATAAAGCTTTTACACATTGGGATAGACTAGGAATTAAAACGCTTGGTGACTTGTATGAAACTGGAAAATTACTTTCATTTCAACAATTACAAATAAAATATAAACTCGGAAATAATCAATATTTTAAATATTTCCAAATATGCGACTATTTGAAAAAATATACAAAAAATCATTATAATAACCCAGTAGATGTATTGGATGAGGCAATGCAGATGAAAGCTGAATCAGCAAACTTAATATCATATTTGTATAATATTATCTTAAATGTACAAATACCATCTACGGAGGGTATCAGAAGAGACTGGGAACAAGAGTTAGCTATTAAAATTTCAAAGGAAAGTTGGAATGAACACTTATTAAACGTGCATAAATGTTCGATTAATGTAAGACACACTTTAATACAATTTAAAATTTTACATAGATTATATTATTCGAAAACTAAAATTCATAAAATTTTCCCAAATGTATCATCTATTTGTGATAAATGTCAATCCCAAGAAGCTACTATAGCGCACTCATTCGTTTTCTGTACAAAAATCCAAAAATTTTGGAATGAAATTTTTGAAATCTTTACAAAGTTATTTAAAATAAGACTGATACCCAAAGCAGAATGGATTATCTTCGGAATAACGGAAGATGGTCCAGAACTAAATGTGTTTCAAAAGAAACTAATGGATTATGGGTTAATAACTGGAAAAAAGCTAATTCTAAAATTTTGGAAGAAGGCTCCAATATCAACTATAAATATGTGGATTTCAAATATGTTCGAAACATTACACCTAGAAGAGATAAGACTCCTCCTAGCAGGTAAACCAGATCACTTCCACCTGACGTGGTCTGCATTTATAGAATTATTACAAATATAGGGTGCAAAAGTACATACAAAAAAATTGAGGTCAGGTAAGGGGGGATGATAGTTGAAGAGTTGGTATGTCCCATTTATGTAATGCTCATAAAAATATTTGTTTCTCTCTTTTTCCTCTTTCTCTTTCTCTTTCTTTTCTAGGGTCTATTTCTTAACTCTTTTTCTTTTGTTTTTAATTTTGCTCTTATAGGGTCTTCGTCCTTTTTTGTTGTCACATTTTCTACACTTTCACTTTTTCCTTCACTTTCTTCTTTCTTTCAATCTTTTCCTTTTCTAGTGTAAAAAATAAATGGAGTACATTAATTGTAAGAAGACATAAGTGACGAGTACTAATGTATGTGGTTGTAATGTAATGTACTTCTAATAAATAAAAATTAAAAAAAATTAAAAAACAATCCTCCGTAGCAATTCAGGTACAATAGTGAAACAAAAATCTTTGCCACGCCTCATAAAAAATATAAGGCAGCATTCCAAAATGCAGGATCGAAGAAATACAAAGAAAAGCAGAGTTATAAACGAAGCAGGGGAAATATAGAGATGGAGAGAATTTGGCTGAAAATAATGTAATGACCACAATCTGCTATAAGCAAGAGTTAGAGGAATGCAGATATTCCAGAGATTTTAGGTTTAGGGACATTATTGTCACATGTACCGAGGTACAGAAAAAAGCTTTGTTTTGCCTGCTATCCAAGCAGATGAGACAGACCAAATATAGATACAATTGGTTCAAACGCACGTACAATAGATAGAGCAAAGGGGAAGATACAGGGTGCAGAATATAGTTCTCAATATTGTAGCGCATTGTAGCCTTTCAATGTCTTGGACAAGGTTGAATGTCCCCAATGGGGTTGAGGTGTATCGAATAATACCCTAGCTTATGGAAGGACCATTCAGAAGCCTGATAACAGTGGGGAAGAAGCTATTCCTGAGTATGATAATGTGCACCGTCAAGTTTCTGAGCTTCGAGCTTCGGGAGCAGGGAGAAGAAAGAATGACCGGGATGCGACAAGTCTTTAATCATGTTGGCTGCTGTTTCGAGGTATTGTGAAGTGTTGATGAAGTCAATGGTGGGAAGCCTGCTTTGTATGATGGACTGGGCTATATCTACAACACTATGCAACTCTTGCAGCTATGGGTCTGGAGGACACCATTGTGGTAGGGTGGGGTGAAACCAAGGTGAGATTTTAAAACTAGAATGGGAATTCAAAAACTGAGATGTTAGACTGACCAAGAGTTAGTGTAGGTCTGTAAGTTCTTGAATAGGGGTGAAGGGAGAATGGGACATGGTGTGATTTGATATGGGGCAGTGGATATGTGAATGATCAATAGCTCACTGAAGGTAGAGTGCGTGAGGCCAGATAAGATTGTGTTGGACTAATGAATCCTCGAGGTATTGTGGGAGAGGCTACCGACAACAGAAATATTGAGGCAGAGGAGGTGTCTGCTAAAGTTCCAGTTTTTGGTTTATTTATTCATTTTTGGGGATTTGAGCACCACTGAAAGGCCAGCAATTATTGCCCGTCCCGAATTACTGTTGAGAACACATTCGCAAGCACCTGCAGCCCTTCCGGTGGAGATGCTCGGTCCCTAATGCCGTGCGGGAAGTTCCAGGATTTCAGATCAGTGATAATAAAGGAACAATGATATATTTCCAAGGAACGATGATGTGTGACAATGAGGGAAACCTGCTGATGATAGAGGTTATGGAATTGGGAGATGGTGGCAGAGTAGCTGGATGAGTAATTGCAATGCATTTTGTGGATGGTATACACTCCAGTCATGGTGCACCAATGCTTTAGAGTTGTAGATGGGGGTCCCTGAATTGTGTTGTTTCTTGAGATGGAGCTGGGTCTAACCAGGGGAGTGGAGAGTACTCCATCTTACTCCAGTTACAGATGGTGAAAAGCAGAGGTGTAAAGTCTTTGGGGGTTTCACTTTAGTCACTAATACAGGATTAGAATCGGGTTGGGTGCAGCTAGGAAGTAACAGCGTGAGTTGTTTAAAGGATGAGTGAGAAAATTAGAGGTGTAGGTAACAAAGGAAATGCAGTAATTGTGGAGGATGAATGCATGGAATTGCATGGGGTGGATTCTCGATCATAATGTTTGGGAAGTGACGAAGGAACAGATTATTTTAGATCTACTGCTACATAACAAAAAAAGTAATTATTGATGTCATTGAAAAGGGGCTCTTAGAAAGAGGGCTTAAAGAGGATATAGACAAGAATAGACAACAACGTGGCAAGTGGAGTACAACGTGGAAAGACATCAGGTTATTCAATTTGGTACACGATGCAGAAATAGAGTTTCTAAATGGTGCGAGATTGGAAAGCCTTGATGTTCAAAAGGTCCTAGTCCTAGTTGCCCTTGTACATAAATCACTGTAAACTGACAGGCAAATGTGATAGACAGTTAAGAAGGCCAAAAAACAGGCAGGCCTTCATTACTATGCGATTTGGGTACAAGAGTAACATGATTTTACTACAATTATAATGGTCTTGGTAAGCTTGAGGAGAATGGTGCAACGTTTTAGTCTCCTTACTGAAGAAAATAACTTTGCTGCAGCATCTATGTAGTTGATTGCAGGATGTTTTCAGTGGGGGAGCTGGTGATGGTAGTGCCAATGGATAACAAAAATAGATGGCGAGACATGCCACAAATATCACTTGCTGGGTTTTCACCCCATGTCTGAATCTTGCTGCATTGTGACGCAGACTGCTTAATTTTCTCGGATGTTGTGAATGGAACTGAAAATTGTGCAGTCATCCACAAACATCCCCACTTCTGGTCTTATTGGTGGAAGGGAAATAATTAATGAAATACTGAAGATGGTTGGGCCTAAGTCATTGCCCTGAGGAACCTTTAGAGTGATGTGCTGGGACTGGGATAACTGAGATAATATAGATAGGACAGGTTCAGATGGATATTGCCCAAACGCAGGCAAGTGGGACCAGTGTAGATGGGACATAGAAAATACAATGCCCTCCATAATGTTCGGGTCAAAACCCTATCATTTATTTATTTGCCTCTGTACTCCATAATTTGAGATTTGTAATAGAAAAAAAATCACATGTGGTTAAAATACACATTATCAGATTTTAATAAAGGGTATTTTTATACATTTTGGGTTCACCATGTGGAAATTACAGCAGTGTTTTTACATAGTCCCCTGATTTCAGGGCACCATAATGTTTGGGACACAACAATGTCATGTAAATTAAAGTAGTCATGTTTAGTATTTTGTTGCATATCGTTTGCATGCAATGACTGCTTGAAGTCTGCGATTCATGGACATCACCAGTTGCTGGGTGTCTTCTCTGGTGATGCTCTGCCAGCCATGTATTGCAGCCATCTTTAGCTTATGCTTGTTTTGGGGGCTTGTCCCAATCAGTTTTCTCTTCAGCATATAAAAGGCATACTCAATTGGGTTCAGATCGGGTGATTGACTTGGCCACTCAAGAAATTACCATTTTTTAGCTTTGAAAAACTCCTTTGTCTTGCTGTAGAATGAACTGCTGGCCAATGAGTCTTGAAGCATTTGTTTGAACTTGTGCAGATAGGATGTGTCTATACACTTCAGAATTCATGGCTCATTTATCATCAATGAAGATAAATGAGCCAGTACTTTCAGCTGCCATACATGCCCAGGCCATAATATCCCCACCACCGCGTTTCACAGATGGGGTGGTATGCTTTGGATCTTGGACAGTTCCTTTTATCCTCCATACTTTGTTCTTGCCATCACTCTGATATAAGTTAATCCTTGTCTCATCTGTTCACAAGATCTTTTTCCAGAACTGTGGTTGCTCTTTTAAGTACTTCTTGGCAAACTGTAACCTGGCCATCCTATTTTTGCGGCTAACCAGTGATTTGCATCTTGCAGTGTAGCCTCTGTATTCCTGTTCATGAAGTCCTCTGTGGACAGTGGTCATTGACAAATCCACACCTGATTCCTGAAGAGTGTTTCTGATCTGTCGGACAGATGTTTGGGGATTTTTCTTTATTATAGAGAGAATTCTTCTGTCATCAGCTGTGGAGGTCTTCCTTGGCCTGCCAGTCCCTTTGCGATTAGTAAGCTCACCAGTGCTCTCTTTCTTCTTAATGATGTTCCAAACAGTTGATTTTGGTAAGCCGAAGGTTTGGCTGATGTCTCTAACAGTTTTATTCTTGTTTCTCAGTTTCATAATGGCTTCTTTGACTTTCATTGGCACATCTTTGGTCCTCATGTTGATAAACAGCAATAAATATTTCCAAAGGTGGTGGAAAGACTGGAGGAAAGATTAGGTGCTGAGAGCCCTCTTATACGTGCATTAAGGAGGCATTTAAACACACCTGAGCAATTAGAAACACCTGTGAAACCATGCGTCTCAAACATTACGGTGCCCAGAAATGGGGAGACTATGTATAAACACAGCTGTAATTTCTTTGGCCTTTAATAAAATCTGGCAATGTGCACTTTAACCACATGTGATTTTTTCTATTACAAATCTCAAATTGTGGAGTACAGAGGCAAATTAATAAATGATGGGTCTTTGTCCCAAACATTATGGAGGGCACTGTAGGTGCAGGAGTAGGTCATTCGGCCCATTGAGCCAGCACTGCCATTCAACGTGATCATGGCTGATCATCCAAAATCAGTACCCCGTTCCTGCTTTCTCCCCATATTCCTTGATTCCGTTAGCCCGAAGAGCTATATCTAACATTCTCTTGAATACATCTCTAACTCTCTCTTGAATATATGTTGGTCGGTGTGGGCAAGTTGGGCCGCAGGGCCTGTTTCCACACTGTATGACTCTATGACCAACAACGACAATGCATATCCCTTGGACTAATGTTTGCTCTCAGTCACCCTGCAATTTGTGGTGTAAGTTTGTGAGAGCAGCAATCGATATGTGTCAGTGAATGTCATAAGACAGGGCGTTATGTAACTGTCATTTCAGAAATATAGCTAGAGTGGATAACCATACTTCTAAGTGTGGTGCCAGCACAAAGGATTCACGTTCACAAAGATATTAAGCATGGACTGAGAATTCTCCTTTGTATCCCAGGCCTGTTAAGCTTTGGAATTCATTGCCTATTCATTAGGAAGCTAGAAGTGTAAAGGTGGTTTTCATAACCAATCAATGACACTTCTGGTTTCCCAATGAATCTTCATCAATATCTGCCTTGTAATGAACATGCACAGTATTTTAAGCCTCTCAAATCTTATCTGACGCTTTTAGTTTTGAATGTTAATCTTACTTTCCAGGTCATCTTTGTGTAACATTCTACAGCAATTCATTCTATTTCAAATGCACTTCACACTAATTGCCTCTCATTTCAATGTTTAGAGAGCTATAAAAGATTTATTTTGTGAAGTGGTGACATGATTTTGTTTTCATACATACTATCAAAGCAGGTATGATGGTATAATTGTGCAGTAAATGTACAGGGAATATTAACCAAGCCCATCTGGATGGAAACTGAAAAGGTCCTGCAGATAAAAAAAGGTCCTGATTTCACTTTGCATTGAAGGTAGACAAAAATGCTGGAGAAACTCAGCGGGTGAGGCAGCGTTGAGATCAGGACAATGTTCATTAGCTAAAGTGAGAGAGTTGGGGATAGGGGATGTAGCGAGAGTGGGCGGGGTGGGGTGATGTTCATTTGTCTTTTCTCTTGACTACTCACTGGCAGATTTCATTATGTTATGATTTTTCACTCACATTTAATGGGCCTGATTTGAACAACAATCTTGAATGTTTCACGATGTAGTTCAGACACAGACATAGGGTAAGTGCTACAATGAGCGGATTTGCTTCCCTGAATGAAGTGAAATATGTGGGATTTTATGAAAATGCAATAACTTCATGGTTACCATTATTGATTCCCCTATTTTATTGTTGATGTATTTAATTATCAATGCTTACATTTTCTGGATGTCATCTTCAAACTCATGCCACTGGATGTTAGTCATAATTTATCCACTTTGCTCTAATTTTCCAATACATCAATATAGTGTAAACGACATCCATGGATGCAAGTTCCAATGCACTCTCATGATTTTGGCTCTCTGGGTGTGTTCATGCTTATTCTGACCCACTATCCATACAAGCACTCCCCCCTTCCCACACACCCCGTGTAACACACTTGCCTTTAACCCAACACTTTTCTCAATGACCTTGAGGTCTCAGATTGTCTCATGAATAGAGCAGCCCACACATTCTGATCAAACCTCCGGGTGTTCCCTGCTGTGGCCTTCAACTCAGTATACTTCAAAAGCTTTTGATAAAAAATTCAATGGTTTAGTGGCTCTGAGGGACAGTGAAATTAAATTTTGTACACAGTTCAGTACACAAATCACTACACAGAAGCAGACCAAGGTCTTTAAATGCCTGATAATCAGTTACATTTAAAACAGTGGCAATTAATTAAAATAATTCAAAATATAAATTGAGTTAAAGTACTGCTAATTCACTGGAAACATAAATATATATCAAATCAAAAAATAAACCCAAAATACAACTAACCCTCACTTGCAGGAGATGACCTCATTTGAGTAAATGAACCTCATCCGCCACACTATGCCTAATACACCAGCTGCAAATTGTATCCAGAACCTTGGTTCAGCAAGTTGCAGACATGCTGTTACCTAGGGTTGCCAACTGTCCCGTATTAGCCGGGATATCCCGTATAATGGGCTAAATTGGTTTGTCCCATACGGGACCGCCCTTGTCCCGTATTTGACTGCTACTACTCAGGTCGAGGGGACTGTCAGGTCGGAGCACCGTGTCTGGGCCTCGCCTCATCCATCCTGACATAGTGCAGCCCATGGAGTGCAGCAACAGCGCCTTGCCCGTGGCCCCGTCGGTCGGCAGCCTGACCAGCTGGCCGACCTTCAGACCTTCGCTAACTGCCGACACTCCTTCTCCACATCATCGGTTCATGAGTGAATGGGGTGCGGGATGTTGCGCGTGACGTTGTGCGCAACATCTGGCGCCCGGGCTAAAACTCCTCAGCTGGCCCGCCGGCTTGGCTTCATGTGCATCCAACACCCGGGCTAACTCATCATTCACCCAGCCACGGCCGAGTTGCCGTTGGGAATGTGTCCCTCATATTGACCTTTTGCCCTTTCTTTGGGAGTGAGAAAGTTGGCAACCCTACTGTTACCTGAACATTGTGAATTTGCCACGGTGCAGTGCACAGTTTTGCAAGTCCAGGTTATAGATCTGCAGCTCTGTCGGCTAGTCATTAGCAATGCCTCTTTCTTTATCTCTTAAGTGCCATTCATTTGGTTTAATAATTGTGGAGAAAGATCATGGGATGGAAATTGAAAATGCTGGTAAAATAACTCAGCAGGTCAGGCAACATCTCCAGAAAAAGGAGCAATTAATGTTTTAGGATCCTTCATCTGTTCTGCTGGAGGGCCCCAGACCTGAACGATTAACACTTTCTCTTTCCACAGCTGCTGCCTGAACTCCTGAGCTTTTCCGCCATTTTGTTTCGATGTCAATTTTTGAACATTTGCAGTTTTTTTTAATTTCAGGGGCTATAAATTGTTTGGGCAAAATTACAAGCAGATATAAAAAAGAATACACAATTAAATAAGCACACAGCATGATACAGCTGTGAAGAGGATAAAGTATTGTACTCAAGAAAAACACAAGTCCTGCACTGAAAGCAGCAACTTAATAGCTATTGCAATCAATTCCAAATGTGTCAGTGTTTCAACTAGTGTGGGAATGTTAATCAAATACTTTCAGGTTGCATGTATCATGTTGGGTACAAAGCACAGCATCAATGGAATGACTTTAAAGATCACTGATCAGAATGTTAAACATTGACATCCATTGTGAATTTGAAAAAGCACGTCAGCAATAACTATAAATGAGCATTTCACTTCATTAGTCAGTGTTTCAGTAACCTTATCTCTGCAATAACAATTAAAAACCAATTAGAATTTAGAATTTAAAGCTTTGTTTAGCAAATCAAATTGCAGGTTGCACCTCAGGATTACTCTTCCTGACTGGATTAATTTCAACCTCAGTGAATGTAATGAAAGCCTAGCTAATAAAAGTGCAAAATAATTAAAGGGATGTCAAAAAGTTATACTCATCAAGTTTTTTTGCACCTAGAAAATTATATATTTTTTAACTTTGTGCTCCAAAATAACATGGAGAATGGTGACAATATCCATGACAAAAATAAACATAATTCACAAAACTTGCACAGTTAACGCATCGCACTCACATGTTGTTATTTATAGCAAAAGGCAAATAATTCTGACCACTTGCAAGATTCACATACATCAACGTGATGACAATTTTACTTTTACATGTATTTCCTGACCAAACCGTGAAGTTTTGAGTTCTTCAGTGTGCTAAATTGGGTTTAAGCTGCAGCCCTTTCCCACTGAGCCTTTGTAACATCTGCACCAAGCCAAGGTTCGTCCCTCAGCATGCGGTTCTGGGCATAATAATATGCCAGTCTGTAATATTTTGTTATTGATAGCTCCTTGCATTGTAACATCAGCACGTTTTGAGTGGTCCACAGGGCATCTTATACCAAATTGATAATCATCTTCCAGCAGCAGTAAATGCTTGTTTCAGTAGGGATCTCTGTGAAGAGCCCAAAAAGCAGAATGGAGATGCTTATATATATATATATATACACACACACACACACTCTCACACACAGATATATAAATAAATAAACAAACAATTATATATATATATATGCAATATGTGTGTGTGTATATATATCTATCTCTTTCTATATATACTTTTGTTTATAAAATGCATGTTTCATCAATGTAGGAAATACTTTACTTTAGACTTTAGAGATGCAGCGTGGAAACAGGCCCTTCGGCCCACCGAGTTCACGTCGAGCAGCGATCACACCGTACACTCACATTATCCTATACACTAGGGACAATTTCCAATTTTTACCAAAGCCAACTAACCTACAAACCTGTACGTCTTTGGAGTGTGCGAGGAAACCGGAACATCCAGAGAAAACCCATGCAGTCACGGGGAGAATGTATAAACTCCATACAGACAGCACCCGTAGTCAGGATTGAACTAGGGTCTCTGGTGCTCTAAGACAGCAACTTTGCTGCTGTACCACTGTGCCGTCCTAAACAAGCATAAAATCTTGTGCATGGCCAATGCCCTGATTAGCAATGGAGAACACACTATATTTCAGTATCCTTGGCATCCAACAAATCAAATAAATGTTCAAGCTGTAGGTATAGCATTAAGATGAGGAATTTGCTGGGACATGGCGGTACTGTCCAAGTGAGCCATGCTTAAAGTGTATTTGAATTCTGCAGATGCCAAATGTGATAACATGTTCTAAACTCAGTAGAAAACTCCATAATAGTGAGAAATGTATTTAAAAGGCAGTAATAGAATAGAAAAAAATGGTTAATTGAATGTTCTGTTGAATGTTAATTGAATGTTAATGTTAATGTTCTGTTTTCAAGCCATCTAGGGTAAATATATTTCAATTAACAAGTTATGAGCTGCAGAACCTGACTTGAGGACGTATTTCACAATGCTCCAAGTGCAATATAAATTGGAAAAGACATCAACAATGCCACTTGTGGTCCCTAACTCTGTGAAACAGCATGAAATGTGTAGGAAGGAACTGCAGATGCTGGTCTATACCGAAGATACAAAATGCTGGAGTAACTCAGCAGGATAGGCAGCATCTCTGGATGGAAGGAATGGGTGACGATTCGGGTCAAGACCCTTCTTTAGACACTCATCGGAGAGAGGTGAACTTCTTCAAAGTAGGCATATCTTGAGGAGATTTTGCAGTCTGAAGAAGAGTCTCAACCAGAAACAAAACCCATTCCTTCTTTTCAGAGATGCTGCCTACCCCGCTTAGTTACTCCAGTATGTTGTGTCTATCTTCTGTGAACCAGCAAGTACTTGTATTAAAACATAAAAATCAAGGTACAATTTTGTTATGCATGCACACATGCATTATGACAGGACTTCACTTGACTATTGCACTGTGCTGTAGAGCAAAATAAATGTTGACTTTTATTAAATTAACTGGGATCTATTGATATTTATAGTGTGCCCCTCAGTAAGAAAAATCCTACTATTCACAAAGCAAATGACACCATCTTTCCACTTTCCACTAACGGAATTAAACTGAAGGAGCACTTAAATAACATTGTATCAAAAATCCTGATTAAAATATTATTCAAAAGTGAGATTATTGAATACTTCCTGTAGGCCGATACACAGTATTTGTGGAAATTGGAGTTGCATCTTCATGGCTAAAATGTACAGGAAATGCCAGACTAATTAGGAAAGATTGAGTGCATTATATAAAAAACAATAATTAAATTCAGCATAATTGCACATTTGAAATGCTCTGTAATATCAGTTTCACCATTCACAGACCATTACATTTTAAAATCCAAACAGAACTACTTAGGGCACACATCAAATAATTAATCTCGATGTGGTATCTTCTCAAAACGAAATTTTAGATTTGGATTAACGATAATAGTAATGCAGCTTCAGTGCTTAAAATCTATAGGAACAGAATGATTCAATTTTCTGTGTCTGCTTTCACAAGTTCACGATATAGGAGTAGAATTAGGCCATTTGGCCCATCGAGTCACTCCGCCATTCAATCGTGGCCGATCTCTGCCTCCTAATCCCATTTTCTTGCCTTCTCCCCATGCTCTGATTCTTATTGAATTCTCAATCCTTTGAAAAGAGTTTAGTTTCTTTTAGTTTAGAGATGCAGCACAGAAACAGGCCCTTTGGCCCACTGAGTCCGCACCGACCAGTGATTCCCGCACATTAACACTATCCTACAAACACTAGGAACAAATTACACCTACACCAAGCCAATTCCCTACCTGTATGTTTTTGGAGTGTGGGAGGAAACCGAAGATCCCGGAGAAAACACACGTGGTCATGGGGAGAACGTACAAACTCCATACAGACGGTACCCGTAGTCGGGATCGAACCCGGGTCTCCGGCGTTGCGCTACCGTGCAGTTAATTATCTTCTACTTGATTGCAGTGAACTGTTGCAACATTCAGAAACATTAATGCCTGGATATTGGAGCTCATACTTTAAGGCTCAAAGCACATGCTGCATTCAGTCCTAGTGGCCAGTGAAGTCGCCGAAAAACTGCAGATGCTGGTTTAAATACCATATGATTAATATTACCAAATATAACAGGTAGAGCAAAGAGAAAAAGACCAGAATGCATAATATAGTTTTTCCGGCATTGTAGCATTTCAGTTCAAGCCAAAATGTTCAATGTCTGCAACAAGGTAGGTTGGAAGATTGGTACAACATCCAAGCTTATGGTAGGACTGCTCTGAAGTCTGATAAAAGAGGGGAAGTAGCTATTCCTGAATCTGGTGGTGTGTGCTTTCAAGCTTTTGCATCTTCTGCTAGATGGGTGTGGGGAGAAGAGGGAGTGACTAGGGTGAAAAAGGTCCTTGACTACATCGGCTACTTTCCCAAGGCAGATTGAAGTGTAGATGGAGTCAATAGTCGGAAGTCTGATCTGTGTGATGGACTGGGCTATGTCCACAATTCTCTGCAATTTATTGTGGTCTTGGGCAGAGCTGATGCCAAACCAAGCTGTGATGCAATTCGATAGTGTGCTCTATATGGTGCGTCGGTAGAAGTTGTTAAGAGTCAGTGGAGACATGCCAAATTTCCTTGGTGTCCTGAGGAAATAGAGGCATTGGTGTGCTTTCTTGGCTGTAGCTTTGATTATTGGTCCAAGTGATTGTTAGTAATAAATACGCATTGGAACTTGAAGCTCTCAACCATTTCCACTTTGGCATCATTGATGCTTCTTCTTCTTGCATATGGCGTGCACAGCCTAAAGTTGTAGGACAACTTGTTCTATTTGATCTTATTTGATTGTACACGCCAGGCTGATTGCATTTGTTTAAACAGGGCGGACCACGTGAAGGTTGCAATCTCCCTGATGCTGATTGGGACATCTACTCCACCATGTTTCCCAAAGCCAATAACTAATTGCTTCATCTTGCTGACATTGAGGGAGAGACTGTTGTCTTGACATCATGTTACTAAGCTCTCTATCTCCTTCCTCAACTCTGTCTCATCATTGTCCAAGATCCAGTCCACTACAGTGGTGTCATTTGAAAACTTATGGATGGAGTTAGAGCAGAATTTGGTCTCGCAGTCGTGAATATATAGGGAGTACTGTAGGGGCTGAGTGTAGAGATTTATTGTGGAGTCCACTGTCATCTGTTCTCACCATTTGTGGTCTTTAGGTGAGAGAATCGATTATCCAGGGGCAGAAGGGGTTGCTGATTCCTAGGATCAGGAGTTTGGAGATGAGTTTGGATGGGATTATGGTGTTGAAGGTGGAGCTATAGTCAATAAATAGGAGTCTGACAGAGATGTCTTATTATCTAGATGTTCCAGAGATGAGTCTAGAGCCAGGGGGATGGTGTCTGCTGTGGACCTGTTGTGACAGTAGGCAAACAGCAGTAATAATAATAATAATAGATTTTATTTATACAGCGCTTTTCAGGACTCAAAGTCGCTTTACAATTGAAAGTCAGGAATAAACAAAACAAAATAGAGCAGTAAGACAGAGGGGAGGGGAACATGGGACTAAGGGTATGCAGAGGTGAAGAGATGGGGCTTGAGGCGGGACTGGAAGATGGTGAGGGACTCAGAATTTCGGACCGGTTGTGGGAGGGAATTCCAGGGCCTGGGAGCTGCCCTGGAGAAGGCTCTGCCTCCAAAAGTGCAGAGGTTTGATTTCGGAGTGGAGAGGAGACCAGCTGATGTGGATCTGAGGGACCGTGAGGGTTGGTAGGGGGAGAGGAGGCCAATGAGATAAGGGGGGGCCAGGTTGTTGAGGGCTTTGTAGGTGAGGACCAGGATTTTGTAGGTGATCCGGTGGGAAATGGGAAGCCAGTGAAGTTCTTTGAGAACTGGGGTGATGTGGTGCCAGGATTTGGTGTGGGTAATGAGTCGAGCGGCTGCATTTTGGACCAGTTGGAGTCGTTTGATGCTGCTGGAATTGATTCCGAAAAGAAGAGAGTTACAGTAGTCCAGTCGGGAGGAGATGAAGGCATGGATGAGTCTTTCACCAGCAGGGGGTGTGAGAGACGATCTGATTTTTGCAATGTTGCGGAGGTGAAAAAATGATGTTTTGACAACATGGCGGATGTGAGGCTCAAGGGAGAGGGTTGAGTCAAGGATCACGCCAAGGTTGCGTGCCTGAGGAGATGGGGAGACAGTGGTGCCGTCGATAGTGAGAGTGGGGTTGTTAATTTTAGTGAGTGTTGATTTGGAGCCAATGAGGAGAAATTCTGTTTTGCTACTGTTTAATTTAAGGAAGTTGAGTTGCATCCAAGATTTGATGGCTGATAGGCAGGAGTTGATATGGGAGAGAGGGGGATGGTGGGGGGACTTGGTGCTGAGATAGATCTGGGTGTCATCAGCATAGCAGTGGAAGTCCAGGTTGAAGTGACGGAGTATATGACCAAGGGGGAGGATGTAGATGATGAAGAGGACGGGACCAAGAACGGAGCTTTGGGGACAGTGGCTGTGGCAGAGGTGTGGGTATGGAGAGAGATGAAGTGGGATCGGTTGGAAAGGTAAGAACGGAACCAGCTGAGTGCAGAACCTTCAATGCCAAGGTCCCTAAGTCTGGTGAGCAGGATGTTGTGGTTGACGGTATCGAAGGCTGCACTCAGGTCGAGGAGGATGAGGATATTGAGGGAGCCAGAGTCAGCAGAGGTAAGGAGGTCATTGAGGACTTTGAGGAGAGCAGTTTCTGTGCTATGGAGGGGGCGAAAGCCAGATTGGAGGGGTTCGAATAGGTTATACGCGAGGAGGTGGGAATGAAGTTGTGACGCGACGATGCGCTCCAGGGTTTTTGAAAGAAAGGGGAGGTTTGAGATGGGGCGGTAGTTAATAAGAGAGGAGGGATCAAGACCAGGTTTCTTTAAGATTGGTGTGACAGCAGCAGTTTTGAAAGCAGAGGGGACAATTCCTTGGGTCAATGAGGAGTTGAAAAGATTAGTGAGGTAGGGGCAGAGAGCAGGGAGGCAGGACTTCAGCAGGGGAGTGGGGAGAGGGTCAAGGGAGCAGGTAGTGGGTTTGGAAGAACTGATGAGTTTGGAGATTTCAGTAGGGGTGACCAGGTCAAAGTAGGTCAAGGCTCTCTGTGAGGCTGGAGTTAATGTGTGCATTGAAGCACTTCATGGTGGTGGATGTGAGAGCCAGTGGATGGTAGACATTAAGGCATGCTGCTTTGCTTTTCTTTCACATCAGGATGATAGTAGTCATCTCAAAGCAGGTGGCAACCTCACAATGGAGTTCTTCGAGGTTAAAGATGTCTGTGAATACTCCTGCCAGCGGGTCCAAGCAGGTCCTGAGGACACAGTTGGGGACTCATAAGGTCATAAGGAATAAGAGTAGAATTAGGCCATTCGGCCCATCAAGTCTACTCCGCCATTCAATCATGGCTGATCTATCTCTCCCTCCTAACCTCATTCCCCTCCCCATTCTCTCCATTGAGTCCATCTGGATCAGTTGCTATCCAAGGTTTCACTCTCCGGAAGGACAATTTTACAACTCCTGCCGTGACCGTTGGTATAATCGCATCCAAGGCGAACATCCTGCGACTGAACTTCTATACAAAGCAGGGATAGAATGCATTGTTTGTCAGGGAGGGACACGTTGTCGCCAATGATACTGCCTGCCTTCACTTTGTAGCCCGTTACAGCGTGCAAGCCTTGCCACAGTTGACGGGTATCCGTGTCACTGCCTCAGGACGGTCTGGAATTTCCTCTTGGCATCCTTGATGGCTTTGTGAACATTAAACATATAGATTTCTTGTACTGCTTGGGTTTGTTTGACTTGAATGCTGCAGACTTGGACATAACCCGGGAGTGGGCCTCGTGGTTCAACCATGGTTTCTGGTTCGGGAACACATATATTGTGTTCTTTAGTACACATTCCACTACACACATGCTGAAGTCTGTGAACTCATTCAAGTTGGCCTCAGAGTCCATACATATGGACTAGTCCACCAACTGGTGCAATCCAACATGTAGCAAACTAGTTTAATGTATCATTTTTGCATGAAAACTGTCCACAAACATGTCCCATTCGCAGGCCAAATGTATAACCATATAACCATATAACAATTACAGCACGGAAACAGGCCATCTCGGCCCTTCTAGTCCGTGCCGAACACTTATTCTCACCTAGTCCCATCTACCTGCACTCAGACCATAACCCTCCATTCCTTTCCCGTCCATATACCTATCCAATTTAATTTTAAATGATAAAATCGAACCTGCCTCCACCACTTCCACTGGAAGCTTATTCCACACAGCTACCATTCTCTGAGTAAAGAAGTTCCCCCTCATGTTACCCCTAAACTTCTGTCCCTTAATTCTCAAATCATGTCCTCTTGTTTGAATCTTCCCTACTCTCAATGGAAAAAGTTTATCCACATCAACTCTGTCTATCTCTCTCATCATTTTAAAGACCTCTATCAAGTCCCCCCTTAACCTTCTGCGCTCCAAAGAATAAAGACCTAATTTGTTCAACCTTTCTCTGTAACTTAGTTGCTGAAACCCAGGCAACATTCGAGTAAATCTCCTCTGTACTCTCTCTATTTTGTTGACATCTTTCCTATAATTTGGCGACCAAAATTGTACACCATACTCCAGAATTGGCCTCACCAATGCCTTGTACAATTTTAACATTACATCCCAACTTCTATACTCAATGCTCTGATTTATAAAGGCCAGCACACCAAAAGCTTTCTTTACCACCCTATCTACATGAGATTCCACCTTCAGGGAACTATGCACGGTTATTCCTAGATCCCTCTGTTCAACTGCATTCCTCAATTCGCTACCATTTACCATGTACGTACTGTTTTGATTTGTCCTGCCAAGATGTAGCACTTCACACTTTTCAGAATTAAACTCCATCTGCCATCTTTCAGCCCACTCTTCCAAATGGCCTAAATCTCTCTGTAGACTTTGAAAATCTACTTCGTTATCCACAACGCCACCTATCTTAGTATCATCTGTATATTTACTAATCCAATTTACCACACCATCATCCAGATCATTGATGTATATGACAAACAACAGTGGACCCAACACAGATCCCTGAGGCACCCCACTAGTCACCGGCCTCCAACCTGACAAACAGCCATCCACCATTACTCTCTGGCATCTCCCATTCAGCCACTGTTGAATCCATCTTGCTACTCCACCATTAATACCCAACAATTGAACCTTCTTAACCAACCCTCCATGTGGAACCTGGTCAAAGGCCTTACTGAAGTCCATATAGACAACATCCACCGCTTTACCCTCTTCAATTTCCCTAGTAACCTCTTCCAAAAATTCAAGAAGATTAGTCAAACATGACCTTCCAGGCACAAATCCATGTTGACTGTTCCTAATCAGACCCTGTTTGCTTATATATATCATCTCTAAGTATCCTTTCCATTAATTTGCCCACCACTGACATCAAACTAACAGGTCTATAATTGCTAGGTTTACTCTTAGAACCCTTTTTAAACAATGGAACAACATGCGCAGTACGCCAATCCTCCGGCACCATTCCCGTTTCTAATGACATTTGAAATATTTATGTCATAGCCCCTGCTATTTCTACACTAACTTCCCTCATTGTCCTAGGGAATATCCTGTCAGGACCTGGAGACTTATCCACTTTTATATTTTTCAAAAGTGTCAGTACTTCCTCTTCTTTGCATCTCATAGTTTCCATAACTACTCTACTTGTTTCCCTTACCTCACATAATTCAATATCCTTCTCCTTGGTGAATACCGAAGAAAATAAATTGTTCAATACCTCCCCCATCTCTTTTGGCTCTGCAGATAGCTGTCCACTCTGACTATCTAATGGACCAATTTTATCCCTCGTTATCCTTTTGCTATTAATATAGCTGTAGAAACCCTTTGG
Source organism: Malacoraja senta (assembly GCA_038087875.1). NCBI lineage: Eukaryota > Metazoa > Chordata > Chondrichthyes > Rajiformes > Rajidae > Malacoraja > Malacoraja senta. Next base: position 53,938,722 of record CM075981.1, read on the forward strand.
ATTTACTTTCACCTTACTTGCCAAAGCAACCTCATATCTTCTTTTAGCTTTTCTAATTTCTTTCTTAAGATTCTTTTTACATTCTTTATACTCCTCAAGCACCGCATTTACTCCTGCTGCCTATAATTATTGTAGATATCTCTCTTTTTCTGAACCAAGTGTTCAATTTCCCTTGAATACCATGGCTCTTTCCAATTATTATTATTTCCTTTCAACCGAACAGGGACATAAAGATTCTGTACTCTTAAAATTTCACCTTTAAATGTCCTCCATTTCTCTTCTACATCCTTCCCATAAAACAAAATGTCCCAGTGTATAACATTAGAGGACGGACTTTGCAAAGTGAACAAATCCTGACATTGTTGGAATTGCAGCAATTCTTTAACAAGCTTGTTGCCTCCGTTGAATAATATAACACTTACAGTGTGACTTCCAATGATCAAATTTAAGTCCTTCATTCTTGCCTACTTATTCCTTCAGATTCATTGCCTTTTCTAGTCTCACGTCCTCTCACCAATGATCTGCTCCTTCCACTGTAATAGTATCTCCAGCTCCAGAAGCTCTGGTCTTGGAGCTCATTGATCATTGCATCTCTTTGCTTAACCCCCACTTCTTAAATGCCTGTGGCCTCTGGGCTTCAGATGGGAAATTACCTTATTCAAACTGATTGGATTTGACAGGGTGGATGGCCTGAGGATGTGCCTTATAGTTGTGGGAATCGGGAACTAGAGAGGCACAGTCTAAATTTCTGAATAGTCTGAAGTTCTCCCATCAGAAAGTTATTAGTGCAAACTAGTTATCACACATTTTGTAACAGATGTATGTTATCATGTCCCCCTGGCCTGAAGTGAAGAAAATGCTTGTTTCACGTATAAGATGGGTAGTTTATACACCAGTGCTAGAATGTGCCCTGACACCTGCATGACATTATGGTTGCACTTTGCAGACAGTTATGGATGTTTAGTCACTGAGTAAAGTCAGGGCTGAGGGACAGTTTGTATTACAGAAGAATGAAGGGTTGTGGAGATTGGGCACAAAAATGGACTTGTGGCCAAAGATCAGACCATTCAGTTACCCATTAACAGAGCAGGCCTGTATGACCTGTCCCTACTTATGTTTCCTCCGTGCTTAATTGTTTTTTTACTTGATATATTTAACTGGCCACTGTACCTGTGAATATCCTTGTTCTGGCATGGTGTATCTTTGCATATGACTTAGTTCCAAACTTATCAGTTTACTTACACAAATATCATGCTGGGATATGATCGACAAACAAACACCGATTTGCCATTATCAAATTTTGTGGGAGCAACTCTTTTTTGTAAATGTCAAGGACAACATATATATTCATGCCGTAAGATACAAGACTAAAGACAAAATTGTCTAGTTCGATGTTGCACTTTAGTGCAGAATGCCAAGGTCTAAAAATCAATTTTTATATCAGAGTGAGGAAGGGCTTTTTTTTACCATTTTACTTGCCTGAAATCTCAGTGGTGTAAATGGTCTCAACTTAGTACTTCATGAACAGTTTGTAAGTAAGGTAAATTATCCAATGCGCCATTTAGTATATAAAATATTCCATCGTTATCTCACACATAAAAAAGTAATTTATTTTTTCTACCCTCAGCAGAACATTAAACCAAATAATGTCAAATGGCCTGCTTGTGCTTTAGTGATGGATCTTTAGCATTCACTTGCACCACTAGTAATCAGGAAGCATTCTAGTGGAGGAATTACTGAATAGAAATATCACAGTATGCTCACTGAAGATAAAATCCATTTATATGTAAATTTACCAGCAAAAATATTAAATATTTACTATCCTTGATTTTCAGTTTTCTTTAACTAATGCTTAGCTATTTTGATGAATAATTCATGTTGATCTGTAAATGTATTTTCCAGCCAAACTATGATATCAAAATAGGATTTTAACATTGGGATGATAGAATCGTACTTCTGTACATTTTTCCTCTATTCACTTTTATAGTCACTGACCCTGGCAGAAACAGGATGCCCGTTGGCACCAGCCGGTGATATTCCGTTATCAGTCTTCAGCAGCTGCGGGAGAATGGTGGTGTAAAACTTGAATGAATAGTACCTGTTTTTGGACGGCATGTGTGTGGTTGCCTCATTGCCACCACACTGTTGGGTGTGCTGCACCTGCTGTCCTCTTAGAAAGATTTCTGGAGAAAAATACGTTTGTGGTCTGTGGTCTGGTGTGCACAGAATGTCCTGGAGGCCCTGTGGGTAAAGGAGAAGGTGGATATTATCTGATGGATACCTGAGCAGGCTGTTGGTAGAATGCCTCACTGGTTGAACTATCAAATAAGTACCACCACTGCACTTAGCAGATGATAGGAATGGCCCTTTGCGTAATGCACATCTGAAGTCTCAGTCACACCATATGGTGTGCCTAAAGGGCTGTGGTGTGGGTGGGATGTCATCTACTTCTTTGTGGACTCTATGTTTGTTGGGAAAGTTCAGAAGTGAATGCAGTGGTGTTTGTTGATGTATTACTGTCACATAGAACTCTGTACTGGGCGATCGTTTCGCAGAACACCGTCGCTCAGTCTGCCTGAACCTAACTAATCTCCTGGTTGCTAAACACTATAATTCTCTTCCCATTCCCACACAGACCTTTCTGTCCTCGGTCTCCTCCATTGTCAGAGTGAGGCTAAATGCAGTTTGGAGGAACAGCATCTCAAATTTTGCTTGGGCAGCTTACAGCCCAGTGGTATGAATAGTGATTTCTCTAACTTCAGGTAGCTCCGGCTATCCCTCTCTCGCCATCCCTCCCCCACCCAAGTTGCACTAGCTTCTGGATTTCATCCAACAAACAGCTAACAATTGCCTGTATCCTTTATCATCGTTATTTTTTTGCATATCTTTCATTCATTGTTCTTTATCTCTCCACATCATCGTCTATATCTCTTGTTTCCCTTATCCCTAACCAGTCTGAAGAAGGGCCTTGACCTGAAACCCATTCCTTCTCTCCAGAAATGGTGCATGTCCTGCTGAGACACTCCAGCTTTTTATGTCTATCTTCTGTGCTCTATGGGCTCTAGCCAGAAACGCACACTGAGATAAACATCATCTGCTGCTGGTAGATCATCAGCTTAGTGAAAGACAAAGTTTGGTCTGGCCAAAACTTGTTGTTTTTCCAGTGTAAGATGTTCACAATTGAATGCCGCCTTCCGACATGTTTCAAGTCGAAGGAGTACATGCTAACTGATGCATCGAAGCCTCGGCAAAGCTCCAGCAGGAAGGACTAAAGTTATAGGATGCTCTGCCTGTGGATACTGGGAAAGGAGGCCCTGTGCAATAGTCCCTCAAGTGATTAATTGATGCACTGTTTAACTATGAAACATTAGTGACATTGAGATATTGTAAGGGAATCTGTGAATTGCTTGGAACAGTGAAAGAACATAATGACATGTCCCAGTGGTAATATTGTTTATATGTTATGAATAAATGATATAATTTTGACATTGAACCTCCACAATAGCATATCCTGGCATGGGCGTGATTGTAGGGTAAAATGTCAAGGCTGCAATGAGTTATGCAAAGCAGACAGATTATGACTGCAATCCACTTCCACCACATTGAACTCATTGTCCCATCTGATACCTTCTGTTAGCTTTACAGTATGCCATTTTAAACGTACTCTCTACCTGTGACATTCTGGGGCTGACTATTGCATGATTCACTTATGTTCAAAGGAATATTTCTGCAGAAACGTACCTAAGAGGACATTGTGTGGACACCTTTACTTGCAGTTCAAGATGGCAGCTTGCCAGTATTTTTGTTGGGCTATCTTCTCAAAGATGGGTAAGACATGTTTGCCATTGATACTCACATCCTATTAATAGACAAAGTGAGTGCTCCCTGCAGTTCTGGACAGAGAAAATGACAAAATTCACGGTGGCAAGCTACATGCTGATATACTGTATGGACAACTCTTACCATCATCTATACAGGAAACAGAGGAAGAGTAGCCCAGACAAACCCTTTAGGACGTAGTTGTCTATGAAGAGCAATAAGCTTATGGACTGATAATTTTTAAAGTTATCTGTAGATAGTGCTGATAACATGAATGATAACCAGTAGGCAATTATATTGCGGTAAGTGCACAGTGATCAGCCAGTTGATTTTGCAAGTGCTAATGAATACTGGTTTGGCAAAGGTAAACTTTACATCTATATGTAAGAGAGCGTGAGGCGCTCCAGAGAATGCAAGGAACTTTCATAGTTGGAGAAACAAGGAACTGCAGATGAAATTTTGAGTAAAGTACAAAGTGTTGGAGGAACTCAGCAATCCAGGAAATGGAGGAAATGGAGAGATGACACTTTGGGTCAGGGCCCTTCTTCTGACTGAACTTGAATAGTTGTATGGTTTAAACTGAGAACATCTGATCTGATTAAGTTCCCATGAGAAGTTTCACATGTGAGAAGGCCAGAAGATGAAGCAGAGACCATCAATGCCATCTATATGCAGCTCTGACCTGCCCCTAATTACCTCACTGTCTTCCATTGAGATATGGCACTGCATTCACATACTACTCATGAGCTGTTGATCAATTACTTATTGTAACCTCAAAGCTATGAATGCAAAGACACTTTTTTTGTGCTGGTCCTAATAGAAATACAGCAGAAAATCCTGGCCAAAACACAGCAGCTCAAGCAGCGTATTTGGAGAGAGAAACAAACGTAACGTTTTTTTTATCCGCAGGATTGGAAAGAAAATTAAAGATAAAATTAATTTTAAGGTGTGGATGATGGAAGGGCTGAGCTGGTGCTGGTGGAGGAGAGAGAACAAAAGAAAATATAAGGGATAGGGTAAAGATCAGGAAACTTTTAAGATTAGAAGTGGTGGGGTGGTGCAAGGCAAAAGAGGATGATAACAGCACAAATAAACAAAATAAAATAGCAAAACCATGATCTGCAATTGTTGAAATCAAATTGAATCCAGAAAGTTGCAACATGTCTGGTTGAAATATATCGTGTTGTACCTCAAGGTTACACTGAACTTATTTAGAACTGTGTATGAGGCTGAATGCAGAGGGGTAAGAGTGAAATTTGGATGGAAAAAGTGATAGCCATCGGGTGCGTAGGGCCATGCTTGTGGGATGAATGGAGGTGCATCCACAATATGTGCTCAGTTTTCTCACATGGAGGGGAGTACATCTTGAGCAGCAAACACTAAATGTAAGTAGAACACAGTAGGGCAAAAGATACTGCAGATGCTGGTATCTTGAGCAAAAAACTAACTTCTGGAGGAACTCAACTGGTCAGGCAGCATCTGTGGTGGGAAATCGTCAGATGGGCTTGGGTTGGGATCCTTCTTCAGACCGACCTTCCCCAGTCTGAAGAAGATCCTGACCTGAAACATCTTACAAAGCAGGAAGCATAAATGGAAATCCAGAAAAGCTAATCTTGATCTGCAAATATTAAGTTGAACCAAGTCCACAAAATGTGTGTGTATGCTTGCATGTTCAACTCGTGTAGACAAATGTTTTATTTTCCTGAGCTGTCTAAAATTCACTGGCTAAAGAAAGAAGCACTTTCGATTTAATGACTGAGGATGACTTGGGAGGGAGTGAGGTAGAGGATAAACAATATTTAGTTAATCATGGGGGAGTGGGAAGTGGACCTATACATCGAGCATGCTATCTTGAATAAGAAGTCCTGAGCAGCATGGATTCTGCTTCTTTCTGACCTTCATCAATTTTGGCTTGTCAAACTGTCGATGTATTCTAAAAAGCATTTGATCACAATTTTATACATCGTTCACTCTTCTCACACTGATGTTCTACTGCAGCTATCGAATCGCTCAATTAAAAATACCTTCGCAAGAAAACATTTTGTTATTACGCAGATTGGGAAGGTCTGAAAAGCTGCTCAAGCCTTTGCCCTTCAAAATAAATCCCAAAGGAGTGCCAGCTGAATTGCTTTTCCTTCTTTGGCTACGGTTAACATAGACTTAGCAAAGTCTATTTTGCTCCTGTATTCGCAGCCCCTTGGGCTTATTTTGACTTTCAATAAGATTGTGATTGATTTTCGATTTCAAGTTCATGTTCCTACATGCGCCCTATATTCCTGGATTCTCAGAGTGTTCAATCATCAGCCTTAAATATACGAAACAACCTAACATCTACAACCATAAGTGGAACAGAAAATTCTAAAGATTTAAACACCCAAATAATGAAAAGGAGAGTAAAGGAATGGCGAAGATAGACACAAAATGCTGGAGTAACTCAGCGGGTCACGCAGCATCTCTGGAGAAAAGGAATAGGTGACATTTTGGGTCAGAACCCTTCAGACTGAGAGTCAGGGAAGAGGGAAACTAGAGGTATGAAAAGGTACAGGAATGGTGATTCCTGTAGGTAAAGCTAAAGAAATGGCAATTGACTAAGAATCTGATTTTTCTTCCCTATAGTTTTCAAAACTTTCAACTTCAATCCTGAAGCCTAATTATTGAACTGAATTTTAACAGGGCTGCCACGATTTGGTCACCCCCCAATTTTTTTGATTCCGAGGTCATTATGTGATGTAAAATTCCAAGATAATTTTGTGATATAAAATGGTAGCTGGTCATTAGCTACTCAGAACGCTCAATTACAACATACCTATAAATGAACCCTGAAGATTAAATTGTAAAAGAAGGGATTTTTTCGTAACTTGTCACAGCCAATACCACACCACTGGCCATGGTTATTCGAGTCTCCAATGTGTTCCCTTCCGTTGACTTCGAGCCCTGAAATGTGAGCTTTCATCTCAAGTTCATACTCACGGATCTCTTGGTGTGTTTAATAAATTCAGTCTCATTTTTTTTTAATGACAAAGAATAAAACAACGAAAGCAGCAAGATCATGAAAATTTCAGTGGAGCTCCATGCAGCTAAATGAGGACTTCACCTTAGGATCTGCCATTTAATCCTAATTGTGGGGAGAGTACACATCGAAAGGAAGATTAATAGCCTTTAGTAAATTAAAAAGAATGATAAGTAGTATCCCATTCCCTAATAATTACAGCCAAAGTGCCTATGAACTACAAACATTGCCAGGCAGGGCACCATTAGAGCAGGAGGCAGCTTGGCGAGTATATTCTGGAGGAATGAGACAAAGCTCTTTTAAGACTGCTGATGGTAGAATTTTTAACTCCATACATAAATCTTCTTAAGATCACTTTTAGTTTTAATTATTACGATGCAAATCTTGGCTGCTACCCCAAATGCTGAGCAAGCACCAACATTTGTGATTGACTGAATTCCATGAAGAAAAATCAATCTAATTTAATAATTAAATAGGAATACACATAATACTTTATTGTGTGCAAAACAGAATTCTTGAATGTCGGCCTGAGGGAATATTAAACTTTAACGCCCGTTCTATTGGAATAGAAGCATCCTGATATTAATTTAAGTTTTAGCTTGCCATCAGAATATGTTCATTCATCAAATGGACCTTCCTGGGACATGCACCTCATGCCTCAAAGAGGATCACAATACACATACTGCCACGTTGATTAGTCATATACTGTATCTGGTTCAGGAGCTGGCTGATTTTAATTTCCAAAATGAGAATGTGAATGGGTGATTGGTTACACCAGTTTTACCCAAGATGAAAATCAACACGTGTAGGTCACCTCTCAGCCTTTTTGAATCCTTTTGAATGGTAGATGATTGTGTCCAACTGTGGCTCTGGTGTGTTGGAACTCATGTTTGGATTAGTTTAGTGATGAAGGCAGGAGAATGGGGTTGAGATGGAAAGACAGACTAACCATGATTGAATGGCGGAGTGGACTTGATGGGCCGAATGGCCTAATTCTGATCCTATAACTTATGGACATGAGATACAGCGTGGAAACAGGCCCTCTGGTCTACCGAGTTCGTGCCGACCAGCGATCACCCGTACACTAGTTCTATCCTACACACTAGGGATGACTTACGGAAGCTAATTAACCGACAAACCTACATGTCTTTGAAATGTGGGAAGAAACCGGATTACCTGGAGGAAACCCATATGGTCACAGGGAGAATGTACAAACTCCATACAGAGAGCACCCATAGTCAGGATGAAACCTTGAACTCTGGTGCTGTAAGGCTGCAACCCTACTGCTGTGGCACGGTGCTGCTCAATGTGATTAGCAGTGAAGGGCCGTACGGATTTACTCTGTTGCATGTTCAAGGGACATCACCTGCAGTGTAATCACTATTACTGTATAATAGGTCAACTACCATCATCAGCTACCATTTAAATTTAATAGCTGACTCGAAGCAGATCAATTCCATAGTTGGGCAAAAAGGCATCCTTGTACTTGTCTGGTTCCTGTCACAAGCCTGGCTCTGGGACCAGAGGCAATAGTCTCAGAATAAAAGGATATAACTTTAGAAAGGAGATGTGGAGGAATGTCTTCAGTCTGAGGGTGGTGAATCTGTGGAATTCATTGCCACAGCAGGCTGAAGGGCTTATGGGGAAAAGGCAGGAGAATGGGGTTGAGAGGAGACCATAGATCAGCCATGATTGAATGGCGGAGTAGACTTGATGGTCTGAATGGCCTAATTCAGCTCCTATAACGTATAAGCTTATGATCTTAGAACACCGTAATATAGAGGAAATGTAGCAACCAATTTATTCCAGCAAGTTCCCACAAGCAAATGTAATGGTCAGATAATGCCTCATGTGATGTTTCTGGACTGTGGGAAGATTTCCCTTGCCCTTCCAACAGTACATGAAACTGGTGAACCTCCTCTGCACCCTCTCCAATGAAAACACATCCTTCTCATAGTGTGGAGCCAACAACCACACATTGTACTCCATCTGTGGTCCAAACAATGTTTTACTAAGCTGTACCAAAACCTTCTTGCTCTGGTATTTCGTGCATTAGCCAATGAAGGTTAGTGTGCCAGATACCTTGTTCACCACCTTACCTACCTTGCTACCACCTTCACACACAGTGCAAGTCTGATCTGCACTTGAGATCGCTTGCTGGTATATCTGCTGCATGCCCAGCAACTTAACTCTCTACTGCTTTAGATTTTAGATTTTAGAGATGCAGCGTGGAAGCATGTGCTTCAGCCCAAAAGTCCATTCTGACCCATGATCGCCCTGTACACTAGCACTATCCTACACACCAGGGACAATTTACAATTTACAGAAGCCAATTAACCTACAAACCTATATGTCATTGGAGTGTGGGACGAAACCGGAGCACCCGGAGAAAACACACATGGTCACGGGGACAGCATATAAACTACATATAGACAGCGCCTGTGGTCAGGATGGAACCCAGGTCTCTGGCGCTGTAAGGCAGTAACTCTACCGCTGTGCCACTGTGCTGCCATACTTGTTCCAGGTCATTCTAAGACAGGAATCAGCTTCCATTCTGACAGTGCTAATATCCCTGATGTGAGTGAGCTGACAATGTGTGTCAAAACAGTGTTGGGGCAGAGTAACTCAGCGGGACAGGCAGCATCTCTGGAGGGAAGGAATGGGTGACGTTTCGGGTCGGGACCCTTCTTCAGACCCGTCTCGACCTGAAATGTCAACCTTCTCTCCAGAGTTGCTGCATGTCCCACCGAGGTACTCCAGCGTTTTGTATCTATCTTTGGTTTAAACTAGCATCTGCAGTTCCTTCCGACTCATTGGGGCAGAGTGTTAGGATCCACAAGGTGAACCCTGGTGACCATCTATGACCTTCTCAGTTGCACAGAACTCCAGTGTGGCTGATCCCCTGCAGGGACTACAGCAAATTCAAGTGGTTGTGGGATTAGTGTGAGGTCCAAGTGCAGACTGCAGCTTCGGCAGTGCACAATCTACTCCAATATGTACTCAAGATCCCAGATGCTCTAAGCAATTGGTTTTCAGACACAATTCATTCTGCAGCACATACTGCCACACTGCACAATTGAATTTCAATGCTGTTTCTTTTAATTCAAATTAGTTTCCTCTGTATTGATGTTCAGATAAATTTGGCAAAGTGAGGAATTACTGTAGTGTTTTACAATCAATCATAATCTTTCATGATTTGTCTTTTCTTCTGGCTTTGGTGCCTGATTAGAATATAAAGCTATTAGCAGAATGGAATATAGCAAAGCTGTAGACTGCTGCAAGAGAATTTCTTGTCATGCAAAATAAAGCATTTTGAATCATAAAATTAGAAAACATCTCTATCCGTTGTATGTTTGCTGGTAGGGAAGGAGCTACCTATCCTCATCTCACCTTCCAGTAATGGGTTGTGTTGGCTTGCATGTTATAGCTCTTCGCACTGATATCCAAATACCTTTAAACATGATAGCTATTTTTGCCTCGGTCATCTTTTCAGGTGATGAGTTCCTGACCCCTAAAAACACACTGGATTTTATTTCTCCCCTTGACTGCTGCATAATGTTTGTACGACGTGATTTGCCAACATCAAATATGTGTCCCTGGGTTTTGATCCCTTTGCTAAGGGAAACAGGAACTTCCTTTTTGCCCATCTCGTTCCTCCACACCGCTACTTCTTAGGAGGAGAAATCAAGTGGCAGCTCAAACGACAGCGAGGCATCCTTCCCGGAGGAGCTCAACTTTGATAGGGAGAACACTGATGTGCCTTCTCGTGCCCTCATAGCCCCCAATGCTATTGTAATCTCAGTCACTGAGGTGAATATCAGAAGGTGTTTCAGGAAGGTGAACCCTCGGAGAGCATCTGGACCTGATGGTGTACCTGGTCGTATTCTCAAAGCCTGTACAGACCAATTGCCTGAGATTTTTATGAACATTTTCAACCTCTCATTACTGAGGTCTGAGGTTCACACCTGCTTTAAAAGGACATCAATAATACAAGGAGATTAAGGTGACATGCCTCAACGACTACCGACCAGTCGCACTAACATCCGTGGCGATAGATTTTGAGTAGTTGTTTATAGTGCATGTTAACTCTTACCTCAGCAAGAACCTGGACACACTACAATTTGCCTATTGCCACACTAGGTCAATGGGGGATGCAATCTTACTGGCTCACCATTCTGCACTGGACCACTTGGACAATACAAACACAAACATCAGGCTGTTGCTCGTTGAACACCTGTATCTCCTCCAAACATGTTACCAAACTCAGGATACTGGGTCTCTGCACATCTCTTTGCAACTGGATCCGCAACTTCCACGCCTACAGAACATAATGGGTACGAATTGGCAACAACCACCTCCTCCTCGATAATGATCAGCACAGGGGCATCTCAAGGCTGCATGCTCAGCCCCCTGCTCTACTCTCTCTATACCAATGACTGACAATTCTCTGACAACACCGCCATTGTTGCACGAATTATGTCTGTCTCTCCCTCTCTCTCTTTTTTTTTTTTTTTCTTTTCAAAAACTTTATTCGACACACTCATATGATACAACACATCAATACATAATCAAAAAATACATTATATCAAAACAAATCATTACAGTACAACAGTGCATTCATTATTTACGATACTCTCAACCCCACGTGGTGACCAGCGCCCACGGAAGGCCTCCAGATTCCCCGTGGACACCACGTGTTCCCTCTCCAGGGACACCCGTGCACGGATGTACACCCGGAAGAGGGGCAGGCAGCCAACTCTAGCCTCACCATTGACCGCCCGCTGGCTGGACCCACAAATGGCCATCTTGGCCAAGCCCAGGAGCAAACCGACAGGGAGGTCCACACACCCCCACTTGGCTCTCCCCACACCCTGCCTTGTGCCCAAACACTAGAATCGTGGGATTAAAATGCAACCAGAACTTGAGGAACAACCCCTTCAGATATTGGTACAGGGGCAGTAGCCTCGCACACTCCATGTACATGTGGAACACGGTCTCTTCCTCGCCACAGAAAATACACGCGGCGGACGAGCCCGTGAACCTACTCAAAAGTTTATTACAAACCACCGCTCCGTGCAACAGTCTCCACCCCAGGTCCCCAATGTAAAGGAGGACAACTCCCTCATAGAAGGACCCCCACTGGGGACCTCCCCCGCCTTCAGGTGGTAACACCGTCCACCATGGTGTGTCAGGACTGGAAAAGAAGGCAAGGAGGTGCAGAATGTGCAGGAACATTCGGTACAGTGTGCGTCTCTTCGCATCACCTCTGCTCGACACCCGCCATGACTGGGCGAGGACCGGCCATTCCCGCAGCCGCAACATCCCCCTCCCCTCGTGGAGCAACACGCTGGCTGAAAACAGCCAAATTCCTCACTCTGAGCACATCCCGGTAGAAAACAGGCAAACCCCTTAGGGCGAGTCGACTGATGCCCGCCACCGGGAGCTGCGAGACCCCCCCTAGGCAACGACCCCGAAGAAAAAAGTACGTGGCCAGAGCGTGCCATCTGGGGGGGTTCTCTACATACATATACCGCCGCGGAGTCCTGAGACGGAGAGCCGCCACCTGGGTACGCACGCATACCAAGGACTGACCGCCCTCCTCTAACGGGAGACTCAGGACCGCTGCAGAGACCCAGTGCTTCCTATTTCCCCAAAAGAAATCTACCAGCTTCTTCTGTAGAGCATTTACAAATATGGAAGGTGGGACAAGAGTAGCCAGCCGGTACCATAACATGGAGGCCACCAGCTGATTTATGACCAGCATCCTCCCCTGAAAGGAAAGAACTCCAAGCAGGCCCGACCAGCGCCCCAGCCGGGCAACCACTTTCATCTCCAACTCCTGCCAGTTCGCCGGCCAAGCATCCTCAGTGGGACTCAGGTAAACCACCAGATAGAGGAGATGTGTGGTGCTCCACACATACCTTACCATCTCCTCCCGGCAGGGAATCCACCTGCCACTGACCCACTAAAAGACCAGAGCACTTACTCCAGTTAATCCTGGCAGAAGATGCAGCTGAGAAAATCTCCTGGCAGTCACGCATCCTCCGCAGGTCACCAGGATCAGTGAACATAAGAAGTACATCATCTGCATACGCCAAAAGAACCACCTCCACCCTCAGGCCAGGTAAGGCCAGGCCTGTCAACCTCCTCCGAAGAAGACACAGGAACGGCTCCACACAGACCGAGTACAACTGACCCGACATGGGGCACCCCTGACGGACCCCCCTCCCAAAATGAAAGGGAGCCAACAACGCACCATTAACCTTCACAAGGCACTCCGCTGCAGCGTACAAAAGCCGGACCCGGGCCACAAAATGCGGTCCAATTCCAAACGCTTGCAACGTCCCGAATAGGTAATCATGCTCTACCCTATAAAAGCCTTCTCCTGATCAAGAGACAGAAAAGCAGCTGACTGACCAGTACCCTGAACTAGATGAATCAGGTCCCGAACCAGGTGGATGTTATCCTGAATGGACCGGCCAGGGACTGTATAGGACTGGTCAGGATGAATCATTTGAGACAGCACAGAGCCCAGGCGATTTGCCATTGCCCGTGCAAATACTTTATACTCTGTACATAGGAGAGAGACCGGCCTCCAGTTCTTCAACAAGCGGAGTTCGCCCTTCTTGGGCAGCAAGACAACAACTGCCCTGCGCCATGAGAGGGGCATCTCCCGGTCGCCAGACTCTCCCCCAGAACTACCATGTAATCACCCCCCAGGATATCCCAGAAAGCTCTGACAAACTCTACCGTCAACCCATCCAGCCCGGGGGACTTACCCTTCCTGAGCTGATACAATGCACGAGTCAACTCCTCCAAAGATAAGGGGCCATCAAGAAGATCGGCCACCTCCCTATCAACAGTCGGTAGACCCTCCCACAAGTCCTGCTGAGCCTCCCCACTGAATCCACCTGCGGAGAACAGGGACCCATAAAAGGACCTGACCACAGCACTGATCCTCTCGGGATCAGTGACAGAGGAGCCATCATCTGCGAGCAGCTCTACGAGCTGTTTGCGTGCTCCCCGCCCTTTCTCCAGAGAGAAAAAGAAAGGCGAAGCTCGGTCCAGATCTTGCATCATCTGGACCCGCGACCTCACTAAAACGCCTCGGGACCGCTCAAGCAGCAGGTTCCTCAAGGCTTCCTTCTTCTCCTGAAACTCTCCCCATTCACAGGAGTCATCACCAACCCGACCCAGGCGAGACTCTGCGCCCAGTAGCTCCCTCTCAAGCCTCTCGACCGCGGAGTCCCGCCGTCCGGTCGACCCCCACGTATACTCCTTACAAAAGAGACGGATGTGAGCCTTCCCCACGTCCCACCACTGCCTATGGGAAGAGAAGCACCTCTGCCTCTCCCTCCACTTCACCCAAAACCGACTGAATGACTCCCGGAAACACCGATCCTCCAGCAGCCGGTTGTTAAAGTGCCAGTATGCGGACCCAGCCCGAGTGCGCGCCGGATTAAAGTCCACACGCACCAGACAGTGGTCCGAACACGGCACCAACCACATTGAGGCCGCTGAGACACGGGAAACAAACGCTCGGGAAATGTATATTCGATCAATACGGGAACCACCTCCCTCAGACCTCCGCGAAAAAGCAGTGGAATCCGGGTGGAGGTTCCGCCACGCATCAACCAGCTCAAAGGAGTCAATCAAACCTCTCAGCTTCTTCGCTACAACTCTCTCTCTGAGGAACACCAAAAAGTCCCCAAACTGGCTCTTCTCAGTCAGGAAGATCACTACCCTTGTTGCCAAGGATAGCCTCGAGAGTCTTAATCAAAACTGGCAGATCAGCCCACCGTCTTCTAGCAGCATCCATTTTTGTTCTGGTGGTACGGCTTATTTTTAGGAATTCTCGAACCTCACGGATATCACTTGCATGAGACTCGGCCTTGGAGCCTGGGCACTCGGTCAACTCACTCGCACCTGCAACAACAAGCTCAACACCACAATGGTCAAGGTCGTTGTCAGAAATCGAAAGACCAGAACTCTCAGAAAGTTCGTTAACTCCACTACTCAAACTGGCCTTATCACTCTCCCCCTCCTCCAGCAAGCCACCACCCCCAGGATCAATGCCGGGGAAGGGTCCTGAAACCACTGACTGCAACAGGCAGCCCATTGGATGGCTGGGCACCTGCACTCTACCATCACCCTCTACGTCTGGGCCTGGGGAAGAAAAAACACTAGGCACCCCCAGGGCCTGTGATACACTGGCACCCCCAGAATCTGAAAGGAGATCATCACCCGAACTAGCCCCGACCTCCACAGCACCTATAGCATCCCCTCCACTGGCAACACCCAGAGGCTCTCCACTTTCTTTTAAACTCTCCACTACCAACTCAGCCGGCGATGCAGCACACCCCCCATTACCTCCACTGGCTCTGATGAGGAGCACAGACTGGTACACCACTGCCCCCGACCCACCCCACTCGGGCTGACTCTGCTCATCCCCCGTCTCTGGGGCACACTACTAAGGGCGCCTACCCCATCATCTGGCGTGCCAACACCCTCAATAGGCCTCTGAAACGAGGGGACCTCCTCCGACCCAGAGGACACACACCCAGGGGAGCTAACCTCACCACCCGATGAGATAACTCCCTCGGAGGGCCCCTGAGATGAAGGGACATCCACCCGCCCATAGGACACAACTTCAGAGGAATTAACCCCATCACCCGGTCTTGTAATCCCCGCGGAAGATCCCTGAAATGGAGGCTCACCCTCCAACCCGGAAGACACCAGTTCTTGACCACCAACCACATCAGTGGTAGAAGGTCTGGAAAAAGTCGTCCCCCTAACTTTGAACTCACGCCCTTGCTCTTCCTCGCTAGGCCCAAACCTCCTTTTTGTCCCACTAGCATGCGGCGGTACGGTGACCTCCATAAAGGAAGGGTCTTCCTCCTCCACACTACCCCCAGCCACTTTACCACCCGCATGATTTACCATCCCTACCCCCACCTGAACCACCTCAGCTCCTTGCTGGGCCACGGCAAGTGCACTCTGGACCTCACTGGAGCTGACAGGCGCCCCTTGAGTGGTCTCAGATTGCGTTGGACTCACTTGATTGGGCTTTTTCCTCCTCCTCTTCTTCTTCTGCACCTCCCAATTCCCCTCCCCCTCTTCATCCTCCCCCTGCGCCTCACCATCAGCCACCACCACCTCCACAGGTTCAGGACGTAGGGGGTGGGGGCCATCTCTGCCCCGGGTCCCCAAGGCAGACCTTGCAGACCCAGATGGGCTATCACTGCCGCCCCGGATCACCGAGGCAGATCTAGCAGCCCTAGCCAGGTCAGCAGTACCACCCCGTGCCACCGAGGCATGACGAGCCACCCTGGATGGGCCAGCAGTGCATTCCTGGGCCGCTGCACTAGAACTTCTAGCAGCGACCCCGTGAAGAAGACACTCCCTACGGAGATGTCCAAATTCACTGCACGCATGACACCGTGCCTTTCCCCAACTCCAATGCACTGTTCTAGGGAGACCCTTACACTCCACCTCGAAGCTCCCCTCCGCGCCTTCGCCCTCACCCACCTTCATGAACACCCTCCTCTTGAAACTGAAGATCCCTTTCCTCCGGGTCCCCCCCGGGGTGCATGAGCCTAAAGCACAAGCGACTTTGAGTCCTTGAAAAGCGCTATATAAATATAATGTATTATTATTATTATTAGACCGCACCTCCCCAAACTTAGACAGGTGTGGAATAAGTGTTGCATCCGAAATATATGTGGGGCAACTCCGCAGGAGAACCGGTCTCACCCTGGATACCCACGGATCCACCTGTATGTGGACCCCCCCCCACTGAGATCACCCACTCCAACGCTATGGCCACATCCTCCCGGGTCTTTAGTATCATCTCCACCTTTCCTCTTTCGAGCTCGGAAGAGACAATAGACCGCCCCCCAAGAAGGTCATTCATGGCCTTTGTAATTGCTCCCCTGGACATCTGGGGCCCAGTTTGGACCGAGATACCAAAACCCCGCCAATCCAAGTCAACATAAGGCTCATACTCATATGGCCTCGCATCCGCCGCTGATGCCACCCCTGCGTAGCTCCAGTTCTTCGGCCGCGCCCCAGCCATCGCCATCCTGACAGAGGCACAAACCAGCTCCAGGCAGCCCAGCAGCTCAGCTCCACATTAAGTCCCAGAGACAGTCACAGTCAAAGACAAGTAGCAGAAATCAGAAGCCTCCAGCTGAAGCAGGAAAGTCCCCAAGTTCGTCCACAGCCGAGAGCAGCTCTTGGGAAGCTCTATCCCAATCTTGCCGGAAGCAAAAGTACCATCTTCACATTAAGCCAGGCAGCCACCTGTGCAAAATTACTTAAGGGCAGAGAAACGGTGCTAAAAAAACGACAAAAACACCACAATCTTCGTACCCTCGATCTCCAGGCACTCTTGGCAGTCCGCCAACGACAACCGCACCCTCGACAATGGAGAGAAAACTCAGGAATTTTCACACTCGTGGAGGATTCCTAGAGCAGAGGAAAGTTTCAACAGTCCAACGATAAGTTAAACTATGAAGCCCCTCTGCCTCTGTTCCTTCTCCATCGACAAAATCCTTGAAAGGCTGCTTCAAACCCTCTCAACTGCAGAGCTGAAAAAGCACAGCCTCTCTCTCTTTTTTTTTATTTTTTTAAACTTTTCAAAAAACTTTATTCAACACACTCAATGATACATCACATCAATACATAATCAAAAGATACATTATATCAAAACACATCCTTATAGTACAACAGTACATTCAATATTTATTATACTCTCCACCCCACATGGTGACCATCGCCCACGGAAGGCCTCCAGAGTCCCCATGGACACCGCATATTCCCGCTCCAGGGACACCCGTGCACGGACGTACGCCCGGAAGAGGGGCAGGCAGCCAACTCTCGCCTCACCATCGACCGCCCGCTGCCTGGACCCACGAATGGCCATCTTAACCAGGCCCAGGAGCAAACCGACAGGGAGGTCCCACCCCCCCACTTGGCTCTCCCCACACCCTACCTTATGCCCACACACTAGAATCGTGGGACTAAAATGCAACCAGAACTTAAGGAACAACCCCTTCAGATATTGGTACAGGGGCAGTAACCTCTCACACTCCATGTATACGTGGAACACGGTTTCTTCCTTGCCACAGAAAATACACGCGGCGGACGAACCCGTGAACCGACTCAAAAGTTTATTACAAACCACCGCTCCATGCAACAGTCTCCACCCCAGGTCCCCAATGTAAAGGGGGACAACTCCCGTATAGAAGGACCCCCACCAGGGACCCCCCCCACCGTCAGGTGGTAACACCGTCCGCCAAGGTGTGTCAGGACGGGAAACAAAGGCAAGGAGGTGCAGAATGTGCAGGAACATCCTATACAATGTGCGTCTCTTCGCATCACGAAACGGTATGCTGATCATCTCAGAAAGGCAGCTCAGGTTGTGTGGAGCCGGTGCCCGAGATATATCCCGGAGCCTAGGCCCGATGAGCAGATCTGACGGAGCAATTGAAAGCTCAGCCAGAACCACTCTAGGCGCTCGCCTCTCCTCGACACCCGCCATTACTGGGCGAGGACCGGCCACTCCCGCAGCCGCACTATCCCCCTCCCCTCGTACAACAACACGCTGGCTGAAAACAACCAAATTCCTCACTCTGATCACATCCCGGTAGAAAACAGGCAAACCCCTTAGGGCGGGTCTACTGATGCCCGCCACCGGGAGCCGTGAGACCCCCCTAGGCAACGACCACGACGAAAAAAATACGTGGCCAGAGCGTGCCATCTGGGGGGGTTCTCTACATACATATACCTCCGCAGAGTCCTGAGACGGAGAGCCGCCACCTGGGTACGCACGCATACCAAGGACTGGCCGCCCTCCTCTAACGGGAGACTCAGGACCGCTGCAGAGACCCAGTGCTTCCTATTTCCCCAGAAGAAAATCTACCAGCTTCTTCTGAAGAGCATTTACAAATATGGAAGGTGGGACAAGAGTAGCCAGCCGGTACCATAACATAGAGGCCACCAGCTGATTTATGACCATCACCCTCCCCCGAAAAGAAAGAACTCCAAGCAAGCCCGACCAGCGCCCCAGCCGGGCAACCACCTTCGTCTCCAACTCCTGCCAGTTCGCCGGCCAAGCATCCTCAGTGGGACTCAGGTAAACCCCCAGATAGAGGAGATGTGTGGTGCTCCACACATACATTTCCATCTCCTCCGGCAGGGAATCCACCTGCCACTGACCCACTAAAAGACCAGAACACTTACTCCAGTTAATCCTGGCAGAAGATGCAGCTGAGAAAATCTCCTGGCAGTCACGCATCCTCCGCAGGTCACCAGGATCAGTGAACATAAGGAGGACATAATCTGCATACGCTGAAAGAACCACCTCCAACCCCGGCCCAGGTAGGGCCAGGCCTGTCAACCTCCTCCGAAGAAGACACAGGAACGGCTCCACACAGACCGAGTACAACTGACCCGACATGGGGCACCCCTGACGGACCCACCTCCCAAACTGAAAGGGAGCCAACAACGCACCATTAACCTTCACCAGGCACTCCGCTGCAGCGTACAGAAGCCGGACCCGGGCCACAAAATGTGGTCCAAATCCAAACGCTTGCAACGTTCCGAATAGGTAATCATGCTCTACCCTATCAAAGCCTTCTCCTGATCAAGAGACAGAAAAGCAGCTGACTGACCAGTACCCTGAACTATATGAATCAGGTCCCTAACCAGGTGGATGTTATCCTGAATGGACCTGCCAGGGACTGTATAAGACTGGTCAGGATGAATCATTTGAGACAGCACAGGGCCCAGGCGATTTGCCATTGCCCGTGCAAATACTTTATACTCTGTACATAGGAGAGATACCGGCCTCCAGTTCTTCAACAAGCGGAGTTCACCCTTCTTAGGCAGCAAGACAACAACTGCCCTACGCCACGAGAGGGGCATCGCCCCGGCCGCCAGACTCTCCCCCAGAACTACCATGTAATCACCCCCCAGGATATCCCAGAAAGCTCTGACAAACTCTACCGTCAACCCATCCACCCCGGGTGACTTACCCTTCCTGAGCTGAAACAATGCACAAGTCAACTCCTCCAAAGATAAGGGGCCATCAAGAAGATCGGCCACCTCCCTATCAACAGTCGGTAGACCCTCCCACATGTCCTGCTGAGCCTCCCCGTTGAATCCCCCTGCGGAGAACAGGGACCCATAAAAGGACCTGACCTCCTCACTGATCCTCTCCGGATCAGTGACAGAGGATCCATCATCTGCGAGCAGCTCTACGAGCTGCTTGCAGGCTCCCCTCCCTTTCTCCAAAGAGAAAAAGAAAGGCGAAGCTCGGTCCAGATCTTGCATCATCTGGACCCGTGCCCTCACGAAAGCGCCTCGGGACCGCTCAAGCAGCAGATTCCTCAAGGCTTCTTCTCCTGAAACTCTCCCCATTCACAGGAGTCCTCACCATCCCGACCCAGGCAAGACTCTGCACCCAGTAGCTCCCTCTCAAGCCTCGCGACGGCTGAGTCCCTCCGTCCGGTCGACCCCCACGTATACTCCTTACACAATAGACGAATGTGAGCCTTCCCCACATCCCACCACTGCCTAAGGGAAGAGAAGCACCTCCGCCTCTCTCTCCACTTCCCCCAAAACCGACTGAATGACTCCCGGAAACACCGATCCTCCAGCAGCCGGTTGTTAAAGTGCCAGTACGCGGACCCAGCCCTAGATTGAAGTCCACACGCACCAAACAGTGATCCAAACATGGCACCACCCGCATTGAAGCCTCTGAGACACGGGCAACAAACGCTCGGGAAATATATATTCTGTCAATACGGGAACCACCACTCTCATACCTCCACGAAAAAGCATTGGAATCCGGGTGGAGGTTCCGCCATGCATCAACCAACTCAAAGGATTCAATCATCCCTCTCAACTTCTTCGCTACAGCAGGGGCACACTGAGTACCAGAACGATCTCGCGCCTCAAGTGTGCAATTAAAGTCCCCACCAAGGAAAACACACTCTCCCCTATCAATAGTGCTCAACAGACCAGTCACCTCCTGAATTAGGCCGGCCTGCATCGTACCGGAGCTAGGGGCATACACGTTAATGAAATGCAACGGCATGCCATCCAAGCTCACGGCCAGATGGAGCAACCGTCCTGGCACAACTTCGTTCACTTTTAAAATCGTTGGCAGGAAATTCTGGGCCAACAGAAAAGCCACCCCACTCGAATTCAAGCTGAGATGGCTCATGTAAACCCCCCCCTTCCCACTCCAGTCTCCAGGTAGGTTCATCACTAACAACTGTGTGCGTCTCCTGCAAAAAACACACTGCAAATCTCCCCTCTTTAAGGACTGATAAAAGCTGAAATCTACAAAAACTCGCTCTACTCCCGTTTAAGTTTAATGTTGTGACGGTGAATGTAAAGGCCCACTATATTAAACCCCACCACTCCCCGTAGACACAACAACTTTCTGTCTGAGGAACACCAAAAAGTCCCCAAACTGCCTCTCCTCTAAGTCAGGAAGATCACTCTCCCTGTTGCCAAGAATAGCCTCGAGAGTCTGAATCAAACCTGGCAGATCATCCCACCGCCTTTTAGCAGCCTCCAATCTTGTTCTGATGGAGCGGTTTGTTCTGAGAAATTCTCGAACCGCCTGTATATCACATTCAAGAGACTCGGCCTTGGACCCTGGGCACTCAGCCAACGCACTTGCACCTGCACCACCAGGCTCCACATCACAACGTTCAAGGTCTCTTTCAGTAATTGAACGACCAGAGCTCTCCAAAAGCTCTCCATCCCCACTACCCAAACTTTCCTGTTCACCCTCCCCCTCCTCCAGCAAGAAACCACCCCCAGGATCAATGCCAGGTAAGGGCCCCGAAACCCCCGACTGCAACATGCAGCCCCCTGACTGGCTTGGCACCTGCACGCTACCATCACCCTCCACGCCTGGGCCTGGGGAAGCAAAACCACTAGGCACCCCCAGGGCCTGGGATACACTGACACCCCTAGAAACTAAAGGGAAATCACCACCCGAACTATCCCCGACCTCCACAGCACCTATAGCATCCCCACCACTAGCAACACCCAGAGGCTCTCCTCTTTCTTTTAGCCTCTCCCCTTCCACCTCATCCGGCGATGCAGCACACCCCCCATTACCACCACTGCTCTGATGTGCAGCATAGACTGGAACACCACAGCCCCCGAACCACCCCCCTCAGGCTGACTGCTCATCCCCCATCTCAGGGGCCCCACTACCAGGGGCACATACCCCATCCTCTGGCGTTCCATCACCCTCAAGAGGCCTCTGAAACGAGGGGACCTCCTCCGACCCAGAGGACACACCCCCAGGGGAGCTCACCTCACCACCCGATGAGATAACTCCATCGGAGGGCCCCTGAAATGAAGGGCCAGCCACCCGCCCAGTGGACACAACTCCAGCGGAATCAACCCCATCACCCGGTCTTGCAATCCCCGTGGAAGATCCCTGAAATGGAGGCTCACCCTCCAACCCGGAAGACACCAGTTCTTGACCACCAACCACATCAGTGGTGGAAGGTCTGGAAAAAGTCATCCACCTAACTTTGGACTCACGCCCTTGCTCTTCCTCGCTAGGCACACTCTGGACCTCACTAGAGCTGACACGCACCCCTTGGGTGGTCTCAGATTGCGTTATACTCTCTAGATGGCCCTTTCCCCTCCTCCTCCTCGACTTCTTCACCTCCCACTTCCCCTCCCTGTCTGCATCCTCCCCCTCTCCACCCTCTCCCTCCACCTCACCATTAGCCACCACCACCTCCACAGTCTCAGGAGACAGGGGCCGGAGGCCTTCCCCGCCCCGGGTCCCCAAGGCAGAACTTTCAGACCCAGATGGCCTAACACTTCCGCCCCGGATCCCCGAGGTAGAGCTAGCCGCCCTAGCCAGGTCAGCAGTGCCGCCCAGCGCCACCGAGGCATGATGTACCACCCCGGATGGGCCAGCATTGCAATCCTGGGCCGCTGCACTAGAACTTCTAGCAGCGACCCCGCGAGAAAGACACTCTTTACGGAGATGTCCAAATGCTCCACACGTATGACACCGTGCCTTCACCCAACTCCAATACACGGTTCTACGGAGACCCTTACAATCCACCTCAAAGCTCCCCTCCCCGCCTTCACCCTCACCCACCTTCATAAACACCCTCCTCTTAAAACTCAAGATCCCTCTTTCCTCCGGATCCCCCCCGAGGTGCCTGAGCCTAAAGCACTTAGACCTCACCTCCCCAACCTTAGACAGGTGTGGCATAAGTGCAACATCCGGAATATACGTGGGGCAACTCCGCATGAGAACCGGTCTCACCCTAGATAACCACGGATCCACCTGTAATTGGATCCCCCCCACTGATATCCCCCTCTCCAACACCATTGCTACACCCTCCCGGGTCTTTTATATCATCTCCACCTTTCCTCTTTCAAGCTCGGAAGAGACAACAGCCCGCCCCCCAATAAGGTCATTCACGGCCTTGGTAATTACTCCCCTTGACATCTGGGGCCCAGTTTGGACCGAGATACCAAACTTGCCCCAATCCAAGTCCACATAAGGCTCATACTCCAATGTCCTCGCATCCGCCTCTGATGCCGCCACTGCGTAGCTCCGGTTCTTCGGCCGCGCCCCAGCCATCGCCATCCTGACAGAGGCACAACCAGCTCCAATCGACCCAGCAGCTCAGCTCCACGTTAATTCCCGCAAACAGTCACAGTCAAGCAAGTAACAGAACTCAGAAGCCTCCAGCTACAGCCAGAAAATCCCCAAAGACGTCCACAGCCGAGAGCAGCTTTTGGGAAGCTCTATCCCATTCTTGCCGGACTCAAAAGTAGCATCTTCACATTAAGCCCGGCATCCGCCTGAGCAAAATGACTTTAGGGCATTCCCTCGATCTCCAGGCACTCTTGGCAGTCCGCCAACGACAACCGCACCCTCAACAATGGAGAAATATCTCCGGAATGTTCGCACTTGTGGAAGATTCCTAGAGCAGAGAAAAGTTTCACCAGTCCAACAATAAGTTAAACTATGAAGCCCCTCTGCCTCTGTTCCTTCCCCATCGACAACGTCCTTGAAAAGCTGTTTGAATCCTTCTCAACTTCAGAGCTGAAAAAAAACACAGCCTCTCTCTCTCTCTCTCTCTCTCTCTCTCTCTCTCTCTCTCTCTCTCTCTCTCTCTCTCTCTCTCTCTCTCTCTCTCTCTCTCTCTCTGTCTGTCTGTCTCTCTCTCCCTCTCTCTCTCTCTCTGTCTCTGTCTGTCTGTTTCTCTCTCTCTCTCGCTCATATATACCATGGTCAAGGCTCAAGCTGCAGTTTAACAGGTATTTTATACAATTTTATCATATTCTCCCAGCTTTTATGCCTTGTATAATAAAGGTAAGTATCCTATGTCTTTTTTACCACCTTATTGGCATGAACAGCTACCTACGCATACACTGCAAGGCTCATCTGTTCCTCAAATTGTCTGTTTCCTCCGGTTTATTGCACATTACTTTTCTACACCTTCCCAAATGTATTGCAAAACGAGGTTCTTATGAAATTATTCATATGAAAGTGTCCCGGCTTTCCTTTAAAGAAGGTAGAATTCACAGAAGAATTCTGGATGTTGTTTTTGATTGAAGAATAAGCATTGTGTCTCTGTGTCAGAGTGCTTTCATTCACACTTGAATTGGTGCTTGGTGGCTGCATAATCTTTGAATTATTTGATTTGTTTTCTTTCTATCATTTCAACCTCTCAAGTGTCTCATTCATGTTTCATCATCTTTTTTTTCCCCTTTTAGCAACTTTGGTTTTGTACTGCCGAACAGAATGAGAAAACTTTAACTCAAATTAAAATTCCTCTGGTTCTCAGCTGGATTAGTCCTTATCAAAGATAAAGTCCTTATGCCTTAACATTCCCAGATATATAGTTAAAAGTTATGTTAAAAATGGGACAATCGCAGCATCTAATTAGTCAACTCATAAATCTATAATTCAGTTGTGCCTCTTAATTTTTTTGAACTTCAGATGTTGCAATTAAAAACAAGAAAGCAGAAATCGTGGTGTATGATATATTTCAACAGGGAGTAGAATAGATTGAAGGCCATTAGTAATCATTGATTAGGCAGTAGATGTGTCTGTTTGTAATTGCTCGGCTGCAGAATAATAGCGGTTGCCCTCGCTTATGTGCCGGGAGCAGCCAGAACCAAACGCCACAATCACACAGTCTCACTAGACAGCTGTGGTCCATTGGCTGAAGATAGACACAAAATGCTGGAGTAACTCAGCGGAACAGGCAGCATCTCTGGAGAGAAGGATGGGTGACGTTTCGGGTCGAGACCCTTCTTCAGACTCAGATTCATCAGTGTCTGAAGAAGGGCCTCGACCCGAAACGTCACACATTCTTTCTCTCCAGAGATGCTGCCTGTCCCACTGAGTTACTCCAGCATTTTGTGTCTATCTTCGGTGTAAACCAGCATCTGCAGTTCCTTCCTGTCCATTGGCTGAATTTGGATCTGCAGTCTTCAATGAAGGCAGACATAGGAGACAGTGGTTGCTGGAATGTTGAACAATAAGCAATCTGCTGGAGGAACTAACAGCATCTGTGGCAGGGGGTGGGGGGGAAGAAATTGTCAACATTTCGGGTTGCAACTTTGCATCAGCACTGAGTGGAGAGACACGATAGGCAATGTAAATAGGGGTAAGTAAGTGAATCGAGGATGCTTGAAGGATGAAGGGCAGATGAAGCCAGGTAGGGTAGGGAGACGGAGGGCAGGAGGGGGATGGAGTTGGGAGTCAAAAGTAGGTGAATGATATGAGGAGGCAGACATGATTTTTGTCTCTTCCTTCGGGGGAATGCGACTTTTTCTTGTCGTATCCCCCTTCTCTGCCTCCGTCTGCGCTGAGGCCAAAATGGTGGAGCTGCCGGCCTCCAACTCCAACTGCGACCGACCGACCTCGAGGCTCCGGAGGCAGAGCCAGGACTTACCAGCGCGGGGCTGGCCGGCTTCGGGGCTGCGGTGGCGTTCCGGCGTTCCGGCGGTGGCAACCGAGGATGCTGGTGGCGACCTGAGTCCGGAGGCTCAGCTTCGGCAGCTTCGACCACCCCGGGCCGCGGAGTTTGAACCGGCCCGTCGCGGAGCGGAGCACGGATTCAGCCGCGGGACTGACTTACCATCACCCGGCGGGGTCACAACATCAGAAGCCTGGATCGCCTCAGCGCAGAGGGAGATCAAAGAGGGAAGAGACAGAGACTTTAAGACTTTTGCCTCCATCACAGTGAGGAGGTGCCTGGTGAACTCACTGTGGTGGATGTTAATTTGTTAATTTGTGTTTATTGTGTGTTTTGTTATTTATTATATGTATGACTGCAGGCAACAAACAAACAACAAAGTAGCAGTTGGAGCCAGGTAGGGGGAGGCAAGGTTAAAGGTGAAGATGGCTAGGAAGGTGACAAGGGCGATCACCAAAGCTACCAGGGGCTTCAACAATTTTCAGTGAATCAATGACAAAAGGGGCTGTCCCACTTGGGCGACCTAATTGGAGAGTTTAGAAGAGTTTGAAAAAATGACATGTTGAAGACCTCCTTCGACTATGTTGAAGACCAGCTACGACTAGCTACGACTAACTTCGGGAAAAGTGGACATCGAATAGTGGAGAGTGAAGACGACCTCCTTCGATCTCCTTCGACCTCCCTTCGACTATGATGACGACTATCTACGATTACCTTTGATTACCCTCGATTACCTACGACTAACATGCCGACCTACTACGACCTTCTACGACTAAACCTACAAGTTAAAAAAGTATTGATTTTTTACATGGCGACCTTTTTTTACTCGCGGGCATATTTTAATATATTGAAAAAAACGCCGCGACCTAGCTGAGGCCTCGAGTACGCGGAGACCACTCTCGAGCATGAAGGAGAGTTACGAAGACCTCCTACGACCTCGTGTCGACCATGCTGCGAGTATGAGTCGAGGGCAAACTCGCCAGAACTCGCGGATTAGGTCGCCCAAGTGGGACAGGCCCTTTAGACACAAGTAACACTAGCAACTTGATGAGTGCGGAAAAATACCAACTGAAATAAAGTATGGAAACGTGGGGCAGCAGAGTGGTGCAGCGAACACTGGTAGGACATGTTCATGGTGGAGCTTGCAAGGGAACAACACCTCTCCCCAATCAAATAAGCAAAGAGATTAACGACATATTTACTGTACGTGTACACTATGCTGCCTTACAGCGTCAGAGACCCAGGTTCAATCCTGCCCTCTGGTGTTGTCTGTACGGAGTTTCAACATTCTCCCTGTGACCTGCGTGGGTTTTCCCCGGGTGCTCCGGTTTCTTACCCCACTCCAAACACATATAAGTTTGTAGGTTAATTGGCTTTGGTAAAGATTGTGAATTGTCCCTAGGCTGTCTGTTAGAAAGTGTATGAGGCTGGCATTCGTTGCTGATTGATTTGACCCTCTTGGTTTGTTTGAGGAAATGTCAGGGAGTACAAGCAAGAAAAATAAGCTGGATCTAACCCCCGGCTAACTGCACTGACTGAGAATTCTGCATTCTGTCCAGCGGGCGTAAGTCTTGCTGAATCTACATCGCACTACCCTGCATTGTGTGACCAAGCAGAACTGATTCTGATTATAAATAACCAAATGAATTTGAACTGTGTTCTAAATAATGCATCAGTTTATAGAGCCAGATATACCTTGGACTTGACAGCGGGAGCTTTACACTGAGATATTTTATGTTCTTAGCCAATATAATTGATCCATCCTGGGTTTAGTATGAAGTTAAAAGGATACATCATAAAGTACAAGGGAAAAACAGTCTATGAACATATCCTGTGCCTGCTCTCAAGAAGGCAGCCATGATGCAAGTCAATAACTTTACTCGTTGATAACACCCGCGTTATCTTTTCTAGCCAGCTGTTTTCATTGTGCTTGTTCACCATTTTATGCAGTTCCTTTCTCTCTATTGCAGAGAAACTCCAAAGGCATTTCAGTAAATAAAATTCTTTGATATACAGCGCTAATGTTTCTTGTATCCATTTGTGGAATGACAAGTAATCTCTCAGCTAGACTTCAAACAATGGAGAAAAAATACTTGCACAAATCTTGCCAATTGTAAACACATGGAATGACAGGAAAATTCATGAAAACTCAGCAAATTTTAGGACTTTAGTTCACTTTAGAGATACAGTGCGGAAACAGGCCCTTCAGCCCACAAGCCTGTGCCGACCAGCGATCACCCCGCACACTGGCACTATCCTACACACGAGGGACAATTTACAATTTTTCCCGAAGCCAATTCACCTACAAACCCGCATGCCTTTGGAGTGTGGGAGGAAACCGGAGCACCTGGAGAAAACCCACACGATCACAGGGAGAACGTACAAACTCCATACAGACAGCACCCGTAGTCGGGATTGCACCCAGATCTCTGGCGCTGTGAGGCAGCAATTCTACCACTGCGCTAATATGCCGCCCTGTACTAATCATTTTCTATCCGGAAAATAATCTTTACTTTTGGAGGTGCAAACCCTGTATTACATGTGTATTTGTTTAGTGCGGCTAATCAAAACATTGCTGTAGTGCATTGTTTCAACATCTAATGATAATGAACCAAAGCTGAAAACAGGATTAGACTCGTTGGAAGCTGATTTTACCCCACCCAAGTCTGCTGAATCCAATTATAGTTGCCTGATTTTGAAATGACTATGGACCTCCAAACTAACTACCTGACTGATTGTAATGAGGGTGTCACAACCCCAGGTGGCTACCTCTTTAAATAGTTGTCACATCTAGGAATGTCAGATCTGCATTTCGGAGGAACATCTCATGTTAGACGGTTACCATTCATATTCCATATATCTTGTTGAGTAATTGTGTGTATGCAAAGATTATATGATATGCTTGATTGCCAAATTCAGTTGGAAATGCATTAGCTTGGAAAGGCTTTCAAATTTGTATGTAGGAGCTGATGAAGCAAAGCGGCTTTAGATTAATGACAGAATTTACTGATTGAAATGATACACATTTGTAATTTTCTCTTCGGAAGTGAGAACATAGCAAAATTAAATTGAATAGTACATTTGTTCTGGGAAAAGGACGTGTGTAATTTGTCATTAGATATGTATCTTTTTATTAAAAATCAACTGGATTCAACAGGGTTCTACACAGAATCAAGGGATATGGGGATAAAGCAGGAACGGGGTAATGAATTTGGATGATCAGTCTGGTTCAAAGTGCCGATTGGCCTACTCCCACACCTATTTTCTATGTTTTCTATGTTGCTACTGCACATCCTTCCATCCTGTCTCTGGTAAGATGCCAACTCCGTCTCTGCCACATCTGTTGACGGATTTCATTCCTGGCCATCCTTCTTCAGGAAATGGAGCTTCCCTCCTCATTGTAATTGATGGTACTCTTGCCCAGATCTCCTCCATTTCCTGCACATCTGCCTCTCACCCCTGCCTCTCACCCGACAGAAGACAGACACAAAATGCTGGAGTAACTCAGCGGGTTAGGCAGCATCTCTGGATAGAAGGACTGGGTGATGTTTGGGGTTGAGACCCTTCTTCAGACTGAGAGTCAGGGGAGAGGGAGACACAGAGATATGGAATAGAATAGATCAATATTAGCTAGGAGAAAGTGACAACAAAGCAAATTGAGATAAAATGGAATCGGGGACGGTCAGACTGGTCGGAGAACTGGGAAGGGGGAGGGATGGAGAAAGATTGAAAGCAAGGGTTACTTGAAGTTAGGGAAGTCAATATTCATACCGCTGGGGTGTAAGATCACCAGACAGAATAGGACTAGAGTCTTTTTGATCCTCACCTTTCACCCCATCACCCCATCACCCTTTGCATCTAGCATATCATTCTTCAACATCTCTGCCAAATACAGTGCATTTCCATCACCTATCAGATGTTATCCCCCCTCCACTCTTTTTGTCCAGAGGAAGGGTGTTGCCTGAAAGATGGATTGTCCATCTCCCTCCAAAGATGATGCCTGATCAACAGCTTGTTTTTTTACTATGTAATATCTTCTTGATGAGCTCTGGAACAATTGACCAAGTGCAAAGCATTTCCATTTATATGACAGAATATCCAGCTGAAAATGTTCATTCCCAAGCAATGGAAGCAAATCACATTTCTCAGTTGCTCATTGTGGGGAGAGCTAAAATAAGTTCAATTTCATACCACAACTTTATTGATAGCTATTTTGCCAGGAAAAGTAACACTTACATTTGGAGGTCAATAAACAACAGATAATGGGCAATATTGTTGGTTGGATATCAGCATGTGAAGAAGGTAAGTTTCGCAAACTTGCAGTTTATTGAATGCAGCGTATTTTAAGGTAACCTGAAGGCGCGCTATTACTTTTCTAAGTGATGCAATGATTCACTTCCACTTCTTCCAATCTGATGTATTGCATTTGCTGTTCATGAGGTGGTCTCTTCTGCATTGGAGAAACCAGATGCAGATTGGGTGGTGGCTTTGTGGAGCACTTTCTTTTGGTCTGCACAGACAACACTCAGATTCCAGCAGCTTGTCACTTTAATTCAACTTGCCATTTCCATGACCTAGTTATCTGTGGCATCCGGTATATTTTATTGAGGTCCAGTGCAAGCTTGAGGAAAAGCACCTCATCCTCCGTCTGGCAATGCTGCAGACTCGGGACTGAAACTAAGCATGCAGGTATAGCAGGCAGTGAAGAAAGCTAATGGCATGTTGGCCTTCATTGTGAGAGGATTTGAGTTTAGGAGCAAGGACAGTTGTACAGGCCCCTGGTGAGGCTGCGTCTGGAATATTATGTGCAATTTTGGTCTCCTAATTTGAGGAAGGACATTATTGCTATTGAGGGAGTGCAGTGTAGGTTGACCAGGTTAATTCCTGGTATGGCAGAACTGACATATGATGAAAGAATGGGTTGACTGGGCTTATATTCACTGGAACTTAGAAGGATGAGAGGGCATCTCATAGAAACATTTAAAATTCTTAAAGGATTGGACAGGCTAGACGCAGGAAAAATGTTCTCGATGTTGGGGGAATCCAAAGCCAGGGGTCATAGTTTAAGAATAATGGTAGGCCATTTAGGACTGAGATGAGGAAAAAACTTTTCACCCAGAGAGTTGTGAATCTGTGGAATTCTCTGCCACAGAAGGCAGTGAAGGCCAATTCACTGGATGTTTTCAGCTCTTAGGGCTAAAGGAATCAAGGGATATGAGGAAAAAGCAGGAAAGGGGTACTGATTTTAGATGATCAGCCATGATCATATTGAATGGCGGTGCTAGTTCGAAGGGCCAAATGGCCTACTCCTGCATCTATTTTCTATGTTTCTGTGTTTCTAATATAAAATTTAACAATAACTAATTTCATTTATTTAAATTGGAACTTGCCAGACTTTAGTAAGCTTATCCCTATGTAACATTAATATATGTGTATGAAATCACGAGAGGAATAAATCGGGTAAATGCACGGAATCTCTTGCCCAAAGTAGGGGAATCGAGGACCAGAGGACATAGGTTCAAGGTGAAGCGGAAAAGATTTAATAGGAATCTGAGGGGTAACTTTTTCACACAAACGGTGGTGGGTGAATGAAACAAGCTGCCAGAGGAGGTAGTTGAGGCTGGGACTATCCCAACGTTTAAGAAACAGTTGGACGCGTATATTAATAGGATGAATTTGTAGGGATATAGACCAAACGCAGGCAGGTTTGACTAGTGTAGCTGGGACATGTTGGTCGGTGTGGGCGTTGGGCCTGTTTCCACACTGCCTAACTATGATTCAATGACTCCATATATTTTTCTTTCCAGAGACGCTGCCTGCTTTGGTAGCTATTTCTTACATTTTCTTGCTTTTAATTCTTTGTTACAGCTGTGAGCTGCATCTAAGTCTCCTCATTAATCCATTCGCTACACACTTCATTAACAGCATAGCATTATGACTATGTAGGATCGACTGAATCCCACGACAGAAAGCAAACGGGAAACGACGTTTAGCTGAGCCAGACACATCGTGTCACGTTTATTTCGGAAGCCCCTTTTATCCACATTCTCACCAATCATAACCCGTGTTCAGATAAGGCCAATTAATGCGTCTGACCTTGGAGTCGTTATTGAGTCCTTGTGGCTGGACCTTCTCGAGTCGCCAGCGGTGATAGACTGTATGCAAAACCAATGTGGGCGTGAAGGCGCCACTACATTAGTCCCACCCTATCATAGGTATTCCAAACCATCTCCAACCTCATCCTCTCTGACGTTAAAACTAAGCTGTTTTCTCACTTTTCTATCTCTGATTATGGGTCATCGACCCAAAATGTAAACACTATTTCTCTCTCTAAGACGTTGCCTGACCTGCTGAATGTTTCCAACATTTTCCAACATTTACTGTTCTTATTTCCGTTTTTCAGTATCTGCAGATTTTTTGATTTTCAGAACTTTTCCAAACTTAAATTTAAAGAATTATTTATTCTATTTAATGAAATATAACTTCAAGTCGTCAAGCACCTCTGTGTTGAACTTGTGACCAACTCTATCAAACCAAATGAAATGTGGTCAGATTAATGCCAAGCACCAGCTGTTTCGGGGCATGGAGTATTATTTTCTGAACCACTAACTCTATATTTATGTACCTGAGTAATAGCAACACTAGGTGAGGAACAAAGCTAGAATAAGCTTAAACAGATGTGGGCAGGACTGCAGGAGCTCTACCTGGCAGCCATTTTGTTGCTTATTTAGCACCAAGGTCGGAGCAAGTCAGAGCCTGAAATATATATACTGTTTACGCAGCTGAAGATAATATTTTCCCATTGATAGTAGGTATTCGATTGTGCTGAAGGAATATGATCTATAATCTGCATGATAAAGACTCTGCCATATGGGGGAGTTAGTGGGCATCTCCCAATGTCCCAGGGGCGTAAATGTTTAGGGTCGAGTTCATGTCAATAATGTTGACCACGATCCACTAGCATTCTCTCAGTAGCGACATCAGGAATTATTAGAATTTCACTCACATCTGTGACAGTTGCAGCATTTATTTTCTGACTTACCATGGTGTTAAAAGTGGTTAGTCCTGAAAAAAAAATGCTTTTGCCGGCATAAGGAAAGGAACAAGTTCATTCGCTCTGTCTTCATGCACATAGTCAAAGAGTCATACAGCGTGGAAACAGGTCCTTCGGCCCAACTTTCGAAACATGTCCCATCTACACTATTCCCACCAGCCTGCATTTGGCCCATATCCCTCTAAACTTGTCTATCCATGTACCTGTCTAATTGTTTCTTAAACGTTGCAATAGTCCCTGCTGCAACTAACTCCTCCGGCAGCTCGTTCCATACACCCACCACCCTTTGCATGAAAAAATCACCCCTCAGATTCCAATTAAATCTTTCCCCCTTCACCAATGTCCTCTGGTTCTCGAATCCCCTACTCTGGGCAAGATACTCTGTGTGGCTACCCGATCTATTCCTCTCATGATTTTATACACCTCTATAAGATCAGCCCTCATCCCCCTGCGCTCCAAAAGCTTTCTGCAGAGCTTCTAAAACAGAGGGACACCAAAAGGGATACCCATTTCTCTGACACCATAGATACCGATTTATTCCTCCTGGGAAACATAGCATAGAGAGTCGATGACTGCAAGATTCTGGAGATCTCATTAATTTCTTCTCTCCCAAAAGAGCAATATGCAAAAGAAAAGCACCAAAATAATTGCTTGGAAAGCTGCATTGCTCTATTGTGTTTACAGCTGCTTGTTAGTAACGACCATGCATAAGAGTGAGAGAGAGAGAGAGAGAGAGAGAGAGAGAGAGCTCATGTAGACCTTATTTATACTGGGGCACTGCCCTAGCGTATCTGATGCATTAGATGTCATTTCAATTTTATTCAGCTCTTTAATGAGCCTGGAATATGGCAGCTGTGTAGGTGCACAGCTTTACTTAGGAACATTTCCATTCAACTAACTCTGAGGCACTTCAACTTGCTAGCTCCAACCGGCACGCTGGCTCAGAGCAGATTGTTCCTGCAGGCCTGAGATCGATTGATCTGGAGTTTGCTGCGAAACCCTTGGAGATCCAATACATCCATAAATTATTATAGACTCTGGGTCAAATCCTGACACCTTCCAGATTCCAGTTTAAATATATTTCAGAGCGTATTGAGCAGATCACATTGCCCCAGCCCCCATCATTTGGAGAGGCCAAGTATGATGGACATCAGCCTTTAAAATCACTGGTGATCTTATTGGTGCCTCCTCCTCACAACATAACTGGTCTCCAACACTCATCAAGAGGGCGGCACAGTGGTGCATTGGTAGAGTTGCTGCCTTACAGTGCTTACAGCGCCAGAGACCCAGGTTCGATCCTGGCTGCGGGTGCTTGTCTGTCCGGACTGTATAAGTTCTCCCCATGACCTGCGTCAGTTTTCTCAGAGAACTCTGGTTTCTTCCCACACTCCAAAGACGTACAGGTTTGTAGGTTAATCGGCTTGGTATGAATGTTAAAAATTGTCCCTAGCGTAGGATAGTGCGGGGATCGCTGGTTGTGTGGACTCAGTGGGCCGAAAGGCCTGTTTCCGTGCTGTATCTCTAAACTAAACTAAATTGAATAGTCATTCACAGAAGAAGATGCTTTCTTTACTTGCACCCAGTCAACATTGGGGTCGCCTCTGCTGACCTCAGTAACACCCAGTCAACATTGGGGTCGCTTCTGCTGACCCATCAATATTGATTATAATAAGTGAAGTATGTTCTCCTGCATTTACTTAATTCTCATAGTGTCTCTTCTTTGCCTGTCTAAATATTGTCCTCTTTGTGTGAGAATCAGTGATCTCATGGAGAAAGGGTTGTGAGGATGTGCTTGTAAGTGGAAGTTTAGGGTTGATTTCAAATGCATGCTTGAAACTCAGGAACATAGACTACAGGGACTGAATGTGCAGAAGTCTTAAGAACAATGTACTATCTATTAATCAATATGTATGCATTTATCGAGTGCAATTACTAGGTATTGAAGATAAGCCTGATAAGCAGGTGCAGCAATCACCTTATTATGGAGAAGCTAACGGCTATTACAATGATGCATGCTGCTATGGAGTAGGAAGACTCATATCCAGGCTCCCATGAACCATGGTTTCACCAACCTCTTTCACATAACACGCAGAGTAAAGTTTCCTTTGACTTTCTTAACATTGACACTTAAAGAAAATGACTATCATCTAAAAGAACAATGTGCTTCTTAAAAATGTTCTCATAACGATGGAAAACTGCCTCAAAATTCATCTAGAGTGAGAAATGGAATGAATTTTAGAGACACGGCATAATATATTGATGCTACTGCACAGCAGTTAGCATCCAACAGGGATCGCATTTCAACGAGTTATATTTTTAATTACAGGCACAAACTTTTACTGGGTCACCTCTGCGCACTTTCAAGGCACATTATTCATTGTCGTTCTCATTTTGAAGATAAATTATGAGTGGGCCATGCCTCTCTGTGTCTGAGGTTGATTAGTTTGCAATAATCAAAAGCAATAAGACCTACATGTCAAAAGAGTTAGGTCACAGTTCAACTTGAACTTGATGAATGGTGGAGCAGTATTGACGTACCTTTTCCTGGTCTATCTGCTTGTGCATTTGGTTCAGCGGTTCTTCGTTGTCACAAATGCACTGCACAGTGACATTCTTTTAGATTATCTCGCACCTGCATGAGTTGCCATATTTTGACACCATTTACAAATTTAAAAAGTCCAAAGTCCGATCCACGTGCTGGACGTACTGGAACGCCCCGATCCCAGATAAACCTCAGGCTGCTGAGGGCCTCCTCGGGTTTGGCTTGCAAATCAACGCCCCTCTCCTCGACAGACCGCTTCTGTGTCCAAGGGTCGCCTCGTACAACCGACCTCGAAGGCGCTGGAGTGAATACCCCGGTCCCGATTCTGATCCTGCTTGACATTAACAATCACGTAATTCCCTGCAGGGGTCATTCTCACTGACTCAAATGATCCGAACTGCCTTTCCCTGCATCCTGAGATTTTTAGGTCATCTCAGGTATTCTTCAGCAGCTGCCTTGGCTGAAGCAACATGTCTGGAAAGTAAGTCATTAATTGGTGACCCATTTGGATTAATACACCAGATGGTGCTTTTACCCACCAGGATGTTCAACAGTCTGTAGAATTTGTACACCTTTTTGCTAACGTCACCGAAGGTCCTCAAGATCAACTGGGCTGAGAAAGACAACCAGGAAACTCTGCAGGTTGTCAACTGTCTGTATGAGCATTAAGTTGTGGTTCCAGGTAAGGCAGCTGGAGATGAGACTGCCATGCTTTCATTTCAATGGCTGAGGATAGCAGTACATGTTGGCTTCATCAGCGATGACCATATCCCATGAATGAACAGATAATGAACCTTCTGCTCTTGCCATCTGTGAAAAAGAGTTTCAGCTGAAGGTTGGGAATGGAAAGCAGCAGTCTGCTGAGCTTTGGCAATCTTCCCTTTCACTGGCAGGGCAGGATGAGTGCTGGAGGTGGGTTGTCATAAAATAGAAAGCTTGAATAGAGCAGAGTCATCACAATGCTTGACTCTCCATGCCCACTGTCGCCAGTGATGAGGGTGAAGAGAGAGTTGGTGGTGGACATCATCCATGTTAGTGGATCAGCAATAGAATCATCGCATCAAAGGATTACAATGGCACAGGGAGCTGCTATTCAGCCTATCAAGCCTGTGCGGGCTCTGGACAACCCAGTCAGTCTTATATTCCTGCTCATTCCCCCAGCCCATACAATTATCCTCTCTGAAGAGCTAGTAAAATACACTAGTAGAGGAATGAAAATATGCTTCAGGAGGATGCCTCCAAGTGAAGTAAGGAATAAATATTTCCATTAAATGGGGGGGGGGGGGGGGGAGGTGCAGAGAACAAAGAGGGACCCGACTTGGGGAGGGTGGGGGGACCGCCAAGAACAAAGAGGGACTATAATGAATAATTTGTAACTATGTCCAAGCCCTCTAAGTGGTGACTCTTTGCATACCTTGTGTTTGGTGTGCAAAATAAAGAATTTCACTGTGACATGTCACATGTGATATCAAAATATCAATCAATCAATTAATAAGAAATGGAAATAAACACTATTTTTTGCTGCACAGTATAAAGATAAATATCAAAATGTGTACAGTTGGTGCTGTTTTAATTGTTCAACAACTCTCGTGTGAACAGGTCTGCATAAGTTAATTACTGCGAAGGAAAATTATCATTGAATACCTTCACATGAAAAAATGTCTTGGAGAATATAAAGGGTCCTTAGAAACCACATTTGTTTTGTTTTTTTGAAAGGCTTGCCAAGACCCTGCAGGCAGTTGGGAATGGTGAAATGAACTGCAAATTGTCTTGCAGCTGTTGTATCTAACTGGTATGGATGTCCTAGTGGGAGTGGACAGATGTCTAATGTTGAAGTCACAAATTAAACTGCTTCTGCTGCCATTTCCATTGCTTAAAAATTAATGATTTTCTGGTAATTGCAGATGGGCATTACATGTAGGGAAGAGAGAAATTACATGTAGTTCTGCTACAACTGGATAGTTGCAATCCTATGAAACTTGGCGTTGCAGAAAACAATTTTGTCATGTGGGCTAAGACTTCTAAGTTAAGACTTTTTTAGAAGTCTTTTTTAATACTATTGAGTTTATTTTTGTTCCTGCAAGCAAAAAGTCCTGCAAAAATATGTTACTCTGTTTAATAGAGTATCATCGCACAAGTGTCAATAGAAGTAATTGGTTGTCATGTTCAATGTGTAAGAAAGAATTGCAGATGCTGGGTTACACTGAAGACAGACATAAAATGCTGGAGTAACTCAGTGGGACAGGCAGCAACTCTGGAGAGAAGGAATGGGTGACATTTCGGGGGGGGGGTGGGGGGGGGGGGGGGGACCCTTCTTCAGACCCTTCTTACCTTCTCTCCATGTCCCGATGAGTTAACCCAGCATTTTGTGGTTCTTTATTGTCACATTTACCCTAAAACAGTGATTTGTTTCTCATACAGATTGGTAGAAGTTTACTATATCCATGCAGTGAAAAGCTTTTTGTTGCGTGCTAACCAATCAGCAGAAAGTCTGAAGAAGGGTCTCGACCCGAAATGTCATCCATTCCTTTTCTCCAGAGATGCTGTCTCACCTGCTGAGTTACTCCAGCATTTAGTGTCTACCAGCAGAAAGACTATACATGTTACAATCAAACTGGCCACAGTGTACAGATACATGATAATGGGAATAACGTTTAGCGCATGATAAAATCCAGTAAAGTCTGATTAAAGATAGTCTGAAGGTCTCCAGTGAGGTAGCTAGTAGCTCAGGACTGCTCTCTAGTTGTTGATAGGATGGTTCAGTTGCTTGATAACAGCTGGGAAGAAACTGTCCTTGAATCTGGAGTTTCGAAGTGTTCAGCATCATTTTGCATCATTCAAGTTTCAAAGTTCATAAAAGTTTAGGGTGTTATCCTGGCCTTAAAGACCTGTTGTCCTGGTGGTGGCGCTGTGCTGATGTTGCAGGGGTCGGCCTGGCCTGGTGATGCTACCTCCACTCCTCGCCACTGCAGGCCGCATCCAATCTGTGGCCCACAGTAGGACGTCCTGTGGCACCTGATGCATGCAATCTCCTGGCTGTTTCAGGGTCTCCAGCCATGGCCACCTGCAGGGAACCTAACAGACTGTGATCTTCAGACAGTGGCTCCGATTACTCTGGGGAGGTGGCATAAAAACAGAATTTTTTTTTGCAAGATAGCTTTTTTCTGCTTGTCCATTTCCAAAAGTAACTTTCAAGTACAGTAGTTCTCTAGTTCCCACTTGAAATTGCATTATAAGCAGTTTGTCCCACACAATACAGATATTTTTTGTGTTAGTCTAATTTGCAGTGTGGAAGCATGCTTTATAGCAGAATAATCTGAATATTTTGTGAGAAAGGGAAAGAAAAACCTTTACTTCTGTTGCATCTTTTCCAGCCTCAAGACATCCCAAGGTAGTTTACAGCCAAGGTCTCACAACAATCAGCATAATTAACGTAATGTCTGTTTGTTTAGAGATACAGTGCGGAAACAGGCCCTTCGGCACACCGGGTCTGCGCCGACCAGTGATCCCCATACATTAACACTATCCCACAAGGGACAATTTTTACATTTACCAAGCTAATTAGCCTACATACCTGGAGTGTGGGAGGAAACCAAAGATCTCGGAGAAAACCCACGCAGGTCACGGGGAGAACGCACAAACTCCGTACAGACAGCACCCATGGTCGGGATCGAACCTGGGTCTCCGGCGCTGTATTTTCTGTAAGGCAGCAACTCCACCGCTGCCCCACCATGATCGTTCAGGAATAACTATTGAGAATGGCACTTCAGACTGGTGTTTTAATATCTATTATATCCTCCTGAATGGTTAGAAAGGCCATTGATTTAAGATCTCATTTGAAAGTCAGCACCAAGAGTGTAGCACTCTGTCATTAGTTAACTGGAGTGTTTGAAATTACATCTCATGTGTGCACCATTGATTTAGAGACAAGAGCTTAAACCTCATCAAATGCAACTAGGAATGTGAATTCAAATAACTTAATAAAATCTGGAGTAAAGTTAGTATACCTAATGGTGGCAATGAAACAGGCCGATTGTAAATTCCATCTGGTTTTCCAGGGTCCTTCAAGAAAATAAATATTTTCCTCATTATTCAGCCTGGTCTATAGGTGACTCCAAACCCATCAAACTGGTCTTAACAGTCATCTTAGTTCAGGGGCAATTATAATTGAAACATTCAAATGCTATTGCAGCAATATCAACATTCTGTAAACAAATAATAAAAAAGAAAGAATAATTAAATATTATTAATTTCCAGATCTATCAAACTGGAATTAGAATCATTCAGCTGATTTGAAGGCACATTAATCCTGACTCTGTTAATACTTTCAATTTTCCCAAATATAGACTGACCATATAAGGTATAGTGACAGTCTCTATGACGTCTTTAGCCCTCAATAGTCACTTTAATTGAGGACCGTGGATCAGAAGGTAATCTATACGCACCCACGAGCCCTCCACGAGACATTCACTGCTGTTGAAAGATTAATATTCCAGAAACAGTCTCATGATTAATAGTTTATTTATTGAAGAACAAACAGTAAGATGATTCCTAAAAGCTTCTTCTTGTATACATACATTTCAATCTCGTACATGCTCGTGCATGGTCAAAAACGATGTCTCTTCGACGATCTTCATCGAACTAAACTAAACTCCTTGGGAGTCTGCGCCAGAATCCCAGCCGCAAACCACGCCCCAGACTATGTATAAATCTCACCCACATAATTGCAGGCAGATAAAAAATTAAAGGCAACTGGTTATAATTATAACATACTGATTTAAGCTAAATGGCTACTACATAAGGCAGGTATGGTGTGAAGTGTCTAATGGCGATGTTAGAAGCTATCACAGTACAGAATAAGCCTGAAGAAGAATCCCGACCCAAATCATTGTCTGTCCATACACTCCACAGATGCTGCCTGACACGCTGAGTTCCTCCTGCACTTTGTGCTTTGCTCAAGGTTCCAGCATCTGCAGTTTCTGGTGTCTTTAATGGTTATGTTACTGGGAGTTTGGCAAATCATTTGGAGTCCGATCCCATTGCAGCTTTGTGCGAAGTTTCAATTTGGTTGAATAAATATATTTGGAATATACTTTTAAAATATTGATTGGGAAACTGTAGTGCCATTTAAAATGCATCTGACTGCATTGTTTCCTCCACTGAATCCTTTTACTCATTGGGGAATTATCATTCAATTCATTGGGTCAATATTAATTGCATCCATCCAGCTGAAAGTAAATGAGAGGATGTGTCATTAAATTTAAGTGGAGCACTTACATGCTCTTCATCTATCTCAATATGATGGATTGAGATTTTAAGTGACAACGATCCAAATGAATTGTCTGTTTGAAAAAAATCATCCAGGATGGACTTCAGTGTTGTCATTGAGTCTTTATGTCCAGTGTTAACCTGAGCAGGTGAGCAATTATACTTTCCTTTAGTTTTTAGCTTAGTTTAGAGATGCAGAGAGGAAACAGTCCTTTCAGCCTACCAAGTCCACGCCATCCAAGTCCACGTCCACGGTAGGCCGAAAGGCCTGTTTCGCAATCCCTGCACACTAGCACTATCCTACTCACACACACTAGGGGCAATTTATAATTCTTACTGAAGCCAATTAACCTATAAACCTGTACGCCTTTAGTATGTGGGAGGAAGCACTTAGAGGAAACCCTCACTGTCACGGGGAGAACTTACAAACTCCATCCAGACAGCACCCATTGTCGGGATTGAACCTAGATCTCTGGAGTTGTAAGGCAGCAACTCTAGCGCTGCACCACCGTACCACAGACAGTTCACTTGTACCTGATATTACTTGATTGTACATGAGACCTTGTCCATGGTTTGCACTGATATACTGCATAAATATCTGCTTCCTATTTTAAGAAAATAGGAACATTCGATTTTAAGAAATTTAAATCATTACTGTTGGAATAATCAATTCACCCTGCATGTCAACAATTAGCTTCAAGTTAATGCACCTTTGTGTCCTAGATTTTACGCTTGGTTGACATCATTAAATCTGTCATTATCTTATTGATATTTATAAAAATTTGCTGTGTGCAAATTAGTTGCTGTATCTTTTCCATTGGAAGAATGACCATATTTGAAAATAATGCTTTATTGGTTGGAATACATTTTGTGATAAGTTGAAAGGGATGCAAAATATACTATATAAATGCCTTTTGATTGCCATAATGGGTGGCATAGCGGTAGAGCTACTGCTTTACAGCGCCAGAGACCCGGGTTCGATCCTGACTACGGGTGCTGTCTGTACGGAGTTTGTACCTTCTCCCGGTGACCTGCGTGGGTTTTCTCCGAAATCTTCGGTTTTCTCCCATACTCCAAAGACGTACAGGTTTGTCAGTTAATTGGCTTGGTGTAAAGGTAAAATTATCCCCAGTCTGTGTAGGATATTGTTAATGAGCGGGGATCGCTGGGCGGTGCGGACTCGGTGGGCCAAAGGGCCTGTTTCCGCACTGTATCTCTAATCTAAGCTAAATAATGGATGGATGGATGTGAAAGAATTTGAGAATTAAAAAAATTGAGGGAAATCAGGATCAATCAGATGGTAGGGATCCTGTGTCTAAATATTCATCATGTTGTACACTCCTCTAAAATGCATTCACAGAAAGATTTCTAGATAATAATATTTTGATTTATACAGAGCTGAAGGTTTGACTTTCTGGAGTCTACAATTGAATTTGTGCAGCTATTTCTAACTGCTTAGACCCACCAACTGGAATGATGCCCAGGAACCTGATTCCAAAGAAAAAATCAGTTGTGATTTTAACCTGCATCATAAAAATATTCAATAGTTGCAAAATATTTTGATGTATTCTGAAACGGAGAAAGAAGGCAAAGAAAAACCAAATCATTCTTTCTTCAATGCTTGCAAAATTAAAGGCGTTACGTGGGATTGTCAAAATCGGTTGCCAAAAATTAAATGTACTTTAGTTGAAATAGCGTGGTTATAATGTATATTCAGATGGTGAGAAACATTAGTTAGTCAATGTCATATTCTCCAAGATGTACACTCAATCTGTTTGCAATGTCTGATGAGCAAATGAAAATGAGGTACACACAAATGAAATTGAAGTTAAGAAGAATTAAATCTCAGGCAGGCGGGCAGATTGGTATCTCAGAGGAAAGGCAATTCAAACATAAAGATGAGAATCGAGAACCAGTGAGCATATGTTTAAGATGAAGGGGGAAAGATTTTATAGGAATCTGAGGGGTACATTTTTCACAAAAAGGTTGTTCGGTGTATGGAACGAGCTGCCGGTGGAGGTAGTTGAGGCAGGGACTATCCGCAACGTTTAAGAAGCAATTAGACAGGTACATGGATAGGACAGGTTTAGAGGAAATATGGGCCAAACGCAGGCAAGTGGGACTAGTGTAGATGGGACATGTTGGTTGGTGTGCCCAAGTTGGGCTGAAGGGTGTGTGTCCACACAGTATGACTCTGTATGACACTATGGGTCTGACAAAAAGTTAGCATTGTTTTAATTCATTTATGGAATGTGGTTGGTGGTGGCGAGGGCAGCAATCTCTGACCTGGAGAAGGTGGTGGGGACTTAATTCCTTGAACTACTCAAGTCCGTCAGGTGAAGGTAGTTCCACGCTGGTCAGGAATTCCGGCATTCAGAGGTCAGGAAGGAGCAATGAATAATTACCAAACCGTGCAGCTGTGTAACATAGAGAGGATCTTGCAAATTGCTGTGCATCTGCCGTTGTCCTTTTGTCAGTGGGAGGTCACACATTTGAAAGGCTACTGTCGAAGAAATCGTAGCAAAGTGCTGCAGCCCATTGTGTAAAAGGAGTGCATGGTAGCCACCGTATGCTGTTGTTTGGGAATTATTGCCGTGCAACTTTGGCTGACAGTCAAGCAAGCTGCTTTGTCCTACCTAGATTACTGAGGCAGGCAAGTGGAGGCGATTGATGGAAAGGGTAAAAAACACCCAGGCCCATTTGTTTCTTCATATTTCCAGACACATTGTCATTAGTTAATATCGAATATAGCTCTGTGAGATTAAATATTGAAATCATTAATGACCTCACTCTAAAGGTGCCTAAAGAGACCTGTTTTTCATTTATTTTCTCATTAGTTTCATCATTAACATGAAAAGGCGTACTCCCGAAAATGATTTGTGGTCATATGTAAAAAATTAAGTTCAAAAGCATTTTGTTCTATTCATATGCAATCTTTTATTTTCCCAGTGAACCTCATTAGTCATTTCATTATGATGTTGGCCTCAATAACGTAGAATTCTCTGAAGGTTTTGAATAAATGTGCATTTGTAAACCACTAATTTTCACGATAATCAACCTAATTACAAGTGGTCTAATTATCAGTTGTCCTGTAATATTAGATAATAACCACTTCTGAGTGTGTCTGATGTTACATTGCACTCAGTTAGGGGATTTTTCAGGAGTGAAGCTAGTATGGTCTGGAAGGTGATTGGAACTTGCTGCTGCAAAGACAGTTGGATGTAGTAGGGTTAAGGGACTGTCCCACTTTCCCGAGTTATTCACGAATTCCCCCGAGTTTTCAAACTCGCAGAATGTTTGTAAAGAGTCCGTTGGAGGCCGTAGGATTCCATGGATATATCGTAGCGGCTCGTTATGCCAGCCATAGGTACTCGGGGCATCAGGTAAGTCGGGACGTTTTTTCGGCCTGATGATAAATGTCCACGAATAAAAAAATAGCCCCGAGTACCTACGGCTGGCATAACGAGCCGCTACGATATATCCACGGACTCCTACGGACTCGTTACGAACATTCTGCGAGTTTGAAAACTGGGGAGAATTCGTGAATAACTTGACAGGCCCTTTATGTACCAGCCACCATCTTATACTCCTGAATAGTATCTCTTTCTATATTCCTAACTTTGAGCAATAAACAATAATAATCGTGCATCAAACATACTTTCATGTGAAAATGGATCACCTTTGAGGCTAGGTTTGGGAACTTGGTTAAATCCAGAACAGACCACTAAGATGAAAGTTTGAGAAGGAACTGCAGATGCTGGAAAATCGAAGGTAGACAAAAGTACATCGGTGAGACCAAGCGTAGGCTTGGCGATCGCTTCGCCGAACACCTCTGCTCGGTCTGCAATAACCAACCTGATCTCCCGGTGGCTCAGCACTTCAACTCCCCCTCCCATTCCGAATCCGACCTTTCTGTCCTGGGCCTCCTCCATGGCCAGAGTGAGGACCACCGGAAATTGTAGGAGCAGCACCTCATATTTCGCTTGGGTAGTTTACACCCCAGCGGTATGAACATTGACTTCTCCAATTTCAGGTAGCCCTCACTGTCTCCTCCCCTTCTCAGCTCTCCCTCAGCCCTCTGGCTCCTCCTCTTCCTTTCTTCTTCATGACCCTCCCCCCACCCCACATCAGTCTGAAGAAGGGTTTCGGCCTGAAACGTTGCCTATTTCCTTCGCTCCATAGATGCTGCCTCACCCGCTGAGTTTCTCCAGCACTTTTGTCCACTAAGATGAAAGTCCTCTTTGTCTATTGCCGGTAATAATTTT
Source organism: Malacoraja senta (assembly GCA_038087875.1). Lineage (NCBI taxonomy): Eukaryota > Metazoa > Chordata > Chondrichthyes > Rajiformes > Rajidae > Malacoraja > Malacoraja senta. Next base: position 53,983,675 of record CM075981.1, read on the forward strand.
ATATCAAATCACTCTGGCTTGTCATAACCTAGTTGCTAATGGCCTCCTTTCAATTTAAACACATATTTTGACGATTTTCTAAAACTGCTTCATTTCAATGAAGTCTTTGTAATGTTACCTAGTAGGTACTCAATTAATAATGAATGCTCAGATGAGAAATGACCATTTATTGCAAATGGTTGACGAAGCTGGAATTCTTAATACATTCGTACCTTTAACATTCTTAAGAACTGACAGAAGTATCAATACTGTATAAAATCCACGCATTGAACCATGAGAAAAAAGTATCCTTGAACTTCACTCATTTCATTCATATTCATATTCAGTTCTCATTTTTAAGGCTAAAGAGTAATTTTGCATGGTAGACACAAAATGCTGGAGTAACTCAGCGGCTCAGACAGCATCTCTGGAGAGAAGGAATGTGTGACGTTTCGGGTCGAGACCCTTCTTCAGAATTACTCCAGCATTTTGTGTCTACCTTCGATTTAAACCAGCATCTGCAGTTCTTTCCTACACATGAGTAATTTTGCATTTTGGACACAAAGTTTAAACCATAAATGAAACTAAAAAAATATATCTGGGATCTCGCACCTCTTAAATGATTCTCTGGCTATTTTTCCCCTGATCAAATTATTTTCAAGGACTAATTCACTGTAGTTAAAATTCAAAGTTAAGCTCTGAGTGAGAAATTTATTGAAGTAAATCGTCAGTGTGTTGGTGTAACCCATTTAGTTTAGTTTAGTCAAGTCACATTTATTTATATAGCACATTTAAAAAACAACTCTCGTTGGCCAAAGTGCTTTACATTTGTTATAAGAATAATATATACAAGTTTAGAGGTACAGTGCAGAAACTGGTCCTACCGCCCATCATGTCCGCACCGACCAGCGATGCCCGCACATTAACACCTTATTCCACACACTTGGGACAATTTACATTTATACCAAGCCAATTAACCTACAAAGCTATACGTTTTTGGAGTGTGAGAGGAAATCAAAGAACTCGGAAAAAGCCCACGCGATCATGGGGAGAACTTACAAACTCCATACAAACAGCACCCGTGGTCGGGATCGAACCTGGGTCTCTGGCGTTGTTAGCGCTGTATGGCAGCAACTCTACTGCTGTCCCACCGTACCTCCCATGCTGACATATATTTTAATCTAAATGATTCATCCAAAGTTTTTGTGGCTCATTAGAGAATTGTTCCACCACTAATTCCTCAAGTTATATCAATATCACTTCACTGATTAAAATAGACGCCTTGTTGTTGGTTCGATTGAATGGTAATCTTGACTATCGCACTAACAGTATCACTCACCAATATCCATTATGGCTTTTAGCAGTTCTGATCTGTTTTATTAGCTGAGGTATTCATCTGAAGGAAAAGCTGAAAGACCCAATCTTGCCTTAAGAAAGGAATAATCTATCCATTGATTTATCTGTCAGCATGGAGCTTGAAGGCTGTGAATGTGTCCACTAATCCATTGCCAAGACTTTCAAATGTTTAAGAAAAGGAAGGAAAACGTAAAAACATCAGAAAATGTCTTCCCATCATTAAATTTCACCCTCGAAACACAGAGCCTGGTTTAATGTTAAATGTAATTAACTTCCTTCCATTTTTGATAATTACTTCTGTCCTTGGTTTTCCACTGCCTCTGGTCTCTTGAGGGCTGCTGTGTATGTTCCGATTACTCTTTGCAAAAGGAATGATTTATTTCCAGACGACTTATTTCATCCTTTTCACGATTGCATAACACCAATTGCTTTTCCCAATCTTACATTTCCCTGTGCAAATTCCAGAGGTTTTAGCTCTTTTTTTGTGAGCCTCTAATAAGGAGAATATTCTTGCTGACACTGTATATTTTTCAGGTAATGACTCACTGTGATATGATGGATGGTGGCTTGTGTCTCGTCTCTACTCCATGTAGATATTGTGATATAGTGGGCGGCATGATGGCACAGCGGTAGAGTTGCTGCCTTACAATGCCACAGATTCTGGTTCGATCCAGATTATAGGTTCTGTGTGTACGAAGTTTGTACGTTCTCCCCATTACCTGCGTGGCTTTTCTCCTGTTTCCTCTCACACTCCAAAGACGTACAGGTTTGTGGGTTAATTGACTTGGTATAATTGTAACTTGTCCCTAGTGTGTGTAGGATAAAGTTAATGTTTGGGGAATGCTGGTCGGCGTGGACTCGGTGGGCCGAAGGGCCTGTTTCTGTGCTGTATCTCTAAAACTAAAACTGAAACTGAAACTAAAAACAACTAGCTCATCTGTGGTTGTTTCTGTATAATGTGTCATATGTAATATCTTTTTTTTATTTTTTTTTTAAAATTTTTTTATTATTGGAGATAAGTACACAATTTATTTACATCATTACAGTCTGACATTTTTAAATTGATAATATTATCAATTATTATTACATTGTCTCCAATACCTTTTGCCTTTTTTTTTTAAAAACTAGATAGAACTAAAGAGATAGATGAAGTAAAGAGAGAAAAGAAAGAGAAGAAGAATAATAAAAAATAAAAAATAAATAAAAAAAAAATAAAAAAAAATAAAATAGTTAAAGAAGAATGGAAAAATTTATTGAAATAAAAAACTTCATTCGAGATATGTTCGTACATTTCAGAGTATAGCCTTTCATCCATTCTTTAGACCGAGTGCTAGTCAGGTTCCTGTGCTGAACTATTCTGACCCTTTAAGTAATCAATAAAAGGAGACCATGTTCCTACGAATAATTCCTGTTTGTCCAACAGGGAAAATCTGATTCTTTCCACGTTTAAGGTCTCCGTCATTTCTATAATCCACATTTTGATTGTGGGGGCCGTAGGGCCTTTCCAAAATTTTAGAATTAATTTTTTTCCTGTTATTAAACTATAATCAATAAAGTTTCTTTGTGTTGTTCTAAATGTTTGATTTAATTCTAATATTCCGAGTATTATTAGTTTTGGGTCTGGGTCCATTTGTGTGCCGGTTACTTTAGATATTATACTGAAAATGTAATATCATATGTAATATCTATCGGTGGACAATAATTATGTATTTAATGCTGCCAAGTCTTCAAGGATCTCATGATGTAAATATCTGTAGAACAGTGGTGCAGCAGTGGTTTGATTGCCACAATGATTTCCAGAATCATGGGGTGTTGGAAAGAAAGCAACTTTTAGCAAGATTAAAGATAGTCATTCAGGACTAAAATGAAGAGAAAATTCTTATCCTCAGAGGCAGTATTTGGGGGATGGGAAGAGGCGGGTGAACCTCAATACCAAAAAGGGTTCTGTAGGCACAGCCATTGATTCCATTCCAAATTGAGACTGATAAATGTGGATATTCAAGGCAGTTGGGACAGTGATGGAAAGCGGTGCTAATCCATGATGTTTTTGCAACGCAGGGCAGGATGCAGGGATCAAATGATCTACTATTCCTATTTCTGATGCTGTTAAACACCCTTATTGTTTCTGTAAACAGTTACATCAACATATTAGTTGTACATTGCTAGCTATTTCAAGTATGTTAGACTGCCCTACCATTCAATAAGATGGTGGCTGATCTTCTATCTTTGCACCATATTTGAGATAGCTAACAGGGATGGTATTGATATACACCTGATAAAGTGGTGACCGGCAAGGGTAATGCGTGGATTATAGTTACGGTATATGCTCAAAACATCAACCCTAATATGAGTCTTCTTCAGGTTCATGTTCATGTTCATGTTCAGGTTCATTTATTTATTGTCATTCGATAAAAACATGCTTCCACATGAATCATGAACGAAATTTGTACACAGGTCCGAGCAGCGTAATAGTGCAGTAAGACATCAATAAATTCTAACTTATATAAAAACCTTCCACAATAAAATCTAAATAATAATGAGCATATGAATAAATAGTAAAAGTAAAAAAGCAGCATGATTAAAAGACAGCAGCATAATAATGTCCATAGCAGTAGCAGCAGACAGCAGACAGCAGACAGCAGACAGTTCACTGAGGTAGTGAGGGTTCAGTCAGTGAGGTAGGGAGTTTAAAAGTCTCACGGCCGCGGGAAAGAAGCTGGCTTTAAGTCTTGTTGTCCTGGCTTTTATGCTGCGCAGCCTTCTCCCTGGGGGGAGAGGGGCAAAGAGTCCATTTACCGGGTGGGTGGGGTCCCTCATGATGTTTGAGGCTCTGCTCTTGCACCTGCTGATGTAAGTGTCCTCAATGGCAGGGAGGCAGTTATTTGTGATTTTTTGGGGGCAGATTTGACCACCCTCTGCAATGCCTTCCTGTCAGCAGCAGAGCAGTTTCCGTACCACACTGTGATACACGGTGTGAGGACGCTGTCCACCACACACCTGTAAAATGATGTCAGGACTGGGGTCCACAATAACAATGGAAAGGCTGGGGAATTGGTTGACTACACAGATAGGTTGGGCAGAGTTGTGTTTAATGTAGTCCGTGCAATACTAAGAAGATAATGTCAGTCTTGTGCATCGGCAGAAAACGAGGCCAATTTATTTTTGCTTTCCAAATTCATTGCATACTTTTCCTTTGATGAAAATTGAGATCCTGCTACAGAGGTGATTCAAACCTGAGCACAATTTATAGATACTTAAGAATAAACTACAATTGGCTTAGCTTGCAAATGATACTCATCGTTTGCAATTTGATTAAAACTTTAAAAAAAAGTTGATGCTAGGTCAGACTGCATTAATGTTTCAAATGATGATAGATCATTGACTTGAACCATTAATCTTTTCATCTCCCCATAGATGCTGCCTACCCTCGGCACCAAACTTGGCTTGCAACTTAATGTGAATAATTCAGAGACTTTTAAAATCTTAGATTTATGAAACAATAAAAGAAGAGATTTTATATTAAATGACTGCTTTTACAGACATCTAATTTCATCTGACACGATTTACATGAGTCAGTCCACAAGAGAGATCAGAAATCATAGAACTTTTCTGCTTGCTATCAAACTCAAGCAGTCATGCTAACAAGCCTTGATGAAGGCAGAGCTTGCTAACAAGTCTTGATGAAGGCAGAGCTGTGGATGTTGTTGATATGGATTTTAACAAGGCATTTGACAGGGTTCTGCATGGTGAGCTGCTCTTAAAGGTTAGATCACATGGGATCCATGGACAGCTAGCCAATTGTGTAGAAAATTGACTTCATGGGAGGAAGCAGAGGGTCATGGTGCAAGGTTGTTTTTCGAACTGGAGGCCTGTGAGTAGTGGTGTGCCTCAAGGATCGTTGCAGGCCCCATTGCTGTTTGTGGTCTATATCACTATTTGGATGAGAACATACAAGGCATAGAAACAGAAACATAGAAAATAGGTGCAGGAGTAGGCCATTCAGCCCTTCGAGCCTGCACCGCCATTCAATATGATCATGGCTGATCATCCAACTCAGTATCCTGTACCTGCTTTCTCTCCATACCCCCTGATCCCTTTAGGCACAAGGGCCACATCTAACTCCCTCTTAAATATAGCCAATGAACTGGCCTCACCTACATTCTGTGGCAGAGAATTCCAGAGATTCATCACTCTCTGTGTAAAAAATGTTTTTCTTATCTCAGTCCTAAAAGATTTCCCCTTTATCCTTAAACTGTGACCCCTTGTTCTGGACTTCCCCAACATCGGGAACAATCTTCTTGCATCTAGCCTGTCCAACTACTTAAGAATTTTGTAAGTTTCTATAAGATCCCCCCTCAATCTTCTAAATTCCAGCAAGTACAAGCCGAGTCTATCCAGTCATTCTTCATATGAAAGTCCTGACATCCCAGGAATCAGTCTGGTGAACCTTCTCTGTACTCCCTCTATGGCAAGAATGTCCTTCCTCAGATTAGGAGACCAAAACTGTACGCAATACTCCAGGTGTGGTCTCACCAAGACCCTGTACAACTGCAGTAGAACCTCCCTGCTCCTATACTCAAATCCTTTTGCTATGAATGCTAACATACCATTCGCTTTCTTCATTGCCTGCTGCACCTGCATGCCTACTTTCAATGACTGGTGTACCATGACACCCAGATCTCGTTGCATCTCCCCTTTTCCTAATCGGCCACCATTCAGGTAATAGTCTACTTTCCTGTTTTTGCCACCAAAGTGGATAACCTCACAGTAATCCACATTATACTGCATCTGCCATGCATTTGCCCACTCACCCAGCCTATCCAAGTCATCCTGCAGCCTCCTAGCACCCTCCTCACAGCTAACACTGCCCCTCAGCTTCGTGTCATCCGCAAACTTGGAGATGTTGCATTCAATTCCCTCGTCCAAATCATTGATATATATTGTAAATAGCTGGGGTCCCAGCACTGAGCCTTGCGGTACCCCACTAGTCACTGCCTGCCATTCTGAAAAGGACCCGTTTACTCCTACTCTTTGCTTCCTGTCTGCCAGCCAGTTCTCTATCCACATCAATACTGAACCCCCAATACCGTGTGCTTTAAGTTTGTATATTAATCTCTTGTGTGGGACCTTGTCGAAAGCTTTCTGAAAGTCCAGAGATAACACATCCACTGGTTCTCCCTTATCCACTCTACTAGTTACATCCTCGAAAAATTCTATAAGATTCGTCAGACATGATTTACCTTTCATAAATCCATGCTGACTTTGTCCAATGATTTCACCATTTTCCAAATGTGCTGCTATCCCATCTTTAATAACTGACTTTAGCAGTTTCCCCACTACCGATGTTCCCCACTAACTGGTCTGTAATTCCCGTTTTCTCTCTCCCTCCCTTTTTAAAAAATGGGGTTACATTAGCTACCCTCCAATCCTCAGGAACTACTCCAGAATCTGAAGAGTTTTGAAAAATTATCACTAATGCATCCACTATTTCTGGGGCTACTTCCTTAAGTACTCTGGGATGCAGCCTATCTGGCCCTGGGGATTTATCAGCCTTTAATCCATTCAATTTACCTAACACCACTTCCCGGCTAACCTGGATTTCACTCAGTTCCTCCATCTCATTTGACCCCTGGTCCCCTGCTATTTCCGGCAGATTTATTAAGTCTTCCTTAGTGAAGACAGAACCAAAGTAGTTATTCAATTGGTCTGCCATGTCCTTGTTCCCCATGATCAATTCACCTGTTTCTGACTGCAAGGGACCTACATTTGTTTTAACTAATCTTTTTCTCTTCACATTTCTATAAAAACTTTTGCAGTCAATTTTTATGTTCCCTGCCAGTTTTCTTTCATAATCTATTTTCCCTTTCCGAATTAAACCATTTGTCCTCCTCTGCTGGACTCTGAATTTCTCCCAGTCCTCTGGTAGGCTGCTTTTGCTGGCTAATTTGTATGCTTCATCTTTTGTTTTGATACTATCCCTGATTTCCCTTGTTATCCACGGATGCACTACCTTCCCTGATTTATTCTTTTGCCAAACTGGGATGAACAATTGTTGTAGTTCATCCATGCAGTCTTTAAATGCCTTCCATTGCATATCCACCGTCAACCCTTTAAGAATCAATTGCCAGTCTATCTTGGCCAATTCACGTCTCATACCCTCAAAGTTACCTTTCTTTAAGTTCAGAACCCTTGTTTCTGAATTAATTATGTCACTCTCCATCCTAATGAAGAACTCAACCATATTATGGTCACTCTTGCCACAAGACTGCTAACTAACCCTTCCTCATTACTCAATACCCAGTCTAGAATAGCCTGCTCTCTCGTTGGTTCCTCTACATGTTGATTTAGAAAACTATCCCGCATACATTCCAAGAAATCCTCTTCCTCAGCACCCCTGCCAATTTGATTCACCCAATCTATATGTAGATTGAAGTCACCCATTATAACTGTTTTACCTTTGTTGCACGCATTTCTAATTTCCTGTTTGATGCCATCCCCAACTCCACTACTACCGTTAGGTGGCCTGTATCCAACTCCCACTAGCGTTTTCTGCCCCTTAGTGTTTTGCAGCTCTACCCATATCGATTCCACATCCACCAAGCTAATGTCCTTCCTTTCTATTGCGTTAATCTCCTCTCTAACCAGCAACGCTACCCCACCTCCTTTTCCTTTCTGTCTATCCCTCCTGAATATTGAATTTCCCTGGATGTTTAGCTCCCAGCCTTGGTCACCCTGGAGCCATGTCTCCGTGATCCCAACTATATCATAGTCATTAATAGCTATCTGAATGATTAGTTAGTTAGCAGATGACACTAAAGTGGGTGGTATAGATAGCAAAAATGGTTATTAGAAGTTACAGCAGGATCTTGATCAGTTGGGCAAGTGGAATGATGGATGGAGTTTAATGCAGATAAATGTGAGGTGTTGCATTTTGGGAAGTTAATCTGGGGAAGGACCATCCCCGTAAATGGCAAGGCTCCGAAGAGTGTTATAGAGCAGAGTGATATAGGAATGCAGGTAGATAGTTCTTTGAAAGTGGCATCACAGGTCGATAATGTGGTCAAGAAGGCTATTGTCACATTGATCTTCATCAGTCAGGGTACTGAATATTGCAGTTGGGATGTTATGTTAATCTGTACAAGGCGCCAATGAGGCCACAGTTGGAGTATTATCTTCCGATTTTATTATTTTATTATAGGTTTATTATAAACTCACTGCTATCTAGACTACATTTCTTCCCTCCCTACTTCCTGTAGAGACTCTATCCCCTACTCCCAATTCCTCCGTCTAGGCCGCATCTGCGCCCAAGATGAAATGTTCCATTCTAGGACATCTGAGATCTCTGAGATGAGACAACTGAGACATCTGAGATGTCCTAATGTTTTAGGGAACGGGGGTTCCCCTCTTCCAAGATATATGAGGCCCTCACTAGGGTCTCCTCGATATCCCACAGCTTCGCTTTTGCTCCTCCTCCCCCCAATCGCAACAAGGACAGAGTCCTCCTCGTCCTCACCTTTCACCCCATTAACCGTCGCGTACAGCACATAATCCGCTGGCATTTTCGCCACCTCCAACGGGATCCCACCACTAGCCACATCTTCCCATCTCCACTTTCCGCAGAGGCCGCTCCCTCCGCAACTCCCTGGTGTCTATCTTCAGATTTGGTCACCCTGCTATAGGAAAGATGTTGTTATGTTGGAAAGAGGGCAGAGAAGATTTACAAGGATGTTGCCAGGACTTGAGGGCCTGAGCTACAGTGAGAGGTTGGGCAGGCTAGAATTCAATGGAATGTAGGAGGATGTGAGGCAATCTCATCGAGGTGTATAAGATCATGAGGGAATTAGATAGGGTATAAATGCACAGAGTGTTTTTACCCAGAGTAGAACCAGATAACATAGGTTTATTAAGAACCAGATAACATAGGTTTAAGGTGAGAGGGGAAAGATTTAATGGGAATCTGAGAGGCAACTTTTTCTCACAGATGAATGGAATGAGCTGCCAGAGGAAGTAGTTGAGGCATTACAATTAAAGCATAAAGTATTTGTGCTATAACTCCAGGATAAGTGCTCAACTAAGAAAACCAAGCCCAAAACCAAAATATTATCTAACTAAATACACCAACTTACAATAAATGACTCCATATGCAAAAAAACCCGCAGCTACCTACATATTAATTATCTTTAAAAAACCCACTAATCCTGTAGATGCAAGTATATCATTGGGGTTATCAAGTGGGCACTTCCCTTCATTGGTGTTTTGTTGAGTTAGGCCCACGACACCTCAGGAAGGCTCATCAGTTGGTTCTGGCATCCCACAACAGCACCTCTCAATACCTGCTCTCACCACCTATGCTACCAGTATCCACTGAATAAAGGAAGCTGCAGCCAATTAGCTCACTCTAACAAATGCTAAACACCTGCATCGTATCTTCCACTAATGCTAGCCCATCATTATATGTAACACCACAAATATCACCCTTGCACAATACCGGGATACATTTGCACAGACTACAATTACAAATAAATCACATACTACATGTCATATGTTTCCTTTCTGCCCCCCACTGACACTATTTCTTCTCCACCATCTCGCTATGAAACATCTACAACCCACCTCTACAGGACGTTCTCTTGCTCCATCCTCCCTGCTCAACTTCTGCTGCCAACTCTACATCTCTAAGCCTTTTCCTTTCATAAGCCTCATCCACTAAGTTCTCCCACCGTCAGTTCTATAAAATATACTATCCGCTGACTAACTGACCATAACACTATATCAGGCCTCAAACTAGTAGTAATTATTTCCTGTGGAACAACCAGCTTTCCTCCTACATCTCCCTACTTTCCTGCATCTCTCAATCATTGGCTCCCCGTAACTGGCCAGATTCATGCCTATCTGTAAACTTCCCTCCTCTACCTTTCTCTCCCTCACGGACAAAATGAATTGCTACACTCCCAGTCCTGATGCCTACTGAATTCACCTGTACTCTCCTCTCAATTGCTGCAGCTATGCACTTCATTACCTGGTTATGCCGCCAAGTATACCGACCCTGAGAAAGACTAGTCCTACATCCTGACAAATATGCCTCAACGTTGCCAGTTCATCAACTGTCCCTGCCAAACTGCAAACACCACAACTTCAACTTGCCTGGAAGCCTTGACTTCACTATCCTTTCTAAGCCATCTGTAACATCCTTTCTAAGTTGCTGAACCTGTTCAGTGTCATCCAACTTCCTGTTATACCATCAACCAAAACTTTTAATTGGTTTCTCCATTATAGACAGGATTTCTTCTTTATCTACGCAGAACCTTTTCTCTACTACCTTTCCTCTTGCCAAATAAATACTCTGTGACTTACTAGGCTCAATCTTCAATCTAGCCAATTTAAGATTATCGTTTAACTTCTGCAACAACCTTCTTGGACAAGCTACCGTTGTGGTCACCAAGATCATATCGTCCAATATAGGCCCTTATTGGAGGGAAGCGCAGCCCGTCCTGCCGTCTCTCCCTGCCGACGACCCACCGTGATGCTCTAATCACTCGCTCCATCGCCATTGTAGACGCTAATGGGGAAATAGTACACCCTGTCATAATGCTCATCTCTAGTCTCTGCCATGTTGTCGTAAAGTCTGCTGTACTAAAACACACTCGGACATCTTGGAAAATTGCTTTCACTAAATTTACTATTGATCCTGGAACTCTAAAGAAATCCAAAGCACTCCAAATAAGCCTATGTGGCACAGATCCAAATGCATTTGCCAGGTCCAAAAACACTACATGCAAATCTCTTCTCTCGAACTTGGCTGTCTGAATCTGGTGCCATATTACACTAATGTGTTAAATGCAACCTGCAAAACCTGGGATTCCTGCATTTCGCACTGTGGTATCTATTAACCTGTTCCTTTCTGAATAAGTTGCCAGCCTATGTGCCACTATGCTCAAGAAAATCTTGCCTTCTACATTTAGGAGACAAATAGGCCAAAACTGACTTAACTCTGAAGACTCTTTCTCCTTGGGAATGAAAGCTCCCCCTGCTCTACGCCAAACCCTTGGTATGATCTGCATCTCCCAAACTATACGCAAGAGCCCCCACAAGAATCTAAGCCAATCAGGTGCATTTTTATATACCCGGTAAGGGACTCCATTCGGCCCTGGGTCCAAAGAAGCCTTTGCACGCCATATAGAAACATAGAAACATAGAAAATAGGTGCAGGAGTAGGCCATTCGGCCCTTCGAGCCTGCACCGCCATTCAATATGATCATGGCTGATCATCCAACTCAGTATCCCGTACCTGCCTTCTCTCCATATCCCCTGATCCCCTTAGCCACAAGGGCCACATCTAACTCCCTCTTAAATATAGCCAATGAACTGGCCTCAACTACCCTCTGTGGCAGAGAGTTCCAGAGATTCACCACTCTCTGTGTGAAAAAGTTTTTCCTCATCTCGGTCTTAAAGGATTTCCCCCTTATCCTTAAGCTGTGACCCCTTGTCCTGGACTTCCCCAACATCGGGAACAATCTTCCTGCATCTAGCCTGTCCAACCCCATAAGAATTTTGTACGTTTCTATAAGATCCCCTCTCAATCTCCTAAATTCTAGCGAGTATAAGCCAAGTCTATCCAGTCTTTCTTCATATGAAAGTCCTGACATCCCAGGAATCAGTCTGGTGAACCTTCTCTGCACTCCCTCTATGGCTATAATGTCCTTCCTCAGATTTGGAGACCAAAACTGTACGCAATACTCCAGGTGTGGTCTCACCAAGACCCTGTACAACTGCAGTAGAACCTCCCTGCTCCTATACTCAAATCCTCTTGTTATGAAGGCCAACATACCATTCGCTTTCTTCACTGCCTGCTGCACCTGCATGCTTACTTTCAATGACTGGTGTACCATGACACCCAGGTCTCGCTGCATCTCCCCATTTCCTAATCGACCACCATTTAGATAATAGTCTGCCTTCCCGTTTTTGCCACCAAAGTGGATAACCTCACATTTATCTACATTATACTGCATCTGCCAAACATTTGCCCACTCACCCAGCCTATCCAAGTCACCTTGCAGTCTCCTAGCATCCTCCTCACAGCTAACACTGCCCCCCAGCTTAGTGTCATCCGCAAACTTGGAGATGTTGCATTCAATTCCCTCGTCCAAATCATTGATATATATTGTAAATAGCTGGGGTCCCAGCACTGAGCCTTGCGGTACCCCACTAGTCACTGCCTGCCATTGTGAAAAGGACCCGTTTACTCCTACTCTTTGCTTCCTGTTTGCCATCCAGTTCTCTATCCACATCAATACTGAACCCCCAATACCGTGTGATTTAAGTTTGTATCCTAATCTCTTATGTGGTACCTTGTCGAAAGCCTTCTGAAAGTCCAGATACAACACATCCACTGGTTCTCCCCTATCCACTCTACTAGTTACATCCTCGAAAAATTCTATAAGATTCGTCAGACACGATTTACCTTTCGTAAATCCATGCTGACTTTGTCCAATGATTTCACCACTTTCCAAATGTGCTGCTATCCCATCTTTAATAACTGACTCTAGCAGTTTCCCCACTACCGATGTTAGACTAACTGGTCTGTAATTCCCCGTTTTCTCTCTCCCTCCCTTCTTAAAAAGTGGGGTTACGTTTGCTACCCTCCAATCCTCAGGAACTACTCCAGAATCTAAAGAGTTTTGAAAAATGATCACTAATGCATCCACTATTTCTGGAGCTACTTCCTTAAGTACTCTGGGATGCAGCCTATCTGGCTCTGGTGATTTATCGGCCTTTAATCCATTCAATTTACCCAACACCACTTCCCGACTAACCTGGATTTCACTCAGTTCCTCCATCTCCTTGGCCCCCTGCTATTTCCGGCGGATTATTTATGTCTTCCTTAGTGAAGACGGAACCAAAGTAGTTAGTCAATTGGTCCGCCATATCCTTGTTCCCCATGATCAATTCACCTGTTTCTGACTGCAAGGGACCTACATTTGTTTTAACTAATCTCTTTCTCTTCACATATCTATAAAAACTTTTGCAGTCAGATTTTATGTTCCCTGCCAGTTTCCTTTCATAATCTATTTTCCTTTTATTAATTAAGCCCTTTGTCCTCCTCTGCTTGTCTCTGAATTTCTCCCAGTCCTCTGGTATGCTGCTTTTTCTGGCTAATTTGTACGCATCATCTTTTGCTTTGATACTATCCCTGATTTCCCTTGTTATCCACGGATGCACTACCTTCCCTGATTTATTCTTTTGCCAAACTGGGATGAACAATTTTTGTAGTTCATCCATGCAGTCTTTAAATGCCTTCCATTGCATATCCACCGTCAACCCTTTTAGAACTAATTGCCAGTCAATCTTGGCCAATTCACGTCTCATACCCTCAAAGTTACCTTTCTTTAAGTTCAGAACTGTTGTTTCTGAATTAACAATGTCACTCTCCATCCTAATGAAGAACTCAACCATATTATGGTCACTCTTGCCCAAGGGGGCACGCACAACAAGACTGCTAACTAACCCTTCCTCATTACTCAATACCCAGTCTAGAATAGCCTGCTCTCTCGTTGGTTCCTCTACATGTTGGTTTAGATAACTATCCCACATACATTCCAAGAAATCCTCTTCCTCAGCACCCCTGCCAATTTTACAGCTTCCACTTCCTTCTACTTAGGTGGCAAAACATTTAACATACTATATATCTCCTAATGGTGGTATATCTGGAGGAAAACCCATTCCCATTTTATTTTCTGGATCTGAGTGTCCTTTTTAAATATTCCTCTAACTCTTCCTTTGAAGCATTGAGCTTTCCACTTTTTTCCTGACTAAACATTCTTTTAACAAAATTAAATGGATCCCTATAGAATGCTGACTTCCTTCTTCTTTCTCTTCCTCCTGAGGTGTTCTGCTCTCCTTAATATTGCTAACCAATTTCTTAACTTTTCATGCAAAACATTAATTCCCCCTCTCTCTCTCATCAATTGTAGACTTTCTCCACTGCTTTCTCAACTCTCCTCTCCTTCACTAATCTCTCGATTTCTGTCTCTTGTCTAGATCTAACCACCTGTAGCACCTGCACCTTCTTTTTCTCAATAACATCAAACCTGTCCACACCATATTGATAAATAAACTCTCCCATCTTATCGAACTTGTTTTCCACTGTCCCTTTCAGACTCTCTAACACCTTTACCAAATCTGTACAATTGCCCTCGTCCATTTAACTCCAGGTTTCAGCCCACCGCTCTTCTCCCTGACTGGCAGATTAACCTCACCACCACCTACATCCCCCTCTACAGCACTTGTTCCCTCCTCATCAGTAACAGGGATAATGATATCCTGCAAACTTTGGTGTTCTATCCGTCACTAGACTTCACTCGACTGACTTGACTGACTTCTCAAGAAGTACCGCTCAATGCGATTTCCCTGCACTCCCTCGAACAAGCACTTCTTCTTTCCCTGATGTATTCTGAGGCCCTTTGCTGTTGTTACTTTCTGCCAACCACAAGAATAGACCTGAAGCTTCTTTCCCTCTACCACGGTGCCGCCGTCCTTCATTGATGCGCTAATCTTACTCGTAGTCATTTCCGTTCCGTGGTCTGTAGCCGGGTAATCCACCTGTGAGTCATCTTCCACCCCCGCTCTCCCAGACTCTAGGGGTATCTTCGTTTAATTTGTCGTAGCTTTTTAGGGGTGCAGCGAGACTGTTTACAATCTACGCCACTGCTGCAATGAGGTGCTAACCCATAACAGCTCCTGTGGGGTCTATTCCCTCCTGTCAGCTGTCTTTCCAAGCTGTCACATGGACTTTCCCTATTTGTGAGTTGCTCTGTTCACAGAAACTATAACAACATTTAGAAGACATTTGAACAGCTACATGGATAGGAAAGGTTTAGTGGGACATGGGCCACACATGTGTAGGAAAGAACTGCAGATGCTGGTTCAAATCAAAGGTAGACACAAAATGCTGGAGTAACTCAGCGGGATAGGCAGCCCCTCTGGAGAGGAGGAATGGGTGACGTTTTGGGTCAAGACCCTTCTTCAGACTTCAAGTCCACTTGGGGCGCTGCATTGATGGCACCTCTACGTACAGTCTGTCCGTTTTTTCCCATCTTTTTTTAATTTTAGTTTGTCTAAACAGTTTGTTTTGGGGATTCTTTAGTTTTTCTATGTGGGGGAGGGGGGTAGGGTAAGGGGGAAAACGTTTCCCAGTCGCTTCCTGGCGAGGATGCGACTATTTCTATGTGTTGCGTCCTCGCCCCCCTCCTCGCGGCCTACCACTGGATCGGAGCGGCCTTTCCTACCGGAGACCGGGGACCGGACCAGAGCTTTGGCAGCGGCGGCGCGACGCTGGATTCACCGCGGAGCGGGTGATACCTACCTGGATCGCCGTTTGAAGCTCCGGAGAGTTGGGCCCGCTGCTCCAACATCGCGGGACTGTGGTACGCGGAGCTCCCAGCGCGGGCGGCGCTGACTGATATCGCGGAATCCCTGGGGCCCTTTGCCGAGGGCCGCCAGCGTGAATCTCCGCCCGGCGGGGCCTGGGGACATCGGGAGCTGCAGACTCCGGTGGGAAGCGGCCGATTTGGAAGTCCAAGCCGCTGAGGTTGGCCTCCCGTTCCGACGGCGGTGTTCCAACATCCCAGCGAGCGGGCCTGAGCGACGGGCTGCCCGTAGCGGCGACTGCGGAGGGCTCCGGAGGCCCCGACCACGGGTGTACATCAGAGGAAGATGACTGACTTTGGTGCCTTCCCTCACAGTGGGAAACTTTTGATTCTGCTGTGTGGGGGTGTTTTATGTTGAACTCTATCGTGTGTTGTGTTCTTTATTTTATTGTATGGCTGTATGGTAATCACATTTCACTGTGCCAACCGGCACATGTGACAAATAAATGTATCTTGTATCTTGTATGGTCTGTCTGTCTGAACTTCATCAGTCTGAAGAAGGGTCTCGACCTGAAACGCCACCCATTCCTTCTCTCCAGAGATGCTGCCTGTCCCGCTGAATTACTTCAGCATTTTCTGTCTACCTTGGGCCAAACATGGGCAGGGGTTGTGACTAGCGTAGATGGGTCACCTTGGTCGGCATGGGCAAACTGGGCCGAAGGGCCTGTTTCCATGCTGCATGAATCTATGATTCTATGACTGAAATGTGTTGTGTTTTCCTGATGGCAATTGGTCATTGACTAGGGTACATATTTCACATCATCTAGCAGGATATATTGTCTTTACAACTTCAGTTTATTGCTTTAACAATGCCGTGTTGATTTAGTGATAATGTACTTCTTTCAACACATTAGTAAAAATTAAACTAAACTAAACTAAATTTCATGAATGTAAGTAACCATAGCACTGGCTGTGGACTAGGAGAATCAGGATGTTCTGCCCCTTCACAATTCACACTTTGTGCGTTCATCAAACCTGACCTCTTCCTGGAACTCCACCAACCGTTGGAGAATTTATCATCTCATTAAACCTGGAATTGGAAATTCCTCTCTCCTCAACAATCTTCCCCTACCCCCCACATCCCGTCCTCACTTCCCAACTACTTGCCTACCTTGTTTTCCTCCACTTTGTGTTGCAGACTTCCAGCTGACAGGAGATAGTCACAAAAACCTGGAGTAACTCAGCAGGTCAGACATCATCTCTGGAGAAAAGGAATCGGTGATGTTTCGGGTCGAGACCTTTCTGAAGTCTGAATTAAGTCCATGTATGTTGGAAGTACTATACGTTTAAATATCCATTCAAATTCTTTCCAAGTGTTTACTCTGTTTCTTCATTTTCGGATGCGTTCTCAAAGTTTTTGTATATTCTTCAGTCTGAAGAAGGGTCTCGACCCGAAACATCATCTATTCCTTTTCTCCAGATATGATGTCTGACCCGCTGAGCTGCTCAAGCTTTTTGTGTCTGTCTTCGGTTTAAACTAGCATCTGCAGTTCCTTCCTACACACTCCAGCTATTCAGACTTCTTACAGGATTGACTGGAAACAAAGTAACCTGAGTATCTAAGGCAAGGCCCTCAACTTTAACACAATCCACACACAGAAATCAGATGGGCAAATTAATTCAATAAACCATTACTTGAAAGGAACATAGCAATATTGTGGGATAATGGTATACTAATTGCTTAATTTTTTTAAATAACTAACTTTTTGATTATCATGCTCTATGATGTGTACAGGATCATAACTGAATATTAAAATATATTTATTTATTTCACTCTTATTTAAGTCCCTCTAGTTATAGTAAGGAATTGGGATTGATGGGGTTGTCTTGAGAGTTGCCACAGACTAACCAACCCAATAGTCTCATTCCATTTCTTAAGAAAATGAGAGAATGTATACAAACGATATGAGAACGCATCCGAGAATGAAGGAACGGAACAAACACTTGGAAAGAAATCGAATCGATATTTAAATGTATAATACTTTCAACATATATGGAATTAATTAGACCTTTTGATTGCAGCTTTCAAATTATGCACAACCTGTCCCTCCCTCCCTCCCCACCCACTCGAAAGACAATCATTCCCAACCTGAAACGTCACCCATCCATGTTCTCCAGGGATGCCGCCTGACTCTGTTGAGTTACTCCAGCACTTTGTGTTTTTTTTTGTAAACCAGCATCTGCAGTTCCTTGTTTCTGCCTGCTGTAATACCTTTTTACAATCATGGTTCATTGACGTTTTGAAAAGTATATAAGATCATGACTGCTTTAGTTAAGATAAAATCCATGGCAGCAGTTCCCATGAGCAGATGGTTCAGCTGGGAGTGTAGGTTTGAAATTTGGGCAGAATGTGCAGTAAGAATATTAAGAAAACTTGCTTCATGTTGAGTATAGTTGCAATCTGGAATTCATTGCCTGCCAAAATGGATCTTTTCTTAGATGCTGCCTGACCCACTGAGTTCAAGCAGCATTTTGTGTTTTGTTCAAGATTTCAGCACCTGCGATTTCCTACTACTTTGTCTGTGCTGCCTGGCAGGGCTAATGGATGTGCCCAGCCAGTTAGGCTGTGCTTATGTAGAGAGAAACATTGGATCAATATATCTATGAATTTCAGATCTAATTGCTATTCTGATACAGATGGAAGAAGAGATTTACATAAAGTTAGAAAATTAGATATTGAGTCCAGAAGGCTGCAATGTGCCCATCAGAGAAAGCAGGTTTGTCCTTCAAGCTTGTATTATTCCTTGTAACAATGCAGGAAGCCACAGGCTAAAAAGTCAGAGTTTCACGGGCGATCTCTCACACCTCTCTCCTGTTTCATGATCCCTCTGTCTCCATCACAGGGACAGACTATTGACTGTCCACTACAAATCCGTCAACTCCCACAGTTATCTGGACTTCACCTTCCACCTTCTCCAACCCTGCCTTTTGTAAAAACTCTATCCCCTACTTTCAATTGCTCCGTCTAAGCTGCATCTGCTTCCAAGCTAAGACTTTCTATTCTAGGACATCCGCTATGCCCTCTTTCCTAAGTAAATGTGGTTTACCATCCCCCCACCACCGCTGTCATAGATGGATCCCTCACCCGTGTCTCCTCTGTGTGCCGTAGTTCTGCTCTCGATCCTCCTCCCTCCAGATGGAACAAGGATAGAATTGCCCTGCTCTTCATCTTTCACCCCACCAACCATCCAACAAATGTTTCTGCCATTTCCGTCCCCTCCACACCTTCTGTCTTTTCATATCTGGTCTTTGTCCAACCATCTGCCCACCTCACCTGCATCCACCTATTACTTGCCAGGCTATGTCCTGCCCCTCTTCTCTTCCAGCTTTCTTTCCCCCCTCCCCCATAATCAGTCTGAATAAGGGTCCTGACCTGAAACGTCACTGATGCATGTTCTCCAGAGATGCTGCCTGACCGGCTGAGTTACTCCAGCACTTTGCGGATTTTTTTGTGAACCAGCATCTGCAGTTCCTTGTTTATCCATTATAGGTCAGAGTGGGAGTAGGATGGCAAATAATCTTGAAATCTGTGTTTTTTTCTGGCAAGTGATCATCAGATTTCCAAATGTTCTCCCATTCTCAGGCCAGCTCAGTCAGTTCAGGCTGATAATGTGCAGAACAATTCTCCCATTTTTCTCCATTTCAATCCTCAGTCTCAGTGACAGATTGCATAATTAGAATCCATGTCTCTGACAACTTTGTGCGGTGCTTAGCTCAATTAGAACTGTCAAAATCTAATTTGCTGCTGACAACTCTTGGATATTAGCAGTGGGCAATTTGCATCTCTTTGCCTTTAACCTTATTTAAATTTCAGCAGTGAAAGATGTTCTCACAGTCAAATGTCATTTCCTTTTTCTGAAGTTTTGATACCACATCTGAAGCCTGTACACAATGGCTTGCTGATGTAGGAACCTGCTAAGTAAGCTCCCCAAATAAACTCCATGAGTAGGGGTAGGACTGCAGTGCAGCAAAGAATTGCCCACAGAACTGTCAATAATTTTGTGACCTGCACATTCTCACTGGAGTCTCGAAGCTTAAAGGCATTTATGTTGAGGAACCGCAGTAATTCAGTGCAGAACTGATCATTCTTTAAATTTCTTGAAAAGCTGAAAATTCCTGCTCTCTCCAAGGATAATCATGGCAATCTTGACACTATTTCAGCAAAAATTGTTGGCATTGTCGGATAGCTGATATTGATGTTTGAAATAGAAGTATCATACGGATGCATTCTTCATGATCTTGGGTCAAAGCATATTTCTTGGATCAAATCCGGTGTACTTTGACTTAGCATTTTCTATGCTCAACTGAAAAGTGCTTGTGTTGACAACAAGCTCAAAGTGATTTAAATTCCCACTTACTGTGTGCGAGTTTCTTCCCATCATTACAAAGTACGGCAATATATATCAGGTGACGTTTTGGGTCGAGACCCTTCTTCAGACTTCTTCAGGTCTGAAAAAGGGTCTCGACCCGAAACGTCACCTATTCCTTCGCTCCATAGATGCTGCCTCACCCGCTGAGTTTCTCCAGCATTTTTGTCTACCTTCGATTTTTCCAGCATCTGCAGTTCTTTCTTAAACCATATATATCAGAATAACTTTTCACCATTTGATAGAACTTAGATAAAGTTCATCACGACAAATTCTTGCATTTAAGTCCCGAACATGGGTAAAGCTTGGAATTCCTTCAATATTTGATTTTCGATCATTGCAAGATTTATTTCTTTAACATATTCAGTTCTTTGTTTGTGAATAAGTGGTATTAATTGCATTGTACAGTTTCATAGCATATTCAAAGCATATTAGACTGAAAAGGACAGACAGTTTTTCTAAAATGTCATCCTCTGTACTATTTAACATATACAATAAACGTGGGAACATGAGCAACTCACTTAGCTCCTCAGAGCTCTTCTGTGATTCAATGAGTTCAAGACAGATATGTGACCTAATTTCAGATACATCTTTATCTCTATCTTTTTTTTAAGGTTATCAAAAATCAATCAACTTCAGATTTAACATTAACAAATGACCTAACGTGTTGCAATTTGGGGAAGGGAATTTCAAATTTCCATTGTACCTTAAAACTCCATGTAATCATGTAACACATGTAACCATGTATTATCTTTCCGCTCACTGGATAGCCCGCAACCAAAAATTTTCACTGTACCTTGGTACACGTGATAATAAACTAAAATGAAAACTGAACCCTCTAAAGCCAACATTGTGACTGGAGCTACTCACAGTGCTGTAACTGTGGGCTTCTACACTCATGGCCTCCTCTCCTCTAGATGGGAAGACCAGGACTCCATGAGTCGTTCTGGTTTTCTGCACCTGCCCATGACACCTCAGTTATCTGTGCAGCCACTTTGGACCTATTGCTGATAGAAATTTAACAAACTCCGTTCAGTCGGATAGCTGCTTCATTAGGAGCAGAATTAGGCCATTCGGCCCATCAAGTCTACTCCGTCATTCAATCATGGCTAATCTGTCTTTCCCTCCCAAACCCAATCTCCTGCCTTCTTCCCATAACCCGTGATACCCTTACTAATCAAGAATCTGTCAATCTCCGCCTTAAAAATATCCATTGACTTGGTCTCCACAGCCGACTGTAGCAATGAATTCCACAGAATCACCACCCTCTGACTAAAGAAATTGTCAATGTGATCACATGGGTTTACTGTGGATGCTCTGGTTTCCTCCTACACTCCAAAGACATACAGGTTTGTAGGTTAATTGGCTTTAGTAAAATTCTAAAATTGTCCCTAGTGTGTAGGATAGTGTTAGTGTACGGGGTGATCGCTGGTCAGACTGGACTCGAAGGGCCTGTTTCCCTGCTGTATCACTAAAGTCTAAAGTCTAAACATTAGTAGCTTCAGTTGTTGAGGGTTCTGACATTTTAGTACTTCCTCTTTTGAGCAGTTTTTGCTTCTTTTGGCTTCTTTGCAGGTCCAATATATTGAGAAATATAATGAATACCCTGCTGAAACCTTTTTCTTACTGATCAACAACATGACCTGTGATCAACAATACAAACCAATTGTGATAAAGCTAACCGATGCCTCCTATCTTTAACAGCATCCACTGACCAAATTCTCAGGATCCACTTTCCCACTTGTTGCCTCTCCTCCATTCTGTGCATTTGGGAATTTTTAGGATTGTTTTTCTTTCCTCACCTGTGTTTAGATTATGTGCAACCACCTGCAATAAAATTGATTGCTATTAAGTTGATATTATGCAGAGACATTAGTATAAACTGTTGTCATTATCAGACTTAATTATCTGATGGATGGTTTTCCTTCAATAAAATAGGATGATTGATTTTCATGGGAAATCAATAGAATTCCATTTAGGGCGGCAACACAACAGATTGTGTGACTAATGTGAATGGCATGGCAACATAAATGGTTGAAATATTGTGGCACATTGCATGTTATATTCAACATTTACACAAGTGGCTTAAGGGGACAGTAAATTATGACAATGGATCACAATAGAAGAAAAAATCTAGTTGATTCTATGACAGATGGAGGAATTTCCTCAAATATTGTCCATCTGGGAAAGATAAAAATTATCCCCATTAACTTTCCAAGTTTGAAAATCAGACATCCTATCCTTAATAGTTTCCTTGTTGATCTGATCCCACATAAAGACAGATTAATCTTCTATTTAATAACATACAATCTCTCTTTTTTTTTCTTAGCCTGTCATTCATAGTAGATGAATAATTAATTTCAAGAGATAACATGGAGAAACATGAGACATATGTTACAAAGCTGTTGATGAAATATAACCTTTCAACCGCTTGATGTAACTTGCCAATATTCCTAAAACCACAAAGAACCACTATTAATGCCATTTCCATTTGTCATACAATCTGTCAACATGGTCTCTCTCAATGAAGGCCAATGCTCCTGTGCCATATCTGAGCATCATTATTTGTCTTAGACTTCATTAGTTGGGTACTGGCTACAGCCTAACTTTACTTGGAATCCATCTCGCTTCCTCCTCTCAATACTTTGTTGGAAACGTTGAATTCAGTCCATGTAAACTTGCAAGAAGTTATTGCCAATTGGAACAGTTAAAAATAGCATTTTCTTAACTGACAGACATGTATTACATAAGCCACGGCTGCATTACGTAAGGTACATTAGGATAGTGGTTAGTGCAAGAGCAATCCAGCATCTTGAATTAATGACCTAATGACATGGATTCAAATCCCACCATGTCACCTGGAAATAGACACAAAATGCTGGAATAACTCAGTCGGCAGGCAGCATCTCTGGAGAAAAGGAATAGGTGACATTACGGGTCAAGACCCTTCTTCAGACTCAGACTTCAAGAATATCAGCTGCTCTTACCAGATCTCTGGATTTTATAACTTCAGACTCATAGTCAATTCATAACTACCCTTTGGAAAGCATTGAATAGTACATCAAAATAATAATATGAACAAAAAGGAAATGGGCAATCCAGCATTAACCCAGGCAACAGATCCTGGCAGGGTAATATCCTCTGTATAGGAAGGAACTGCAGATACTGGTTTAAACCAAAGATGGACACAAAAAGCTGGAGTAACTCACGGGTCAGACAGCATCTGTGGAGAAAAGGAATAGGTGATGTTTTAGGTCGAGACCCTTCTTCAGTCTGAGATTGAGGGGAAAGGGAAACGAGAGATATAGATGGTGAGGTGGAGCGATATAGAACAAATGAATAAAATATGTGCAAGAAAGTAACGATGATAATGGCAACAGGCCATTGTTAGCTGTGGCCTAGGTGAGAATAAGTATAGACAATGAGACTCAACAAGACGACTCTGAAGTCTGAGTCTGAAGAAGGGTCTCGACCCGAAACGTCACCCATTCCTTATATCCAGAGATGCTGCCTGTCCCGTTGAGTTACTCCAGCATTTTATGTCTAAGACGACTGTAGCTGGTTCTAGCCTGATCATCTCTGGATAGCTGACTGAGAAGTGGTGCCTAAACAGGGGGATTGAGGGAGCTGGCCAGCAGATCAGTAAAGCAACAGCATGACTTCATACAGGATCATAGTCAGATCTTTCAGCATAATCCCTGGATATTTCCTGTCACATCAATAAGACATATCCGTCAGAAGTGAAGAAAGCGAATGGTATGTTAGCTTTCATAGCAAAAGGATTTGAGTATAGGAGCAGGGAGGTTCTACTGCAGTTGTACAGGGTCTTGGTGAGACCACACCTGGAGTATTGCGTACAGTTTTGGTCTCCAAATCTGAGGAAGGACATTTTAGCCATAGAGGGAGTGCAGAGAAGGTTCACCAGACTGATTCCTGGGATGTCAGGACTTTCATATGAAGAAAGACTGGATAGACTTGGCTTATACTCGCTAGAATTTAGGAGATTGAGAGGGGATCTTATAGAAACGTACAAAATTCTTATGGGGTTGGACAGGCTAGATGCAGGAAGATTGTTCCCGATGTTGGCGAAGTCCAAGACAAGGGGTCACAGCTTAAGGATAAGGGGGAAATCCTTTAAGACCGAGATGAGAAAAAACTTTTTCACACAGAGAGTGGTGAATCTCTGGAACTCTCTGCCACAGAGGGTAGTTGAGGCCAGTTCATTGGCTATATTTAAGAGGGAGTTAGATGTGGCCCTTGTGGCTAAAGGGATCAGGGGGTATGGAGAGAAGGCAGGTACGGGATACTGAGTTGGATGATCAGCCATGATCATATTGAATGGCGGTGCAGGCTCGAAGGGCCGAATGGCCTACTCCTGCACCTATTTTCTATGTATTTATGTATCTATCTAAGTGGTGAGATGGAGTCTGGAAGATGTGGATTTGGGGCTTTGGGCCTCAAGAAGCTAGATGCCATCAGGTTAAACATCATAAAAGAAACCCGCTAAATAGCATTTACCAACTTCCTTCAGCTGATGAATCTGGATTGAAAATCACTTGT
Organism: Malacoraja senta; assembly: GCA_038087875.1. Taxonomy (NCBI): domain Eukaryota; kingdom Metazoa; phylum Chordata; class Chondrichthyes; order Rajiformes; family Rajidae; genus Malacoraja; species Malacoraja senta. The sequence continues at coordinate 54,008,363 of CM075981.1, forward strand.
AAAGAAGCTCTGAGAGTAGTACAGGCAAGAAATGGGAAGCCATGGATGCTAAGCAACAGAAGCAGCAAACAATAGACAAAGCGAAACTGTCATCCAAGTTCAGGAGATCAAGTAATCTTGAAATTGAACATTTTTTGCTTACAGAGATATTTAAAGATGAATTACAGTATGTGTAGTAACTGAATATGTATTTATTTTAATGCAAAAAAGAGTGTGTGCTTTAAGATCACAGCCGAAGAAGTACAAGATATTAACTGGACTTTAAATGTAATGGATGCAGGAAACAATTGGGTTTGATGGCATTATGCTGCAACACAAATTGTACTGAGTCGAATCCCACAAAATGTGTCAGCTGCAGACTTTGTACCTATATATCATGCCTCTAAACCCAAAGCTAGAATAGACAGTGCAAATATCCCCCCCCCCCTCCAGGGTTGGAATGATCAAAATACAAATAGCTCATTTTATTGTTCCAACACTTAATCAAATAGAGGTAGAAATTCACATCAGAAAACTGATGAAAACTCCGAAGGCAAAAAAGTGCAATCTATTCTTTGCATTTTACATTACTTGCACCAAGTTGGTTCATATAATGCTCCCTGCAGGGTAAACTGCTGCCAAGTGATATTCATTCCAACTGAGAATCGCTTCATTTCTTGTGCAAAAAAAAGGTAGCATAATAGGATGGCTTTTAAATTATGAAGAGGTTTGATTTCTCAGAAATGGAGGAAATGTTTCTGGTTGCAGGGGATGGCAAAGTGCTAAATTCATCAAGGAATTCAGGGAAAAAAATATTTATGCATCGAGTGGTGAGAATGGAAGAAGGGGCAGTTGAGGGAAATAGCACCAGATGAATTTAAGGTTCAGTACATGAGGAGAAAGAAGGTGAAGAATATGTTAGAATGCTGGAGTAACTCAGCGGGTCAGGCAGCATCTCTGGGGAGAAGGAATGGGTGAAGTTTCAGGTCGAGACCCTTCTTCAGACATATGTTGCCTGGATGAGGGGCAGATGCACCAACTGATTAAGCTGAATGGTTTGTTTCAGTGTTCAATTTTTACAGTGTTACACAAAGAGATGTGTAACAACAACAACGACGCACCCTGAGCAAAATGCACAAAGTGTTGGAGGAACTCAGCGGGTCAGTTGGCATCTGTGGAGAGAACAGATCAGGAGCATTCTTCAGGCTGGGTTGTCTACCCATTCCCTTAACAGATGCTTTCTGACCCATTGAGTTCCTCCAGCACTTTGTACTTTTACTCAAGATTCCTGCATCTGCTGTTCCTTGTGTCTCCAACAATACACCATGAGATTGGGTCCGCAAATGCTGATGATGCGTGTAAAGAGTTCAGGGGTTCTGTGAGTTCTTTAGATTGTTGACTTTTTAACCAGATCTCTGCTTTTTTCTTCTATTTGTCAATTTAGTACTATTTTTACTTGGTACAACAGCAAATAGATGTTTTCTTGTCAGGGTGAGGTCAAACGCAAATTGGAGGGAACATAACCTCATATTTCACTTGGGTAGCTTGCAACCCAATGGTATGAATATTAATTTATCTAACTTCTAGTAAACCTTGCCTTCCCTTTCCCTCCGTCCCTCCCCCACCCTAGTTCTCAGACTAGTTCAACTGTCTTCCTGATTATTTTTGCTTCTTGTATGCCTTGGTGTCACCTTCCCCTCAGCCAACAATGAACCATTCCACATTTCCTTGATCACCATCTGCTTTGATCTGCCATTTCACACTTTACCCATCCATACCTCTAGTCTCCCACTCCACTGACTCTCTGCCTGAAGAAAGGTCTCGACCCGAAACGTCACCCAATCCTTCTCTCCAGAGATGCTGCCTGTCCCGCTGAGTTACTCTGGCATTTTGTGTCTATTTTCGGTGTAAACCAGCATTTGCAGTTCCTTCCTACACTTTTCTTTACCAGTACAGTAAGACCAATATAATTTGGATCAATGACACTGTTTTGCAGCGGTTGGCCTGGAGATTCCCAAGGATTATTTCAGTAATGCAATGGATGCTTATATATCATTGTCATGGTGAACATCATTCAGTTATATTTTAAATTCTGTTTTTAATTGTTTTGATTTCCAAAAAGTGGGAAAGTTAAAATTCATCAGTGGCTTAGTGAGCTTCTTCAGGGAATTGCACAGCTGAACTGACAATATCTATATCTCTCTACATCACCATCTATATCTCTCGTTTCCCTTTCCTGTGACTTTCAATCTGAAGAAGAGTCTCGACCCGAAATGTCACCCATTACTTCTCTCCAGAGATGCTGCCTGTCCCGCTGAGTAAAGGCCCTGTCCCACTTTCCCGAGTTACTCACGAACTCTCCCGAGTTTTCCCCTTGATTCGAACTCGGGGAATGTCGGGGAATGTTGGTAGCGAGCTCGTAGGAGGCCGTAGGAGTCCGTAGATGTTTCGTAGCGGCTCGTAATGCCAGCCGTAGGAACTCGGGGCATCAGGTAAGTCGGGACGTTTTTTCAACATGTTGAAAAATGTCCACGAGTTAAAAAAATAGCCCAGAGTACCTACGAACGGCTATTACCGTAATTCTCCGAGTTGGAATCAAGGGGAAAACTCGGGAGAGATCATGAGTAACTTGGGAAAGTGGGACAGGGCCTTTACTGCAGCATTTTGTGTCAATCTTCGGTTTAAACCAGCATGTGCATTTCCTGCCTACACACTAGTTCTTGTCAGTCAGGTCGACTGGCTGAAAAACCACAATATTTTTCCTGTTCGAACACACAGTTAAAATAACAGTCAAGATCCAATAATGTCATTTGGAGCTTATGGAAGAAAGATAAAACCTTCAGGCAGTAGCAAGATGTTCATCATGCTTGCTCAGAAGCAGATTAAAATCATTGCCTTGGGGCTCAGGTGAGTTTCATAACTGATTTTAACCTACAACTTATACAATTTCCACTGGGCCAGCTGTGTTCAAATTGCCATTAATGTTTTCAAAGTAATATTGGGAAGCGATTACCATATTAAAATCCCAGTGTTATAATCATCTTAGCAGATGGATGTTGAAACCATGAATCATGGTGGTGTAGAAGCAGATAGTGCAGAAACAGGCTTTTGGCCCACTGTGCCTGTGCCAGCCATCAAGTTCTTATCTGTATTTAGACACAAAACGTTGGAGTAACTCAGCAGGTCAGGCAGCATCTCTGGAGAAAAGGAATAGGTGACGTTTTGAGAACCTTCTTCAGGTGTAGTGTATCCATACTAATCTACACTGAGCCTGAAACCTTCTGTACCATAGTATTCAAGTTGATCATTTAAATATTACTTCAACATGATGAGAATATCTGCCTTCACCACTCCTTCAGGCAGCTTGTTCCAGATTTTAACCACACTTTAAGTGAGAAAAATTATTCCTCAAAATTCACACTAAATCTCCTCTCCTTACTTTGAACCTCTGCCCTGTCACAGACACCTCCGTTAAAGGGAACAGTTTCTTCTATATTCCTAATCTATGACTTTCATCATTTTGTAGACCTCAATTAGGTCACTGCTCAGCCTTCACTACGTCAGGACAAACATACCTAGTCTGTCGAGTCAGTAGTCACAAATGAAATGTTTCATTCTAGGCAAGGGCTAAGTGAAACTCCTCTGCACGCACTCTAGTCCAATCTTTAGACATTCAACATTAGAGATACAGCGTTGGAGCAGGCCCTTCGGCCCACTGAATCCATGCCGACCAGTCTTCCTACAATTTACAATTTAACCAAAGTCAATAAACCTACAAACTTGTATGTCTTTGGATTGTGGGAGGAAACCAGAGGACCTGGAGAAAACCCACGTGGTCACAGGGAGAACGTACAAACTCCGTACAAACAGCACCCATAGTCAGGATCGAACCTGGGTCTCTGGTGCTGTAAGGCAGCAACTCTACCACTACACCACTGTGCTGCCCTAATTCAGTCCTTCTTAGAGTGTGGATCCATAACTGCACACACTCATACAATTATGGGTGCACTAACAAATATTTTATGTAGTTGCACCGAACCTCGCCACTCTTATATTTTATACCACAGCTAATGAAGGCAAATCTTCTCTGCTTGCTATCGTAACTACTTTTTCTACCTGGTTACTATCTTGGGGAATCCTTTGAGATGTGGACCAAGGTTCCTCTCTCTCACAATATGTACTCGGACTTTATTAAACCCCTGTCCCATGGTACGAGTTCATTCCAAGAGTTCTCCCGAGTTTGCCCTGATTTGAACTCGGAGATTTACGGTAATGGCCACTCGGCGGTACTTGGGGCTCCCGTGGACATTTTTCATCATGTTGAAAAATCTTCACGAGTCTTCCCGAGTACCTGCCGTTAGCGCTAAGAGACGTCCCCGAGCTCCGACGTACCCGCTACATTCATTCTCCGTGCTTACCACGAGTTTGATTTTTTTAAAACTCGGGAGAGCTCTTGGAATGAACTCGCACCGTGGGACAGGGTTATTAGTCTACCCAATGCCACATTTCTCATTTCATCAATTTATGAATGTATTTTGCCACTGAAGGCTGTCTTCCTCATTGTCAACATCAGAACCAATTTTTATGCCTTTTGAAAACTTGTTACTAATACCTCCTACATTTACATTCAGATCATTGATGAATGTAACAAACAGCAAGAGTCCTAACACAAATGTATATGATACACCACCTGTCACAGGCTTCAAATCAAGAAAATAATTGACCATCACCTTCCGCCTCCAATAATCAAGGCCATTTCAAGATCAGTTTTGGTAATGGGCTAGAAACATAGACACATAGAAAAATAGGTGCAGGAGTAGGCCATTCGACCCTTCGAGCCAGCACCGCCATCCAATATGATCATGGCTGATCATCTAAAATCAGTGCCTCCTTTTTGCTTTTTCCCCATATCCCTTGATTCCTTTAGCCCTAAGAGCTAAATCTAACTCGCTCTTGGGAATATCCAGTGAATTGGCCTCCACTGCCTTCTGTGGCAGAGAATTCCACATATTTACAACTCTCTGGGTAAAAAAGTTGTCCTCATCTCAGTCCTGAATGGTCTACCCCTTATTCTTAAACTGTGACCCCTGGTTCTGGACTGCCCCAACTTCAGAAACATTTTTCCTGCATCTACCCTGTCCAATCCGCTAAGAATTTTATGTTTCTATAAGATCCCCTCATCCTTCTAAATTCCAGTGAATACAAGCACAGTCGACCCATTCTTTCATAATATGCCAGTCCCGCCATCACAGGAATTAACCTGGTGAACCGACGCTGCACTCCCTCAATAGCAATAATGACCTTCCTCAAAATATGAGACCAAAATTACACACAATACTCCAGGTGTGGTTTGACCAGGGCCCTGTACAACTGCAGTAGGACCTCCTTGCTCCTAAACTTAAATCCTCTCGCAATGAAGGCCAACATGCCATTAGCTTTCTTCACTGCCATGCTTACTTTCAGTGACTGATGTACAAGGACATCCAGATCTCATTGCACCTCCCCTTTTCCTAATCTGACACCATTCAGATAATAATCTGCCTTCTTGTTCTTGCCACCAAAATGGATAACCTCACATTTATCCACATTATACTGCATCTGCCATGTATCTGCCCACTCTCCCAACCTATCCAAGTCACCCTGCAGCCTCATAGCATCCTCCTCGCAGCTCACACTGCCACCCAGCTTGAGTCATTGGCAAACTTGGAGATGTCACACTTAAGTCCCTCGTCTAAATCGTTAATATATTGTAAGTAACTGAGGTTCTATCTTATGGAATAATCTTCCTTATTGGGGCTTTTCAAAGATCTCAATAAAGTCGATATACATCACATCAATGGCTATGTAGACTATCTGGGTAACATAGTGGCGCAGCGGTGGAGCTGCTGCCTTACAGCGCCACAGACCCAGATTTGATCCTAACTACAGGTGCTGTCTGTACGGAGTTTGTACGTTCTTCCTGTGACTGCATGGATTTTCTCCGGGTGTGCAGGTTTGTATGTTAATTGGCTTCTGTAAATTGTCCCTAGTGTGTAGGATAGAATTAGTGTATGGATAATCGTTGGTCGGCATGGACTCGTTGGGCCGAAGGGCCAGTTTCCATGCTGTATCTCTAAACTAAACTAAATTAAACAAAACTATCCCTGATCAATCCCTATCTCTCCAGATTAGTCCTGTCCCTCAGAATTATTTTGAATAATTTCCCTACGAGTGATGTTAGATTCAGCGGCCTATTATTACATCAATACATAGATACATAGATACATAGACAATAGGTGCAGGAGTAGGCCATTCGGCCCTTCGAGCCAAGAACCGCCATTCAATGTGATTATGGCTGATCACCTAGTTTACCCTGCTGCCTTCCTTGAATAAAGATATCGCATTTGCTGTCCTGCAATCATTTTAAACATTGTCTGAGGCCAGAGAATGTTGAAGATTCCTGGCAGAACTCCAGCAATCTTTCATAGCAACCTATGACACATCTCATCAGGCCCTGGAGATTTACCTACCTTTAAGCATATAAATAATCTAATATTTTCTGCTTTTCTATGGTAAATAGTTATAGATCCCAACAGTCCTCCTCCCTGAACATTCTTAACTACCATGCCCTTCTCCATCATGAATACAGTTTTTATTGAAGACCTCGTCTGTGTTCAGTTCTAAATATAAGCAGTCAGAAGTAACTGATTTGCAGTCGGTTAAGATTCATGTGCCAGCTTTTTTTCAGAACTTTACACTTTACGCTGACAGTAGAGCAGTTATGATCTGAAATTTACTGTCTGCAAAAATGGTGGAAGATGAGTTTGCAGGACGTTCAAAATGGTTGTGCAAAGATGCTTGATGGAAACTTACTTGCATGAATACATGAAAAAGTAGAGAAACAAGATTAGTTTAGATTAGAGATACAGCGTGGAAACAGGCCCATCGGCTCACCGGATCTGCGCCGACCAGCGATCCCCGTAAACTAGCATTATCCTATACACTAGGGACAATTTACAATCTTTATCAAAGCCAATTAACCTACAAACCTGTATGTCTTTGGAGTGTGGGAGGAAACCGGAGCACCCGGGGAAAACCCATGCGGTCACAAGGAGAACGTACAAATTCCTTACAGACAGCACCTGTAGTCAGGATTGAACTTGGGTCTCTGGCGCTGTAAGGCAGCAACTCTACCCCTGTGACACTGCCATCCCTTTCTCTACCAGGATTCAGCATGGACTAATTGGGCTGACAGGCCTCCCTCTTAACCATAAGAGGGAGGCCTGTGATTCTTCGATTTTGTATTACCAGCAGAGCCTTAATATGTAGAAGCCCTTTGTCCACTCAATGGACCCCAATGATTGCTGCCAAGTAGTTTTGAATGGACTATATGAAATTATTCTGTCGAAGTAGTCTCAGCAAATTGCAGTGAAAAAACACAATGAGTTGGGCTGGATCAATTGGCTCCGTTCAGAGAAAGGCATTAACTGTTGTTAATGCAGCCTCATTGTACCTAATAGAAAATTGATCTCTGTGGTTAAAGATAAGAAAACGTGTAAAGCATGATGTGTTGAACAATGATAATTGCCAGAGTGTGCATTGAAAATCAAAAACTATAATTGTGTGCTGTTGAATGTGAAGTTTTTCCTTCTACCATTCTGTCTTCTTTAAAGATTCTCCTTAATGCCCGCACCATTGACCATCTCCCTTAATGTACACTCTGTATAGTATATACTGTCTCTCTGCATTATATTTGCCTTTTAAATTTTTTATGTATATCCTCCCATAACCAGGGGTGGAAATCCCGGTGGGGGGGGCAGGGGGGGTCCCTCCTCTGTTTTGAGAGGTGGGGGACGATCTGCCCCATTTATTGTAATACGGATTTTAAAACTCGGTGAAATCTCCGCTTTCCGCGAGACAGTGGGGGTGGCACTGATGATCGAGGGCGCCGATTGGATGAGAGAGATGTCGGTCAGCAGGCAATGGGGGCGGGACATGATGATTCAGCACGATCATTGGAGGAGGGAGGTGTCGATCAGAGGCGGAAGTAGGGGGTGGGACTGTGGATAGAGCGCGGTGATTGGAGGAGGGAGACGTGGCACAGACCTGCGCCTCTTCCGCAGCCAGGATCGATCCCTGCTCTCCGGCGCTGTCCCGTCCCCCCCCCGAGTGCCCCCCCCACGCCCGGGGGTGGCCAGAGACGTCGGGAGTCAGACGGGAGCTGTGCCCCCAGGCCAACAGCCAGCGCAGAGAAGCAGCGCTAAACCCAGCTCAACTCTGCCTGTCCCGCCAGGTTAACCTACAGCCCTGCCTGAACTTGTGGGAAATATGGCCCAGGTTTACAGCCAGCGCGGAGAAGCAGCGCTGGTGTCCCGTCAGTCCAGGCAGGGCTGTAGGTTAACCCGGCGAGATAGGCAGAGTTGAGCTGCATTTAGCGCTGGATTGAGCCTCCGAAGCTTCGCGTGTGAGTGTGGGCATACACGCGCGGCCGCCAAGAAATTGTGTCCCCCCTGTCCCCCAGTCCCCTCCATATTTTGATGGTGATTTCCGTGCCTGCCCATAACTAATGGGCGGCAAGGTGGTGCCATGGTAAAGATGCTGCCTTACAGTGCTTGCAGCACCAGAGACCTGGGTTCAATCCCAACTATGGGTGCTGTCTGTACGGAGTTTGTACGTTCTCCCCGTGATCGCGTGAGTTTTCTCCAAGATCTTCGGTTTCCTCCCACACTCCAAAGACATACAGGTTTGAAGGTTAATTGGCGATATAGATGTAAATTGTCCCTGGTGTGAGGAGGGCAGTGTTAATGTGTGGGGATTGTTGGTGTGTGCGGACTCGGTGGGCCCAAAGGCTTGTTTCCGTGCTGTATCTCTAAACTAACCTAAACTAAAGTTATCTTCTGTAGTCTGTCAGTAGTATTGGCTGCATTTCTTTTCCACAGCTTATCTTTAAATTATTTTGTAATCTCTATTACAGGATCAAAAGTCAACATTCTTCCAGTTTGGAGCTTCCATCCAGCAACAGGTTGCAGTGATGCTAAATATCATGGAAGAGTATGACTGGCACGAGTTTTCCATTGTAACCAGCACCTTCCCTGGATACCATGAGTTTATTAGTATATTTAAAACCACAGTTGAAAATAGTTTTGTCGGCTGGGAGCTTCTAAGCACCGTCACATTAGATGCCGTTGATGGGGATTCAAAGGCTCAAATCCAGTTGAAGAGAATACAGTCATCGGTTATCCTGCTGTACTGCTCGAAAGACGAAGCTGTTTTCATACTGGAGGAGGCCCGTTCCCTGGGGCTCACGGGCTTTGGGTTCATCTGGATTGTGCCCAGCTTGGTAACGGGTAACACAGACATCATACCTGAGGAGTTTCCCGCTGGGCTGATTTCCGTGTCGTACGATGAATGGGACTACTCCATTACAGAAAGGGTGATGGATGCTGTTGGCATCATTACCACTGCTGCTACCGCCATGATGGAGCAATTTGGATACATCCCTGAAGCCAAAACAAGTTGCTATGGCCAGTTGGAAAGGAAGGTTCTTCCATTGTTTTCCTTGCACAAGTAAGTACCTCATGTTTTGCTTTTTTGCTGATTTCACGTAAAATGTATATATAACCCTATATTAATAACAAACTGGTATTATATAAGAAAACAAATATAGAATGGATGGATATTGTGGGAGAGAAAATTCTTCTTTATTGTTATATAAGCCTGAAGGCATGGGTCCATCACTGTATTTGGATTTTTAATCCAATTGCTGTTATAGCCAGTGATTCCTCACACAGAAGTAAATAAGTCATGGAATTTATCAGCGTTGGGGTTACTTTCTAGCAGCTGACCAAGGTAGGAATTCGAGAGACTTTGAAGGCTCTGGCATATTTCCTTATAGGGCGACGACTGGAATCAGGTTGCACTGTGCAATATCACGATATCTAGAATAAAGTAAGGGAGAAGTGTTAAAATGCTCTTGCTACATTTTTACTGTGTTCGTATTAATAGTTTTAACACCGTTTTAAGAAACCACTTGAAACACATTTTATACAGTAGGTAGGGAGTAGGAACTGACCCAAAAAACATGTCAAAGGACAAATGGACAGTTCAGGGGCTGTCCCACTTGGATGACCTAATCCACAAGTTTAGAAGACCCTAGACGAGATGAAAAAAATGTCAAGGTCGTGTTGACTCGCCGAAGTAAAAGACCTCCTACGACTATGTCTACGACCTCCTACGACTATGTCTACGACCTCATACGACTATGTCTACGATCTCATACGACTATGTCTACGACCTCATACGACTATGTCTACGACCACCTACGACCCCCCTCGACCTCAGTCTGCCACACCTAAGACCAACTACGACTATCTACGAGTGGACAATGATCACATGATAAAATGATGTCATGTTTGCATTTTTTTTTCTTGGGCCCGTTAACGACCTACAACTACCTACAACTACCTACAACTACCTACAACTACCTACAACTACCTACGACTACCTACGACTACCTACGACTACGTACGACTACCTACGACTACCTACGACTACCTATGACCACCATCACGACCTACCTACGACCTACCGAGTAAAAAGTATCAATTTTTTCCATGCCAACCTTTTTTATACTCGTGGACATATTTTATCAGGCTGGGAAAAACGCCGCGACCTACTTGAGGCCACGAGTACGCGGAGACCACTCACGAGCATGAGGAAGAGTGACCTACGACCTCGTGGCGACCATGCTGCGAGTATGAGTCAAGGGCAAACTCAGCAGAGGTCGCCAATTAGGTCGTGAAAGTGGGACAGGGGCTTTAATCTATTCTCATTTTAGTTCATTTTTGTAGATTTTAGTTACCTATCCTAATGTTGCTCAATATGGGTTTTTTCTTTGACAATGCTCCTGTGACTCACAAATGTGTCAAAAGAATTACATAAATCCAGGCTGTTACCATTGTCCAATGGTCAATTTTTATTGACATCAGCAATTTCTCATTCATAACCCCTGTTCTGAACATGATATGTTCTATTGAAAACAATGTCATTAGGAGGGGTAGCCTGCAAAGATATGGCATAGTTTCAAAGTATCTATGATTTCTTCTGAGTTTATTCCCAAAGACTATCTTTTGAAAATTCCTACCACATGACTTAGTATTGATACTCGCATTAGTTTATTACCGTCATGTGTATTGAAATATTGTCAAACACAAGTACAACAGGTAGAGTGGAGAAAAATACCAGAATATATTTATTCAGCATTGTAGCATAATAGTTCCAGAGAAAAAGTGCACTGTCTGTAACGAGGTAGGTTGGAAGATTGGGAAGATATCCTAGCTTATACAAGAATCGTTCAGAAATCTGATAACAGAGGGAAAGAAGCTGTTCAAGAGGCTGGTGGTACATATTTCCAAGCCTCTGTATATTCTCCTGATGGGAGAGGGGAGAAGAGGAAATGACCGGGCTAAGAACAGTCATCGATTTTGTCGGCTGCTTTCTTGAAACAGCATGAAGTCAATGATGGGAGTCTGGTCTGTGTGATGGATTGGGTTACATCCACAACTCTCTGCAATTTAATGCGGTGTTGAGCAGAACTGTTCCCAAACCGAGCTGTGATGCAACCCGATAGTATGCTTTTTATGATGCTTTTTATGATGCATCTGTAGAACTCAATAAGAGTCGTTGGAGAATTGCAAATTTCCTTAGTCTTCTGTAGAGGTAGAGGCGATGGTGTGCGTTTTTGGCCATAGTTTCAATGTGGTTGGTCCAGGAATGATTGTTGGTAATATTTACATTGAGGAACTTGAAGCACTCAACTCTTTCCACCGGCACCATCGATGCTGATTGAGGCATGTAGTCCACCGTGCATCCTGAAGTCAATAACTAACTCTTTCCTATTGCTGGCATTGAGGGAGAGGTGGTTTCCCTGACACCATTTTGTCCAGACAGTTGGTAACTTGTGTTGGACTTTTTTACCCACCAACTAACAAAAGCTTATTAATGCTGCCCTGCTATCATCTAAACTCAGGAGTTGTTTGATTACTGAAAAAGAAAAAAATTGCAGCAATAAAGAAATAAGCATTTATAGTATGATTTTCAAAACATCCTGAACTTCTTTGCAACCAGTTAAGTAATGTTGAAATATGATCACTATTGGACTGCATGAAAACTGACAGCTAACTTGCATGCAGTAAGTTCCCATTAATAGCAACTTCCAGATAATCTGTTTGAGACATAAATGTTGTCCATCGGGCAGCATGGTGGCGCAGCAGTAGAGTTGCTGGCATACAGCGCCAGAGACCCCGGTTCGATCCTGACCACAGGTGTTGTCTGTATGGAGTTTGTACATTCCCTCCGTGACCGCATGGGTTTTCTCCAGGTGCTCTGATTTCCTCTCACAGTCCAAAGACGTACAGGTTTGTAGGTTAGTTGGCTTTGGTAAAGATTGTAAATTGTCCCTAGTGTGTGTTGCTAGTGTACGGAGATTGCTGGTTGGCACGGACTGGGTGGGCCGAAGGGCCTGTTTCTGCTCTCTATCTCTAAACGAAACAAAACAAAACTAAATGAACATTAGGATGAAATCCTTTGCTCTTGAAACTAGGGACTTGAAATTATATTCACTTGAGAGAATGTCATGGCACCTTTATAAAGACAGCACCTTCCTTAAGGCCCTGTCCCACGATGCGAGTTTACCCAAGAGCTCTCCCGAGTAAAAAAAAAGAATCAAACTCATGGTATTCTACGAACTCCTACGACCTACCACGGCGCTGTGAGGCAGCAACTCTTGCTCCGCTGTGCCGCCATACCTTACCAAAACAAGTCAGCTGCTTAAATACTAAAAGCCAGTGATAGATTTGCAACATATTTCTACTACAGTTTATCCAAACTACACCAACAAGAGCACATGCAATCTGCTTCCGTTTTACTCATGGCTAATTTCTAATGGGATGCAGAAGACAGATTATTTAAGTCAATGTTTGGGGAACTGTGGATGAAGGTCAAGACTGATTATTTATGGTGATGATTTAATAAGAATAAATAGTGGCGTTAGGATATTTAAATTTTAACTGGCAGGGTGCAAATAACATATAGTGCCCATGTCACAAGTAGTTTATATTTTTATAAGCACATGGATCACTGTCAAGCATGCTGTTCACAAACCATTTTTTCTTTGCAGCTGCAGCTACAAATAAAAAATCAGTGTAACCACAGATGCAGGTAAAGATGAGGATGATCAATACGAAAGCAATCAGTAAACGGCACACCATCAGTAAAGGGTGTTCTACGGTGGTGGAACCATCTTGCAGTCCAGCAGGTCACCACATGAATTTAGTCCATTAGACAACTCTGCCAATCCCCCTGGCCAATCTTCCCAGTGCAGGCATAGACTATGTCAGGCAATTTTGCTTCACTGAAATGGCTGATGCAGGCTTGATTGCTTTTGGAAGGAATCAATGGTGGGTCGGAGATGCAGGATGGTTCCCAGATCATCACAAGGACATGGAGTCTCCCAGGCCTTGGCCTTGCCTCTTCTCCCTTTACCCTGCTTCAGTTGTTCCAAAACCCTTACACTATGAAAAGGGCAAGGCCTTTGCTTTATTCTTGACTTCCAAGTGTGCTATTTGCTGCGGCCTTTACACTGTAATCATGCCCGAGGTTACATTGATATTTTGAGACAGTTTAAGAATAAGGGGTAAGCCATTTAGAACGGAGACGAGGAAACACTTCACACAGAGAGTTGTGAGTCTGTGGAATTCTCTGCCTCAGAGGGTGTTGGAGGCTGGTTCTCTGGATACTTTCAAGAGGGAGCTAGATAGGGCTCTTAAAGATAGTGGAGTCAGGGGATATGGGGAGAAGGCAGGAACGGGGTACTGATTAGGGATGATCAGCCATGATCACATTGAATGGCTCGAAGGGCCGAATGGCCTACTCCTGCACCTATTGTCTTTTGAATTACAAGAAAGCAGGATCAGCCAATTTGCAAATAACAAGCTTCCTCAAACAGTTTGGTGTGTTGTTCAGTCCCTGTAAGTAGTGTGCCGTTGAGTGGTAGAATACAGGAGGGGTGGGAGGGGAGGGTGGTGGGACTTGAACATTTTATTGGGGGAGTAGGATTGCTGTGTGGGCTCGCATAGACTCGATGGGTCAAAATAACATTTTTCCATTTTGTAAGGTAATATGGAAATAGGAGCAGAAAATCCATTTTAGTAATGTTGGCTGAAGTACTGACTTGACATAGTTTCATGAGATCCTTAACTTTAGCTGTGAAAGCAGGCAAGAGTCTGAGTTCCACGTCTCATTTGTAAGCCACAACACCATCAGTGTCAGCCTAGGTTTATCTGCTCGAGGCACATGAACACTTGCTTTGCTGACTGTAAAGCAAGAAAGCTACCACCAGAGCCAGCACAGTATTGTTAACTAGAAAATCACTGGCCAGAGAAGTGAGACTTAAGGGCCTGTCCCACTTGGGCATCATTTGCGCGTCACGCAGGTGGCGCGCGAGGATTTTGAGAATTCCAAAATCCTGGGGCGCTGCGTGCTACCGCTCGTCACTACCTACGCCACTATGTTTCACCACGCGCCATGCACGAGGAATGCACGCCATGTGCACGTCATGTGTCGTGATGCGTAAATGATGTCGCAAATAACGCCCAAGTGGGACAGGCCCTTTAATCTTCTTTGCAGGTTGTGGAGCGACACAATGGTGGAGCTGTTGCCTTGCAGCGTCAGAGACCCAGGTTCGATCCTGACCTCGGGTGCTATCTGTGTAAAATTTGCATGTTCTCTCTGTGACTGCATGGGTTCCTGTTTCTTCCCATATCCCAAAGATTTACTTTAGACTTTAGAGAGGCAACGTGGAAACAGGCCCTTCAGCCCACCAAGTCTGTGCTGACCAGTGATAACCTCATATACTAATACTATCCTACACTCTACTGACAATTTATAATTCTACCAAGGCAAATTAACTGACAAACCTGTACGTCTTTGGAGTGTGGGAGGAAATCGGAGCTTGCAGAGAAAACCCACGCGGTCACAGGGAGAACGTACAGTAGAGACAACACCCATAGTCAGGATTGAACACAGGTCCCTGGCGCTGTAAGGCATCAACTCTTCCGCCGCGCACGTCCGCGACCCTAAATGTGTGGGTTTAATTGGCCTCTGTAAATTGCCCACAGTGAGATGGCAGTGGATGTGAAAGTGGGATAACATAGAACTAGTGTCAACGGATTATCGATGGTTGGCATGCACTTGGTGGGCTGAAGGGCCTGTTTCCATGCTGTATCTTTCAATCTACCCATCAATTCAATCAAAAAACCTCAGATTAACCAGACATGGATGCCACGGTGTAGGTTAAACCTAACGTGTTGTATGGCTTCCATCATCACTACTCACTTAAGTGTGATCTAAGACAATTACATGATTGATTCTTCTAATTACAGTTTTGACATGAAGCAATCAGACAGTTGTAATGTTTATGAAAGATGGAAGATGGGGGGGGGGGCTGGGCTAGATGTGGGAAATTGTGTCATTTCCAAGCCTTTAGTTATTGTAACATCTGTGAGAGAACTTCTAAGACAGTGGGCGGCACGGTGTTGCAGCGTTAGAGTCGCTACCTTACAGCGCCTGCAGCGCCGGAGACCTGGGTTCGATCCTGACTACGGGTGCTGTCTGTATGGAGTTTGTACATTCTCCCTGTGACCGCGTGGGTTTTCTCTGAGATCTTCGGTTTCCTCCCGCACTCTAAAGACGTACAGGTTTGTACGTTAATATGTGTAAATTGTGTAGGATAGTGTTAAGGTGCGGGGATTGCTGGTCGGCGCAGACTCGGTGGGCCGAAGGGGCTGTTTCCACGCTGTATCTCTAAACTAAACTAAATAGATTATATTGGCCCCAAATCTCCTGGGACAAAACTCTTGGGAATGGAGTGGGTGAAAAGTCTGATTTCTTCCTGGGCCAACGGGAACGCGGAAAGTATTTTTCAAAATGATTTGTCTGGACTAGCTGTGAATAAATCCCTGCCTGCAATCCGCTCTAGTTGGCAGATTGTGGTCCGACTTGAATTGCTTGGGCCCATGTTCAAAATGACATACTTATCCCACTGCCAAAACTGAGGATTATAGGAAATGGAGCAGGACTAGGTCATACAGTCTCTGAAGCTGTCACATTCATGGCCACTTTGACTGCTTCTGCTTTTAACGCAAGTACCACCATTCAGTGATTCCTTAGACATCTAGTTATATAGCAAGATAGACACAGGAAGCTGGAGTAACTCAGCGGGACAGGCAGCATCTCTGGGGAGAAAGAATGGGTGGCGTTTCGGGTGGAGACCCTTCTTCAGATCAATCTCTGTTTTGAATGTACTCAATATCTTAATAACAATAGCCCTCCTCAGTTTCAATTTCCAAAGATTTAAAACCTTGTGAGTGAGAAATTCCTCCTGATTTAAGTACCAAATATCTGAATCCTTATCCTGAGCCTGTTCCCTCAGGTTTTAGATTTCCAACCAGAAATTGGCTCTCAGTTTCTGCCCGTCCAACTCCCTCAGAACCTTATATATTTCTGTGGTATTTGGAAGGACAATCATTCTAACTTATAGCTGCGTATGGGTGAAATACCAAATGCCTAAATCTGTTTAAGTGGATTGAGAACAGGCTCTTCACATTGTTTCCACCAAAGAAATGGCAGTGGTTTGGGTAAAACATGTGGAATGCGCTGTCGTATACATGTTAGTGATGTTGCAACAGGATGCAAAGTGGAGAAGTACAATGAATGAAAGACAGTCAGAAGTCAACTGATATAGTCAACCTTTTCTAGTGAAATTTTCAATCTCTCTTGAATTTCCATGTCATTTCTTCTTGACTGTGCAAATCCCCAATGTATCTTGAAAGCCCTGTAATTCTGATGGATGCTTGAATATGCTGCATCTTCATAACACCAGTGACACATGGAGGGTTGACGCTACCCTGGGAGTCTGGCAGACGTCCCTGATAGCTTGTCTGATCCATTAGCACCTATGATCTGTTACAGCTCACCGCGAGGTGATGAATATTTTCGCTCAGGAGACTGAGCAGAGACCGCTTATAGCTTTGTCGCTGGTGAATTGTCCAGTCAATTGATCTCAGTGATATTAATCCCATCAGACTCCTGGCCTCAATCTGTCTACACCGTCATTGGATTGAAAGAAACCCTCTCCGAGAAGTAACCTTAGTCTCCAGGAGTTTGTGTCTTCTGAAGGCAGAAACATATAATGCTGAGTATGAAAGATGTGTCAGCAAGATTTAGACACATTGGGTTGAATATTAGCAGAAAGGTTGTCATTAAGGATTTAATGTTATGTCACTTTTAACTGCCAGGCATAATTGTAACACTGCCAGTTGACTTCCTGCTCAGAATAGTTGTAAACAAGGTACAATGGAGGCATTTGAAATGGAGGTAGGTACATTTTTGAAAGAGGGTCCGTCTGTCTGCCTCTGTCTCGCAAATCCATCTCTTCTCCTCCCCTGGTTTGACTTGCCCATCATCCCTCTATCCAGAAATGTTGCCTGTCCCGCTGAGTTACTCCAGCATTTTGTGCCTATCTTCGGTTTAAACCAGCAACTGCAGTTCCTTCCTATACATCCTTCACCCCTCCTCTGTCCACCAATCTTTTCTGCCTCAGATAGACACAAAATGCTGGAGTAACTCAGCAGGACAGGCAGCATCTCTGGGTATAAGGAATGGGTGACGTTTCGGCTCGAGACCCTTTGACCTCCAACGTCAACCCATTCCTTCTATATAGAAATGCTGCCTGTCCCGCTAAGTTACTCCAACAGTTTGTGTCTATCTTTGGTGTAAACCAGCATCTGCAGTACCTTCCTGCACAATCTTCCCTGTCTCCTGTCTTATCACTCCCCCTCTGCTCTTTATATTGGCTATCTCCGCTCTCCATTCTTAGATCTGACACAGAGACCCAAACCATTCCTTTCCATCGCAGATGCTGTGGGACTCGCAGAATTCATCCAGCTTGTTTGTTGCTCCAGATTCCAGCATCTGTCGTCTCTCATGCTCAATGGTTCAATGCTTCTTTATGTCTCCATTATCCTGAGAGCATTCTTCTCGGTTTTAATTCCCCTGCCAACAAGGGGAAACATCATACATCTATTCTGCCATGGTTCAATAAGACCATTTATTCTTTTTTCTAGTGTGTAGGCCTATTTTGCTCATTCAAGACATCCAGATACCTTTTGTACAGTGCTGGCTAAACACAAAAAGCTGGAGTAGCTCAGCGGGCCAGATGCATCTCTGATCTCCCTGTGGCTCAGCACTTCAACTCCCTCTCCCATTATGAATCCGACCTTTCTGCCCTGGGCCTCCTCCATGGCCAGAGTGAGCACCATCGGAAATTGGAGGAGCAGCACCTCATATTCCGCTTGGGCAGTTTGCATCCTAGCGGCATGAACATTGACTTCTACAATTTCCGTTAGCCCTTGCTGTCTCCTCCCCTTCTCAGCTCTCCCTCAGCCCTCTGGCTCCACCTCTTCCTTTCTCCTTTCTTCTTCCTGCCCCCCCCCCCCCCACACCAGTCTGAAGAAGGGTTTCGGCCCGAAACGTTGCCTATTTCCTTCGCTCCATAGATGCTGCCGCACCCGCTGAGTTTCTCCAGCACTTTTGTCTACCTCTGGGGAAAAGGAATAGGTGCTTCCTTCCTGAAGTAAAGAGAGCAGAATGGTGTGATATTCCAGGTGTGGTATCATCAAAGCCCTGTGTGGTTACAGCAAGCTTGCAACGAGTCTAAACTCCAACATTGGTCAGACGGGCTGGGCGATCCATTTCTGTGTTGGTTATTTATTTATTTTTTGCAGGTTATGGACATCATTGCTGAGACCGGTATTTATTGTCCCTCCCTTATTGCCCAGGACTGAGAAACTGAATCAGCTATATTAAGTCAAGTGCTCTCAAGTCAAGTGCTCTCAAGTCACTTGTAGGCATAACGCGTATTCATGGCAGATTTTCTTTCCTAAAGGACACAAGTAAATGAGTTGGGTTTAGTGACAATTCAATCTAATAGCCTGTTTAAGCTCCACTGCTGCCATGCGGGTTTGAACAGATTAACCCAGATGAAGGATAGCCGCTCAGTCACCATCCCACCTCCCAGTTCTTCTATTCAAACTATTTTTGTAAAGTTTTAGAACTCCTGACACAATAATCTTGTTGTGTAAATTATTGTGTCCTTTCCTGTCTTTTACCCTCCCTTCAAAATATGTTCCCTGACCTCTAACCTAAAACCTATCGTTGGGTGGCACAGTAGTGCAGCGGTAGAGCTGCTGCCTCACAGCGCCATAGACCTGGGTTTGATCCCGATCACTGGGGCTATCTGTGTAGAGTTTGCACATTGGTCAGACTGTGACTGCATTGGGTTTTTCTAGGTGCTCTGGTTTCCTCCCACACTCCAAAGACGTGCAGGTTTGTAGGTTAATTGGCTTCTGCAAATTGCCCCTAGTGTGTACGATGTGAAAGTGGGATAACATAGAACTAGTGTACAATGGGCCGACGGGCCTGTTTCCTCACTGTATCTCTAAACTAAACTAAGCCAAACATGTACCATTTTGCTGATATTTGCATTTAATTTTATGTAATCTAAGGTATCCGAGGTAATATGTAGACTCCCATTGCAAAAGTCTCATGTCCCTGGACAGTTCAAAGTGCATAATTCATTTGCAAGGGCTTGCAGTCTATTGCTGCCTAGAGCAGTACATGCTGCTGAGAAACATAAAGAGCCCGTTCCACACAGCATCGACCTGCACCAGTGGACACTGCTTCTCTGTAGTATATGAACCCACATCAAATGGAATATTTTTCAAGGACATAATCACTTCCCAAGTTCAGGAGAGGTTTACAAACCATGCTAGCTTTGTTCTCTTGGTTCACGACACCATCGGTACACTTCAGTGCTGCCAGACAGCATGCTGTAAATCCATGCTGCAGAAAGAAACATATTTAATAAGACCTTTTTAATTCAGTTTTGCTTCATGCACAAGGAATAGATTTAGTAAGCCGTTGCTTTCAGTTTGTACCATTTCTAAATCCTATTGCTCTTTGCTGCTGGAAATCTAGCCTGAGGTAAAATTGTCGGGGTACAGTAAATCTCCACCCCGTTTATGGTGCTATGTGACAGCAACTGAGGAGGGCATTAAGCTGTCCGTTGGCTTTTTAGTTTTGTGATTACCGTTCACTTCATCAGAAATAAACAGGCAAATGTCCATCCATGCAGCCGGTTGCAAGACAGCTTGCTTGCAAGATGGACACTAAATGCTGGAATAACTCAGCAGGCCAGGCAGCATCTCTGCAGAGAAGGAATGGGTGACGTTTCGGGTCGAGACCCTTCTTCAGACTTTTGTGAACTCCAGCATTTTGTGTCTATCTTTGGTTTAAACCAGCATCTGCAGTTCCTTCCTATAGGTTTGCTTGCAACACCCTCAGAAGTATCTAATGTAATAGATGACTTTGATCAATAGACAATCCGTCAGATACAGTTCCACACAGCTGACTCCCATTCCTTGAAGAATGGACAATATTCCACTATTTATAAATCTCTATTTGCATTCAATTGATTTATACAGCAATACATCTTAGTATTATATTATGTCAGTCCAAACGTTATATGTTATTTTTTCAGTAAGAAAGATCTTTCATCTAAAATAACTGTTGAGAGGAGAAAAGCAGCATGATAATGGACCTTATGTTACCTGGTGTGTTTATGAATGTTATGCAAGAATCTTGCCAACATCAAAGTACCAGACAAAGTGTGTAGGAAGGAACTGCAGATGCTGGTTTACACCGAGGATGGACACAAAATGCTGGAGTAACTCAGCGGGACAGGCAACATCTCTGGAGAAATGTAATGGGTGATGTTTCGGGAGGGTCTTAACCTGAAACGTCACCCATTTCTTCTCAGCAGAGATGCTGCCTGACCCGCTGAGTTACTCCAGCATTTTGTGTCTATCTTCACAGTACCAGATATTTTTTACGTGGTAAAGAAACCTAGCTTCCCTGATAACTCCACTGTCTTGAAATTATTGGACTTCTTACAGATCATCCTCGTAATGTATGATCTGAATCTTGCTCCACAGACACTGGGACAATTAGAACCATTGATTGAATTGTGTTGTAGCAAGGACCTGTAGATAGACACAAAATGCTGGAGTAACTCTGCGGGACAGGCAGCATCTTTGGAGAGAAGGAATAGGTGACATTTCGAGTCGAGACCCTTCCAAAATATCACCCATTACTTCTTTTAAATGTGTGTCCTTCTGATCACTCTCTGCACTCTTGGACTCATGGCAAGTCCAGGGTTGTTCTGTAATTCCTGAATGAGAATCCAGGATGCGCTTAATATCTGTCCCCTTAGGTTTATGCCCACTGTAACTAGTGCCTCTAGCAGGACTCATTCAATAATGTTGCTGACCTTCAGAGGCTGGGCTGGGTTTGTCCATTATCTCTGTGATACATTTGGCCCACACATGAGTTTCCAACCTCACACTTGTCTAAGTTTCAAATTAGGAAGTTGGCCATTCACACAGATGAGAAGGAGTTCCGTCAGCCAGTGGTAAGCCTTTGACATTTTTTCACTCAGTGGGGCTGTGGAGGCTTAGTGTCAGGATGAAGATCAATAGATTTTTAGATATTGACAGAATCAATGCATATGAGGATAATACAGGAAATTGGCACTGAAGTAAAAGATCACTTATGATCTTATTGCCTGGCGGATAAGGGATGAGGGCTGAATGACTTACTCATACTTTATGCTCTTTTGTTCTTATCTATTATTACATACTAACATCTTTGGACACAACCCTGTTCTTGAACCCATCATACATGATTTTGTTTTAATCTCTGGATTTAACTAGTGTATTATAATCCTGGACAATTTCTTATTCCTTGTAAACGTAAGCTCAGTTGAAACTCTGTTCTCTTTCTCAGTATTTGCACCAAAACATATTTGTACATCATCATTGTGCTTGTTGACTTACACTGACTCCAAATGTCTGATTTGTTGACTTGCACAACCTTTTTCCCAGGGTGGAAACGTCCAACACTAGAGGGCATAGCTATAAGGTGAGAAGGGGAAAGTTTACTGGAGATATGCGGGGCTAGTGTTTTAAACAGAGGGTGGTGGGGTTCTGGAACGCATTACCAGAGGTGGTTGTGGGGGCAGTGGTGATAATGGCATTTAAGACGCTTTTGGAAAGGCACTTGGAAGAGCAGGATATATGGATATGGAGATGGACACAAAAAGACAGGCAGCATTTCTGGAGAGAAGGAATGGGAGACATTTCGGGTCGAGTCCCTTCTTCAGGCTGTGCATCTGCAGTTCCTTCCTACACATGAATATGGAGAGATAAGGATCATGTGCAGGCAGATGAGATTAGTTCAGCGAGGCATCATGCTTGGCACAAACATTGTGGGCCGAAGGGCCCGTTCCCGTGCTATGTTCTATGTTCTATGACTCACTGTTACACAATGCATTTTAAGATTCCAATCTTTGTTTTCAAATCATTCCATGATTTGGATTCTACCTGTCCATTTATTCTTCCATTCTACTGCTGTTAAATATCTGCTCTTTTCCAATTCTGGCCAAATTCATCTCCAGTGTTGACAGTTCTACCTTCATGTGTTCGTTTTGGAATCGCCACCTTAAATCTTTCTTTCTTTCTTGCGACAACCTTCATGTACTGATTTCCCAAGTGCCTTGTTGTTGAACTTTATTTAGCATTGCTCTAATGAAACACTAGTGATGCGTCACCACAGCAAATGTGCTATGAAAATACAAAGTTGTTGTTACCATTGTGATAAAGAGGGCCTTGAAAGTTTTTAATTGACCATGAGGCTCTCATGCACTATGAGGTTTCCTGGTGATAATATTTTGGGCGGTATCAACATAAGTGCATCGGTGCTACCTCCTGCACCCATGCAGAACCCATGGACTTCATTAACTTCACCACCAATTTCCATCCTGCACTCAAATTCACATGGAACATCTCCGACACCTCCCTTCTTGATCTCACCCTCTCCACCACAGGAGATAGACTATTGACTGACATCTATTATAAACCTACCAACTTCCACAACTATCTAGACTACACATCGTCTCACCCTGCTTCCTGCAAAGACTCTATCCCCTACTCCCAATTCCACTGCCTACGCCACATCTGCGCCCAAGATGAGGTGTTCCATACCAGGACATCCGAGATGTCCTCATTCTTTAGGGAACGGGGGTTCCCCTCTTCCATCATAAATGAGGCCCTCACATGTGTCTCCTCGGTGCTCCACCCTTGATCCCCCATCCACTACTCGCAACAGGGACAAATTCCCCCTAGTCCTTAGATCTCACCCCATCAGTCGTCGCACACAACACATAATCCTCCGCCATTTTGCTAACTTCCAATGGCATCTCACCACTAGTCACATCTTCCCATCTCTACCCCTTTCTTCCTTCCGCAACTCCTTGGTTAACTCACCGCTTCCCACCAAAACCACCCCCTCCCTTGGTACCTTCCCCTGCAATCGCAGGAGATGCAACACCTGTCCCCTATACCTACATGTATTGAATCTGTCCAGGGACCCCGATAGTCCTTTCAGGTTAGGCAGAGGTTCACTTGCACCTCCTCCAACCTCATCTACTGTATCCATTGTTCAAGGTGTGGACTCTTATACATTGGCGAGACCAAACGTGGACTGGGCGATCATTGCATTGAACACCTTCGCTCAGTCCGCCTGGACCTACCTAATCTCCCGGTTGCCAAACACTTTAATTCCCCTTCCCATTCTCACACTGACCTTTCTGTCTTAGGTCTCCTCTATTGTCAGTGTGAGACCCAGCACAAATTGGAGGAACAACATCTCATATTTGTCTTGGGCAGCTTACAACCTAGTGGTATGAATATAGCTTTTTCTAACTTCAAGTGACCCTTGCTTCCCCTCTCTCTCCATCCCTCCCCCACCCAAGTCGTACCAGCTTCAAAGTTGTCTTATTGAGTCTCATTGTCTGTACTCGTTCTCACCTAGTGCACAACTAAAGTTTCCTGTTTCCTGTATCATCGTTACTTGTTTTTGCATATCTATCACTTGTTCTATATCTCTCTACATCACCATCTATATCTCTCTACATCACCATCTATATCTCTCTACATCACCATCTATATCTCTCTACATCACCATCTATATCTCTCTACATCACCATCTATATCTCTCTACATCACCATCTATATCTCTCTACATCACCATCTATATCTCTCTACATCACCATCTATATCTCTCTCTTCCCATACCCCTGACTCAGTCTGAAGAAGGGTCTTGACCAGAAACGTCACGTATTCCTTTTCTCCAGAGATGCTGTCTGATCCGCTGAGTTAGTCCAGCTTTTTGTGTCAATCTTAAGTTTAGTTTATGATGTATAAGAAAGAACTGCAGATGCTGGTTTAAATCGAAGGTAGGCACAAAATGCTGGAGTAACTCAGCGGGTGAGGCAGCATCTCTGGAGAAAAGGAATGGGCAACGTTTCGGGTCGAGACCCTTCTTCAGACTGATGTTAGGGGAGGGGGCGGGACAAAGATTGAATGTGGGCGGAGACAGTAAGACTAGTGGGAGAAGTAGGCAGGGGAAGGAGTGAGATAGCAAGGGATATCTGAAGTTAGAGAAGTCAATGTTCATACTGCTGGGTGTAATCTTCCCAAGCAAAATCTGGGGTGCTGTTCCCCCAATTTGCGCTGGGCCTCACTCTAACAATGGAGGAGGCCCAGGACAGAAAGGTCAGATTGGGAATGGGAGGGGGAGTTGAAGCGCTGAGCCACCGGGAGATCAGGTTGGTTAAGACGGACTGAGCGGAGGTGTTCAGCGAAACGATCGTCGAGCCTGTGATTGGTCTCGCCGATGTAGAGAAGTTGACACCTGGAACAGCGTATACATTAGATGAGGTTGGAGGAAGTGCAAGTGAACCTCTGCCTCACCTGGAAAGACTGTTTGGGTCCTTGGATGGAGTCGTGGAAGGAGGTAAAGGGACAGGTGTTGCATCTCCTGCGGTTGCAGGGGAAAGTACTTGGGGAGGGGCTGGTTTGGGTGGGAAGGGATGAGTTGACCAGCAAGTTTCAGAGGGAACAGTCTCTGTGGGAAGCAGAAAGGGGTGGAGATGGGAAGATGTGGCCAGTAGTGGGATCCCGTTGGAAGTGGCGAAAATGTTGGAGGATTATGTGTTGTATGCGATGGCTGATGGGGTGGAAGGTGAGGACAAGGGGGACTCTGTCCTTGTTACGAATGGGGGGAGGGGGAGTAAGAGCGGAGCTGCGGAATATCGGTGAGACCCTAGTGAGAGCTTCATATATAATGGAAGAGGGGAACCTCCGTTTCCTAAAGAATGAGGACATCGCCAATGTCCTGGTATGGAACACCTCATCCTGGGCGCAGATGCGGCGTAGACGGAGGAATTGGTTTAGATTAGTTTAGCTTGTTGTCACGTGTACCGAGGTACAGTGAAAAGCTTTTGTTGCGTGCTAACTAGTCAGCAGAAAGACAATACATGCTAACAATCGAACCATCCACATTGTACAGATACATGATAAAGGGAATAATGTGAATCACCAGTCTGAAGAAGTGTCTCGACCCGAAACATCACCCTCTCCTTCTATCTAGAGATGCTGCCTGTCTCGTTAAGTTACTCCAGCTTTTTGTATCTAGTGGTGTAAGCCAGCATCTCCAGTTTTTTCCTACACATAACGTGAATAACGTTCAGTACAAGTTAAAGCTTTAAACATAAGAAGATAAAATAGAAGCATGAGTAGGTTTGTTTTCCTCTCAAGATTACCCCACCATTCAATATGATCATGGCTGATTTGCCCCAGATGTTGTTTCCTCTTCTTTGCGTGTTCCCAATTGCCCTCAATTCCTTTAATACAGCAAACATTTATCTGCTCCATCTTTAAATACTCCCAATGATCTAATCTCCACTACCCTCTAGGGTAGAGAATTCAAGGGGCACAATCTGCCAGGAAACATAATTTTCCTAACTATAAGCTGCAAATGACTGGATGAAAAATATCCAAAATGCTGAAGGTTTTATTCTTCTCCATTCATTTCTATACCTCTAATGTTTGGTAAGATAAAACAAAAGCATCTTTAATAAAGTAATGGGTATTGGCACGAAGATTAAATGATTTTCCCATGGCTCGCCGTCTTCAGCAGGTGACCCAGAGGGGTGCAGGATATTTTTTACTTCTTTAAAGTACCCTGCGAGTCTCAATGGTGAACTGATGCAGCAGTTAATTGAAAATAAGATCCAAAGGTACTGGGAACACTCAGCATTTCAGACAGCGCCTCCAGAAAGGAAAAAAAAGATTTAATGATTTTGGTCAAAGGCAACTTGCTGTTGATTAGAATGCCTTATTATTTTCCTCCAGAGCCTTTGTTAACCACTCTGAATCTATTGATTGGGAGGGCGTCCATTTAGAACAACTGTCAGGGCGTCTCAATACACTTCCAATCGGCAAATGCCCACTGAATTACTCATTTTTCTCTAGGGCACAAAGATAGGTCTGGATCTTTGGAAATATTACTTATATTGACTTGGGGAAAGTCTTTAGGATAGTGTGAGTCCTCAGAGGACACAGGCATCCAATGAAGAGGGGCGTTTCAAATCTGTTCTTTGCTAGACTAATGGTGATATCCGTCATTAATGATTCCACTATTTCAATTTCCTTTGGAAATGTTTCATTGAAAACAGAACAGAGAATGGTACAATGTAGGAAAGGGCCCTTCAGCCCACAATGCTGTGCTTAACATAATGTTGTTAAAGTAATCTCCTCTGCCTGCACGTGATCCATATTCCTCCATTCCTTTCACATCCATATGCCTATCCAGAAGCTTCATAAATGGCACTATCGTAACTTCCTCCACACCATGCCTAGTGGTGCATTTGAGGTACCCACCAATCTGTATAAAAAAACCTGCCCTGCTTATCATCTTCAAACTTTTCCCCATTCACCTTAAAGCTAGGCCCACTAGTCTTTGACATTTCTACCCTGGGAAAAATGTTCTGACCATGTGATTCACAAAAATATCTAAGCCTCCATTCTACTATTAAATTTGTCATTTATGTTTATAAACAAGTTCCGCAAAGGACATAAAAAACTGGAGTAACTCAGCAGGACAGGCAGCTGTCCTGGAGAGAAGGCATGGGTGACGTTTCGGGTCGAGACCCTTCTTCAGACTGGTTAGGGATAAGGGAAACGAGATATAGACGATGGTACACAAAAATGCTGGAGAAACTCAGCGGGTGCAGCAGCATCTATGGAGCGAAGGAAATAGGTAATGTTTCAGGCCGAAACCCTTCTTCAGACCCTTCAGAGATATAGACGATGATGTAGAGAGATAAAGAACAATGATTGAAAGATACGCAAAAAAGTAACAATTATAAAGGAACCAGGCCATTGTTAGCTCTTTGTTGAGTGAAAAAGAGAAGCTAGGGCGACCTGGATGGGGGAGGGATAGAGAGAGAGGGAATGCCGGGGCTACCTGAAGTGAGATAGATCAATATTTACAAGATTAATTCCTGCAATGAGGGGATTGACATATGAGGAAAGGTTAAGTAGGCTGGAACTCTACTCTTTGGAGTTTAGAAGAATGAGAGGCGATCTCATTGAAACATATAAGATCGTGAGGGGCCTTGATCGGGTGGATGCACCGAGGATGTTCCCAATGATCGGGGAAACTAGAACTAGGGGACATAGTTGTAGAATAAGAGGGGGCTCTTTTAAAACTGAGATGAGGAAGAACTTCTTCACCCAGAGGGTGGTTAATTTATGGAATTCACTGCCCCAGGGAGCAGTGGAAGCAGAAACATTAAATATATTTAAGTCTAAAATAGATGGTTTTTTAGCTGCCAAGGGGATAAGGGGCTACGGGGAGAGGGCAGGGATATGGACCTAGGTATGGTTAGTATAGTAAGACCTGAGTGATCTCCTGGACAAGTGTCGATCGCCTGGATTGGGGTCGGAGAGGAATTTCCCGGATTTTTTTCCCGAATTGGACCTGGGTTTTTATCCGGTTTTTTTGCCTCCCCCAGGAGAACACGCGGTTCTTGGGGTGGAGAGGGGTGATAGCGATATAAAGGGGAGGGTAGTGTCTTGTGTTCAGTGTCTTGTGTCTACGGTTTGTGGGTAAGGGTGTCTGTTTAGTGTTCAGCCATGAGCGAATGGCGGTGCGGGCTCGATGGGCCTGGTGGTCTACTCTCGCACCTACTTTCTATGTTTCTATGTTTCTATATTCATACCACTGGGCTATAAGCTGCCCAAGCGAAATTTGAGATGCTGTTCCTCCAATTTACGTTTAGCCTGACTCTGACAATGGAGGAGACCGAGGACAGAAAGGTCTGTGTGGGAATGCGAAGGAGAATTAAAGTGTTTAACAACTGGGAGATCAGGTCGTTTCAGGTGGACTGAGCAAAATGACTCTTTCATTTAGTCATATTACACTGAATGTGGGAGGGACTAGCTCTGGTCTCTATTACTTCCCACTTCCAACAAGCTGCTTGTCAGCTCCCCTAATTTCCCATCATGTGACAACACTAACAATATATCTGACATCTTTCTTGTGAAAGATCTTTAGGACGTTGGATGATGTTAAATGTGTTCATTAAATGCAAGTTGTTGTTTGTTTATACAATACATCAGTTATTTTCCAGACTAAAAAAAATTGCTGCCCATTGACTGTATTTTTGGAGGTTTGATATACCTTTGACTTGCTCTCAGCAGTTTGTTCTTGCCTCTGCCAGGACCTATAAACGTTCTCAATAATTAAGTTTCAACCTGCTGCATAATTCATCAGTCTCTGTGGACTTTAACACTAACCTAATGTACTAAGTGCCCTTCAGTATTTTTGACACGCACATTTCCTTATTGTACAAATCTGCAGGACATGTGTGCCAAGCAAGTGTCAAGTTCATAGCGTGCTGCAAATGGATTTACGTGTCCTATGCAATTACAAGGTCCCAATGTGGAACATGGTGGTTATCATAATGCTGGTATCCCTCGAAGCTAAGTATATATGCCTCTCCTTTTTACAACACATACCTGCAGAGAACTGAAATACTATATCCATTCTTCTTGAAATGAAAATATTGGCGGTTACCTTGTTGGCAGCAACAGGCTGGCACCTCAATTTGCTCGTGAGGCATGTGGAAGGAATCGCTCTGTTGACAGCAGTGCATCATTCCATAATGATATAGGGCTGGGCAAGTATTAGGACATAACATATGAAGTAGGGAATTCTGACCTAGGATCTTGGTGGCTGAATCATAAGCTGTCAGCGATAGTGACTTTTCCCAGCATGAATAACAACTTTTCATAGCATGTGATGTCCCGCCCACACCTCCTGCCAACTATTCAATTTCTCCTTCAACTCTCAATATTTGTGACCTTGGCTCTCCTTTGTCTTTGGTCATCTGTATCCTTTTCCTGCGACTCCTCACAAGATCATAAGTTCATAAGTTATAGCAGAATTAGGCCATTCGGCCCATCAGGTCTACTCCGCCATTCAATCATGGCTAATCTGTCTTTCCCTCTCAATCCCATTCTCCTGCCTTCTCCCCATTACCCCTGACACTCGTACTAATCAAGAATCTGTCAAACCTGCCTTAAAATTATCTATTGACGGCGTCCACAGCATTCGGTGGCAATGAATTCCACAGAATCACACCCTCTGACACGATAAATTCTTCTCCCATGTCCCTCCCAGTGTCATCCCAGCTCAATTTAGATTTTTGTCTACCTCTCCTTCCTACCAGAACTGAATGCTTTCAAGGCAATGAAGCATAGAATGAGGGAAGCTAGCGGAAAGTACGTTAGAATAATCCAGTCAAGACATAACAAAGAAAAGGATAAGGTTCCCAGTAGCTGATCAGCGGGGCAGGGGCATAAATAGACAATCTAATTGATGGCAGGAATATATGATCAAACTCACTTCATGGACAGATGCAATGCAAAGGTTCACAGTGGGATCAAACCTATGGCTTACACAAGAGGACAGATTGTGATGGGAATGAAAGCAGCCATTTTGGGGTTTCCAATAATTCATTAAAATAGAGATTTACAATTTTACTTCACATGATGAGATTGAAGAAACTACATTCTGCTGTTAATGTGTTATCAGGCATCTACTGGGAGAGTAAGAGACCTCCAGTAAAATGGTGTAAACAACAATCATTTATGCATTTCCCAAGGGATGTTCTTATCAGAGTCACAATGAGAGACTGACAAACATTTGCCAAATTCAAGATACAATAAGATAATCTGTTTAACTGAAGACAAGTAACTGTTAAAGATTCCGTGGGAATACTTGAAGTAAAGCAAATGAGTTCTTTAGATATTCCATTTAATAATTATCTTTTAGCAGTACAGTTGAACATTATTGAATCAATTGTCTCATTACTATTTATGAGGTCTCTTGTTACAGTAAGTCCAAATTGGTTATTGTAATTCCCTTTTTTTTAAACAGTAACTTGAAAAATCTTGAAATAAAAACAAACATGCTTTTAGCAGTTCAGGCAGCATCTGTGCCGAGAGAATGGAGCCAGTGGTTTAGATGAGGCCAATACACTAAAACATTAACATTTTATCTTCATAGATGCTGCCTGACCAGTTGAGTATTTTCCAGCATTTTCAGTTTTATTTTAGATTTCAAACATCAATAGTTTTTTGCTGACTTGCTTTAAAGAATTAAATTGGCTACAAAGCGCATTTGGATATCCAGATGGTGTAAAAGGAGCAAGGAAAATGTTGGGAAGTACATAGTCCATGTATTTTCTTGGGAATGCTAAGAGAAAGCCAAAGTACTCTTTGATTCTTCCTCTCTGAGTTCTGTTAACAACTCATTAAATTCTGATCTCCAATTCCCCTTGTTGTTGACACTTCTGAAAGGATTTCTTACTGCTTTGTTTTTGTCTGCAGTTTCAGCAGATTTGCATCATTAATATTTTTTAATATATATTCATGTTTCTGTATCCATCCTGATGAACTCTTCAACAATCTCCGAGCAGGAATCGGGTCACTTCCAGCTGCAACCCCTCCAATTTTATTTAGTTTCATTTTAGTTTAGAGATACAGCGCGGAAACAGGCCCTTCGGCCCACCGAGTCTACACCGACCAGCGATCCACACACACTGGCAACTGTCTCCTGGCCATTCAGGACATTTTCCACAGGCGGTGCCTGCGGAAGGCACACAGCATCATCAAGGACCACAGCCACCCAGCACGCAGACAGTTCTCCTTGTTACCGTCAGGCAGACGATACAGGAGCATGGCTGCACGCACCACCAGACTTAAGAACAGTTTTTATCATCATGCCATCAGGCTTCTGAACTCATAAACACATTATATATGTTGATTATTTTATTTATTATTGTCTTTTACCTACCAATGTCACTTTTATCTTATCTTTTTAAAATCTTAATTTTATTCTTGTAATATTATTGCTAAGGTGACCCATTCCCTTGCCATTTCATTGCACTGTTGACCCTGTATTAACCTACATATGACAAATTAAAAACTGAACTGAACTGAACTGAACTTACACTAACCTACACACACGAGGGACAATTTACAATTATACCTAACCAATTAACCTACAAACATGTACGTCTTTGGAGTGTGGGAGGAAACCGAAGATCCTGGAGAAAACCCATGCATGTCTCGTGGAGAACGTACAAACTCCGTACAAACAACACCCGTCGTCAGGATCGAACCTGGTCCCTGGCGCTGTTGAGCAGCAACTCTACCTCTGCCCACCACGCCGCCTTCTCCACTATCTCTCAGTATTTCTGACCGTGGTTCTAAATTGTCTTTGGTCAGATGTATCCTCTTCCTGAGGAGTATCCTCGCTCATGCCCTTTCCACCATGTCACTTCCCCTCAATGTGTAGGAAGGAACTGCAGATGCTGGTTTAAATCAACGATAGTCTGAAGAAGGGTCTCGACCCAAAACGTCACCCCTTCCTTCTCTCCAGAGATGCTGCCTGTCTCGCTGTCACTCCAGCATTTTGTGTCTATCTTAGATATTCAATATGTCACTCTATCTCCTCTTCCTGGTGGTACTATCTTTGAACCCATTATCTGCCTATTCAATTGGTCATTTTTGAACGTTTATACTACAATGGGAAATATTAATATTAAATCTGTATTTACGCTGCAGGTTCTGTATTGTTTTTTTTAAAGCTGTCAAACTTTTCCTTTACTGTTTGATAGCATCTTCCCATAAATTTTCTTACACTCATCTAATTTTCCCTTGGAAAATATTACTTTCAAAATTCAACAAAAAAAAATGTGTCCAATAACAAATATTATTAACCTCTTTTGGAAAAAATACCAATTGCAGGAAGTATTGAGAATGATGAAATATGATGCCTTTTCTTTCCCCTCAGACACTGCCTGGTGAGCTGAGTATTTTCATAATTTTCTGCTTATATTTCTGAATCCAGTTATACATTGGTAACAATTAGAGAAAAGATCTTCCTGATTTATAAATCTAGGAATGTCTAATGATAATGTTACCCATTTCGAACGTGTCCTGCTATTATCTTCTTTCAACGTTTATTGATCGTTTCAACGTGTGAAAGAATTGAACTCATTCTGAAACCAGAGTAATACACCCTAATAAAGTACAATATATAGATAAGAAGGGTCTGGAGAAGGGTCTGAAGAAGGGTCTCGACCCGAAACATCACCTATTCCTTCGCTTCATAGATGCTGCCTCACCCGCTGAGTTTCTCCAGCATTTTTGTCTACCTTCATATATAGATGAGAGTTAGTTTTGGTAAACAGTTAATTTTCTTCTATATATAGCATGACAGGAATCAAACCAGAATTTAAACAGTCATATATATTCCTTCATGGACAAATAACTGCAGATGAACAAGCCAAGGCTTTCAATAAACTAAAGGAAATCTTAGATCAAAGGAGAAGCCTCACAAAATTACCAACAGATAACAGTAACCAGAGGACAGGGAACCATTTCAGAATACAGATAAGGGGGACTAAAACATTGATGAAGAGCAGACAGGTAAAATATGAGGTAGACACAAAATGGTGGGTAAAAGCCCTGTCTCACGGTGAGAGTTGACCCACGAGGTACCCCGAGCGAAAGACTCGTGGTTGTGCACGAGATTCCAAGTGTATGATCAAGAGTTTAACCGAGTTCCCACGGGTATGACTCAAGTTTGCCGTTAACTGTCATTTCTGCGATGTTCCAAGTTCGTCTCCCGAGTTAACAAGTTTCTTTCCCGAGTTACTCTTGAGCCAACCTTCAATGAAGGTCTGTTTTAATTAGCAACATCTCCATCCTGCGGCTTTGAGTTAAAGATAGAATTCAGCGCGGCCGCATCTATTGATGTGACCTATAAAGGGAAAATGCGCACCGTCCAGTGCCAGAGCAGTTATACTGATGATTTGTTTGAAACACACATCACGTAGTTAGAAGACCAGCAGGCGGAGGTTTGCTATATTTTAATTAAATTTACTGCCAGGTCTACACACTGCGGGGAGACTGGAGATGAAATCTTTGAATGTGCACGGATGCGCACATCAGATTGTTGGAAGACGGAGCTCAGGGTTCGCCTCCTGAGCTGCTTTGGTGCCCAGGCGTGAGTTGAGGTGGTTGGGGGGGGTGGTCAGGTTAAACTCACCCATTTGACAGAGGCAGAGGATTACGAGGATCCAGCGAGACTCGGACTGCATGGAGAGCCGAGACTGCCCCGCTAGTGGCCAACTTCCCCCTGTCCACCGTCGCCGCTCCCAGCCGGCCGGCAGGAGCTGTGCATGGAGCCCGCCACCAGAGTCGTGTCTGACTGCCTGGGCAGCCTGAGGCAGATGCATCCTGCCCGGGGAGAGGCCGTGGAGAGACTGCGGGAGGAGTACCTCACTCTGACTGTGATAGGGAGAGACAGAGGTGCACACACACACAGTGTGGAGTTCCTCTGACTGACTGACTGTGTGTGGGTGTGGGGGGTGGGACAGAGAGAGACACACACACACACAGGCAGCGTTGAGTACCTTTAACTGTGTGTGTGGGAGAGAGAGACAGAGGCAGACACACACACACAACGGGCAGTGTGTACCTCAGTCTCTGTGTGTGTATGTAGGGGAGAGAGAGACACAGAGACAGTGTGGACCTCTGACTGTGTATGAAGGAGAGAGGGGGAGAGAGACAGAGAGAGAGAGGCACAGAGGCAGTGTGGTGTACTTCGGCGTGACTGTGGGGGAGAGAGAAAGAGCGCACAGGACCTCGGTCTATCTGTGTGTGTGGGAGGAAAGAGAGTATAAGTAGAATGCATCGGTCTTATTGTGTGTGGGGGGAGAAAGAGAGAGGTGGGGGGGGAGAAAGAGAGAGGTGGGGGAGACGTATATACACACAAAGCAGAGTTTTAAGGTGTATGTGGGAGACATAGATGGACTTACACAGATGGACTTACCTCGGTCTTACTGTGTGTGGGAGAGGGGGAGAAAGAGACGTACACTCACAGAGGCAGAGTCTCTCAGCCTGTGTGAGAGGGAGGGAGGGAGAGAGAGACACACACACACAAGGTGGATGTCAAATCTCACCTGTCTGTTTCAGTGACAGGCACCCGACGCCAGTGAATGAAGACACCCCCATCTGTCTCCCCCTCCTCTCCGTCCACTCTCCACCCTCTCTCCTCCACCCCCCCCTCCCCCCTCCTCCACCCCCCCCCCTCCCCCCCCAAAATTTGGAAATGTCATCCCATCACCCATTCCTTCTCTCCAGAGATGCTGCCTGCCCGCTGAGTTAAAGAGTTCCCACGGTAGACTCACGAGTCACTAAGGTAAACGCACGGGCCACTACGTTCTTACAACGAGTTTAAATGTTTCCATTTTTAACCTCAAGAGTACATTTTACTCGTGGAAAACTTTAAACATGTTTGAATTTTTCCAAGAGAACAAGTTTCACGGGTACCTGCCGTTAGTGCCACGAGTCGCTAAGTTGCGTCCACGAGTTCCGACGTTCCCGCTACGTTAATCGTACGTGATTACCACGAGTTAAATTTGTTTTAAGCTCGGGGTACCTCGTGGGTCAGCTCGCACCGTGAGACAGGGGTTTAACACAGTGGGACAGGCAGCATCTCTGGAGAAAAGGAATGGGTGACATTTTGGGTTGAGACCCTTCTTCAGACCCGTCTTGACCCGAAATGTCAGCCATTCCTTCTCTCCAGAGATGTGGCCGGTCCCGCTGAGTTATTCCCAGCATTTTGTGTCTATCTTCATTTTAAACCAGCATCTGTAGTTCCTTCTGACACAAGTACACTATGGGAGCAGGCAAGCAAAATAATTGGTTGGTAATACCTTCTATAGACATGTCGATAGGAAAAGATTAGCTATTGTTAATATGGACCCCTTGCAGACTGAGAGAGAGTGGAATTTCTGTTGGGATACAAGGAAAAGGCTGGATAGTAAGACAAATATTCAAGAAAGAAGGCACAGAAAATCACCTGGAAATAATAGAGAACTACATAGTCTGGAGGAAATGAGCAATTAAAAGCAAATAGCAGTAATAAAAAACGCAGTTGCAAAATTAATTGGCAATAAATCCCCAGAACGTGAAGACCTGATTTTGCTGGGTCCTAGAGCTCCCCTGCTCACTGCCAGGCAGGGAGCGGCGATGGTGCCGGTTCATGCAGCTTCCACGGCTGCTCGCTAGGCTGGGGCCATTGATTCTCCTGGGTCCTACTTCTTCCCTGGGGCTGCTACTAGCCCGGGGCTCAACACCAATGGGTACCTCTACCCTTCCTCTAACGCTAACCATGCTACTTCCTCTACTATCCACTCCTACACCACCCCGTACATTCCCCACTCCTCTGAGCCCCTCTCTTCCCTCCACGGTATCTCCCCTGAGCCCACAGCTCCACCTGGGCACTCTTCAGACCCTATGCCTGACCCCAGCCCAAAACACTGCCATGTTTTCCGTCTGAACAGTATGTCCTTACCTTTGCACAATCTGCAACGTGCCCACCATGACGTTGAACTCTTCATCCATTGCCTCTGACTTTATTTCTCTGTGTAAAGAACTTGCACCGTACATCCCTTTAAACTTTGCCCATCTTGCCTTAGAACTATGTCCTCTTGTTTTTGTGATGTATACTTCTATCAGGTCTCCCTGCAACCTCTGGAATTCCAGAGAAAATAATCCAAGTCTGTCCAACCTTTCCCTGTAGACAATATCCCCTAATCCAGGCATCATTCTCATAAACTTCCTTTGACCCTTTCCAAAGCCTCCACGTCCTTTCTGCAATGGGATGACAAGAATTACACGCAATACAGCAAATGTGGCCTAACCAAAACCCGATAAAACTGCATCATGACACTCTAACTCTTATACTCAATTGCCCGATCTATGAAGGCAAGCATACCTTATGCCTTCTTTACCACTCTATCTACAGGTGTTGTCGCTTTTATAAGGTTACGGATTTGGACAACGAGATTCAATGTATATCAATGCTGTTGAGGGTCATGCTATTAATTGTATATTTTCCTCTTACATTCAACCTTCTAAAGTTCCAAACCTCACACTTGCTCAGATTAAAGTGCATGTGTCCCTATCTACCTGTGACACCACGTTTTTGGAATATGCACTTGTAGTCCTGGATCCCTCTGTTTTACACCATTCCCAGGCCTGACAGTTCACTGTGAAATGACTGCCCTGGGTTTTACTTTACAAAATGCAGCACTTCATACTTACCTGAATTAAACTCAGCCATTCATCGGCTTACTTGGCCAGCTGATTAAGATCTCTCTGCAATTTTTGATAACCAATTCCCGCTGTAGTACTTGATAATGTACGTTTCCTAATATTGCAACAATAATTGCATTTCAAAAGCATTTCACTGATCTTAAAACAGTTGAAAACCATTGAACTTACTGCATAAATACAAGTTCATTCATCTCATTGAACTATCTAATATTCTGTAAGGACTTTCACGGTGGCGCAGCGGTAGAGTTGCTGCCTTACAGCGCCAGAGACTCAGGTTCGATCCTGACTGCTTGTCTGTACGGAGTTTGTACGTTCTCCCCGTGATCTGCGTGGGTTTTCTCCGAGAATTTAGGTTTTTCTCCCACACTCCAAAGACGTACAAGTCTGTAGATGAAATGGCTTGGTGTAAATGTAAAAATTGTCCCTAGTGTAGGATCGTGTTAAAATGCTGGGATAGCTGGTCAGTGTGAACTCAGTGGGCTGAAGAACCTGTTTCCGTGCTACATCTCCAAATAAACTAAACAAACTAGACGATGCATGGTGGATGATGAGATGTTGCCACAAACTAGGTGGTATTACCACATACCTCGACTCCATCCTATCCCCCCAGGTCAAATCCCACCCTACCTATGTCCAAGTCACCTCACACGCTCTTCGTCGACTCCAGGACTTCCGTTTTCCAGGCCCCCACTCCCTCATCTTCACCATGGATGTCCAGTAACTCTACACCTCCATCCCCCATCAGGAGGGTCTTAAAGTATTCCGTTTCTTCCTCGACCGCAGAACCAACCAATCCCCCTCTACACATACTATCCTCCGCCTAGCGGAGCTGGTCCTCACCCTCAACAACTTTTCCTTTGACTCCTCCCTTTTCCTCCAAATCCAAGGCATCGCTATGGGCACGCGCATGGGCCCCAGCAATGCCTGCCTCTTTGTAGAGTATGTTGAACAATCCTTGTTCGAGGCTTAGCATGGCCCTAACCCCCGAACTCTACCTCTGCTGCAATGATGACTGCATTGGTGCTACCTCCTGCACCCATGCAGAACTCATTGACCATCTATTTCACCACTAACTTCTATCCGGCACTGAAATTCACCTGGACCATTTCCGAGATCTCCCTACCATTTCTAGACCTCACTATCTCCATCAGGGGTAACAGACTACTGACCGACATCGACTACAAACCCACTGACTCCCATGGCTATCTGGACTACACTTCTTCCCACCCTGCTTCCTGTAAGGACTCCATCCCCTACTCCCAATTCCTCCGTCTACGCCACATCTGCTCCCAGGATGGGGTGTTCCAAACCAGGGCATCGGAGATGTCCTCATTCTTCAGAGAACGGGGGTTCCCCTCCTCGACTATAGATGAGGCTCTCACCAGGGTCTCCTCTATATCCCGTAGCTCCGCTCTCACTCCCCATCCCCCCACTCGTAACAAGGACAGAGTCCTCCCCCTTGTCCTCACTTTCCACCCCACCAGCCGTCACATTCAGCAGATAATCCTCCGACATTTTCGCCACCTCCAACGGGATCCCACCACTGGCCACATTTTCCCAACTCCTCCCCTTTCGGCTTTCTGCAGAGACGGTTCCCTCCATAACTCCCTGGTCAATTTGTCCCTTCCCACCCAAACCACCCGGTACTTTCCCTTGCTACCACAGAAAATGCTACACTTGTCGCTTTACCTCCCCCTTTGACTCCATTCAAGGACCCAAGCCTTCTTTCCAGGTGAGGCAGAGGTTCACCTGCACCTCCTCCAACCTCATCTTTAGCATCCGCTGCTCTAGGTGTCAACTGTTCTACATTGGTGAGACCAAGCACATGCTTGGCGATCGCTTTGCCCAACACCTCCACTCAGTTCGCATTAACCAACTGATCTCCCGGTGGCCCAGGACTTCAACTCCCCCTCCCATTCTGAATCTGACTTTTCTGTCATGGGCCTCCTCCATGGCCAGAGTGAGTCCCACCGCAAATTAGAGGAGCAGCACCTTATATTTCGCTTGGGCAGTTTACACCCGAGCGGTATGAATATTGACTTCTCCAATTTCAGGTAGTCCTTGCTTTCTCCCTCCTTCCCCTCCCCTTCCCAGCTCCCCCACAGCTCACTGTCTCCATCTCTTCCTTTCTTCTTCCCGCCCCCCCCCCCCACCTCCACATCAGTCTGAAGAAAGGTGTCGACCCGAAACGTCACCTATTCCTTCGCTCCATAGATGCTGCCTCACCCGCTGAGTTTTTCCAGCATTTTTGTCCACCTGGTATCACCTCAGGATAAGGGTGACACTCCGAGTGATGCAAATCTTCAGAAATTCTTCATCGCCATGATTGATAGAATTGGCAGTCTGAGGGTTCAGGGGAATGAGTGGGGGGAGTGAAGTTGAGGTAGAAGAATATCCATCTCAACCGAGGCTATCAAGTAAATAAAGAATGTGAAGAAAAAGAATAAAGTATTTGCATGGCTGATGAAATCCAATAACGGTTTAGTTTGAGAACTCTGATGACCGTTTCCATCACGTCAAGAGGGGTAGTGAGGGGAGAGGGGTTATGGAGGGAGGGAGGGAGGGAGGGAGGGAGTGACTGAGGGTAGGGGAAAAGAGAGGGGGGAGGTGAGGGAGGGAGTGGGGGAGGGGATGAGAGGGGAAAGAAGAGGGAGTTTGATCAGGAGGGGGAGGGAGTGCTGGGGGATGAGGGGGAATGGAGCTGGATTGAGGTAGGAAGAGGGATGGTGAGGCACACCTGGGGAGGGTTGCCATGACTCGCGTCACAACAGGGATCTCTGGCGTCACAACGGGAATCCGTCTGTCATGGCTGCGTTGTTGGAGGCTATGGGTGAGTGGTGGAATATTGCGTTCGGGGACCAGCCCTCCCATGTGACAGGGACCCAACGGGTCCCACTTGGTCTAGTCATTTATAAAGGGGAATGATTATATTGCCTCGTCTTTTCATGTAAACCCATTTGGTTTTAACAGTGGGCTGTCATATGAAACAGTGATTTATAATATTACCCAAATCACAAATATAACAAACAATCCAATCCATGAAACTTGCAAGCATGATAATACAAATCCTCAAAGCTTCTGGCAGAGAGAAGAACATGTTCAAGTTGACTGTTTCCACAAATGTGTAACATCTTTAAGCTGTTTGAACAAACATATCTGAGAATTGCAGGGGCAGTTCAGAACATCCTTATCAAATGAATCCTTTTCATTACAAATTCATGCCGGCGCAGACTTTTGTTTTCAGAAAGAACCATACATCATTTTTCACTGCAAACTTTATCTGAAGCTCACGTGAAAACAATTTGCCATTTGAATGGGTTTATCGTAATTAGCTTTGATTCTCCAAAGAATTCACACATTTTAATGTTTATTTTCTTTGTTGTAGGATCTTTTAATTTCCTGCACTGTGAAATCCAACAGTCTAAAATTACTTAATTGCTTTAATATTGCAGACAAAAGATTACAAATCATTTGTTGTAAAATTATAATTAATGTATGGTAATGCAATGAACCCCTGCAATAAAAATGACTGCTTGTATAAAAACAATACCAGTTTTCACCATGAATAAAAAATAATAAAACTGTCAAGTCTGTATAATTATTTATGTATGGGTTTGTAAGTAAACCCTTCATGTGACTAATATGTAGGTACTAATAACATCATGTGTTATAATTTATTACCATGTGTTAAATTATGCACTCCGAATGAATCCTGGTTTATGATCCCAGCAATTATCTCAGTCTTGTGCTCGGAGATTTCCTGTTGGTGATGAAATTGTGAACTTAAAGGTGGAGCATCTCATTATCACAAGTTGGTTATACTTTATTTAAAGTTTGGATGAAGCATTAGTTAATGCAAAGGTCACGGATAATTATTTTACCATTTGCTACTTATATGTAGCCACATTGTCGCATCATTAGGAAAACAATCTATCTATTAACCTGTAGAGTGTAGTTCAAATGTTACATTCTTGACTAGTAGGTTTAGAAGGATATTGACTAAATGCAAGCAGTTGGGACCAGTGTGGATGGGGCATGTTGGTCGGCGTGGGCACGTTGAGCCGAAGGGCCTGCTTCCACGATGTATGACTTTATGACGCTATGACTGCGCAGGTAGTTCAGATACATTACCATATATTATTCAAAGCATTTTAACATAACATCAACTGTTCTCCATTCATTCCTCAGGTTCATGATGAATGTATCCTGGAATGGCCGAGATCTCTCCTTCACTCGGGATGGATACCAGTCCAACCCAAAGCTAGTGGTGATAGTACTGAACAAAGAGCGGACATGGGAAAAGGTCAGTTTGGCATTTTGTTCCTTTCTGTTTTGGGAGACAAAGTACCCTGTTTCTGCTTCAGGAATACTCAGTTAAAGCATCCACTTATTTCCATCTTTTTTCATGTAACCAGTGATTCCTTTAAAGATTTGTCACCTTCCCCTTGCAAACAATGATCTGTTCTAGATTTTCCTTGAGCTTCGTCCCCTTTGATATCTCGTTTTCACCCCTTACCCTTCCATATCTTTGTGTCTCCCTCCCCCCTGACTCTCAGTCCGAAGAAGGGTCTCAACCCGAAACGTCAGCCATTCCTTCTATCCAGAGATGCTGCCTGTCCCGCTGAGTTACTCCAGCATTTTGTGTCTATCCCTTTAAAGATGGACCCTTTTTTAATGGTTTATCTGAATGGGCACGTTCTAGAGCACTGGGCAGATGGGTTTATCTGAATGGGCACGTTCTAGAGCACTGGGCAGATGGGTTTATCTGAATGGGCACGTTCTAGAGCACTGATTGAGTTTCTCCCCAAATACTACGATTAACACTCAATTGCAGGACTAATTAGAGATTCACCTTCATTTTTCCTTCTCTCTGTGTTACTGCCAGTGTGCTCTCAGGCACCATTCTCTACATGCTTAAGTGGCAGGAACAATAGCTCTTTGACTAAGATACAATAAAAGCACTTACATCTTTAATACTGGCACGCTAAATGAGCACAATTGCCTGTTCCAGTCGCACTGTAGCCCGAGATTAAATATCTTAAATATTTCACTAAACACATTGCATCAGTTTTCTTTCTTCAAATGAAGAGACTGGAATAATTGTTTGATAGGAAGTATATTATTATACAATAATGGAATATGAGCATTTCTCTCAGTTTTCAGAAATAAAATCTGCTACATCGTTGGACTTTTTTTATTACTCTGTCCATTGTAATGTATGTGTGCTCAATCGTTTCTTAATCTCTAATGAAGTTCACTCTCGAGGATTGAGATTGATGCATGTGTGACGAATTTAAATCAGGTTATGCAGCATGTTCAGGGCTTTGTACTAAGTGTGGGACGTACAGGCAATGTTGGAATTTAAAAAGCAGTCGGTCACATCACAAAATCTCTAAAGGGGTGACCATAAACTAACAATCCCTGATATCAACCAACATTACACAAACTTCATCGCTTCTCCTATTTGTAAGAAGGAGAAAACCTAAAGCGATTTTATGTAATTCCGCATGTAACCGAATCACTTTTTTTCAGTTGCTATTCTTCCGCACTCAACGAGTTGCCAGTGTT
Source organism: Malacoraja senta (assembly GCA_038087875.1). NCBI lineage: Eukaryota > Metazoa > Chordata > Chondrichthyes > Rajiformes > Rajidae > Malacoraja > Malacoraja senta. Next base: position 54,050,668 of record CM075981.1, read on the forward strand.
ACCTGTGTTTAAGTCATAGATTCACTGAAAATTGTTGGAGTTTCATCCACCTATTGATCTCAGAAACATCATATGCTGTCTCCACTTGAACAATATTGGACCTACTTCAGAGAAACTTTCAATCTCACGTACTACTTGACGATCCTCCTGGGATTCATTCACTATTGTTAAGTGGTGAACATATACTTCACAGGATTTCTACCTGACTTTCATGATATTTTCTAGACTTGTATACCAGTACTATCTCTTCGTTAGCCCTACTATCTGTCTCCGACCCATGGGTGATCAAGGTACATTAAGTCTGAAGCAAATTAAACAGCTTGTCCTTGTGATTTTTCTCATGGTATTTTCATTGTTTAGTTTAGTTTCGAGATACACTTATAGTTTAGGAAGCAGGCCCTTTGGCCCACCGAGCCAGCACCGACCAGCGATCCCCGCACACTAACACTATCCTACACACACTTGGGACAATTTACATTTAAACCAAGCCAATTAACCTACAAATCTGTACATCTTTGGAGTGTGGGAGGAAACCGAAGACCTCAGAGAAAATCCCACGCAGGTCAAATGGAGAACCTACAAACTCCGTACAGACAGCACCCGTAGTCAGGAATGAACCCGGGTCTCTGGTGCTGTGAGGCAGTAGCTCTACCACCACGCCTCGTGTTGTTATTACTTCTCCTTAATTTTCATACCAAACTGGGCTGGATGAGACCAAACTGTGTTCTGAGTCTTCTATTTATTAATGCTTCAACAAGAGTATACTTTGTTTTACCGTTACTGAGAAATGCTGCAATGCATTGTTTCATAGTGACATTTAATTGACTTTCCATAACCCATTTCTTCAATTCCTCTCCACTATGCCTGTCTGCTCTCCTGTAAGTTGGGTGATAAGGATAAGTGAAATTGTGCTGTGTTCCAATTTTCTGTATGAATTGTTCATGTTATTCAAGGCAAGTAGTTATTTTCATATGCTTTGGTATGTTGAGGTATAGGTACAGTGAAAATCTTGCTTGCAGCAGCATCTCAGGCACTTAAACTAGACCATACACAACAACATAAATTATACAAACTCAGCCTCACCTGTAAGGACTGTTGGGGTTCTTGAATGGGGTCGAGGGAGGAGGTATAAGTACCTGGGGAGGGGGTGGTTTGGGTGGGAAGGGATGAGTTAACCAAGGAGTTGCGGAGGGAACGATCTCTGCCGAAAGTGAAAAGGGGTGGAGATGGGAAGATGTGGCTAGTGGTGGGATCCCATTGGAGGCGGCAAAAATGTCAAGGATTATGTGGTGAATGCGATGGCTGATGGGTTGAAAGGTGAGGATTAGGGGGACTCTGTCCCTGTATTGCTTTTATACAACGGCTGATGGACTGTTCATGCTCTTGACCTTTCTAATGTTTTCTGATGAAACCAAGTATCCTTTGTGCAATTAAATAATCGCTTTCTCTTTCTGCATGGAACACCTCGGAATAAGCCAGTAAAATATCTACCTCTCAAAGCCGAGAGAAGCTAGCAGTTATTTATTCAGTGGTCAGTTTGAATTATTTATAGATACACTTTTATGGAAAGCTTTAATGAGCTTGCACATTTAGAATACAATTACTAGAGGATTCTAAAGGCCTTCTCCATAGAGTGTAGTCATCTTTGACATGCTAAAGGCCCTGTCCCACGATGCGAGATTACCCAAGAGCTCTCCCGAGTTTAAAAGAAAATCAAACTTGTGGTAAGTACGTAGAATGTACGTAGCGGGTACGTTGGAGCTCGTGGATGTCTCGTAGCGGCTGGTAATGCTAACGGCAGGTACTCGGGAAACGCGGAAACTCGTGAAGTTTTTTCAACAGTGTGAAAAATTTCCAAGAGTAAATATATACTCATGATGAAGTACCACGAGTTTGATTTGTTTTTTACTCGGGAGAGCTCTTGGGTGAACTCGCATCGTGGGACAGGGGCTTCGATAAATGTAGGTCATAACACCTAGATGTTGCTATAAGGTTGTAGAAAATTTACAAAAAGGAGGCTACTCAGTCCCTCATATCCGTGTCATTTAGAAAAGAGATACCCAACCTCATCCCACTTTTGCTACTTCATCTGTAGCCTGCAGCTCACTCCTCTTTGACTTCACATCGAAACACTTTTTATAAATATGGTGAAGGTAGGAAAGAAGGACACACAGAATGGAAAGTTAGGAAAGCATATGGTATGTTGTCCTGTTTTGCAAGAGGGTTTGAGTGAAAGAGTTGAGAACACCTCGCTGCAATTATGTAGGATACTGGTGACCTTGTGACCTTTTGTCTGAACCATTGTGCGCTGGTGAGATCGCCCTAGCCAAGGAAGGAGATACTTGTGACAGAGGGAATGTACACCGTACTAAATCAAAGGCTTGTTTTTGTGTGTGGCAGCTTTTTGTGTCTATCTTCGGTATAAACCAGCATCTGCAGTTCCTTTCCACATAAACCAAAGGCTTGTTGTATGTGGAGAGATTGAGGAAATTGTCCCAAACCTTTTAGAATTTAGAGAAATGAGAGGTGATTGGGCTGACAGGATTGATGCAGATTTGATGTTTCTCCTGGTTGAGGCATCTAGAATCAGAGTTACAGTCTCAAAGTAAAGGGTTTTGGCAGCACAATGGCACAGCAGTAGTGTTGCTGCCTTCCAGATCCAGAGACCTGGGTTCCATCCTGACTATGGGTGTTGTCTGTATGGAGTTTGTATGCTCTCCCTGTGACCACGTGAGTTTTCTCATGGTGTTCCGGTTTCCTCCCTCACTCCAAAGGTGTACAGGTGTGTAGGTTAATTGGCTTCTGTAAATTGAAAATTGTCCCTACTGTGTGGGATAGTGTCCCTCGGTGGGCTGAAGCTGTTTCTGAGCTGTATCTGTAGACTAAAGTAACATAAAGTCGAAAGGTTAGGCCATTCAGGAGGGAGTTGAGAAGAAATGTCTTCACCCAGATGGATGTGAATTTATGGATTCTCTACCCAAGAGGGCTGTATAGGCTCTATCACTGACTGCATTCAAGAGAGAGATGGATAGATGTTTAGATATGAAGGATCAAGGGATGTAGGAGGAGTTAGTGCAATAAAATGTCATTGGGGTGAAAGATCCACTGTGATCTTCTGAGGTAGAACAGGCAGGAGGGACGAATAGCCTACTCCTGCGAATGTTATTTATATTCTTACGAGTTGCAATAGCTCATCAAATTCTCGGTTTTATGGATAAAACCAATTAGAAGAGTACTGTTTGAGTGTGTTGCATCATTTTTCTTAGTTTGGTAACGTGGCTTTTAGGTCAGCCCACTTAAAGTGGTGAGCAGAGATTTTGAAGAAGGGATATTGATGACAACCTATTCAAGGACATTCATCTTATATTGAGCAAATGACCAGTATCATCAACAGACCATTTGCCTTGGGCCCATCTCACTGGAAACACAGCCACAGTGTTGGAACCCATGTTGTTTATACTTTAGCTCAACACATAGAAACATAGAAAAATAGGTGCAGGGGTGGGCCATTCGGCCCTTCGAGTCAGCACCGCCATTCCATATGATCATGGTTGATCATCTAAAATCAGTACCCCTTTCCTGCTTTTTCCTCATATCCCTTGATTCCATTAGCTCTAAGAGCTAAATCTAATTGAATCTAAGAGCTAAATCTAAGAGCTTAATCACAAAAGATTAAATGTGTAAAATGCTACAAGCTCCTAAGGATTCTCAAGGATGAAGTCATTGAGGAAGATGATACTCTTCAAAAAACTTTACAAAAGATGGAACAGGAGTTACAGACTTGCAGATCATCAATTTTTATTGAGACAGTTGTAGAATTGCAAATTGTGTACGTATAATGCAATGTGGAAATCACTGAAGGATATAATACTGGTTGGACTGCTGCTGTTTGGGACTGATTATGGAGCTGCCTTACTGCAGTGGCCTTAAAGCAATGCTTCAGTATCAGAGATAATAAGGAGAAGTCAAAGACGGATGGTTATTAAAAGGCTGATACACAAATTGAACAAGCTTCTTTGATGTCAAGGATATTCCATGGAGAACACAGACTCGAGCCACTTTGGTGTCATAGATTATTAATCCATTTACAAACGGTCTGTAAGCAGTTTTGTTTTTACTTTTGCAATCTTGAGTATTAGATTGTGTGTCTGTCAGAGGAAGCACTGAGTGACGCGTGATGGCCAAGCAGCCCACAGGGATCTCCCTCACCCCTCTCGTAGTGGAGAATCTCATTCCGAATCAGCAAGTCTGGCAGGCACCCTGCCAGGGACGCACTCCAAGGGTGCATGTCAGCCAAAGGCAGCGCTGGCCTTACAGCATCTGGCCAAGTCTGCTGTGTGGATCTAATTTAAACCTCAGATAGACACGAAATGCTGGAGCAACGCAACGGGACAGGCAGCATCTCTGGAAGGAAGGAATGGATGGCGTTGCGGGCCGAGACCCTTCATCAGACCTCCTGCCTTTCTAATTTAAACCTTCTCCCTGAGCCATTCCTGACTGAGCAGGAGTATGACTCAAGGAGACCGCAATGCTTACGGAAATACTGATTTTGAAGGGCCACTGCTGGGTTTTGGAGAAATGCAATCTCGGCCAAAACAAACCATTACAGAAAGATATAAATGTGTTGGAAAGAACTGCAGATGCTGGTTTAAATCGAAGGTGGACATCAGTCTGAACAAAGGGTCTCGACCCGAAACGTCACCCATTCCTTCTTTCCAGAAATGCTGCTTGTCCCGCTGAGTTACTCCAGCATGTTGTGTCTGCCTACAGAAAGATATAAATATTGACTCTATATAAAGGCTCTAAAAATGTTTCTATTTTGTTGATAGGTGAAGAACGATTTCAGGAGAAAATAAATAGGAAAGCCAATGTAATAGCATGAATCATCTCGCCGAAGGTCAGAGTGGTACTGCATTCAAACCCCTTTAAGGGTCTGTCTCACTTGGGCGACCTAATTGGCGAGTTTAGAAGAGTTTAGGAGAGTTTGAAAAAATGTCATGCTCAACCAACCGCTGTGCCACCGTTGATCACTCTTCTCAAAATTAGCGGGGTTGTCGAAGAGAGACAGGTCAACTATCCTCAGCAGATGACGAGAATAGACATGGAAATGTCAGGTGATTCTATTTATGTTACTGTTTATCGCTACCAATATTAACTATTTACCACATTCTACTATGGAAAGCACCTGCTAAGTTTAACATAGACCGCATCATGATATATTGTGCAGCTGCACAGATTTATTACATTGAAACAGGCAAGTTACAATGAGGAATATTGTTTGATTTAATAGTCCATCAAAATAAAGCATAATACAATCAATTTCCACTATTACCCAATAAAGTATTCATGTTTGATCAGTGTTTGGAACTAAGCAAGAGTTTAAGTATGAATAACCCACAAATGTACTGCTTTCCACAAAAGAAACTACAGGGGCTGTCCCACTTGGGCGACCTAATTGCCGAGTTTAGAAGAGTTTTAAAAAATGACATGTTGAAGACCTCCTTCGACTATGTAGAAGACCTCCTTCGACCTCCTTCGACTATGCTGAAGACTAGCTTCGACTAGCTACTACTAACATCGGGAAAATTGGACACCGAACAGTGGAGAGTGAAGACGACCTCCTTCGATCTCCTTCGACCTCCCTTCGACTATGATGAAGACTATCTACGACTACCTTCAACTACCTTCGACTACTCTCGATTACCTACGACTAACATGCCGACCTACTACGACCTACTACGACCTACTACGACCTACTACGACTAAACCTACGAGTAAAAAATGTGTCGATTTTTTACATGGCAACCTTTTTTTACTCGTGGGCATTTTTTAACATATTGAAAAAAATGCCGCTACCTAGCTGAGGCCTCGAGTACGCGGAGACCACTCTCGAGCATGAAGGAGAGTTACGAAAGGGAAACAGGCCCTTCGACCGATCGAGTAAGCACCGACCAGTGATCGCCGTACACGAGCACTATCCTACACACTAGGGACAATTTACTATAAAAAGCCAATTAACGTACAAACCTGTACGTCTTTGGAATGTGAGAGGAAACAGGCACACCCGAAGGAAACCCACGCGTTACGGGGAGAAAGTACAAACTCCGTACCGACAGCACCCGTAGTCAGGATTAAACCTGGGTCTCTGGTGCTGTTTTTTGCCTGTCCCACTTAGGCGACTTTTTAGTCGACTACAGGAGACTATGCAGTCGCCACCTGGTCGTCGGTGGTTGCTGGGGTGTCGCCTGTATGGTTGTGAGTCGTCTCCTGAGTTGCCCAAAGAGTCGTAGCGTCTTTCTGGTTGCTGAAAGTTTTGCCGACAGTGGCGACCTTGGGATTGACGCCAAATGAGCGTAGCTTGACGAAGGTGCTGTCGTAGGTTGTCGCCAGGTTAATGTAGGCAATCGCCAGGATGTCGTAGGTTGTCGCCAGGTGACGTAGTTTGTCACCGGTGCTGACTTCGGTGAATTTCAATGTCGCCGCCCATTAGTCCAAGCGCCGTTTTTTTGGCGACCTGCTACAACTATGACAGTCGCAGACAGTCGCCGAAAAAAATCGCCTTTGTGGGACAGGCCCATGAGGCAGCAACTCTACCCCTGTGCCACTGTGTTGCCCATGGTTTGACCACAAGTCAGGTGTGTCTATAGTTGCAGAAGGTGAGGTATGGTAACCTCCATGGCATCATCTACAAGAGGATCATTGTATGTCAAACCTCATGGGGAATGATGCCTGGACTGTTTAGGACATATGGCAGTGAAACCATGTAGCCTCCAGATGATCCAAGACTCCTTTCTGCACAGAGGTTTGCTAATGAACGCATTCTATTTATTGACAAGTTCCCTTGCAACACTGTAGCTTTGCATTACATTTTAAGCCTATCTACTTCAGTGGGACACACAGTTAAGAAACTCCAAATACAGAGTGGAATCTTGCCAAAGACACAACCTCCTGGAGGATTGCAAGCTGGCAACCACAACACATTAAACATTTGGAGTTGTCTGTTGTTACTTCACAGCTGCATGGTAGCATCGATGGGGAAAGGAAAGTAAATGCTGACCAAAGGCAAATAACAATTATCAAAGCTGTCGGTTGCCTGGGAATGATGCAGTAACATAATGGGACTGGACTGTGGTGAGGCTGGTACCCAGTGCTGGCACACGTCTGTGCTGGCCACAGCGGTCTATTCTGAAAAGCACAAAGCTCTGTAGCTGGACCAAGCAGAGGCAATTGCCCACATCTTTTGGCACTTAGGTTCAGATTTAGGCTTCTAGTGTATGTAATATTGATTGTGATCAATAATTATTGCTTTAATGCTGTTTTGCTTGTGAGGATTGCCTTCCCATAATACTGAAATTTCTGCTGCCAAATTTGTGAAGGGACCATGAATACACACAGTTTGAAGAAGGTCTGAAGATGGGTCTTGACCCGAAAGTAGACAAAAAGCTGGAGGAACTCAGCGGGTGAGGCAGCATCTATGGAGCGAAGGAATGGGTGACGTTTCGGGTCGAGGCCCTTCTTCAGACGTCTCGATCCGAAACATCACCCATTCCTTCGCTCCATAGATACTGCCTCACCCGCTGAGTTTCTCCAGCTGTTTGTCTACCTTCGATTTTTCCAGCATCTGCAGTTCTTTCTTAAACGTCTCAACCCGAAATGTCATTTCTTCCTTTTCTCCAGAGATTTTGTCTGAACCGCTGAGCTACTCCAGCTTTTTGTGTCTATCTTCGGTTTAAACTAGCAACTGCAGTTCCTCGACCCGAAACGTCACCCATTCCTTCTCTCCAGAGATGCTGCCTGTCCCACTGAATTACTCCAGCATTTTGTGTCTATCTTCGATTTAAAGCAGCATCTGCAGTTCCTTCCAACACACACAGTTTGAACTTCTCAGACTCCTGTGAACTCCTACATTTCGCAAGACTTTGTGACTGTTTAAAAACTGACAGGATACCCATACTCTTCAAGTTTGTGTCTGCTGGTCTCACTCATGGAATTGTACAGCATAGAAACAGGTCTACACTGACCAGTGGATATCTACTGTATTAATCCTGTCTCCCAGCACTTGGTTAATAGCCTTCTCTGCATAGGCGATACTTGTTCTCATCTGGACATTTCCTAAATGCTCTCAGCGACCCAGCTTCAACCATTCTCTCTGGCTGTGATCATCTGATGCTTTCCATTTTCCGCAGAATAAGACCCCCTCATATCCCCTCAAAATTACTTTCTCCTTACCCAAAATCAATGTCCTTTAATTTTATCGACCTCTGATATGGGAGAAAGTTTCTTGCATCTACACTCCACATAATTTTATATTCCTTAATCATGTCCACTCTTAACCACCTCCGCTCCGGGAAGAACAGACATGGCTTCTCCCGTCGCTCCTTATAGCCAAACTGCTCCTCCCAGGCAATATCCTGATGAACACCCCCCTGCATCCTTCCTTGAGCTATTGCATCCTAATAAAATAACATGATGATCAGAACCATATGCAGTATTCCAGCTGAAGTCTCTCTCCCTATTCTCCCACATTAATACCATCATCATTGTGAGTCTCGATCCTTTTCCCTAGGACTTGCAAGCTCCCACTTTGTAGAAATATACATAAACAGTTTGAAAGACTACTATTCAGAAAGGAAAAACAATGAATCAGGTATATTGTGCAGGGTTGATGTACCAATATGTTTAATATACCTGATTTAATTATGGTATATTTGAGTCAGGAAGCTGGGCTGTGTCATCCACATCAGGTGCTACTCTAGTCTCCAATGGTATTTGATGGCATTTCAAGAGCTTTCATCACATAATCTTGCACCACCAACTGCTGCAATTCACACATTGGCAATTGATCACCCAACCTTTCCATTATTAATATCTGCTGCTTTGTTGAACTTCAGGATAATCGTGAAAGGAAGTCTATATTTATTGTTACCATTACAATTTGCCCAAGATTGGTCAAAGCATACAGAAAGATTGAAGAAATTCTAGCTCCAAGTTACATCCAGTGCAATTTCCAGTTATCATTAGACAGTCTTTAGTTTAGTTTCGTTTAGGGATACAATGCAGAAGCAGCCCTTTTGGCCGCACCGACCGGTGATCCCCGTACACAAGCACTATCACACACACACACTAGGGACAATTTACAATCTTTTACCGAAGCCAATTAACCTACATACCTGTACATCTTTGGAGTGTGGGAGGAAACCTGAACACCCAGGAAAAACCTATGCGGTCACGGAGAGAACGTACAAACTCTGTACAGACAGCACCTGTGGTCAGGATCAAACCCAAGTCTCTCGTGCTGTAAGGCAGCAACTATACTGCTGCGCAACTGTGCCGTCATGTTAAAAGTACTTTTACTTGTAATAATCGTACATTCCATGGTATTGATCAACACTCTTAAATGACTCAAGGAATGGTTGAGTTCTGCACTCTATGCAAGCTCTGACCTCTGATCGTTGCTGGCCCTGACTCCACGATCACCTTGTGTCTCCAACCTGAGGTTGCCAATGCTGCAGGAACAGGTTATGGGCAGGCCTACGGCTTGGCAGTAAGTTTGTGGGTCCGGAAGGATTCCAGTAATTGCTGGAAGTTGGCACACAAAGGTTTTTTCACAATCAATTCAAACGTCAGTGGGGAATGTTCGTGGCCTGAGATCATAGGCGTGGCAGGCATTTCTTCTCGGTTTGGAAACTAAGATAGGAAAATTAAATGGGAAGAAGTATCCTTCATGGATTTGGAGAAAGGATCTGCAAATGCCGGTTTATAGCAAAGATGACAATGGAGCAACAAGATTGCGAAAAGGCAACATTATTTTGGTTGTACCAAAAGACTCGTACTGCATTTTTCATAGATATTTTGTTAATATTTTAAAACAGTTGGTCGTAGTCTGCATTAGCGGTAGGCTATTTTTTTATTTTTCTCCCCTTCCAACATCCGCTCCTCCTCATGGATATTACAAGGAATGATTCTGTAGCTTACATATTGCATTGCGATACCGGACCTGTGTAAGGTCGAACAAAGGGGGACCCGGTGTGGGGGAGGGGGGCATTCTAGTTTTAGAATCCACTGCCCAGGAGATAAGCCTGCGTACATTTGTTTGTTTGTTTGTTTGTTCCTTCGTTCCAGTTTAGGCCCTGTGAACGCGGCAGCCAGCCAACAGTCACTTGTCTTTTTCTTTTTTTCCCCACATAATTTAATTTTAATTTCAAGTTTTCGTGTATCTTGTTGTGTGTTATGACTGTTGGCAGACCAATTTCCCTCCGGGGATGAATAAAGTTCTACCGTATCTTATTGTAGACACAAAGTGCTGGAATAACTCATTGGGTCAGGCAGCATCTCTGGAGAACAAGGATGGGTGATGTTTCGTGTTGGGTCTGAAGAAGGGTCCCGACCTGAAACGTCACCCATTCATTTTCTCCAGAGATGCTGCCTGACTTACTGAGTTACTCCAGCACTTGGTGTCTATCCATCATGGATACTGTGCTGAGTAACCCATTTCCATTTTAAGTAGAGTGTGTCCTGCCTAAGTGTGGGATGTCAGCCTCCTCTCCCTCTCTTACTACCACTGCTCTCCCACACTTCTCTTGCGACGGTCGCCCCCAGCTATTCTGCACCCTGGCAGGTTGTCACAGCCACAAACTAACATTTGCCTGCTTCTGCTGCAGCAAAGTTGCCCTGGGCAGAGCTTCTGGCTGTGAAAAGGCCTGTACTTGCTGTGCTGGCTTCTCCAGCTGTTCCCTGGGCCCACTGAGAAAAACGCTGCAAGGCTAGTTTGATTAATTATCAGCTAACAGTGTTCAGTTCTCACTGCTGAAATATCCTGGCTGTAAGGTCTTTGCTGGCTCAGGCCGTGACCTTTGTAGATCTGGGCCTGAGTTGAGGAACACAATACGAACAATAGGATATTGCAACTGATTTTGCAAGCGTTAGTATATTTCTTATTCTTAAATTCATAAGTTCCAGGAGCAGAATTAGGCCATTCAGCCCATCACGTCTACTCCCCCATTCAATCATGGCTGATCTATCTTTCCCTTTCAACCCCATTCTCCTGCCTTCTCCCCATAACCCTACTAATCAAGAATTTGTCAGTCACCACCTTAAAAATAGCCATTGACTTGGCCTCCACAGCCGTCTGTGGCAATGAATTCCACAGATTCACCACCCTCTGACTAAAGAAATTCCTCCTCATCTCCATTCTCCTTATTGTAGTGAGGGAGGTTTCTCAGAGTAAGGGGCAGTTGGCAGTCTTACCCTTAAGTTCCACACATCTTCCACCTTCACAATTTTCCCAATGCAAGCTCTCACTCCCATAGTCCCTGATCATCTCTTGGCTAAACAGAAATCTCTCTACACTCTCCTACCTCCAAAGCGAAACGTTTTGTCACCTTACCCACAGACTCCATCCATCTCAGCACCAGCTCTGTGACGTATGAAGGAGAATATGTGACAAGTCTGTAGCAGTGGCAGAACCAAGGCAGCCATTGCCATGCCACCCTACAGTCTCATAGCACATCTTTAACCGTGCATTTCAAGTTACAGGCTAATATACTCATTATATTTATTCATTCTTGGGATAAGTTTTGAGCAGCGTTTTACAGTGTTTGATCGTCAGGCCAAATCCCTTGTTCAGAGATTTATGCAATTGAAGGCATTGAGGTGATTGTAGAGGTATGCAGTTTGCTACTGTATTAACAGCTTTGATAGTTGTCGATATACTCATTTTTTGGAGCACATGCTGTTCATGAACATTGCTCTACCAATTTGGATGCAACAATGAGTGATTGTGGTGCTGAGAATGAGAATCGGTTTTGTCCTTTTCACTTCATTGTACCATGAAACAATTTTAGGCCACACTCAGTGCAGTGAATACCGGTACAGTTACTTTTAATAATGTCACTATTAACATGAAATTTGAGCTATTGGTCTTAATAATGCATTGATGGGCATGAATGCTCATTCCCCTTGTCTTCACGGTAGAATGCAAAGATGGGCATGAATTTGTGCATACATGTTTTCATATTTCAGCAACCTTGAGGATCAGTTTCTTTTGTGGAAAGCAGTACATTTGTGGTTTATTCATACATAAACTCTTGTTTAGTGCAAATACAGATCAAACATGAATACTTTATTGGGTAATAGTGGAAATTGATTGTATTATGCTTTATTTTGATGGACTATTAAATCTAACAATATCCCTCATTGTAACTTGCCTGCTTCAATGTAATAAATCGGTGCAGCTGCACAATATATCATGATGCGGTCTATGTTAAACTTAGCAGGTGCTTTCCATAGTAGAATGAGGTAAATAGTTAATATTGGTAGCGATAAACAGTAACATAAATAGAATCACCTGACATTTCCATGTCTATTCTCGTCATCTGCTGAGGATAGTTGACCTGTCTCTCTTCTACAACCCCGCTAATTTGAGAAGAGCAATCAACTGGGGCAGCACGGTGGCACAGCGGTTGGTTGAGCCACCTTACAGCGCCAGAGACCCGGGTTCGTCCTGACTTTGTGTGCTGTCTATACGGAGTTTGTACGTTCTCCCCGTGACTGCGTGGGTTTTCCCTGGGTGCTCCGGTTTCCTCGCACACTCCAAAGACGAGTTAGTTTGTAGGTTAATTGGCTTCGGTAAAGATTGTACATTGTGCTAGTATTCGGGGGGAAATCACTGGTTGGAGCAGAGCCGGTGAATCAAAGGGCCTATTTCCACGCCATGTCTCTAAACTAAACTAAACTAAACGGATATTATTGCGAAATCATCAGGCTCATGCAGAATGTAAATAATTAACTATGTAGGTAAGAACTGCAGATGCTGGTTTAAATCAAAGATAGACACAAAATGCTGGAGTAACTCAGTGAGACAGGCATCATCTCTGGTGAGAAGGAATGTGTGTCAAAAAGGTCAAGACCCTTTTTCAGACTCATTGATTCAGACCCAAAATGTCACCCATTCCTTCTCTCCAGAGATGCTGCCTGTCCTGCTGAGTTACTCCAGCATTTTGTGCCTACCGTAAATAATTAAATGTTGAATTTGAACTAAGTTGCAAATCAAGCACGTATTAGACCAAGTAACGCAAGCCTGGGTTTTCCACAACTGATGCTGCTCAAAGTCATTGATATGGCAGCAGAAAGTCAAGGGTAATTGTGTAGGGGCCTCTCACCACTGTGGTGATGGTAGAAATGACACTGATTTCACACTTCAGTATCACATCAGGAGATCTACATAAGCTACGGCACTTGGGAATTTTCAGACTAACTTGGGCAGCTGGAGTGCTTGGTGGGATGACAGACAGTATGATACTGAATAAGTGAAGCACATTAGTTCTTTATTTTCCACCTCAGTGTTTCCAGTGATTCAGTACTTGCTCTTGAATAGTCCTTGGAGACTGTCTCACTTTCTGAATAAGGGAACTAAAATAACCGGCAGCTTTCCGAATGCTGCATACTTTCTGCTATCACGATGGCCAACAGTAAAACAAAATGCTGCTTGTCTTGCAATTAAATGCAATTGATTTATATCAAATTGCAGGCCTGATTCAAGAGGCTTCTGTTTGGATTCACTCATATCTTTCTCAGCACTACTCCCTCACTCTTACATCCGAAAAAATGAATATGGATTGTCCATATAATGCAACATTTATTGCTTTGGTTAAATTCATAATCCGTGGATTGCGAAGGAACTGTATATAAGACCTCAGGACATTAAAAGTGCTCCACAGCCAATGAAGTATTTACTGAGGTAGATTTTCATCTAATTTAAGAAATTCAGACATGCAACCAACTGGGCCTCAGTAATGCCCTGCAAGTAACGATGAAATAAATGACCACATAACCTATCTTGTGGTCAACAGTGTCAACTTTAGACAAGGTAATTGGGAAAGGTCCATTTTGTACATGAATGTGGGAGGACAGGAGCTCAGATCAACATCTCATTAAAAAGACAGCACCGCTGACAATGCAGCGCTGATGCTGAAACGCTTCAGCCTAAATTATTCCCTCAAATCCCTGGAAGCGGCATTTGAATCTTGAAACTCCAAAGCGAGAATGCTGCCATTGAGCCAAGCCAAACATACTGCTGTTCCAAGCTGCTTGTAAGTGCATTGCATTTTAAACCATTTTTTGCATCAGTGCTCAGCTGTCATGTATTGCGAAGCCAGTCTTCATATTCTGATTCAAGCTGAATTTTAACATATGTGGGCAGATGATTTAGTTTAACTGTCTCATTTACCACATCATCTGAGAGGAAGGATCCGTGATTATAATTACACTCGACAATGAGTTTATTTTATCACTTTTGTGCTCTCACATAAATTGGACAAATACCATTAGCAGAACATAAATTTACGTGGCACTGGCTTAACATTATTACAGGTACATTTTTGTTTGCTATAACACAGCAGAGAGAAAGAAATACCTACCATCTAATAAGTTATTATTGTGAGCATTAACACCCATAACCAAAACAAATGTAATGAATGTGATTTGCATGTGACTGAGCCACTGGTAGGTGGAATCCTTTAGCAATGCTCCTTATTAAGCCACAACACTTAATAATTTGTATATTAGAATTTCATTTAAAATCTTTGTGTGAGCAACTGCTGACACGATTAAATGCATCCTGCAACTGCCTCGAGGGTGAAATCTTATTTTTATACCAAATAAATTACGCAGGAAGATAGAACTACACATTTCTGGTCAACATCGTTAATAGTTTTGGCACCAAATGCTTCCCGATTAAATGGAAATCACTAAAGTGATGTTGTGATATGTCTCCTGCAACACAGAAGGAAAACAAAACATTAGAATAAAAGGGCAAAGCAAAAGTCATTACTT
>CM075981.1:54065699-54457952 GCA_038087875.1 Malacoraja senta
ATGAAGCCCAACCAGTTACACCAGGAAATGCTGGTGTTTCACAGGAAAATTCCCAGCCATTATTCCCAATTAGCAGTTAAGGGCCTGTCCCACCAGCATGCGATTGAATGCGTCTAGCGCGACCAAACGTGGTGGCTTGAGGCGTACGGCCTCGCGGGGCCGGTCCCACTTCCAACCGCGGAGCCGTCTGGAGTTGTGCGGAGCTGGTCCCGACATCATACTCACCAATCAGCTGGGCAGGAGGCGGGCCGACTGAATTTGGACGTCGCACGGCGTCGGGCGGTTGCGTCATCACGCAACGGCATGCCGGGCGGTTACGTCATCGCGCAACGCCATGCACTAGGCGTACGCCGTTAAGACGCGTATGGCGTCAAGACGCTGCGTACGGCGTCGAGGCGGTGCGTGTGGCGTCGAGGCGGTGCGTGCGGCGTCGAAGCGGTACGTGCGGCCTCCATGCGGCAGCAGGCCTGCAGGCCTTTGCCGCGCGAAATTTATGAACACTGTCAGTTTTTCGGAGCCCCCCGCGATGTTGGGACCAGCTCCGCACAACTCCATGTGGCTCCGCCGATCGAAGTGGGACCGGCCCTTTAGGTCGCGCTAGCCGCATGCAGTCGCATGCTCGTGGGACAGGCCCTTTACTTGATTTTGGGCGTGTGTGTGAAAGGAGTCAAACTGGGATGATGGTTCAAGTGTGGAACTTGAATAGGGATTGGATTGGAATTCTCTGTCACAGAAGGCAGCAGAGGCCAATTCACTGCATGTTTTCAAGAGTGAGTTAGGTGTAGCCCTTAGAGCGATAACGGAATCAAGGGATATGGGGAAGCAGGAACGGGGTACTGATTTTGGCTGACCAGCCATGATCATATTCAATGGTGGTTGAAGGACCGAATGGATACTCCTGTGCTTATTTGCTATGTTTCTATGAATACTTCTGTCCCCGTTCTGCTCCAGTGACCTTATCATTGAGTCTAACAGGACAACTTAGGAAACTCTGAAGAATTTCCAGTGGAGGCTGGGTCTGGGATTCTTATCTGCTGAGCGTGCCTAGGAGCCTGGAGCAAGCAAATGAATGGGAGGCAAAAGAAATGTCCCGACACAAAACGTTGCCTATTTCTCTCCAGTGATGCTGCCTGACCCGCTGAGTTACTCCAACATTTTGTGTCTATCTTCGAATGGGAGACATCAACTGCTGGAGGAAAGGCTTTTATTGTTATTTAAGTCAATTTCAATATTCGAATTGATTTTTAATGTTTTGAGCGTTTCAAATGTTTAAAAAAATTGCCACCAACATTTCGATTTTTTTTTTACCTCAAGCTGGGTGTTGCTTGATGACGTACACAAACATTAAATGGCCCTGAACAGACTGACAGCTTTGATGGCTCATGAATCTGTGGTAAAGGGGATTAGGACAGCACAGTGTATGAGGAAGCCAACCAGCGGCACTGAGGTGGGCTCTCTGGTGTGATGACCCACACTCACCAGGACCCACAGGAACAAACAGTGGTCCAGGATCAGGCAGCCCCTGATGTTGGGGGCAGCAGAAAATCTGCCTCAATCAGTGCAGATTCAATTTTGCAAGAAATATAATTCTGTTGTGTGCTTTGGTTGAAATTTGGTCATAAGGAGCAAATTAGGCCATTTGGCCCATAAAGTCTGCTCCACCATTCAATCATGGCTGATCTATCTCTCCCTCCTTACCCCATTCACCTGCCTTCTCCCCATAACCCCGGACACCTGTACTAATCAAGAATCTGTCAATCTCCACCTTGAAAATATCCATTGAGTTGGCCTCCATAGCCTTCTGTGGCAATGAACTCCACAGATTCACCATCTAACTGCAGAAATCCGTCTTCATCTCCTTCCTAAAGGAATGTCCTTTAATTCTGAGTATAACCTCTAGTCCTAGACTCTCCCACTAGTGGAAACATCCTCTCCACATCCAATCTATCCAAGCCTTTCAAATTCCGACCTTGATGTAAATTCTGCCTTCACTTAATGTCTGTCTTCTCAGATTGAACGTGGTCAATAACTTTTCTCATTATTTTCCACCTTCACTGCTTGGGAAGTAAACCTTTACAGACAAAGGCACCAATGTTAGTTTTCATTTCTTAGATAAGTTCTATCTACTCAAACCTCAACAGTGAGCATTGGTCACATTGAGCTCACTTGAAAGTACACTTATGGTTGGTCTGCTGGCAAACATTGCCTGTGCAGACTCCAGAAAGAGAAGTTCAATATTTCTCTCTACATGTTGTTTCTAACATATGTGAAATTGTTCTCTGCCATGGTTTATTCTTAATTGTAGGTCTGGCAATAAATCTGCCAATTGCACATTTTGCACTTGGAAAATACCATGAGGTACAGTTTAATTTAGTTTAGTTTATTGTCAGGTGTACAGTGAAAAGCTTTTGTTGTGTGCTTACCAGTCAGCGGAAAGACAATACATGATTACAATTATGTAATTCACAGTGTACAGATTCAGTATAAGGGAATAATCTTAAGTGCAAGATAAAGAGAGGAGATTAAGATGATCATAATTAATGTAAGAAATGTTGCTGTAGGAGTAGAGTTTTAAAAGAATGGAGCGATTCAGTTCGGTTTAGTTCATTGTCACGTGTACCGAGGCAGAGTGAAAAGCCTTTGTTGCGTGCTAACCAATCAACAGAAAGACAATACATGATTGCAATCAATCCATCCACAGTGTACAGATACAGGATAAAGGGTATAACGTTATTGCAAGATAAAATCCAGTAAAGTCCGATTAAAGATAGTTCTAAGTTCTCCAATGGAGTAGATGGGAGATCAGGACGGCTCTTTAGTTGGTGAGAGGACGGTTCAGTTGCCTGATAATAGCGTTCAGTGCAAGATAAAGTCCAGTAAAGTCAATCGATCGATTGTAGTGTGTGAGTGCAGATCTGCTTCTGTGATTAGTATGCAAATAGATCCCTGGGTTGGGCGCCATCCTGGATGAAAGCCTAAACTATAAATTGGAATTATCTTCAGGTAAAATAATACACAAGTACAGAAAAACATTGGTAAGAGATGCTGCACTACATATTCATACCATTTCTATTTACAAAATATTCAGGTGAGTTTTAACTTCCCTCAGCAAGTTTTCAGTGAGGCAAATGAAAGTACACAAATCTTCTTAAAGAGCTCAATCCATCTCCTGCAAACATCGCTTCCACATCTAATAAAAGGAAAATAAAATGTATCTATATAACATGAGAAACGTTCCAATATTTTTGAAAACAATTTTTCTGCACAGTTCAAATACCACCCATTTTCACAACCTGGGGCCTAGAGGAGGCTGACCATAATCGTCTTGTTTCCAGGTATACCTTTCAACCAGCCTAAATTCATTCGTGAACATAGTGTGTACAGTTTAAACAAACTATGCTAAGTTGTTGTCAGCAACTCTGACAGTGTATAAGTATCAACTGCACCAATGGGATTAGAATAAACAAGTTTTATTTCAAAAATGACACATTGTCAATGACAATACAAGAAATAGGAGCAGACTGATCTGGTCTGATATGGATACAAGGGACTGCAGATGTTAGCTTACAAAAGAAGACACAAAGTGCTGGCGTAACTCAGTGGGTCAGGCAGCATCTCTGGAGAATATGGATAGGTCACATTTTGGGTGGTGACCCTTCTTCAGACTGAGGAGGGACAGGACAAACTCTGGCAGGTAATAGGCTGCTACAGGTGAGATAGAGATTCATGTGAACCTCCTCTAACCTCATCTACTGCATGCTGTGTTCCCAATGTGGCCTCCTGTACATCAGCGAGACCATGCGTTGACTCAGCAACTGTTTCGTCGAACATTTGCTCTCAATCCACGATGGCCAAAGTGATCTGCCGGTTGCCAACCAATTTAACTCCTCTACCCATTCCCATTTTGTTCTTTCTGTCCTGGGCCACCTCCCTTGCCGCAAACAAACGGGAGGAAGGACTCTTTGTATTCCGCTTGGGTAGTGTACAACCCAGCGGTATGAACATTCAATTCTCCAATTTTAAATAACCAGAAAACCATCCCCCTCTACTTTCTTCCCCCTAGACAACACACCCTCCTCCCCTGTGCCTACACACGGATCTATTTCTCCCCTCCCCCTCCCCTTCCTTCTTACAGCTTCACATTTCACAACTCTTCACACCTTTTGTCTTTTCCTCCCTGGCCTTTGGCTGGTACCTTTCTATCAATCCCCCCACCCCCTCACCTGCACCAGACTATTATCTGCCAGGCTTTGTCCTGTTCCTCCTCTCTTCCAGCTTTCTATACCCCCCCCCCCCACTAATCAGTCCCAAAGAAGGGTCCCGACCTGAAACATCACCTATCCATGTTCTCCAGAGATGCTGCCTGGCCTGCTGACTTACTCCAGCACCTTGTGTCTGGATCTGGTTTGATTATTGCTCTCCACTTCTCCTCCATGCTTGTTCTATATATGCCTCGATTCTTTTCTAGTCCAAACATCTAATTCTGTCAGTCTAGACGATGTTTAACCTCCTCAGCTCTCTAGGGTGGAGAATTCTAAAGATTCACAACTTTCTGAGAGAAGAAGAATACTGCTAATCTCTGGAAGTACTGCACAACCAGCAATACATGTGACTGTTCCCCAGTCTTATATTCCCCATGCCATTGACTTGGCCAATCCCCTCAGAATCTTGTTTCAATAAGATCGACTCATGCTTCTAAAATCCAGGGTTTAAAGGCCCAATTTACTCACTTTCCAAGTTAAACAATCTCTGCTTTCCAAAATTAAATCTTAATGAAATGCAGAGATGCTAGATTGAGGACAGTGGTAAACTGGCCCATACCTTGCTGTTGATGTTTTGTCTTCTGCCTCTCAAATCCCACATGCTTGAGTCTTTGAGTGCTCATGGAAGATGTCATGTTACTGGTTAGAATATTGTCTGGTGTTCTGATTAATGTTCCACAGAAAGATAGTTTTGGTACAGAAACCGAACAGCAGTATGATATCAGACACCAAAGAACAAGAAGTGATTTCAAAAACTTGGAAGTATCTTATCAACAGTGAGAGACCCGGGTTTGATCCTGACTATGGGTGCTGTCTGTATGGAGTTTGTACGTTCTCCCCGTGACCGTGTGGGTTTTTCCTGGGTGCTCCGGTTTCCTCCCACACTCCAAAGACATTTGTAGGTTCATTTGGCTTTGGTAAAGATTGCAATTTATCCCTAGTGTGTAGGATAGTGTAGGATAGTGCCAGTGTACGGGGTTGATCACAGGTTGGTGCAGACTCGGTGGGCCAAAGGGCGTGTTTCTGTGTTGTATTTCTAAACTAAACTAAACTAAACTAAACTAAACTAAACTAAGCAACAAGGACCATGAGATATCATTTGCAATGTCCTGATCAGGAATAAATAGATGATTTTAGACAATAGATAATAGACAATAGGTGCAGGAGTGCTGGCTCGAGGGGCCATTTCAATGAGATCATGGCTGATCATCCACAATCAGTACCCCATTCCTGCCATCTCCCCATATCCCTTGACTCCGCTATCTTTAAGAGCTCTGTCTAGTTCTCTCTTGAAAGTATCCAGAGAACCGGCCTCCACCGCCATCTGAGGCAGAGAATTCCACAGACACAACTCTGTGTGAAAAAGTTTTTCCTCATCTCCGTTCTAAATGGCTTACCCCTTATTCTTAAACTGTGGCCCCTGGTTCTGGACTCCCCCAACATTGGGAACAATTTTCTTGCCTCTAGCGTATCCAAACCCTTAATAATCTTAAATAAGATATCCTCTCATCCTTCTAAATTCCAGAGTATACAAGCCCAGCAGATGACAGTCCCGCCATCCCGGGAATTAACCTGGTGAACCTACGCTGCACTCCTTCAATAGCAAGAATGTCCTTCTTCAAATTGGGAGGCCAAATTTTGGATAAAGAATGTGAATGCCTCTTCAGGTGAAATACTTTGCAAAGAAATAGATGGATGTTTGAAACAATCTGCCAAGGAGGAACTGACAAAATTAGCAATTAATGGTTGGTTACTGCACGAGTTGGTAATTTTCCCCATCAGTGTGGGTGTTCAGTGACAGGCTGTGACTCGGGATGTGGATTGAGCTGGAACAGTGGGTGTCAGCACATCTCTCCATGTCTGCCATAACTGGTGCTGTTTAAATGTTGTACAAGTGAAAATGTTAACCTTGTAACTGTTGAACTGGACGGTGGGAGAGGGAAACCAAAGCAGCTTGAACTTGGGAAGCAGATACATTGATTGATACTTTTCCCACAGCACTCGTTCAAGCTGTAGGTTGTCCATTACCTCTTATATTCTCCCACCCAACAATTAGAACATTTATTCTAAACACAAGTGCTTGCTTTGTTTTAACATGTTATGTGTATTATCAATCTTTTGGGAGAGATTGTTAAAGCATAAGTTCTTGTAAATGTACCTTCTGGGTGGGTTTATAAGATCCTATGGCAACTCAATGAAGAATTGGAGCATTACTCCTCTTGCTCTGGCCAATCTGTCTCCTTCATACAAGTTTTGTGTGATCAGATATTTTCTCGCGTTTAAGAAAGAACTGCAGATGCTGGAAACATCGAAGGTAGACATAAATGCTGGAGAAACTGAGCGGGTGAGGCAGCATCTATGGAGCGAAGGAATAGGTGACATTTCGGGTCGAGACCCTTCTTCACACTGATTTTCTCTCATTATCTCTTACTTTGTGGAATTTTGTGCACAGTTTTGACAGCAGCAATGTTTCCTACAATGATGTGGCAAATGCACTTTAAAATACTTAAGTGCAAGCTAGGACACTATTCCTTGGAGTGCAGAAGGATGAGAGGTAATCTTATGGAGGTGTACAAAATCTTGTGAGGGATAGATTGGTTAGACGCACAGAGTCTCTTGCCCAGGGTAGGGGAATTGAGAACCAGAGGACATAGGTTTAAGGTGAGGTGGGGAAAGATTTAATAGCAACCTGAGAGGCAACTTTTTCACACAAAGGGTGGCGGGAGTATGGAACGAGCTGCTGGAGGAGGTAGTTGAGGCAGGTACTATCGCAAAATTTAAGAAACATTTGTAAAAGTACATGGATAGGACCGGTTTAGAGGGATATGGGTAAAACGCAGGCAGGTGGGACTAGTGTAGATGGGGCATTTTGGTCGGTGTGGGCAAGTTGGGCTGAGGAGCCTGTTTCCGCACTGTATGATTCTAGGACTCTAAGTGGCTGAAAAGCACCTTGGCATGTTCTGAGTTCATGAAACATGCTACATGGCTCTAGAGGAGAGTACATAATTTATATGAGGAACTGTGATCACGTAAGTTTCTTCCTACTACCCAAAGACCTGCAGGTTTGTAGGTTAATTGGCTTCTAAAAATTGCTTCTAGTGTGTAGGAATCATGTAGAGATATTGTGAATGGGTGATCAATGGTCATGGTGGGCTAAAGGGCCTGTTTCCATGCTGTATCCCAAACTAAACTAAGCTAAACATAGTACAATTTCAATAAAGGCATGGTTGCCAAGTAAAATTGAGAACTTACAGTAAGTTTCACAAATTCCTCAATTTTCATTATGGTCCTTCCGACACCTGCCACCGTAGCTCATGGGAATGTTGGGCACTAATACGGGAGCAGATGTTCGATCCGCAAATGTTGCGTCAATACTTAAAAATCTGTCTCAAGCCCTCCATTGCGCAGCTGGACTTTATCCACACCCATCCTGCCTCTGATCCTTTCCTTCCCCAACCGCGACCTTGGTCTTGGCCCCTCCCCTCCATCCTGATCATGTGCTCTTCCTTTGCCTCTGACTTTGTCCCTTCAAACGCCCTCATTTGTGCCTTAGTTCCTCATGCTGTTATCTTCGCCCCACCCCACTAAATAATCCAGCCCTTGCATTACAGCACCCCCACCCAGTTGCAGGTCTCACTATGCCCACCCCTCTGTAGCCAACCTTTGTCCTGCCCCCTGACTATGTTAACCCAACCCTCCTTTACTTTCAAGGTCATAATTGCCCCCTGCATGATGCCCCCATACTGCATTCATCTTGGGTTTCTCCCCCATGACCATGACTGCTCTGTTTATCCTCTTTAAATGCAGAGGGTCCAATCTCTAATGCAACACCTTGGGACTGATACATTATACAACTTAGCACCAGCAGGCTTGTGACAAATCTCCAGGAGCCTCCTGTGCACTGCTGCGTTAATTTGTCTTTCCATGGTGCATAAGGATTTCTAGGCCATGTTCTTGCATTGCATTTATCACAATGACCATGGACTATTCTGCACTGACAGATGAAAAGTAGGTCACTTCCTTTTCCTTTTTTATCACTGACACCACACCCCTTGATGAGCAGAACATTTAAGTTTCTGTTGCTAAGATTGCCTGACTGCAGGAACGTTTGTTGTCTAAGTCTTCACCATATTTCATTGCGCTCACTTCTCGTCCAGCATTATAGAATTGGGTCAACAGGAATACACCGTTGGGCCGAGAATATTTAATTCTCCACAAAAAAAGACCACTCTGTATCTGCATTAGGGCAGAGGAACCAAGGATTAGAGGGTAAACGTTTAAGGTGAGAGGGGAAGGATTTAATAAGAATTTGAGGGACAACCTTTTCACAAAGAGGATGGTGGGTATATGGTATGAGTTGCCAGATTATGTAGGTAGACACAAAAAGCTGGAGTAACTCATCGGGGCAGACAGTATGTTGTTTAAGAAGGAACTGCAGATGCTGGAAAATCGAAGGTACACAAAAATGCTGGAGAAACTCAGCGGGTGCAGCAGCATCTATGGAGCGAAGGAAATAGGCAACGTTTCGGGCTGAAACCCTTCTTCAGACGTTTCGGATCGAGATCCTTCTTCAGACTCTTCGTCTCTTTGAGTCTGAAGAAGGGTCTCGACCCGAAATTCACCCATTCCTTCTCTCCGGAGATACTGCCAGTCCCGCCGTTACTCTAGCCTTTTGTGTCTATCTTTAGTTTAAACCAGCATCTGCAGTTCCTTCCCAGACGGTGGAAGTAGGTAGGTCCAATAACAACATTTTAAAGACTTTTGTACAGGTGCATGGATTGGAAAGGTTGGGAGGGATTAGAGAGGCAAATGAGACGAGCTAAGATTGGGGAATCTTGGTCGGCATGGACGAGTTGGGCCAAAGGGCTTGTTTCATGCTGAATAACTATGGCTCTACCTGCATTTAGTTGTACATTCATGCTGATGGTGAGGTTTATCTTAAACTTGTTGCGTATATTATTTATTATCTATCACTACATACATTTGGAGGATCGGTGATGATCTGTGAAAATGGTCTGATATGCTATGGGTCGGTGAGTTTGATCTGCCCTTTCTCTGTTGAGATATGGTCCTGCAGGCTTCATCGTATTCAGGTAACCCTGTCTGTACAGCTCTTTGTAACTGCACTCCATGACTGTACAGGACACCTTGGGCATGAGATTGGTCCTTGGTGGAAATGCAGAATGGGTGGTGAAAGAGTAGAGTACGATGAGAGCCCCTCCGTCTAAGTTGAGTGCTGAGGTCTGCTCCACTGTTTGTGACCATGTTCTCAGTCTCCCAAGTATTCTGCTCTTGCAGGCAGTTTAGGCTTGTGCTGACCTGGGCTATTGAGCACATCCAACATGGAAGATAAGCTCTCCCTGACTCTTGCCATCACCAGCCGAGAGATAGACCTTGGTCTATGGCCACATGAGTCTTGTCTTGAGGTAAAATCAGTACTTGAAAAAAATCTATAACTTGTCAAATAGAAATGCACAAAGATGAAGCCAACTTTGAAGGTCTGATGGCCATGTAAATTGAGAGATGTCTTCTTGCAATAGGCAACACCACATTTCCACATCTGAGCTAGGTCATCTTAATGGGGGAAAACACAAGCACTGGTGAATATTAGTGCTGCATCTATGGCAGAGATGCATTCAACACATTACACCTTTCCTAACGTACTGTGATGTTACAAAAACATATCTAAATTGGAGGCAGGAATTGGCAGATTCCAACCAGATTACCTGTGAGGAGAAATAATTTTGTGGATATTAACTTTATTGGTGAATGATGTACTCCAATTCATACCCAGAAGCAAATGAGCACTGCCACTCCTATACGGTGAGCAAGGAAAAATTACCCCCCTGGTATTATTAGGATGAGGTGTACGTTACTTACTCTCCAAGTAACATTATAATAACATAAAAGATGGCCAATATTTGAACAATGGAGAATATCCCTATTCTTTAATTAATGCATGGGATGAGTTGATTTATGTTTAGTTTGTGCCAAGGTACAGTGTAAAGCTTTTGTTGTGTGCTAACCAATCAATGGAAAAACAATACGATAACAATTGAGCCATCCACAGTGTACAGATACATGATAACGGGAATAACGTGAATAACATGAAAAAAGCCAGTATAGTCCGATCAAAGGTAGCCCAAGCACCTCCAATGGGGTAGATAGTAGCTCAGGATTACTCATAATGGCATGTGTAGGAAGGAACTGCAAATGCTGGTTTAAATCGAAGATAGACACATAATGCTGGAGTAACTCTGGAGGGGCAGGCAGCATCTCTGGAGAGAAGGAATGGGTGACGTTTCAGGTTGAGACCCTTCTTCAGACTGATGGCATGCACTACATTTGATATCTATCCCATATTGTCCCTGCTGAGGCATTTGAGGTGGCAATTGTGAGTTAAATGTATTATTTATGGATCTGGATCATTAAAGCCAGACAGGGTAGATTCAGCAGATTGCATTCCTTAGTGGATGTCACTTAACCAGAGGGCTTTGCAACAATCCAAAAATGCTGATACAAAAGTCTTTTTTTATTCCAAGTAGATTTAATTATTTGAATTTTAGTTTGGTTTAGTTTAGTTCATTATTATTATTGACACATGTACCGTGGTACAGTGAAAAACTTTTTTGTCGCGTGCTATGCAGTCGGCGAAAAGACTGTACACGATTACAATCAAGCCATCCACAGTGTACAGATGCAGGATAACGTTATCGCAAGATAAAGTCCCGGAAAGTCCGATGGGAGGTCAGGCCTGCTCTTTAGTTGGTGAGAGGACGATTCAGTTGCCTGACAACAGCCGGGAAGAAATTTTAATTTCCCCGCTACTTTGGTGGGATTTGAACATGATCCCGGATCAATAATCCAGAGCTCGAGAGCATCGGTCGATTAATGTAAACAATCATTCCAGTCATTGACTCGAGAGATTGTCACAGCAAAAACTGAACACAAGACAATGTGACAAATATGCAGACAGGATGATAGTCAGAAAGAATATTGTCATAGTCAACAGATGGCACACTCTTTTCTGATCTTGTTTTGATTGAATTGTTGATCCGGGGCAAGGTCTGCTGCAAACTTGAGCAAACTGGTTATTTTCATTTTCAATGTGTACTGGTCTTGAACCGAGTACAATATTTATTCAATATATGAAACTGGATCCATTCGTATGTGTTAAAAATGACACAGAGTCAGCACTGGAAGTAACATTGTCAACATTGGAAGTTAAGCAGTGACACTGAAGCAGCTAACAGCAATCTTGGATCTACAGCCATTTTATCTGTTTATTTATCCCTGATGTGTACCTGTGTATTTTGTGTACATCACAGAGTCATAGGAAAGTTCAGCACCAAACTGACCCTTTTGGCCCACCTTGACTATGCCGACTGTGATGCCTAACTATGCTTGTCCCATTTGGCCACATCAGGCCCATAGCCCTCTACCCCGTTCCAATCCAAGTACCTGTCCAAATGCCTTTTAAACATTGTAATATTATATACCTCCACAACCTCATCTGGCAGCTCATTCAACATATTTGCCGCCCTCTGTGTGAAAAACCTACTCCACAGATATCCTTTAAATTCCCCCCCTCTTACATTAAACGCATGCCCCCTGTCCCCTAGTTACAGACCACGCAACCCAGGGGAAAATATCTGATTATTGTATTTTGCAACTCTCTGTAAGATTCCCCACCATGCTCCTACATTGCAGAGAACATAAATCCAAACTATACAATCTCTCCTTATAACTACATAGACCCAGGCGATCCATTCTCTTCTTATAGCTATGTCGACCCAAACTATACAATGTCTCCATATAACTAAATAAATCCAAACTATCCAACCTCTCTCTATAGCTACATAACCCAGTTTATCCAATCTTTCTGTATAACTACATAAACCCCATCCATCCAATCTCTCTGTATAACCACAGGCCTCCATTTCAGGCAACATTCTCGTAAATCTCTTCTGAACTCTCTCTATTGCTGCCACATCCTTCCTGTAGTGTGGTGGCCAGAACAGTACATGCTACTCTAAATGTGATCTAACCAATGTTTTGTACCGCCCAAATCTACTTGTTGCCTCGGCCCATGAAGTCAAGCATGCCAAATGTCTTCTTCACCTGTCCACTGGTGTTGCCACTTTTAGAGAGGAATTGATTTGCACCCCAAGGTCTCTCTACAATAAACGCTCCTAAGGAACCTGCGATTTACTACATATGTCCGACCAGAATTTGCCCACCCAACGTGCATTACCTTACATTTAGACATACAGTGTTGAAACAGGCCCTTTGGCTCACTCTGGCCAGCATTCACCCCGTACACTAGCACTAGCATACACACTAGGAACAGTTTACAATTTACAGAAGCCAATTAACCTACAAACCTGTACATCTTTGGAATGTGGGAGGAAACCTGAGTGCCCGGAGAAAACCCACAGGGCGAACGTACAAATTCCATACAGACAGCACCCAAAGTCAGGATCGAGCCCGGGTCTCTGGCACAGTAAGGCAGCGACTCTACCGCTGCACCACTGTGCACCCCTGGACTGCCTAGGTGAGGTCTGCTGTATGATTTTACAGTGCCGAGGTACATAAGATCATAAGTGAGAGGAGTAAAATTAGGCCACCATTGTCTACTCCACCATCCAATCATGGCTGATCCATCCCATTCTCCTGCCTTTTCCGCATAACTTCTAATACCCGTACTAATCAAGAATCTTTCTATCTCTGCCTTAAAAATATCCACTGACTTGGGCTCCACAGCCTTCTGTGGCAAAGAAATCCACAGATTCGCCACTCTCTGACCAAAGGGTATTGAAATATAATTGAGCTTTTACAGTGTTCTTCCCGCCTGGAAATTCAACTGTGTGTTCTTGCCAGGAGAAGTCAAGAGAAATGTCAAAGAAAGACACAAAAAGCTGGAGTTAAGGGCCTGTCCCACTTGGGCATCATTTGCGCGTCATTTACGCGACATCATTTACGTGTCACGATGCACGACGCGTGCATCGTTACGCACGCATGGTGCGCATTACGCACATGGTGCGTGGTGACGTAGGCAGTGACGCGCGGTTGCGCGCGGCGCCCCAGGATTTTGGGATGTACAAAATCTTCGCGCGCCATCTGCGTGACGCGCAAATGACGCCCAAGTGGGACAGGCCCTTAACTCAGCAGGTCAGGCAGCCTCTCTGGAGAAAAGGAAAAGGTGACATTTTGGGTCGAGACCCTTCTTCAGACTGAGAGTCAGGGGAAAGAGAAACGAGAGGTTACATAGACGGTGATATAGAGAGAAGTAGAACAAATGAATTAAAGATATGCAAAAAAGTAACGATGATCATGGAAACACTCCATTGTTGGCTGTGGGCCAGGTGTTAACGAGTTACACAGACAATGAAACTCACCAGGACGATAGTGACACTAATACAACGACGAGGGTGGGGGAGGGATGGGGAGTGAGGGAATGCAAGGGTTACTTGGAAAAATCAATAATCATACCGCTGGGTTTTAAGCTGCTCAAGAGAAATATGAGGTGCTGTTCCTCCAATTTGCGTTTGGCCTCACTCTGACAATAAGTCAAAGCTGGGTCTTCAAGTGCAAAAGCTACAAAGTTACAAAGGCCTCATCGGTATTCACTCAGATAGATATCCAGCTGATGTAAATGAAACTAGAAAGGGGGCTGCACATATGTCCGGAAATCATAATCTGTATTAACTTTCAGCTGCAGATAAAGCATGTGAAAATATCAAATATCACCATATATGGAATAAAATAATGCAGACCAAAAGTCTTACAATGAAAATAGAGAATTATTTTGCACTTAAGTGCTTGCACATTTCCCTCGTATTTATTTGCCAGCACTGAATAAGGTCAGGAGAGGGAGTTTTATGGTATTCTCAATCAAGAGGGTCTGTCCTCAAAATATTCTTCACATTGGGGAACCTGTGGATGATGCTTTGCCAGTGGTAGAGCTGCTGCCTTACAGCGAATGCAGTGCTGGAGATCTGGATTCGATCCTGACTATTGGTGCTGTCTGTACGGAGTTTGTACGTTCTCCCCGTGACCTGCGTGAGTTTACTCCGAGATCTTCGGTTTCCTCCCACACTCCAAAGACGTACAGGTATGTAGGTTAATTGGCTAGGTAAATGTAAAAATTGTCCCTAGTGGGTATAGGATAGTGTTAATGTGCGGGGATCGCTGGTCGGTGCGGACCTGGTGGGCTGAAAGGGCCGTGCTGCATCTCTAAACTAAACTAAACTAAACTAAACTAAAGCTGTAACTGATTTTAATAACTTTTAAAATCTTTGACTACTAAACTAAAGGTAGATATATATTTTTAATTTAACATGTAAAAAAGTTAACTGAAAACCTAAAACAGCATTAAACTCAAACAAAGTAACTAAAAAAGTTAACTTGCTCCTGTGCATCCTAGGTTCATTGCCCATAAAAACAGTAGGGGTCTAACCAAAGACAAAATCTGAAAGCTAATAATAATCCATGGACATGCTGAGGAATCTCAGCAAGACTGGGCTCCACTGCTAGATGCATTCTTTCACATTTCACAGGGTTTGCACATTAGTCTGGGACTTACTTCAGCTTCAATGCGTGATTCCAGATTGTCCTTATCAGAAATATTGGTATGTTTGCTATGTTGATGTGATTTGACAAAAGATTTACCCGATTCCACATTAACAAACAGGCTCTATTGCCTTGTTCCTCCATATCTCAGTAGACTCCTTCAACGATACAACCCTCATGATCACTCCACTGCTTCCATCTGACCCTTTCTTCTCATTTCAGCATTGTCATAAATCATGTGGTCATAAGTGATAGCAGTAGAATTAGGCTATTCGGCCCATCATGTCTACTCCACCATTCAATCATGGCTGATCTGACTCTCCCTCCTTACCCCATTCTCCTGCCTTCTCCCCATAACGTCTGACACCTTAGTAATCAATTGTTGTCTGTACCTTTAGCAATTTGAGCTCTGTGGTCTACAAATCCTCGCCTATATATTTCTTTCTCCTCTCAGAAGCTTCTTAAAATATTTTTGGTTTGCTCAAGCTTTGATTAGGTGCTCCGGTTTCCTCCCACACTCCAAAAATGTACAGGTTTGTACGTTAATTGGCTTTGGTAAAATAGTAAATTGTCCCTAGTGTGTAGGATAGTGTTCGCGTATGGGGCGATCAATGGTCGTCGCAGACTCTGTGGGCCGAAGGGCCTGTTTCTCTAAAGTTTTAAGTCTGCATGGAGACACAGGAAAATGCAGATGCTGGAATCTTGAACTTCTCCAGCAGTTTGCTTTTTGCTTTTGATTGCATGCACTGAAAATGTTTTGGGGGGGAGGGGGGGTGGGGGAGGGAAGGGAGGGAAGTCAGTCTCAGTCTACCCCATGACAAAAGGGGGAGGAGTTGTACAGTTTGACAGCCACAGGGAAGAAGGATCTCCTGTGGGGTTCTGTCCTGCATCTCGAAGCGCCGAATGGCCTACTCCTGCACCTATTTTCTATGTTTCTATCTTGGTGGAACCAGTCTGTTGCTGAAGGTGCTCCTCAGGTTGACCAGTGTGTCATGGAGGGGGTGAGCTGTATTGTCCAGGACAAAATGCAAGTTTCTATTGGCAAAACTATTGCTTGGAAAAGCTTGAGTCAACAAATGAATAACTTTGATAACTTTGATATCTTCCTCTTACAGGTTGGGAAATGGGAGAACCGTAGACTGACTCTCAAACATCCCGTGTGGCCGAGATTTAATTCTTATGCAGACGAAGAAGCGGATGACAGCCACCTTAGTATTGTAACACTAGAGGAAAGCCCCTTTGTGATTGTGGAGGATGTGGACAAGCTTACTGGAACTTGTGCAAGAAGTAATGTCCCATGTAGGAAAAATATGGCTCTGTGAGTAAAATCAGTGTTCATTTTCATTTGCAACATGAGAGCTAATTGTTTTTAATGCAGTGGGTTCCACCAAAACTTCACTCTTGGCATTTTTAGGGTCAATTCCCAATATTTTTTAGTGCTTTAACTCAATAAAATGGGAAGCAGGTAGTTTAACGATTTGTGCATAGCAACCTGGTTAACCATTTCGACCGAGCCATATGCCTCATTGCCAACAGCCTTATTCATCTTTCTGTTCATCATTTCCAAAATATTTTACATTTTAATCAGACTTTCATCTTCTGCGATTTTTGTTGTTGTTTGCCTTAAACAATTTAGGTCTAAAACTTAAATCTATTAGTGCCCATTTCTCATTTTGAATCCTGCATATAAGTGCTTTGGATTGCATTACGATCGATGGACCTACTGAAAA
Source organism: Malacoraja senta (assembly GCA_038087875.1). Classification (NCBI taxonomy): domain Eukaryota; kingdom Metazoa; phylum Chordata; class Chondrichthyes; order Rajiformes; family Rajidae; genus Malacoraja; species Malacoraja senta. The sequence goes on from CM075981.1 coordinate 54,082,264, forward strand.
ATTGGCCCAGCCACTTCTCTATAAAGTTCACCTTTGTGCATGTAAACTTTTTCCAGAGTCAGCCATTGCACCTAATGATGTTGTTATTCATACATTGTTTGGCTTCACCCCTGGCTGGCACACAGTGGATCTACTGAGTCCTATCCATGTACCTGTCTAAATGTTTCTTAAACGTTGCGATAGTCCCTGCCTCAACTACCCCCTCTGGCAACTCGTTCCATACACCCACCACCCTTTGTGTGAAAAAGCTATCCCCATGGTTCCTATTAAATCATTCCCCCCTAACCGTAAACTTTTGTCCTCCAGAGGCTATTAATGTTAAAGGGTGATGATAAAATTGAACTCATTAGTTTTATTTAATTTAGTTTATTTATTGTCACATGTACAGTTAAATCATGCTGCACATAAGGACAATAGATCCTCTTCTGAAACAATACACATATTACTTCACCACTGGCAACTTACAAATCTCTGAAAACTCTGATCTTGGCCCAAGGAGATGTGCAATTTCTTATATTCCCAGTTTAAGGTCCGGTATTGTGGTGGCACTGGAGTAGGGGTCAGCCTAGCCCAGCGTGATGGCCTCTGCTTCTTCCACCGCCACTCTCTATAGATGCCGTGGGCTGCACTCATTTACCTGGCTGTTGTAGGGCCTCCCGTACGCAGCCCTTTGCCTTCACCATGATCTGCTACGAACACAAATGTGCCGTCCGACGCCTCCAACAGCCGCCGCTCCACTTTCAGTGCATGGAGGTGGAGGGACGTCGCCTCAGGGAGCATTGAACAAAGAAAAGTAGGAATGGGCTATTCTTGCCTTTGAACCTACACTTGCCATTCAATACAATCATGGCTAATCCTCTATCTGGATATCATATTCCCACTCCCGACCCCAGCTCTTGGTGCCTTTTGTGCCGAGAAATGCATCTGGATGAATCTAGATAAGCTGGTGATGGAAAAGGGAATGGCAGACTCTGGTGATGGTATAAATGAAGGAATATTGGGAAAATGTGCTTGCATTGAACAGGATGGGTTGAATGGCCTGTTTCGGCACCACATTTTCCATGTCATTCAGTTTTCAGTGACGATACACACAAAATGCTGGAGTAACTCAATGGAACAGGCAGCATATCTGGATAGAAGGAATGGGTGACATTTCGGGTCAAGACCCTTCTTCAGACTCCTAGTCTCCTAGTCTGCAAAAGGGTCTCAACCCGAAACATCACCCATTCCTTCTCTCCAGAGATGCTGCCTGTCCCGCTGAGTTATTGCAGCATTTTGTGTCTATCTTCGGTGTAAACCAGCATCTGCAGTTCCTTCCTACACTGTTTTGAGTGACCATTGACATGTTTGCTCAAGTGAAGAATGAGAACAATTTTAGAGTGTTATAAATCAGTTAATCCGCTCATAAAAACAAATGCCCTGTTCAGCTGGACGTAATGTAGTGTTTTAAAAGAATGTGCAAAGCCTAATTATAAACAGCCAGTTCTATAACTTAGATCACAGTACTTTACATCCTGTCAGCAATCTATTATAAGCACTAATCCCAAAAGTGAAAGTGTATCTATTTATGACACTGTGATTAATTCTGTGCATTTCTCCAAAGCCTTGAGGGGAAACCTTGCCTGTACACAATAACCAGTGGCACAGAAGCAGAGCATTGATTTGGTGATCTATTGCAAGATAAAGACACAAATAGATGGAGCTCGATTGTTTTTAATAAGGCCATTGAAATTCTAACTAAACCTAGATACCATGTGGCAGAGGGATAAGTAAAGAAGCAAAAGATGGATTCACAGCTGGGTGTAAATGTGATATTAGAATCCAAATGATAGAGATTATGGCTTGAAATATTGAATTCAGCACTGAGGCTGAAAGGCTGTAATTATCAGGAGTATTTCTCAAGCTTCAATGAAACAGGGCAAGGGGGCTGGAGGTAGATTGAGGAATTATGGTTCAATGGTTTATTTATTATCACCTTTATCAAAGTACAGTGAAGTACTTCTTTTACATACAGATCAGCCAGACTATCACCACATATAAACACAATCCCCAGATCAGTGCAGAATGTACAGAACAGCCCACTGAGTCTATATGCAAGAGTCACCATTTTACAGTCCCAGTTGCAGCCGGCCACAACCTCAGTCAAGGGCAATAATGGATAGACGATAAATGCTGGAAATGTCAGGAATGGCCACACCCTCCCTAAGGACAAATGAAATTTTTTTTTTTTAAAGAGTACAAGCAAATTGTTGTTTCACCTAGAGAGAGTATTTGGAAACTTGGAAGATGGGGATGAAGAGTTATATCCCTTGGAAAGGGGAGGAGACTATTGGGGGCTCAATGAGGAGTAGTTCAGAGTGCTATACAAGGGATGGCTCTACCAGAATGCTGAAAGGGTGAATGGAGAGGAAGATTTGCTTGGTGATAGACTAGAGGCTGATCTCTTGTACTCTTGAGGCTGCTTGAGGTGGAAAGTTCTGACAGAGGGGGAGAGAAATAAGAGGGAAATGGGATGGACATGGTTGGGAGCCTTTTCAGTTGTGGGAGAGGAGAATCCTCAGCTGAAGCCCAAGGAAGGTACAGTATATCATATATATTGTAATCAATAAGGTAGAATCATCAGAACTGACATGACCAGGACAGCAAACCTGAGCCAATGGAATAAAGTCCTAAACTGGGGGCGGTTAGGGGGGGAAGTGTAGCCAATGTTATTAAAAGAGTCAGTAGACTTAAGGTAAAGATTATTTGAAACTATTGTCACTTAAACCCACCCTGGATCTAGCTTTGACTTCTGATCCTTTTACCTCACCATTAACTAGGCTTACTATGAAACTCAATCCAACGAATGGCTTTATTAAGAACAATCAAGCCCGGTCCATTTATATTGTTGCCTTGTAATGGATCACCAAATATAAAATATCTCCAGAAATGAAGATGAAATAGTTGTGGAAAGGGAGAGCATGAGATTTTTAGTTTAGTTTAGAGACAGGGCGGAAATAGGCCCTTCAGCCCACCATGTCTGCACCGACCAGCGATCCCTGCACATTAACACAACCCTACACATACTAGGGACATTTATACAATTTTAACAAGCCAATTAACCTACAAACCTGTACGTCTTTGGAGTGTGGGAGGAAACCGAAGAACTCGGAGAAAACCCACGCAGGTCACGGGGGGAGAACATACAAACTCCATACAGACAGCACCCGTAGTCAGGATCGAACCCGGGTCTCTGGTGCTGTAAGGCAGTAGCTCTACCGCTACACTACCATGCCACCCATATGGACCATATGAAGACGACAAGGGTTGAATTTCAAAGCACAGTCATGGTAAGAGCATCAATAGACATATATTTCAATAGTCTGAAGAAGGGTCCCGACCTGAAACGCCACCCATCCTCCAGAGATGCTGCCTGACACACTGAGTTACTCCAGCACTTTGTGTCTATCTTCAACATTTACTGAATCTAGGGAAGAAGGTGACTTCCTCCCTGGCATAAAACACATTTGTCAGTGATGTGATGACCGTATTTCAGAAGTCTTTCAGTCGATGGGAAATGGTAAATAGGCACAAATGATATAACGTTTATTACTGGCTATAATTAATCTTTGATCATAAAGAGGCATCACATTTATGATTGATTACATTGAGCTTCACTTCAAAGCAGTGCTGGAAGCTTTAATTAACATGAGAAGTCACAAACACGTCTGAGATTAATTTTTTGTGTTGGGAAGTTTAGCTTATATCGAAAAACACTCACTGGCAATGTACAGTACCTACTTCTTTAAGCTCACCGTTGCTTTTATGCATTCACAGATTCAGGGCCATGGTAATTAACCTGAAATGTAATTGTGTAACTGTTTTAGACAGTAGGGACAGATTCCATGTTGGCGTAACAAAGATTAATTTGCTATTATTACCGCATTGCTTTCCTCCTTCGACAGCAATTCGACTGACAAGGGGGTGTACATGAAGAAATGCTGCAAAGGATTTTGCATTGATATTTTGAAAAAACTTGCAAACACTGTGAAATTCACATATGACCTGTACCTGGTGTCAAATGGGAAGCACGGCAAAAAAATCAACGGTGTATGGAATGGAATGGTTGGTGATGTAAGTGGCTTTAGGTAATAAACAGTGGCAAGCAGTTGCACAACTTAAGGTTTTGAGTCTCTCGGCAGACAGAAGCCGTTCCCCCCCTCCTCCTCCCCCTCCCCCCCCCCCAAAGCCCACCCCCAGAAACTAATGATGAGCTGCACAAACTATGTGTTTTGACCCACACCTTCCTTTTCTTTGCTGTTGTCTGCACTGACTCCAGGTGTTAAATCAACGAGCAGAGATGGCTGTTGGCTCACTTACGATTAACGAAGAGAGATCTGAAGTTGTGGACTTCTCGGTGCCCTTTGTGGAAACAGGGATCAGTGTGATGGTGTCTCGGAGCAATGGCACAGTTTCCCCCTCCGCATTCTTAGGTAAACTTTTTTTAAAGTCTTACGTGTGTTTTTTTTTTCATTCTTTTGACTATCTGCTCATCCTTCAATATGTGCTTCAGATGTTAACATCTAATATAATGCAGGGTTCGCACTCCAATTTTACATTAAGACCAGATGAATGTACGCGTGTTAGTGTCTGAATAATTTAAACAAAATATGTGCTTCAGGTCAGGTCCCTTCTTTAGAGCGATGGAGGAGAGGGGAAATAGCTGATAGAAAGAGGTGCGGTAACAGCGAGAGAGTGATAGGTGGATTCATAGTGCAAATGGTGGAGTCTGATAAGAGGCAAGCTGGGAGAGTGTAATGTGGAAACATAGGGAAGGATAGTGGGTGGAAGGGACCAGGGAGCAGAGAAAATGGGTGGCCTAAGGTAGGGAGGGGTGGGAGAACAGTGAACGGAGGAGCGGCAAGCAACTGGGTGATGGTAGCGGGAGAACGGAAAGAAAAATGTCGGCGGGCCGGGAGGGTTGGGGATGAGAAGGAGAGGAGGGCGGGTGATCAGAGACTGGAGAATTCAATGTTCTTGCCGCTAGTTTGCAGGCTACTCAAGCAGAATATAAGGTGTCTTCCTTCCATTTGGTCTGTAGCCTCACAATGCATTGGGGGTGGCCAAAGACAGATACGTTATTATGGGAATGGGGGGAGGAATTAAAATGGCTGGCAACTGGGAGCTTCAGGTGGCCCTGTGATGGGGACAGAAAGATTGAGAAAGGGGAGAACCATGTCAGAGAGAGTCCAAATGAATTTGAGGGCAAGGTGGAAGTGAGTAGTTTTGAGAAAGAGGTAGTTTCATCGCAGGGGGCGGACTATGAACGAACATCTACTACAAACCCACTGTCTCTAATAGCTACTTTGACAACACCTCTTCCACCCTGCCATTTTCAAGGATGTTATCTCTTAAGCCCCTGTCCCACCTTCACGACCTAATTGCCGACCTCTGCCGAGTTTGCCCTTGACTCATACTCGCAGCATGGTCGCCACGAGGTCGTAGGAGGTCGTAGGAGGTCTTCGTAACTCTTCCTCATGCTCGTGAGTGGTCTCCGCGTACTCGTGGCCTCAAGTAGGTCGCGGCGATTTTTCCAGCCTGTTAAAAAATGTCCACGAGTAAAACAAAGGTCGGCATGGGAAAAATTGATACTTTTTACTCGTAGGTAGGTCGTAGTAGGTCGTGATGGTAGGCGTAGGTAGTTGTAGATAGTCGTAGGTAGTCGTAGGTCGGTAACTGGCCCGAGAAAAAAAAATGCAAACGTGATATCATTTTATCATGTGACCATTTTCCACACGTAGATAGTCGTAGTTGGTCTTAGGTGTGGAAGACTGAGGTCGAGGGGGGTCGAGGGGGATCGTAGGAGGTCATAGACATAGTCGTAGTTGGTCTTAGGTGTGGAAGACTGTCGAGGGGGATTGTAGGAGGTCATAGACATAGTCGTAGGAGGTCATAGACATAGTTGTAGGAGGTCGTAGACATAGTCGTAGTAGGTCGTAGACATAGTCGTAGGAGGTCATAGGAGGTCTTTTACTTCGGCGAGTCAACACGACCGTGACTTTTTTTTCAACTCATCTAGGGTCTTCTAAACTCGTGGATTATGTCGTCCAAGTGGGACAGGCCCTTTACTCTTAACTTCTCCATCTCCGCCGCATCTGCACCCACCGAACTCCACATCTAACATATTATTCTCCAACATTTCCGCCACCTTCAATGCGATCCATCCACCAGTCGCACCTCCCTGTCCGCTCCCCTTTCCTGCTTTCCATAGAGACCAATTTCTCTGCAACTCCTTGGTCTGTTCATCCTTACTCACCCAACTCGCCTCCTCCCCAAGCATTTGCCCAGTAACTGTGGAAGATGTAACAACTGTCTCCACACCTCGTCTTTCTCACTTCCGTCCAGGGGCCCCAGCAGCCCTTCCAGGTTAGAGAGGTTCACCTGCACCTCTTCCATCCGCATTTTTGTTGCTCCTGATGTGGCCTCCTTTATATTGGCCAGACCAAACATGGATTAGGCGAATGTTTTGCTGAACACTTGCCCTCTGTCTGTCAAGACTTGCTGGATCTCCCTGTTTTTAACCATTTTAACTTCAAATTTCCACATCGACCTTTCTGTCCTAGGTCACCTACATTGCCAGAGTGGGGCGATGCACAAACTGGAGGAGCTGCACCTCATGTTCTACATATCATTGCAGCCTACAACCCAATGATAGTAACATTGAATTCTCCAATTTCAAGTAATGCCCCTGTGCCCATTCTCTCCTTCCTTAGCCCACCCCCTCCCCAACTGGTGTGCACATATTTCTCCCACAATCTCTCACCCTACACCTTTCCTCTCCTCTGCACACTCATCTCCCAACCCTAAATCCCATATTTTCCATTAACTGCCACCCCACATTCTTTCCCAAAGAATTTCCATCCATATATCTCCTTCCAGGTTGCTCATAGATGTCCATCCACCATTATTGAACATCCCATCTTGCCAGTTGTCTCGAGTAGTTCACAAACTTCACTTGGATGGGGCTGGAATTTGCTTAAGTTGACAACTGAAAGGAATGATATGATACGATAATACTTTATTTATCTCCGGAGGGAAATTGGTGTTATTCATCCCCGGAAGGAAGCATTGGATGGCAAACCATATCTGTCAGGCGTGACATTTCCCTCACTGGTTTCAGCTTCGTTGAAATCAGTTGGCCACTTCATTGGTATCCATGTCGTTGACCTCAAGAGAGCTGTAGTTTCCCTAGGTTGCAGCTCAACAGGCTTTCCACACATTGAAACATTGTAAATTCATTGAAACTCTCACCTTTCTATCAAAATCTATCTCGGCCGCTGCAGCTGTCTTCTTCTCTAATGACAGAACACCTCCAGGTATATTCTCCATGCCAGCAGGTTCTTCAATGGCCTTATCCAGCCTGTGATGAAACACTTCAGGTGCAGCAGTGATCTCAAAAGGCAAACCCAGCCACTAATATTCCCCAAAGGTGTGTTGAATGTTGTTAGAAACACACTCCTACTGTGCGCTCTGCATGCCAAAATCCAGTCTTGGCTTTCAACAAGCTCTGCACAAATCTGGCAGGATAGATAATGGTTCCCCTTCATTATGTGCAGATCATGGGATCCGGACAGGTCCTCAGCTTGCCTGACGTCTCCAGACTGGCCATGGGGTCCAAGTGTCCCCTGCTGCAGTGATCTCTGCCTCTGGCAGCTTCTCAAGTTCGCTATTCAGTTTCTCCTTGACAGCTGCAGGAACAAATCGTAGTGGATGTTCTTTCAGCTGCTCCCCGTCATCGAGCTCGAGATGGAACTTTCCCTCCAGCTTTCCAGTTCCCTCAAAAGCAGCTGCAAGTTCATTTAGCAGCTGCTTCCTGTCGAGAGTCCATCTGCTTGTTCTCCCATCAAGTTCTCTACCTGTACACTCATTTGTTCTATTCACTCGCCTGCTCAAACTCGACAATGTATCTCTTTCCATTCTCTGCGTGTTCCCAGTGGTATTGAAATCACGTGGTTGTACATCCTTAGCACTTGCTCTGCCTCTTCACGTTTCCTTGACGACTGCTTTGGAACAATATTACATGTTATCTCACTGTCTACCTGGAACCGGGCATCTTTTACTTCCACTTCCATAATAGTAAACAACAAAGTGCTGGCATAACCTGACAGGTGGCACAGTGGCTCAGTGGTAGAGTAGCTGCCTTACATCGCCAGAGACCTGGGTTCGATCCTGTCTACGGGCGCTGTTTGTACGGAGTTTGTAAGTTCTCTCCGTGACCACGTGGGTTTTCTCCAGGTGCTCCACTTTCCACCCACATTCCAAAGATGTGCAGGTTTTGTAGGTGAATTGGCCACTGTAAATTGTCCCTACGGTGTTGGATGGAACAAGTGTAAGGGTGATCGTTGGTCAGCACGGACTCAGTGGGCTGAAGGGCCTGTTTCCATGCTGTATCTCTAAAACTAAAAGTTAGAAGGTCGGGCAGCATCCATGGAGGACATGGATAGGAGATCTTTTGGGTCGAGTCCTGCTTTCAGCTGAAGAAGGGTACATGGATAGGACAGGTTTGGAGGGATATGGACCAAACGCAGGCAGGTGGGACTAGTGTAGCTGGGACATGTTGGCCGGTGTGGGCAAGTTGGGCCAAAGGGCCTGTTTCCACACTGTATCACTCAATGACTCTATGACTCTAAGGATCCCAACTTTCTACGTGATCTATGCAAGATTCCAGCATCTGCAGTTTCTTGTGCCCCCATAATGGTAAATATCTGTTTGGGGAGCTTCCCCTCTTCTTCTGTTTGGCTTCAAAGTCATGATGCTGAAATATTTGAATAAATATAGATAATTATCTAAGTAGTTAGCAGGCCACATCACACCTTTGGAAAGGGTATCAGCTTCAGGTCAGAGACCCTTTGTCAGAAGTGGGATAGAGAGATTAAATATATTTTTTGGTTGCAGAGAAGTTGGTGGAGGAATGGATAAGACATACAGATTACCTGTGATAAGGGAGGCCCAGTTATCAGTCTGAAGAAGGGTCTTGACCCAAAACGACACTCATTCCCTCTCTCCAGAGATGCTGCTTGACTCGTTGAGTTGCTCCAGTTCTTTCCTACACATAACGTGAATAACTTTCAGTACAAGTTAAGGCTTAAAACATAAGAAGATAAAATAGAAGCATGAGTAGGTTTGTTTTCCTCTCAAGATTACCCCACCATTCAACATGATCATGGCTGATCTGCCCCAGATGTTGTTTCCTCTTCTTTGCCTGTTCCCAATTGCCCTCAATTCCTTTAATACTGCAAACATTTATCTGCTCCATCTTTAAATACCCCCCAATGATCTAATCTCCACTCCCTCTAGGGTAGAGAATTCAAGGGGCACAATCTGCCAGGAAACATAATTTTCCTAACTATAAGCTGCAAATGACTAGATGAAAAATATCCAAAATGCTAAAGGTTGTAATGCTATTCTTCTCCATTCATTTCTGTACCTTCAATGTTTGGTAAGATAAAACAAAAACAGCTTTAATAAAGTAATGGGTATTGGCACGGATATTAAATCATTTTCCCATGGCTCGCCGTCTTCAGCAGGTGACCCAGAGGGGTGCAGGATATTTTTTACTTCTTTAAAGTACCCTGCGAGTCTTAATGGTGAACTGATGCAGCAGTTAATTGAAAATAAGATCCAAAGGTACTGGGAACACTCAGCATTTCAGACAGCGCCTCCAGAAAGGAAAAAAGATTTAATGATTTTGGTCAAAGGCAACTTGCTGTTGATTAGAATGCCTTATTATTTTCCTCCAGAGCCTTTGTTAACCACTCTGAATCTATTGATTGGGAGGGCGTCCATTTAGAACAACTGTCAGGGCGTCTCAATACACTTCCAATCAGCAAATGCCCACTGAATTACCCATTTTTCTCAAGGGCACAAAGGGGTCTGGATCATTGGAAATGTTACTTTTTTTTGTTTTGGAGAAAGGCTATAGGATAGTGTGAGTCCTCAGAGGATACAGTTATCCAGTGAAGAGGGGCGTTTCAAATCTGTTCTTTGCTAGATTAATGGTGATATCCGTTATTAACGATTCCACTATTTGAATTTCCTTTGGAAATGTTTCATTGAAAACAGAACATAGAACGGTACAATGTAGGATAAGACATACCGATTACCTGTGATAAGGGAGGCCCGGTTATCACTCTGAAGAAGGGTCTTGACCCGAAACATCACCGATTCCTTCTCTCCAGAGATGCTGCCCGACCCGCTGAGTTACTCCAGCATTTTGTGTCTATCCCCGGTTATCATGAGGTTGGGTTGTAGGGATCGATTGGTCAAATGGGTTATGGTGAGCTGTTAGAGGGTGAAAACAAACACATAATGTGTTAATAGCAGGGTTGTAGGACTATCAGGAACTATTAAACCCTCGGTAGCGGTGCCCTCTTGGTCCTCATTTACTGAATTGTGACTTGGATTTCATAATACTCTCCTAGGGATGTTCGTCAGTTTGTTATTTGTTCTTTGTGACATTCCATCCCATAAGCTGGACATTTCTCAATTTGCTAATCATGCTGTTTGCCACAGTACCTTACACTGTCTCTGTCTTTTCTCTCCGTGGTCTTGATTGAATACATGAACAGAATTCTGTTGTCTGCTATCCATTCATCAACTCTGCCTTTTGTTACTTCTGGGAGAGGGATTTGACACACTTGGACAGGTCTAAGCCTCAGCAGATTCTCACTCAATCATGAATCTCCAATTTGACTAACAATTCTTCTGTAGATCAACGAGTCCCTCAGATCTCTGAAGTTACAGTTTGCAGCCAGCAACTTCAGTTCAGACAAGTATGTGTAAAATGTCTCCCAGTTCACCTGAAATCTCCTATAAATCTTCAACCCCTCCACCATCTAATTGCCTGGGGTGGCAGTATTTCTCAAAGACGTTGTGAAATTCTTCTATAGTCTAATTGGTAAACCTGCTCTTTAGTAAAACTTGAAACCTGCTGTTTGGTAAAACTTGATTAAAAAGATTTGGTAATCAACCAGATACAATGCTTTCGACCGACCTGATCTCCCGGTGGCTAAACACTATAATTCTCTTCCCATTCCCACACAGACCTTTCTGTCCTAGGTCTCCTCCATTGTCAGAGTGAGGCTAAATGCAAATTGGAGGAACACCATCTCATATTTCGCTTGGGCAGCTTACAGCCCAGTGGTATGAATATTGATTTCTCTAACTTCAAGTAACCCTGGCATTCCCTCTCTCTCTATCCCTCCCCCACCCAAGTCGCACCAGCTTCTCGTTTTCACCCTACAAACAGCTAACAATCATTGTTACATTATCATTGTTACATTTTTGAATGTCTTTATTCATTGTTCTTTATCTTTGTACATCATCGTCGACGTCTCTCGTTTCCCTTTTCACTAACTGGTCTGAAGAAGGGTATCGACCCAAAACGTCACCCATTTCTTCTCTCCAGAGATGCTGCCTGTCCCGCTGAATTTGTCCAGCTTTTTGTGTCTCACAACGTTTACGATGCCATTTTCACCTTTGTATTCTCTATTATTATTCATGGTCAACTGGATTCAAAGAAAATAAATCATACATCCATTGAGATTACTTGCCTCAAAGTCCACCTGCCAAATGGCTTTATCTACCCCATCTCCTGAAGGACCAGGTAATGGAAGAAAAATAAGTTTGGTGTTTTTGCTCACCAGACCAAGCAGCATCTCAATTGTATTTAGTCACTGGACCACTTCAAGCCGAAGAAAGAAAAAAAATGTCTCTTGCCCATATAATATTCCAAACAAACAACATTTAAACCCAATATAATTAATCAAATCACCACTGACACGATGTCGTCGTGTATTTATCCTGTTAATTAAATATTCCTGAACACATTCACTTAATTCTTAGTAAGTTGGTTATAAGATATTGTTACACTTGCAATAAAATTGTTCGCCATCTTGGCACAACAAGCTAACCTCTGACCTCAAAATGCTTGCTTGTGCAGGCTTAATTTTTGCTTTGCCAAGAGGTGGCACCAGATAGCTGTACATCCCTCATGGTCTCACAAGGATGAAGAACGAGGCTTAATTATTACAACAGCAATTCCTAGGCAGAACAAAAACACTTATAACATCGACCTGAACGGCTTGTTTCTGTATCGTACATGCAATTCTCTCACCAGCAATTAAAAACCGAGAATGCTGCAAATACTCACCAGGTCAGGCAGCATTTGTGGAGAGAGATAGAGATCTTAGATTTCAGGTTAATGATCTTCCTTCAGACCAGGAAAAATTACAAAGCAAATATGTTTTTGGTTGCAAAGAAGGGATGAAAAGAACAAAGAAAATATTTATGATACGGTGGAGACCTAGAAAGAATGAGTGATACAAGTGGTTTGGGTTATTACTGGGGGAAGGTGAGGAGGTTTGTTAATTGCAGTGGATATGTCTGAAAAGTGCAGACAGAGAGAAAAAATAAGGTGAAGGAGAAAATAAAACAGACATTGCTCGGCATTCCAGGGGCTGCCAGCATTGCAGCCATCCAACAGCCCTCATGAATAACGTGGTACGATTAATTGGCAAGATGCTCTGCACTGTAAAATACAATAAAGGTTTTTAGCTTTCTCTCAGGACCCTTTCCCTTCCTAAAGCAGCTCTCTGCCGCCTTAAAAATGATTTTATTGTTTAATTTTTAGCATAATTTCTTCTATCCTGCTGTGACTAATCCACATAACAGGTTCGGAGGAGGATGCGGGCAAACAGACTGAACATTGGCACTGGGGAGTTAATGATCATGATCTATGCGTTAAAAGTCATACATTTAATGAAGGTTGTCTTATCACGTCCACTCTGGGGAATGCGTGGTGAAACCCACCTCCGGGAGCACATTATTTCCAATGCCCAGAGCAATCAGTAGCAGGGAACGTAGGATTATATGTTTTAAAAGTGATGAGCGGATGGTTTTGTTGGCATAGCACATTACCATCAAATGTAACCTGAGAGGTGATTAATGCACTTTGAAATCTGGGGCATGATTTACATTTTGGTAACCGTTTTATTTTAAGGTGGTTTTTCTATCCCACTTTTTTTTAGTTTGGAAAGAAGAAGGTTTGTAAATTTTAAATAGTGTGAAATGTGTTAGTTCATAAGGCATAGCAGCAGAATTAGGCTGTTGGCCCATCGAGTCGACTCCTTTCAGTCATGGCTGATCAATCTTTCCTTCTCAACCCCATTCTCCTGCCTTTTCACCATAACCTTTGATACCTTCGCTAATCAAGAACCTGTCTATCTCCTCTTTAAAAATACCCCTTGACGTGGCCTCCACAGCCGTCTGTGGCAATGAATTCCATAGATTCACCACCTTCTGGCTAAATATCACCACCCTCTGACTAAAGAGAGTTAGGAGAATAAAAGGTCACTTATTTTCAGTTATTGACCTACATTTATTTTTTCCACTCATTGTGCCACAACATTCTCTTTGTTTTATCCCTCAGAGTACACTTTCCCTTTGCTGGCCTGTTCTTAGGTTTCAAGTTTAAATTTAGAGATATAAGCTTGGATATACCCGGGCCCATGCCGACCATCGATCAGCCATCCACATTATCAATCTCTACACACTATGTACAGAAGCCATCAAACCTGCACGTCTTTGGAATGTGGAAGGAAATCGGGGCACCCAGAAGAAACTCACGCAGTCACAGGGGGAAGGTGCAAACTCCACACTGATAGCACCCAAGGTTAGGATTGAACCCAGCTCTAGGGCACTGCGAGTCAGCAGCTCTTCTACTGTGCCACTGTGCTGTGCTTCTGCATCCTCCCCAAGTTTACCAACAATCAATTGATCAGTACTTGTCTTCCATTTTCCACAACATTTTGGGAGCTGCCTGACTATTCAATCAGTTACTCATCTTTGCCTTTTGAGAACCCCTTGCTGAAAAAATAAGAACACACTCGAATATTCACGGTTATAACACAAAATATTCAAACAACAAACTATCCCTATATGCTGATGATGTACTACTGTACATCACAAAACCACAAATTAGTATACCAAATATATTAAACTTAATTGAGGACTTTGGATCCTTTTCAGGATATAGAATAAATTGGAACAAAAGTGAAATTATGTCGATTAAACCAAAAGACTCAACACATCTCAGGAAATTCCCTTTTAAAATAGCTATGGAAAAATTCAAATATTTAGGAATTGAGATTACTAGAAATTACCATGATATGTTTAAAGCTAATTATAATCCCTTACTTAAGAAATTAAATAATTTGATTAAATTTTGGAAAACACTTCCGATGTCCTTAATAGGTAGGATAAATGCTATAAAAATGATTTTCTTACCACAAATCCTTTACCTATTTCAATCAATACCTATATATCTCCCAAAAAAGTTTTTCAAAAAACTGGACTCAGACATTACAAATTTTATATGGGATTACAAATCCCACAGAATACAAAGAACACACCTTAACAAACGAAAAGAGTTGGGGGGTCTAGCGCTCCCTAACTTTATGTATTATAACTGGGCAGTAAATATTAAAAATATGATTCACCTGCTGGACAATTCTGCCCAGCAGGTGGACTGGATTATAATGGAAAAAGGGGATTGCTCCCCGAATAATATAGGAGCGATTATTCTCTCTCCAATAAATTTGAATAATAAAAATTATAATAAAAATCCAATTATATATAGCACTATTAGAACATGGAAGCAAATAAAACAGAATCTAAAATTAAGAAACCTATCTCTCTTAATACCAATAGTCAATAACCCATCGTTTAAACCTTCAATCATAGATAAATCATTTATACAATGGGAAAGAATGGGAATCAAAACGCTCGAAGATCTGTATGAATTAGAAAAATTACTATCATTTCAACAACTACAACTGAAATATAATTTGAAAAATAATCAATATTTTAAATATCTACAAATCTGTGACTATTTGAAAACACACACAAAAGATTATTATAATATGCCTTCCGACTTACTAGATGAAGCAATGAAGACAAAGGCGGAATCAGTTAATTTAATATCATACTTATATAATATCATCTTAAATATAGAAATACCCACAACAGATGGAATTAGAAGAGATTGGGAACAAGATTTAGGTATAAAAATTTCAAAAGAGAGTTGGGATAATCATTTATTACAGGTGCATAAATGTTCGATCAACGTACGACATACGCTTATCCAATTTAAAACATTACATAGATTATATTATTCAAAAACCAAACTAAATAAAATCTTTCCTAACGTCTCACCAATCTGTGATAAATGTATATGTCAAGAAGCTACCATAGCACATTCTTTTGTTTTTTGTACAAAAATCCAAAAATTCTGGTTTGAAATATTTGATATTTTTTCAAAATTAATCAAAATAAAACTGGTACCAAAACCAGAATGGATTATTTTTGGAATATCGGAAGGTATTCCTGAATTAAACGTGTATCAGAAGAATTTACTCAATTATGGGCTAATAATGGGAAAAAAGCTTATACTTAAATTCTGGAAAAATGCGCCCACACCAACAATAAAAATGTGGACATCAAATATGTTGGAAACATTACATCTGGAAGAGATGAGATTCCTCCTAGTAGGCAAAGAAGACCAATTTCAAAAGACGTGGTCTACGTTTTTGGACCTATTACAAGCATGAGGTGCAATAGTAATTTAGAAAAACAAATAAATAAATAAAAGGTATCTGGACCTGGTAATGGGAGGTAAAACAAAAACAGACTTGGTTGGTAGTTCCTTCTCTATGAAGTATGTTATAAGAGTTATAATAGAGCGATTGTTCCTTCTTTCTTTCTCTTTCTTTTCTAGGGTCTATTTTCTAACTTTACTTCCTTCTCTAACTTCTTTTCTAAGGGGCTTTCTTTTCCCAACACTCTTTTGCACTTCACAACCTTTGCGCACTTTCTTCACTTTTCTTACTTCTTTCTTTTTCTTTCTTAAAGTTTAAAAAAGTGAAGCGGTACAAAAAATGTATTAATATATATGTGTTGTACATTACTGTAATCTACCGTACTTCTATTAAAAAAATTATTTTAAAAAAAAATCTTTGCCTATTGATAGCACAAGGGTAAAACCCTTACTCTGTGCGATCCAGCTCCTTACCCTAGTGTTCATCCATATGTTCCTTTCCCGAACTGTAGACGCTCAGAAATGGATATGTGTAATTCACAACTGTTTTAGCTGTTTGCAATAAACCTGATTGGTCTAGATCCCATGCTGTCCCAGGATCATCCAGGAATAAACAGAATAAACTAGGCTTCTTTTCTTCAGCATGAAACAATTCTCAGAATCTCCTCCCTTGCCTCCTGCACACTTGCCATCAGCTACAATCGCACTGTGCTTGTGGATTTTTTTTGTCATTAATTAATCCCATAGAAGCTGCCTCTGTTCATCCTCTTCCTTCCCTTAGCATATAGTCATAGAAGCATAGAGCATGGAAACAGGCCATTTGCCCATGCCGACCAAAGCGCTCTATCTATGCTAGTCCCATCTGCCAGCTTTTGGCCCATATCCCTCTAAACCTCTCCTATCCATGTTCCTGTTCAAATGTTATGTAACATCCATATACATTTCTTCTAAGCACCAACTCATTTTTTTGCTGAACTCACCATTTCTCAGTTGAATCCCCCCATCCTATACCTATCCCAGACACTCTTCTTTCTACTTCCTGTTCTCTTGCCCCTATTCCCAGTAATCTACTGATCCTCCTCATCCCTGTCCCCAGTGTGAACCTCCGATGTTTAATATGGCAAAGGGAGAAAGTAACCAGCAAATGCAAGCTTGTTTTCCAAAAGTTTACTGTGGAGCCATTTACTCCGTTATTGTTCATTTTTTAATGGCTAGATTGGAGGTTGGAGGCACTAAAAGCACACAAACCTAGAAGCTGAGGCCATCTTGTTTCCTCCCTAGGATCCTTGGAATTATTTATTGGTAACACAATGTTAATCATGACTTTAAAGGGTTAGGGTGCAGGATTTAAAGCAAATATTCACATGAATACCAATATTGATTGAGTCAGAAAACATAGCCTAAAGAGTACAGTGGCATCACAGTAGAGTTTCTGCCTTAAGGGCCTGTCCCACTTACATGATGTTTTCGGCGACTGCCGGCACCCATCATAGTCGTAGCAGGTCGCCAAAATTTTTAAACATGTTGAAAATCCAGTGATGACCAGAAAAAGGTACGACTACCACAGGCTACTGACTACTACTGACTACTACAGTCTACTACTGACTACTACTGTCATCCCGCGACCATGTGGTGACAGCCTAGTCGCCTGTAGTCACCGAGAAAATCGAGTAAGTGGGACAGGCCCTTTACAGTGCCAGAGTCCGGGGTTCGATCCTGACTACGGTGCTGTCTGTATGGAGTTTGTATGTTCTCCCCGTGACCTGCGTGGGTTTTCTTCGGGTGCTCCGGTTTCCTCCCACACTCCAAAGACGTACAGGTTTCTAGGCTAATTGGCTTCGGTAAAATTATACATTGTCCCTATTGTGTAGGATAGTGTTAGTGTGCGGTAATCGCTGGTCGGTGCGGACTCGGGCCTGTTTCCGCGCTGTATCTCTAAACTAAACTAAACTAAACTAAAACTAGAGAAATTATAAAATACGATGACTTCTCCAATAAATACCAGGTAACTGCTCAGTACAATACACTGAATACAGTTCAATAAAATCTGTGTGCATAAAATCAATGGCAATCATTTGCAACAGTGTGATCCTGAAATTTGAATTGACTGGGAAATTACCCCAATTATCTCCATTCTTACAGGTTGTGGTGTCGTCACTGTATGTAGCTTTGTGTGATTGGGGCATTTATTGTTGACCAGAAGAGAAGAAAATAAGTTTAGTTTAATTTGTATGAATTGTTCAGAACAATTTGCTGCCTATAATTTATCCCACTTGGTAAGTCAATATCTTTTTAATGGATGCTGCCATTGAAAATGCCTGGATAATTCTACCCCTCCAGCATTGTAGAATCTGTCTTCTTCTTGGACAATGTGTCATGTATCATGTATTCTTCTTCCTTCCAGAGCCCTTCAGTGCAGCCGTCTGGGTCATGATGTTCGTTACACTCCTTATCGTGTCGGCCATAGCAGTGTTTGCTTTTGAGTACTTTAGCCCACTTGGGTACAACAGAAATTTGGCAAGAGGAAGAGGTAAGTGTTTACACTTGCATGCATTTTTTTTCCCCCTGCAGAATTGGAGCAAACCTATTATAGCCATCTAATTTTGTCATCGGATTCTAGGCTACATTGAATGTTGCATAGACACAAAATGCTGGTGTAACTCGGCGGGACAGGCAGCATCTCTGGAGAGAAGGAATGGGTGACGTTTCGGGACGACACCCTTCTTCAGTTTCTCGGTTTCTTCAGAAATGTTTTAGTTTCTCGACCCTTGAAACGTCACTCATTCCCCCATGGTGCTCGACCAGTAAATATTCTTTAATAGGATTTCTTTAATCAGCCTCAAACAGCCTATTTGGGATATCAACTATGGCTTAGTAGGGTTTTCTTTCACTTCCAAATAACCCTTGCTCCAGAGATTTGAGCACAATATCTAGGATGGGTGCTCCAACAGTATTTAGGAAGTGTATCCATTGTAATGTTAAACCATGCCACCATGAGGTATAAAAAATCCCTTTGCAAAATAATAGAAGAAATCTGCCTGGGGCTGTTAATTGTCCCGTATTCAAAACTTTTTTTTATTGAAACAGATTATCTAATCATTATCCACTATTATTCATGAGACCTTGCAAGGGGCAGCTCTCTTTCCTACAACCGCACTTCAAGAGCATGTTACTGACTGCAAGGTGCCTGGTAATATTTCTGATGTGTAAATGATCCAAATTTTCTTTGTTTGATTAAAGTGAAGGAAAGCTCTCGTATGAGGTGCTGGGACATTGAAACTGATTTATTATATTTGTCAGTACTGCTGAAATCGTTATTAAAACACAGCACAAATCTCGAATGGTGTGCCTTCTTCGGGGGCTGTCAAGCTTTATCGTGAATCATTTGTTACAATATACCAAAGTAAAATTGGCCCCATGTTGCCTTATACCTCAAGCTGCCATCTGGCTTAGTAATAAAATATGCACACTTCAGCGAAAGGCATCTTGTTAAAACAGTAGCTGTGCTCCTGAAAGAGACACCTTCATAAGGTCTTCCTGGTGCTGCAATAAAAATATGTGCTCCATATTTCTTTAAAATGGTGGAATGCTATGTTATCTAAAGTATTGGACCGTCTCTTTGAAAATCTAGATCTGAAGAAAATCTTTTCCTGCTTATAGATTGTATTTTCCTCGTGATATATTGGGATTCTTGTCAGAAGCACGTTACATTATAGATAATATCCATATGAATCTGTCTTCAAGCTTAACATTTTCATTCCTTTCACCTGTATTTTTTTTTAATTGAAGCATCACTCCTTCACAAGCACAAAATAAATCCTTGATTTTCCTCCAGCCATTTCCTTCCAATACAGAATGCCTCACGGCGCCAGACACCCAGGTTTGATTCTGACCTCGGGAGCTGTGTGGAGCTTGCACATTCTCTCTGTGCCCACGTGTCTCTCCTCTGGGTGCTCCAGTTACCTCCCACATCCCAAAGATGTGTGGGGTTTGTAGGATGACAGTGTTGAATCTGTGGAGTTCATTGCCACAGATGGCAGGGGAAGGCAAGACATTGGAGATTTTTAAAGCGGAGTTTGAAAGATTCCTGAGCGTCAAAGGTTATAGGGAGAAAGTAAAAGAATGGAGTTGAGAGGGGCAATTAGATCATCCAAGATTGAATGGTGGAGCAGACTCGATGGGCCAAATGGCCTAATTCTGCTCCTATGTCTTATGGTCTTATCATTGGCCTCTGTAATTTGCCCCCAGTGTGTAGGGAGTAGACACGTACGTGAGATAACATAGACATAGTGTGAATGGGTGATCGATGTTCAGTGTGGACTCGGTGCGCTGAAGGGCCTGTTTCCATGCTGTATCTCTAAACTAAACTAAATTAAGCAGTGTCAGCTAAATGAAGTTATTAATTATTATTAAATAGATGGAATTGCCTATGTGCAAGACCATCCATTGCAAAGTGCACTTAAAACAAATTTATATAGTGCATTTATATAGTGCCTTGCACTACATTAATGCATCCCTAATGCTTTCCACCAAAGGATTTCAATTATATTTCCTGGCTTATTTTTCTGTCTCTGCGCTCGTTTCAAGCATGGGTGGTAATAAAAGGGCGGCATGGTGGTGCAGCGGTAGAGTTGCTGCCGTACAGCGTTTACAGCGCCAGAGACCCGGGTTCGAATTGATGCCTGTATAGAGTTTATACGTTCTCCTCGTGACCGCGTGGGTTTTCTCCGAGATCTTTGGTACCCTCACGCCCTCCAAAGACATAGAGAATTGGAAGTTATTTGGCTTGGTATAAATGAGCGGGGATCGCTGGTCGATGTGGACTCGATGGGCCGAAGTGCCTGTTTCCATGCTGTATCTCTAAACTAAACTAAAGTAAACTAAACTAAACTAAAAGATTAAAGAGAGTTTGAATAAAAGGAATGATGTGGGTAATATCAGAGATAAGTGTGATAGAGGCTAGGAAGAACTGAAGCACAAATTGAGTGATGTATTGTCAGTGCACAGAAGGCATTCCTTCCAAGATGTAAAAGCATTAAGTAGCAATAATGGTTTCTAATCTTCAGTACAGATTGGCATGAAACCAGAGCTCCTCTTGCCACTTTGTCTGTATAGATTGAAGAGAACGACATTACAATTTAAGGCTTTGTTTGTTATTATGTTCAGCTCTGTTTTTGCATTTATCGTCATTTGCTCTGGGCAAGAAGGTGTGAATTGTCTTTTTAAACCATCACCAATTTACCGAGTGAAGCTGCTGCCACGATGTCTTGGGGTTGGGAGTTATAGGATTTAGACCCATCAACGACTAATGGGCCTGTCCCACTTAGGCGACTCTTTAGGCGACTGCCAGGGACAAATTTAAATGGAATTCTCCTACGACACCTGGCGACAACCTACGACAGCACCTATGACAACCTACAGCAAAAATCGTCGCCATTGTCGCCGAAAATTTTTCAACATGTTGGAAATTTTGCGGCAGTCGCCTGCAGTCGCCCCAAAAATCGCCTAAGTGGGACAGGCCCAAAAGAAGGAAAATAACAATAACAATGACAATGGATGGCACAGTGGTGCAGTGGTAGAGTCGCTGCCTTGCAACGCCAGATTCCCAGACTCGAACCTGATTATAGATTCTGTCTGTACAGTGATTGTATGTTCTTGCTGTGAACGAGTGGGCTCTCTCTGGGTGCTCTGGTTTCCAGCCATATTTCTAAGATGTGCAGATTAATTGGCTTCTATAAATTATCCCTAGTGTGTAGGATAGAAGTAGTGTATGGATGATGGTTGGTCAGCATGGACTAGATGGGTTGAAGGGTCTGTTTCCATGCTGAATCTCTATCTGTATCTAAACTCAAACTAAACTAAGAGAAGTATATACGGATTGATCAAATCCTTGCTGCACTGTGTTCCACTTGCTATTTCCTTCTTTCTATTTTTACGCGTAATGCCTCTCTTCTGCACTTCAAAGTTCATCTTTGTAAGGAAGACCTGAAACATTAACTGTTTCTCTTTCCACAGATGCTGCCTGCCCTCTGTGTGTTTCCAGCATTTTGTGTTTTTATTCAGATTTCCCGCATCTGCAGTTGTTTTTATTTCATTTCCAGGCTGTCCAGCTTTCATTTATGTAATGTTTTTGACTGACTTTACCGATAATTATGCTGCTCATGATTTATCTTTGCTTTTAAGGCAAATTTAACGCTGATGTCCACTTTGATACATTGAGAGATTTATCTATTTTAATACTGAGAAAACAAAAAAAAAGTTCCCACCAGCCATTAATCACTGACACTAACCAAATAAGCTTGTCTCAAAATTCAGGTTATATATTTCTCAAGAAACTATTACAGATTGCAGTGAAAACCTGGCTTGATAATACTTACATTAAAAATAATGATATCTGATTACCAGTTTTAAAGTGAGGATTTATGTGATTAAAATAGTGAGGAAAAGGCATTGTCCATGGGGAATTCAATACAATATCTGACTTTGTACACAGGTTTAGTTTAGTTTAGTTTAGAGATACAGTGTGGAAACAGGCCCTTCGGCCCACTGAGTCCGCACCGACCAGCGATCACCATACATTAACACAATATTATGCACGCTAGGGACAAATTTACATTTATACCAAGCCAATTAACCTACAAACCTGTGTGTCTTTGGAGTGTAGAGCCATACCTCGAAGTGTAATCATGTAGAATTCTAGAAGGATGATGTGAGGAAACACATTGAAACCAATGTTATTTGGTTGCTTCATTCAAGAAACTAGGTGTTTTGAGAGATTAATTTGGAAATCCCTGCCTGTGCTAAGAACGTTCTTATCTGTTGTTCTTTGTTCACAGCTCCACATGGCCCTTCCTTCACAATAGGCAAAGCAATTTGGCTCCTTTGGGGCTTGGTTTTCAACAACTCCGTGCCGGTCCAGAATCCGAAGGGAACGACGAGTAAAATCATTGTGTCCGTGTGGGCCTTCTTTGCTGTAATATTCCTTGCAAGCTACACTGCCAATTTGGCTGCTTTTATGATCCAGGAAGAGTTTGTTGACCAAGTGACTGGGCTCAGTGACAAAAAGGTAATCTCTTGAAACGCAATAACAACAACATTTCAAAATAATCTGACAGTAACGTGCTTTGTGATGGTTTTTTTTTGTGCTTTGTGTGCTTTTGTATCCATTATTCTGAAACCTTCCACTGTAATGAACTTGAAAACCATTGACTGGCAAAACGTTCTCTTCGAAGTCTTTGAACAGCTCATATATCAAACAAATAGAAACATTCTGTAGAGCAAAATGTACGCTGGTAGTTGTAGAAGACAGTGATATCATGAGAACCCATAATGATGTAAAATGTGACTTTTGAAAAAGCTGACTCCTAATGGAGATTGGACAGAAGCATATAACAAACGTTCTATTGTCATGAAACACAAAAGATGACTTGTTCAAAGATGTACACAAACTGGATCCAAAGCTGATAGAAAAAGCTGAAAAGTGTAGTTGATGACACAGAACCAGAATCAGGGGGAGAAAATTAGTGATGATATTACCTCAATAAAGAACATATTGCAATTTTGGTGCTTCCCAGATCATGCCTTATTTGATAGCATGTGTGTGTGGAATGAAATATGAAAGAATTCCTTCAAAGATATTGTGCAGAGAAAACCTCGCGTTCAGACCTGCATCTCAAATTGCTGTGTCCACGGAAATGGCATCCAATACTGCTAGAAAAATGTGTCCACCACTAGCAAGTCAAGAGTGTTTTATTGTCATATGGCTCAGATAGAACAATGAAATTCTTACTTGCAGCAGCATAACAGAATATGTAAACGTAGAGCATTGTAAACAATATGATCAAAGTGAGAGACATTTTTTTTCAGTGTGTATATATCCACATACTAACATGTACACACACACACACACACACACACACACACACACACACACACACACACACACACACACACACACACACACACACACACACACACACACACACACACACACACACACACACACACACACACACACACACACACACACACACACACACGTATATATATATTGGCATAGCTGCAGTTTACAGTCAGAGAGTTGTAGTAAATTCCAAAGCCCAGTCTGAAATGTGCTGTGAGACCAGTTCACTGAGCTGCTGCTGTTGTAATGTCCTTCGTGTACTGAGGTTTTCTTAGTTGCCAAACAACCATCATGCTTCAATGTTCTTCAACTCTACCTCTTTGGATGCAGATGTACATCTATTTATTTACCCACTGTCTCTCAAAGTATTCATGAAGCCATTGCAGTCCTGACGTCTGTTGATTCTCTCCTGTTGCTATCCAGCAACAAAATGGATGACAATGGAAATGCACCCAACCTAAAATAGACTCGCATGTTCTTGAAGTTGGAGGCAAGTTGTAACAATTTTCAAGTAAATGGAGCCATTTGCCGGAATAATAATGAATTGCCTCCAGGATCAATTTACGCTGTCTGAGATACATCTGGGATCATTTCAAGGGCCTCATTGAACCCACATGTGCTCTTAAATGGCTAAAGGCATCGAAAGCGGAATTTCCTACGGTACCCTGTGATTTCCCTTTGACTTGTGCCGGAAGGAACTGCAGATGTTGTTCCGAAGATAGACACTACATACTGGAGTAACTCAGCAGGTCAGGCAGAATTTCTGGCGATAAAAAAATGACATTTTTGGTCAGAATGAGAAGAGTTCTGACCCGAAACATCACCTATTATTTTTCTCCAGAGATGCTGCCTGACCTGCTGAGTTACTCCATTATTTTGTGCCTCACTTCCCTTTGACTTGTCCCACTGAAAGGTAGGGCTGACTTTTCTCACCCTCAGTCCTCCACATTCTGTGATCTTCTCCATCGCTGTCGCACCCACATACTCCTTGAGTATAGGCAGAATCTCCGAAACATGTCAAGTTCCAGGAATGGCAGTAGAAAGCTTCCCAAAACTAGGAAGAACATTTGCTTCCGAGTCAAGACACATGAAGGCCTTCAAAAAAGCAAAATGCCATGCAAGTGGTCACAGGAAAATGCTGTGCAAAATCAGTTATCATGCGATAAACTTGTCCTTTGAGAGTCAAAAATGTCTTTTGTCAATCCCAAAGAAAACCTGCCATTCATTACCAAAGTGAATACATAGAAAATGTAGTATGGAGATGGAAAGGAATGGAATGTGGGACAGGCTAATGATTTCAACGTGGAAAAAGCACCTGAAATCTTTCTTGCTGAAACATACTTACCACTGTTACGGTTTTGAAAGTATGCTGATGCTCTTAATTCTTTAAATACTTCCATAATAAGGACACAATACCCGGTGTCCCACTTTATGGGTTTGTCATGGACTATATTTCAAGGTTTCAAGTATATAAAGTAGCACATGGAAATCCTTCTTATCGCAGTCGATGGAAAACAGTTTCAGCCAGTCTGTTGGAAAACAGCATTTCCTTTAGCTGCCTCTGTTGCAGCTAAATTATCCGGCAGCACTATTTTGACATTTCATGACAGAGTTTGACCCACTTTAAGTGCTGTTATAAACAGACTGAGCTTATCTATTGCATTGTGTAGCATGGAGACTCTGATGCTGCGAAGGCCATAATTTCCTGTCGTGACAATGATGAATAGCTGTGGTCAGGCAAGTCATGTTTCGCAACTGCAACACTTTTATTAAAAGTGCACTTGATCTGCCAAAATGGCTTCTGCTTGTTTCAGTCTGTTGAAAATTAGAATCTATCTAATACTAAATGCTGCCTATCGATGTGACACAAATAGCTGTATAATCTGGCTCAGAGGAGTAAGATAAGTTTGATCACCTTGAATGTTTCAGCATTTGAAGGTTAGGGTCACATAAATGCCAGGATTGTATCCAACAGGGAGGGACAACAATCCCCATTCATTTTGATTCATCTTCTTGCCTCAAGTGGCTGTGGGAGGCTCAGCATGAATATGCTTCCATGATACAGTGATAAAGTATTTCCAGAAGAACAATATTACAACAACAATTGAATCCATTGACATAGCATCTTTAATTTAGCAAACCAACTAAAGGCATTTTTGCGAGTGTTACCAAACAGAAACTAACTGAGCCATGAAAGGAGGTTTAAGGGTGGGGTGGGTGAAAGGCTTGGTCAAAATGGTTTTAATTAGCATCTTAAAGGAGGAGAAAGAAAGATGAGGTCACGGAGTTTAGGGAGTGAATTGCGGATAATTTGGCGTGTTGAAGGATGATAGAGATAAAATGGAGCAAATTAAAAGACTGATGGAAAATATTCCCCGGTGTCTAAATCTCTGTTGGCTGGAATATCAATACACACTGACAAAAAATAGCCAATAAAGAAAGTGAAAGGACACGTTTGCAAGTATGTACGTTACCATACTAATGAATATTTCCCATTGCCAAGTCCTTGGTACCAAAATAATCTTTAATATAGAAAGAGCATTACCATGAATATAGATAATTTGATTGAGTAATGTGCGGATGCATGCCTTGACTGAGCTTCACAACTAAGGCACAGGGAAGGAACCATTTAGATCCTCAATGACTATACCGATGTTTTACAATGCAGTGATAACCAGGCACAGCATGGTAAAGGATCACAGTGTGATTCATATACATCATCAAACACTGATGGCAGCTTGTAGGCAGGAAGAGCATGCAGAGGAAGAATGGTGCATTCATTTGAAGAGGAATATTATTACCATGGAATGATAAGTGTTGGTATCCGCCTTTGATTCCAGCGGCCATTTCCTTGAAGCCAGCCTTTGTAGTATGACGGTGGTCTATCAACACGGGACAACAGGTTACATTTCACTCTGTAACCCCAGCAGGAATAGCTTGCAAAATGAAACAACTCTGAATTCATAGAATCAATGTGCCATAAAGCTCATTGCAGCAGGAAGGCACTTGAGTCTTTTAAGATGCAATGGCGTACATGATCAGGTTACAATGTTTAATTAAATTGGATATCTCATGGGCCCTTTGGCAGGGCTAACATGGGAAGCCAGATTCTTGAGAGCTGCTTCCATGGGACATGGGAAGTATTCAATGCTTTACATGTAAGTGCTTAACCGTAAACAGAAACTCTTTGATTTCTAGGGTCCCTTTGTTTTTAATACAAGAAACTGTTCAGAATATAAAAGGCTTCTGCTTTGACACACTGGTATAAAGTCAATATAATTCCAGTCACCATGGATTTTTGTGTTTCTTATAGTTTCAGAGGCCTAATGACCATTCACCACCATTTCGATTTGGGACAGTTCCGAATGGAAGCACAGAAAGAAACATCAGAAACAACTATCCAGATATGCATGCTTATATGTCTAAATTCAACCAGAAAGGAGTGCTCGATGCCCTGGTTAGCCTGAAAACTGGGTAAGTATTAGATGACACTTACTAATTTATCACGTAACAGGTTTTTGGTCATTTTTTAAAAGGAGCAATGGCTTTTAAAGTTTCATTTATACCTGTAATGTGCTAGGAAATGATGTAAAACCTTTACAAATCACTGGCTTGGCCTCAGATAGAGTATACTTTTAGGTTTCACACCTTGGGAAAAATGTCAAGGTGGCATTGCAGATTTTCAAGAATGTTAAAAAAGGATAGGTTACACATTCATTTATATGACCTTTCAGGATATATCAGAGATCGTTACAGCCAATTAAGTACTTTCTGAAGTGTAACATAGGAATTGTGTCTGACAATTTGCATGCAGTAAGTTCCATCAAATATCAATGTGGCAATCACTGACATTTACAGAACAAAAGGAGGTCATTTTTCAGATTTGTCCATGTTGGCCAAATGCAGTCTTTGGTTTAATCTTACTTCTCAGCATTTGGTTCAAGGTCTTGCAGGTTATGGCACTTTAAACATTGACCAGATCCTCTGGATTTAGTGACGTCCATTGAGAATAAGCATTGACTAGGAAACCTGGGTGAACCGCCCTGCCCTCCTTCCAAATAATGCCACGGGATGTGTCATGCCCACTTCAAGGCTCAGTTGAACATCGCATACATAAAAATACCTCTTCTAACAGCCTGACAGAGTCTTTCGAGTGGGGCTTGAAACCACACTCATTGCCAATGTGGTGAGAATTCAATTGCATAGAGACTATAACAGCAGGAATGTTCACCTTGGAATGAAAGGGATAAAGCTGCATTATTTACCTATTGTCTTCAAAAAGCTGGTAAGGGGTTTGATTGAGGAATTTGACAAACTGCTTCCATTAGCATGGTAATCATGGAGAAGGGCCACCTGTTCATTTTCTCCAGAGATGCTGCTGCCTGACCCGCTGAGTTACTCCAGCTTTTTGTGTCTATCTTCTATATATTTATCCAATCAGGATCTGTATTTGTGACAATTTGCAAAATACCAATCAGTTGAAATGTTTTACACCGTAAGTTGTCTGCATTAAACAAGATGAAATAGAAGGTGAATCTCTCGTTAATGCTGAGTATCACTGCAATTTTATTTATTGTACAGTAGGAATCCAACTGAGTTTCAGCAGAGATAAAGGTTTACCTTCGAAGGTTCTTTATGTTGGCCCAGATTTGCTGCGAGCTGGAAGCCAACTGTGGTTGCCAATTTCTTACTGTTGGTCCATTGTAACCGAGAGTGGGTTCTACATCCAGCCCCTGCAGACAGCTACATAGCAAATGGCCTGGCCCTGTGGTACAAGGGCCAGGCCATGTGGTACTAATGATGAGTCCTGCCCATAGAAATGCTTTGATGGCCACATAAGCCATATCCCCAATTGACCCAAAACGGTCTACAAATTCCTCTATTATCTTAAAAAAATGAACAGCATTCTTCTGTTAATTGATTGAAGAGAAAATATAGATTACTTGAAATTTGACACTCTCATTTGAAGGAACATCATATCATATTCCACTTCGCTAGCATATCCCAAAGGTATGAACACTGAATCCTCCAGTTTTAAGTAATATCACCAGTTGTACCCACCTGTCAATTCCCTGGCTTTGTCCTGCCACCCGCCTCTCTTTTCTAGCTTTCTCCCCCCCCCTACAATCAGTCTGAAGAAAGTTCCGACCCAAAACGTTGTCTGTCCATTCCTTTCACAGATGCTGCCTGACCCGTTGAGTTATTCCAGCATCTACAGTCCCTTGTAGCTCCCTCTCTCTTTTGTAGCTATTCTTTTGCCTTAATGAATGAGGTGGTTGACCTGAACCAGGTGAATGAATGAATGAATGAATGAATGAATGAATGAATGAATGAATGATACTTTAATAACCCTTGGCTGAGGTGCAGCGGGTGGATCATTCAGAGCAGTTACTGGGAAATGTCATGATGTTGGTTTTCTGGCACGTGGGGAAATTGCTGCCAATCGTCAAAGAGGAAATTTGCAACTTTCCATTGAGTTACTCTTCTGCATGAAGCCCAACCAGTTACACCGGGAAATGCTGGTGTTTCACAGGAAAATTCCCAGCCATTATTCCCAATTAGCAGTTACTTGATTTTGGGCGTGCGTGTGAAAGGAGTCAAATTGGGATGATGGTTCAAGTGTGGAACTTGAATTGGAATTGGAGTGGAATTCTCTGCCACAGAAGGCAGTGGAGGCCAATTCATTCGATGTTTTCAAGAGTGAGTTAGATATAGCTCTTAGGGCGATATCGGAATCAAGGGATATGGGGAAAAAGCAGGAACTGGGTACTCATTTTGGCTGATCAGCCTTGATCATATTGAATGGCGGAGCTGGCTCGAAGGGCCGAATGGCTACTCCTGCACCTATTTTCTATGTTTCTATGTTTTTATGAATTTCACAGCTCACTAAGCCTCTGTGTAGCCTGTCAGGTGGTTGCATCAGCAATAAGACTGAATCACAGAAAAAAACCCATATTTTTTATCTGTTCCCAGGAGGTGGAGCTATATATTGTACTGCCTTTGGGCTATTTACACAGGCCAGTTAATATATCAGCATGTCTCTGGGATGTGTCCAGAAATGCATAAGGTCACAGGTTGAACATGCAAACACCACATAGGCAGCACCTCGGTCAGGATCGAACCCAGTTACTGTAGTTGCACCACCCAACTATCACAGAATAGACTAGATAAATATTTTGATCCTCAGTCCAAGATATCTTCTACCCATTTGTTCCTCTCCCCCGCCCGATCAAAACAATGATGAAGAGAAACTCAACCTCAGCACTGTGATGCCCTATATCCCTTCCATATGCTTCAGATAAAAGGATGCATCATACTGACTTCCAGAAAGCAATCGATAAAATTCTTCAGCTAAAGTTATTGTGGAAAATTACAGCTTACAACGTAGGAGGTAACATTTTGGTGAGGGTAGAAGATTGACAGGCTAACCGAATAGAGAGAGTAGGCATAAATATGCCCTTTTCTGGTTGGCAAAATGTAATGAGTGGTGTGCCACATGGATGAGTGGTGGGAATTTACTGTACGTAAGTCACTTGGGTGAAGGCACCAACGATATGGTTGTTAAATCTTTTGATGATACAAAAGATGCATAAAATAGTAAGTCATGAATGAGACATGAAGAGAGATAGAGATGTAAATCGTCTGAAGAATGGTCTCGACCTGAAACATCACCCACTCCTTCTCTCCAGAGACGTTACCTGTCCCGCTCAGTTACTCGAGCATTTTGTTTCTATCTTTGGTGTAAACCAGCATCTGCAGTTCCTTCATACAGAGACATAGCGCAGGCAAAGATTTGGCAAACGGAGTATTATGTAGGTAAACTGACAAGCGTCTATGCATTTGAACATGTGACATACAGAAAAAAAATCAAATGGGTCTTTAAATCTGCAGCATATTGCAACCGACAGAGTACTGTGACTGAACACTTCCTCCTTTTCACTTTCCCACCTCACCACCGCCACCCACCCCTCCCTCCACCCCATCTCCTTTCACCCCCTCTCTTTCCACATCACCAATCACAGCCATGCAATAAATAAGTGTAAAATGCGCTGATAAATACTGTCTCATTTCCCTCACTCTCTTGGAAGCCGCAGCATGCAGGCAGTGAAGGCATTCACAAGTATTAAAGAAGGAACTGCAGATGCTGGAAAATCGAAGGTACACAAAAATGCTGGAGAAACTCAGCGGGTGCAGCAGCATCGACTCACTCCGCAACAACCTAGATTGGGTTATCAAACCCGCCGACAAGGGAGGTGCCGTGGTAGTCTGGCGCGTCGACCTCTACAAAGCTGAGGCCACGCGCCAACTCTCGGACACCTCTTCCTACTTACCGCTGGACCATGACCCCACTGACGAGCACCAGGCCACCATCTCCAGCACCATCACCAACTTCATCCACTCCCACGCCCTGCCCGAACGAGCCTCCAACCTCATCGTTCCCCAGCCCCGCACAGCCCGCTTTTACCTTCTCCCCAAAATCCACAAACCTGACTGTCCCGGTAGACCCATTGTCTCTGCCTGTTCTTGCCCCACCGAACTCATTTCCACCTACCTTGACTCCATACTATCCCCCTTGGTTAAATCCCTCCCCACCTATGTTCAAGACACCTCAGACACTCTCCGTCATCTCCGCGCATTCCACTCTCTAGGCCCTCACCCCCTCATCTTCACCATGGACGTCCAGTCACTGTACACCTCCATCCCCCACCAGGATGGTCTCAAAGCCCTCCGTTTTTTCCTCGACCGGAGAAGCAATCTATACCCGGCCACTGACACCCTCCTCCGCCTAGCGGAGCTGGTACTTACACTTAATAACTTTTCATTCGACTCCTCCCATTTCCTCCAAATACAAGGCGTAGCTATGGGCACACGCATGGGCCCCAGCTACGCCTGCCTCTTTGTCGGGTACGTAGAACAATCCCTGTTCAATGCGTACCAGGGCCCCATCCCCGACCTCTACCTCCGCTACATCGATGATTGTTTTGGTGCCACATCCTGCACCCACACACAACTGACTGACTTCATCCGCTTCACCACCAACTTCCATCCGGCACTTAAATACACCTGGACCATTTCCGACACTTCCCTACCATTCCTTGACCTCACTATCTCCATCGCAGGTGATAGACTCCTTACCGACATCCACTACAAACCTACCGACTCCCATGGCTATCTGGACTACACTTCTTCCCACCCTGCTTCCTGTAAGGACTCCATCCCCCACTCCCAATTCCTCCGTCTACGCCGCATCTGCTCCCAGGATGAGGCGTTCCACACCAGGGCATCTGAAATGTCCTCATTCTTCAGGGAACGGGGGTTCCCCTCCTCCACCATAGATGAGGCTCGCACCAGGGTCTCTGCCATACCCCGCAACACTGCTCTCTCTCCCCATCCCCCCACTCACAACAAAGGCAGAGTCCCCCTAGTCCTCACCTTTCACCCCACCAGCCGTCACATACAACAAGTGATCCTCCGTCAGTTTCGCCACCTCCAACGTGACCCCACCACTCGCCACATCTTCCCATCTCCCCCTATGTCTGCCTTCCGCAAAGACCGCTCCCTCCGTAACTCCCTTGTCAATTCTTCCCTTCCCTCCCATACCACCCCCTCCCCTGGTACTTTCCCTTGCAACCGCAAGAGATGCAACACTTGTCCCTTCACCTCCCCCCTCCACTCCATTCCAGGACCCAAGCAGTCGTTCCAGGTGCGACAGAGGTTCACCTGCATCTCCTCCAACCTCATCTATTGCATTCGCTGCTCTAGATGCCAGCTGATCTACATCGGTGAGACCAAGCGGAGGCTTGGCGATCGTTTCGCCGAACACCTCCGGTCGGTCCGCAATAACCAACCTGAACTCCCGGTGGCTCAGCACTTCAACTCCCCCTCCCATTCCGTATCTGACCTCTCTGTCCTGGGTCTCCTCCATGGCCACAGCGAGCAACACCGTAAATTGGAGGAAATGCACCTCATATTCCGCTTGGGCAGTCTACACCCTGGTGGCCTGAACGTTGAATTCTCCCAATTCTGCTAGCCCTGGCTGTCCCCTCCCCTTCATCAGCCATCTGGTTGTCTCCTCCCCTCCCCCCACCCTCGGGCTCCTCCTCCTCCTTTTCCTTTTTTCCTTTCTTCTCCCCACCCCCTATCAGTCTGAAGAAGGGTTTCGGCCCGAAACGTTACCTATTTCCTTCGCTCCATAGATGCTGCTGCACCCGCTGAGTTTCTCCAGCATTTTTGTGTACATTCACAAGTATTGTTGTGCTAGCCCTTTTTCCCTTTTTCGACGTTTTTTTCCACACCCAAGGACAAGGTTAACATTCCCCATCTCTTGCAGGATGAATTTATCCCAGATGCCAAGAGAAGAAGGGTCATTGCATATTGCGTAGGAAGGAACTGCAGATGCTGATTTACACTGGAGATAGACACAAAATGCTGGAATAACTCAGCGGGACAGGCAGCATCTCTGGATTCCATTCCTTCTCTCTTGAGATGCTGCCTGTCCCGCTGAGTAACTCCAGCATTTGTGTCTATCTCAATGCTTATTAGCCGCTATGCATAGCAACAGCTTAACCCCATTCCATTTAATCTTCTCTTTCATATAATTTATGTTTACGTTTTGGACAAGATGTCCCGCAGATCTATTTTGCACAATATAATGGTGGCTGTGCCTATGGTAGTGGCCAGTGGAGGCCGTCCATTGTCCAACACTTTGCTAGCGTTTGACCATGTGCAAACATGGTCTGGGAGCAGATGCTGTTACTCTTGAGATGTTTTGCAGCCCCGCCCCATGCTTCAGGCTGCATTGCAGCCCCAGAATGCAGCAACTGCATTCGCCACTCATCATCAGTCCTGCATTGGGATTTATTAATGTCCAAGTGACCCGGGTGATGATATGCAACACCCACTATTATGTTCACATCCTTCCATTAGCCACACTGAATACTTGAGAGCTGAACTTATTCAATGTCCACCATGGATTCCAATGTGAAAAAGTCTGTTGGCCAAAGAGAAACATCCTGTGATTGTGTATTTGCTCGTCGCAGAATAAAACGATAGTGTCATCTTCATGGCCAGTATTCAAGCGCAGTACATGATAAATTGTTAGTTAAGTGGAGAAGACGGAAATCATTAATAAATCCCAGGCTATGGGGATCTTTCAGAGCGCTGTAGGGAACAATCATCCCAACCTGTTCTATAGAGAGCTCCTAAGCTTTAATATCACTGCATTATATTGTTCTAGTTACATGGTTACTTGTAGAGTCATAGAGCTATACAGCAGAGAAACAGGCCCTTTGGCCTACGATGTCCCAACTATGCTGGTCTCACCTGCCCACGTTTACCCCATATCCCGCTAAATCTTTCCTATCGCGAACCTGTCCAAATGTTTTTTAAATGTCTTATAGTACTTACCTCATCTGCCTCCTCTGGTAGCTTATTCCATATATCCACCGCCCTTTGCTTGAAAAAGTTGCCTCTCAGGATACTATTAAATGTTTCACCTTAACCCTTGTGTCTGGTGTTAACAGTAATATCTAATGACGATTTGCATATCTCAGCTAAGGCTCCTGCAATTTATTTTCTAAATTCCCACAGGGTCTATTGATATATCTGATCAGGTCTAGGAGATTTATTTACCTTCGTAGGCCTTAGGATGTCCAGCACCTCCTCGACTGTAATAAGGACTGTCCTCGAGACATCTCCTTTAACTGTCCCGAGTTCTCCAATCTTCATGTCTTCCTCCATTGTAAATACAGAGGGGAAATACTCATTGAGGACCTTGGCCATCTCATGCGGCTCCACACAGAGATGACCAACCACTTTGGTTTCTGAGTCTGTTTGGCCCTGTTCTCGCTCCAGTTGCATTCTTTCCCCTTATGTTCATATAAAATCTCTTAGGAATTTCCTTAATATTACCTGCCAGCTATCTCCTGTCCCCTAGTATCTGATCTGTGAAAGATTTTAAACAGACCCTGGAGTATATATGTAGAAACAGAACTGCAACATATATTGTCTCTCTAAAACGGAATAGCTATGAAACTTCAGCTGTCAAATCAGTTTAATAAAAATCAATATAACTTGTGAACAGAATATTAATTGTAACCCTTTCAAATAAAATAGTCAGTCAGCATGTTGGAAAGATCACCGTTCTTTATTCATCCAAGATAGCTCTGATCTTAAACCTTCAGTTATTGTTGCTGCTTGCGGCAGGCTGAGTGTGGATGTCAGACAGCATTGGTCTTGATTGCAATATCCTCTTGAAGGTTAGACATTCAACATCTTAGTCATGTGGTTACTTAAGTAAGAAAAGCACAAAAAACTGGAGTAACTCAGCAGGACAGGCAGCATCTCTGGAGAAAAGGAATGGGTGACGTTTCGGGTCGAGACCCTTCTTCAGACTGGTTACTTAAGTACGATTTTTCTAACCTTAGACACATCTTACTTAAGTAACCACATGACCCTAGATGTTGACCATCTGACCTTCAAGAATTGGCTTTAAATAGTGTCCAGTCAGAGCAAATCTTCAGAAGACTGAGAGGTGAAAGCTGGCAAGGGAGTAAACAAGAACCATAAACACTCAAGTTCTGAGGAAGTCAGTGTATTTTTCAAACAAATGTTCTCCCAGCATGTTCTTTAAATTGGGAAATCAGAGACTTCAATCTTTTGATTCTCCAACCACTAATTTTCATGGAAACCACAGGCTATGTGCAAATGATTGCCCTGCCTAAACTTGATGGGAGAACTTGATTGTGTAATCAACTAAACAATACCACTTTCTCCGGATAGCATCTTTTAACAGTCGTGAGTTTTAGTTCAAACCAAATGATCCTATTCAACATCATTAATTAAATAAACACCACTTACCTATTTTGTCAAAGTCACATTACAACGTCTTTTCATGTCTTGCCTGTTCCTTTATCAACATTAACATTTTCTCTCTGGTTGTGGAAACGATTGATGGCAACATAGGAAATAGGAGTAGGCGAAACATCCCTCTCCCTCAAAAGCAATCCCAATCCCCCACTTATTTCCCTGTATCCTATTTTATCGAACAGGCCTATTAACACCCTGCTGATTCTCCCACCAACCACCCGCACTCGCGACAATTATGGCCACCTAACCTTGTGATGTGGAAGAAAACTGGAACACCTGGGGAAATTCAGATATTCACAGGAAGAGGGTGCAGACTCCACACAATAGAATGATTTTTATTTTTAAAAAGAGGCTCTGACAAGGCTATGGTGAGCTTAGGCGCAGACAAATCCACCGTATTTGCCATTGATAAATGTGTGGCTCTGCGTTTGGACTATACCTCTCTCTGTCAATGATCGTTTTACACTATTCTATGCCTGTCTCTCACCATCAATGTGTGTGCCTTTTCTCCCCCTCATACTTTTATTTCTCTGTTTATATTTGTATCTCTGTCTCTTTGCTCACATCCAACAGTCTCCTGCAATCCCCTAGCTTCAGATCTCTGTTTACTTCCATCATTTTTCTCTTTCTTTTTGTCTCATGCTATATTACTTGTTTCTAAAATCACTCCTATGTGCAAATATTGATTCAGTCCACCCTCCTCTCCAACCTGTCTCTGTTGTCTTCTCACTGCTTCAGATTTATCTCCTCGCTCAAATTCCATTTACTTACTTTGTTCTCCCTGTCACCTTCATCTCTAATCACTGACTACATTTTAGTCATCGTCTGCCTCTGCCCTTACTTCAGAACCTTCACCTTTACTCGACCACTCGTCTCTCCCTGATGATACCTCAATGGTTTTATTTTCACTCAGCTTCTCCTTTGTCCCCAATCCTGTGGGAATATTCTTCCTTTGTTCACTTCTGTCTGGCTCAATTTTTTATCGGTCGAAGAGATTGCTGAGTTTTACCTAAATATCCTCGCCTTTTCACACACCTAAACGGGGGAACAATAAGGGGAAACCTTTTTGGAATAATTGCAATGGATAGCTACAATCCATACCGAAACCTCAGGAATGAATTGGACAGTCAGACTGGAAATAAAACATATCTAATCCTTTGTGTAAGAAGGAACTGCAGGTGCTGGTTTAATCCAAAGATAGACACAAAAAGTTGGAGTAACTCAGCGGTGTGATATCTTGAGCTCAGGCACAGAATAACAAGTTAACTCCCTGATGACCGGAACTTCACTGCCCAGCTGCACTGTGGTTTATTCATTCATTTACAATCCTCCAACCAAAGGTGGCGCTATTACAAGCGGGACAGGCAGCATCTCTGGAGAGAGGAAATGGGTGACGTCATATCTGACCCTTTACTGGATGTTCTAGATATGTAATGTGATAATGTAAGCAATTTGAACTCTTGCTCCCAAAATCCAATCTCAATTATTGCAATCTACCACAATGCAAGTTGAGAGTACGTGACAGAGGTAAAATTTATTCCAACATGATTTTTTTTTTCCTGAATTCAGATTTAAATTAAAAAATAAGTAAAGTTTCAGTGATGCCGGAATGATGAGAATGG
Source organism: Malacoraja senta (assembly GCA_038087875.1). Lineage (NCBI taxonomy): Eukaryota > Metazoa > Chordata > Chondrichthyes > Rajiformes > Rajidae > Malacoraja > Malacoraja senta. Next base: position 54,119,291 of record CM075981.1, read on the forward strand.
GAAAAGGAGCTTCTCAGATCTCTCCATCATTGAAACAGAATGGGGACCATCTATAACTTAACTTCAGTCCTTGCTTTGTCTCCCCTGCTCTTACTGCCCTTCACAAACATGAACATTTATGCCTCATCATTACATCAGGATTATTATCTGTTCAATGGGGAAAGATATGAGCAACTATAATAGGAACTTGAGGAGTATTTCTTTCACACATAGGATGGTTGGTGTATCTAACGAGGTACCGAAGGGGTTAGTTAAGGCAGGTACTAATGCAACTTTAAGGAACATTTAGACAGGTACATGGATAAGTCAGGTTTAGAGCGATATGGGCCAAATGCAGGCAGGTGGGACTAGTGTAGATTGGACATGTTGGCCAGTGTGGGCAAGTTGGGCCGGAAAGCCTGTTTCCACGCTGTATGACTCGATGACTCTATAACTTGCATGATAGAAAATGTATGATGTTACTTGTTAATTATTGAGTGCAGTGAGAGAGCTACTTTTTCTCCCAGCTTCTGAAATCCAATCTCATTCTTTTGATAGCTGGCCTACATTGAATGAAAAATTAATTTAAAAAAATTGGCAGTAGAACTTGGTGATTACATTAGTTGCAAAGTTGAATAAACTGACATCTAATTTATCAAAATCTAATTTAGCAAATGTTGGTCCTTTATTAGCTGCCGAGGCCTTATGTTACTTTTAAACTGTAATAACCTTAATGGACTAAAAGTTAGAATATTATCAATTAGTGTGTTGCAGTTTTCTACAGTGGGGTGGATCACTCCAGCTTCATGCTCCATGCTCCCACTCCATGCTCCCACTAATCCTTTGAAATATATTCCTGGCTAAGCAATTTAAGTTCATTAAGATTCTACAAGATTCTACATGGATATCAACAATTATAGCAGGATATTGATCAGCTGGGCAAGCGGGCTGAAGAATGGCTAATAGAGTTTAATGCAGTTAAGTGTGAGATGTTGCAGTTTGGGAAGTCAAGCCAGGGTGGGACCTTCACAGTAAATTGTAGGGCTCTGGGAATATTGTAGATCAGAGGGATTTGGAAGTCCAAGTACATAGTTTTATGAAACTAGTGTCACAAGTTCATAGGATGGTAAAGAAGGTGTTTGGTACGTAGACCTTCATTAATTATGTTACAGAGTAGAGAAGTTGGGATGTTATGTTACAGTTGTGCAATACATTGGTGAGCTCGCATTTGGAGTATTGTGTTTGGTTTTGGTCTCTCTGCTCTGGGAAGGATGTTATTAAGCTGGAAAGAGTGCAGATGAGATTTACTTGGATGTTGTCAGTTCTTGAGGGTCTGAGCTATAGGGTGAGCTTCGGCAAGCTACGACTTTATTACTTGGAGTGCAAGAGGCTGAGGATCTAATTGTATAGAGGTGTATAAAATCATGAGGTTAATTGATAGGGTGAATGCAGTCTCTTACCCAGGGTAGGGGAATCAAGAACCAGAGGACATGGGTTTAAGATGAGAGGGGAAAGATTTAATAGGAACTTGAGGGGCAACATTTTCACTCAGAGGTTGGTGGATGTATGGAATGAGCTGCCAGAGGAGTAGTTGAGGCAGGTGCAGTAACAAGATTTAAAAGACACTTGCACAGATACATGGATAGGAAAGGTTTAGAGGGATATGGGCCATATGCGGGCAAATGGAACGAGCTTGAATGGGGCGTCTTGGTTGGCATGAAGGAGTTATGCTGAAGGACCTGCTTCTATGTCTCTATAAGTTTATAACTCGATTGTAAAATCCTTTAAAAGCAATAGAGCAGAGATCTATGGTGAACCTGTGGAGATTGGTTTTCAACAGTGCCAATTGCACAAGCTCCAGTTTATCACTTATTTCAAAGTGTCTGACATGAACTTTACCAGACATATTTTGAGCCACACAAAGAGATATCTGGCCAGCTCATCCAGAAACATCTGCCCAGTGTGTCTACCTAGCTGCACCAACCTGTTCCAGATGCAGATGTGTAAACTGAGTCTCCACCGCTAGGAAGACTATCCTGGGACTAAGCAGGTTACAAAGTGTTGCGTGAAGATTTTGAAAACTGATGGTTAGGACATCCATTAGGTTCCCCAATGTAAACCTAGTTGAAACATAGTCAGATCCTGGTCCACCGCTGAACTCCATGGGGGAGTCGCCATGGAAATTGACAGCTGAGTTGCCTTGTCATTTTGGGTCTGACATATTTCTGGCACATAGGCTGGGTAATGGTGGCAGTTATGAGTAAACTCCATGTGATTATAATTCAAGGGACATATGAGGACACAGGCAAGGAAGAAAGCATTTGGCAGGCATACCTCCATTGATCAGTGTATTGAGTACAGGAGTTGAATATCATGTTGCAGTTGTACAATATGTAATACAAGAGGCCACATTTGAAGTACTGTGTTTGTTTCTGGCCTCCTTGCTATAGGAACGATGCCATGAAACTAGAAAGGATGCAAGAAAAGATTTACGAGGATTTACCAGATCTGGTTTTTTTAAGCAGTAGGAGAGGCTGGATAGACTGGATCTTTTTTTCCTGGTCGAGTAGGGGGCTGAGGGGTGACCTTATAGAGCTATGTAATATCATGAAGGACATAGACAACATGAATAGCTGTGACCATCTTTTCCTCGTCTAAAATTAGAAGGCACAGATTTCAGATGAGAATGTAAAGATTAAAAATGGATGTAAAGGGCAACATTTTTTTACACAGAGGGTACTGTGTATATGGAGTGAGCTGCTAGAGGAAGTGGTAGAGACATCTACAACATCTAAAATTGATATTGAGGGAGTGCAGCGTAGGTTCACCAGGTTAATTCCTGGGATGGCGGGACTGACATATGATGAAAGAATGGATCGCTGGGCTTATATTCTCTGGAATTTAGAAGGATGAGAGGCCACCTTATAGAAACATATAACATTCTTAAAGGATTGGACAGGCTAAATGCAGGAAAAAAAATTCTGATGTTGGGGGAGTCCAGAACCAGGGGTCACAGTTTAAGAATGAAGGGTAGGCCATTTAGGACTGAGATGAGGAAACAAAATTTCACCCAGAGAGTTGTGAATCTGTGGAATTCTCTGCCACAGAAGGCAGTGGACGACAATTCACTAGATATATTCAAGAGAGAGTTAGATATATCTCTTAGGGCTTACCGAATCAAGGGATATGGGGAGAAAGCAGGAACAGTGTATTGATTTTGGATGATCAGCCATGATCATATTGAATGGTGGTGCTGGCTTGAAGGGCCGAATGGCCTACTCCTGCAACTATTCTCTACGTTTCTATGTTTCTAAAAGACAATTGGACAGATACATGGGTAGGAAAGGGATATGAGCCATTTGCCGGCAAGTGGGACTCACTCGTTAGGCAATTTTGTGTTTAGTTTATTGCCACGTGTACCGAGGTACAGTGAAAAGCTTTGGTTGCCAACTTGGTTGCCCTGGACAAGTTGAACTGGAGGACCTGTTTCCATGTCTCTATGACTCTAAGATCTTTTTGGGAAAGGATGGAGGAAATTGTGAGAATGTTTTGAATGAGTGGAATTGCCAGACTAAAAATCTGTCTAACAGAACATTTAAAAACATTTTTATTTTGGAATGATCGAGCATATTCTGCAACTTTGCAAGTTTAAAATGTAATTATTGGCCTTTCCTCAAGGCCATTTACACTTGGTAACTGTGATCTCTGTGAATTAAGTTGCAGGAAAAAATCTGTGTCGTTTGCTTTCTGCCTGAAGTGCTTTGATTTTAGATTTTTGTGATGTCGAATGATTTTCAATGTCAAGCTTCCCTGTTGATAAATGAAAGGCTGTGCATTCTGCTGAAAAAGAAACAAAATATCAGCAGCGGTCTCAATGAAGTGTGACCTAGAAACCTTAAGCATAATGGAAAAATAGAACTGTGTTTAGCTGTTCTAATCATCGTAAACATGGACCTAATAGCTACAAAAGCTTTGGTCTAAATTCCTGCTGATTTTTTAAACAGGGCTGATTTTACGAAGTTACTATAAATTAGAATTACATTTTATTTATTGTTAATAAGTGCATGAAAAATCATGTGTTTAACTTTACTTAGAAGGATATTGTCTCCAGACTTAGAAGATACCCGGCTTAAAATGTTGCTCATCCATTCCCTCCACAGATGCTGCCTGACCTGCTGAGTTACATCAGCACTTTGTGTTTTGCACAAGATTCCAGTATCCAGGCACAATACCTAAATAAAACCACCTGCTGGAAATTTGAGATGAGTTTAGTTTAGTTTAGTTCAGAGATGCAGCAAGGAAACAGGCCCCTTTGGCCCACTGAATGCGCACCGACCAGCGATCCCTGCACATTAACACTACCCTACACACACTAGGTACAATTTTACATTTATACCAAGCCAATTAACCTACAAACCTGTACGTCTTTGGAGTGTGGGAGGAAACTCTTTGGAGTGTGGGAGGAAACTGAAGATCTCAGAGAAAACCCACACAGGTCACGGGGAAAACGGACAAACTCCGTACAGACGAGCACCCGTAGTCAGTATCGAACCTGGGTCTCTGGCGCTGTAAGGCAGTAGCTCAACCACTGCGCCACCATGCCGCCCTCAGATAAAAACAGAAAATGGTGAACAAACATAACAGGACAGGTAGCATCTGTGAAATGGAGTTAATAATTTTAGTCAAATCAAATTTTACAGCCGCAAAGACAATGACAAATAACATTGACTGGTCGTTGACCCGGTTATTCATGGTATTTGGAAAGACATGACGACAAATAAGCAAGAAATTTGTTAACCTTTAAAAACCTGGCTAAAAAGGATCATGCTTGGTACATTTTTCACATCACGTGAAAAGGAGCATGTGAACAAAAATCGCCCTGCTCTAGGCACATTATTATGTCCTAATTATGTTTCAAAATGAATTTAATATTACAGTGCTAATATGGGGCATTGAAACAAAATATATTGTGCATTGTGTTTCAATTTCTAATGGTGTCTTCTACTAAACATATTGTGTTCATTTTGCATCATGTTTCATTTTGGTCCTTTGTTTGGATTCTCATAGTAAGTAGATAGATGTTTTGGTTGCCAGAAGTCGTATTATTTCTGATCCACATTTCTGAATCTTTTCCCCATATCTAACTTTATAAAAAGTGTTCACGAGAATGCTTTTCACACAATGGGTGATGGGTGTATGGAACGAGTTGCTGGAAGAGGTAGTTGAGGCAGGGACTAGACATTTAGACAGGTACATGGATAGGACAGGTTTAGAGGGATATGGGCCAAATGCAGGCAAGTGGGACTAGTGTGGATGGGACATGTTGGTCAGTGTGGGCAGGATGGGCTGAAGGGCCTGTTTCCATGCTGTATGACTATAACTCTATGAGTGTGACTTGTCTTTGTTCACTCAATCGCAAGTTGCACTCTATCTCCAAAATTTGGTTGCTTTGACTTCAGCAAAATCAAATTTTGGAAGTAAGTTTAACACTTGCAGCTGCAAATTAAACTTTTGCTCATTGTCTGTAAATGACATTTATTTTAAGGAACAAATTCATCAGTTCTTTGTTTTACACTGAAATTTCTATCTGTAAGTGTGAATCTGTAACATGATACAGTTCCTAACAGTTAAAAACAGCACATTAAAAAATGCATCATGCTGTGTTATCTACTGTTATTATGCAAAAAAAAGGTGTTTAGATTTTGTTAAACAAGGTCGATGTAAACAAGGATAATTGCACAAAAAAAAATACAAAGCGTTGGAGCAACTCAGTGGGTCAGGCAGCATCTCTGAAGGACATGGATACATTTCGGTCGGGTCGGGTCAGGTCCCTTTTCCAGACTGCACAATGTTATCCAAAGAAATTACCTCAATGAACCAAATGGATTGGAAGATAAAAAAATTACAGGTAGCAGCTATTTAACTCTTTACATCCAGAGGTTAACACGAAGGAAGACACAAAATGCTGGAATAAATCAGCGGGACAGGCAGCATCTCTGGAGAGAAAGAATGGGTAACGTTTCGGGTCAAGACCCTTCTTCAAACGTTTATCGGCACTGGGCCTGTCCTCGCTGGAGTTTAGAAGAATGAGGGGGGGACCTCATTGAAACATACAGAATAGTGAAAGGCTTGGATAGAGTGGATGTGGAGAGGATGTTTCCACTAGTAGGAGAGTCTAGGACTAGAGGTCATAGCCTCAGAATTAAAGGACGTTGTTTTAGGAAGGAGATAAGGAGGAATTTCTTTAGTCAGAGGGTGGTGAATCTGTGGAATTCTTTCCCACAGAAGGCTGTGAGCCCAAGTCAGTGGATATTTTTAGGGCAGAGATAGATAGATTCATGATTAGTACAGGTGTCAGAGGTTATGGGGAGAAGGCAGGAGAATGGGGTTGAGAGGGAGAGACAGATCAGCCATGATTGAATGGCGGAGTGGACGATGGGCCGAATGGCCTAATTCTACTCCTATTCCTTATGGCCTTATGACCTACCAGTGACAATTGCAGTTGCTTTAAATCTATTCCCACAGTCTCTGTCCCTCTTGTTAAATTTATGCTGACAATTATGCTGACAAATGAGGTGACAGCAGCGAGGTAAACTGTAGAAGCAGAGACAAGGGAATAAGTGGTGTCAGAATGAGAATAACATTGAGGAGTCTGAGGTTCCCGTTTATAAATAGTCTAGGCACTTGCTTGTTTATCTGTGCAATTAATGATCCACTAAATTAATGGACCACTAATGAAATCAAGTGGAATGGGTGAATAAGAACATACAATTTCTGAGTGTGTCATTTGCTGACAGAACATTCATTACTGCAAAAGCAGACTCCCAATTTTCTGTAAAGCTCCATTTCCCAACATAGCACTCACTGTATAAGGGGCACCATTCGGCAACAACTTTTTCTGGCCAAATTTTCTGATATTGACATTTTAACTAAAAATGTGTTGATTTAGTTTGATCTAAAAAAATCTTAATGAGAAATTCAGTAACAGTTCAACAAAAGATTTCCGGTATTCTCTCCTGAAGATCAAAATAAACTCCAAAACTTATCCGCTAGAAAAGTATTTGCACTTTCCTTTCCTTTCCATAAATTATGAGACTGAAAAATAGAACCTTAATATAAACACATCATCACATCATCACATCCAGAGCAGAAAATAGCTGTCTAATTAATTTACCCTGAGAATTATGAAATAATTACTTTCTATTCCCCATTCGTTAAATTACTATCAAGTTCTTGAGGTTTTATGTAAACCGTAAGCAATTAACTCAGCCATTAATCATTCACGACTAAGAATTTTGAGGTAATATCACACAGTATTTATCAGTCTGAAGAAGGAATGGGTGACGTTTCGGGTCAGTCTGAAGATAGGTTACGACCCAAAGCGTCACCCATTCCTTCTCTCCAGAGATGCTGACTGTCCCGCTGAGTTACTCCAGCATTTTGTGTGTATTTTCTAGTATAGCCTTTACCTACCATTGGGGATGTATATACTGTATGTATAGAGAAAGCAGTTACTAATTAAATCCAAGAGGAGTTTGGTTACAATGTGGAACTTGATTCCTCAAAGTGTAGTTGAAGTAAATAGCAAAGGCGCATTCTAGATGGTAAAGTAAGGTATAGAAAGATTTGTTGTTCGATGTAGAAGAGGGGGGGGGGGGGAGCTTGAATAGAGTATAAACACCAATTAAGCACCTGTTGGGCCAAACAGCCTGGTTCCCGAGAGAATCTGAAACCTATATAAATTATGTCAACCTTCAGTGTAGCTATTATTGAGGTGGCTAGATAGACATTCGTATGTAGTTATGAGCTTCAAGAAAACTTGCCATGTGATGTATCCACCACTCCTTGATTCAGTCTGACTATTGAGCTTTTAACTGTCCTATTTTCATTTGCCCACATTGAGGATGAAAATTATTTGAAGTTGTTATTCTAATCTAATTCACAAGATTTAAAAAAACTCCTGTGCTTGCAAGTATTAACTTGGAGTGACTACAATAGATTGGAAATATGGTGCTTTTGGGGCCCTGTCTTTACAATCGTTATAGAGTCATGGAGTCAAACAGCGTGGCAACTGGCCTATTGTTCCAACTCGCCCACACCGACCAACATGCCCCATCTAAACTAGTCCCATCTGTCTGCTTTTGGCCCATATCCCTCTAAACCTACTCCATCCATGTTCCTGTCTAAATGTTTCTTAAGCGTTGGAATGGCATGTGTACGTTGCGATATTCCCTGTTCCAAGGAACCTCATCCCATAGAATTCACCCTTGACCTCTGCCAAGAATGGACAGGAATATTGGTAAAATCTCTCTATCAATTTAGAAAATATGGCAAGGACGATTTCAATCATTAATAAATGTGCAGTAAGAGTTTGTGTATTGCAAGTTGGGTTTTAAACAAAACTTGAGTGGGCAGCAGTTGTGCCTGATCTGTGCAGGACGATACTGCTGTCAAACCTAATGGTGCTGTTTACAGTCATTTCATTTCTTTTATTTTAGAAAGTTGGATGCGTTCATTTATGATGCGGCAGTGCTGAATTACATGGCTGGGAGAGATGAAGGTTGCAAGCTGGTCACGATCGGCAGTGGATATGTGTTCTCTACCACCGGCTATGGGATAGCTTTGCAGAAAAGCTCGCCCTGGAAGCGGCAGATTGACTTAGCCCTCCTCCAATTTGTCGGTGACGGTATGTATATTACCCATGGACTCGTGAGAATCTGTTGAATATTCCTTGCCTCTTTTATTCTTTAGGTGAAATTATTCCTCCTCATTACGAAGCTCTATCGAGGGAAGAAATGTCTCTGAAGTACAGGCTTGAGATATTAAACCAAGATGGGAGAGTTTATATTGGTTTGTGGATATTAGAATAAACAGTGCAAAACTGACAAGAAATCTGTCCAAAGTTTAGCACCATGAAATGAGGTTTTTCAGCCAGAAAGATCTCTTTTTTAAATGAACATAGATTATCACATGTAGCAGAGTTTTTTTTAATTTCTTTTCAGATATGGATTCCAAATCTTTTGTGATTTTAGCCATCTGCTGTACCCATCACCTCTGATACTTTAAACTGAAAGAATAATGAATTGAAATGTTATCCCCACTTTCTTCCGCACAGATGTGACCTTACCTGTTGAGTGTTTCTGCGGCTTCCTGGTTTTATTTCAGTTTCTCAGCAGGTGTCGAATTTTTGCACTTGAAAATTCAGTCAAAGTCTAAATTTGAAACATTTCTTCCAGAGCTACACAGCATCTGTAGAGTTGCAGGCTCATTCCCCACTGTTGCATAGAGAATTGGAACCACTTTTGAGATGGGAATGTGAAGCTTTTTAGAAGATATGTTTTCTAGTTACTTTTTGCACAATAGTAAAATATATTTGAAAATGTTGATTTCTGATGGCCTGTATTTTAATTTGATCATCGAGTTCATGTGTCTGACCCTTGTATGGGGGTTGCAGTTAAGTGATGCTTCCATTGCACTATTATTACAGAACTTTGTCAGAACTTTTTAAATAACCCTCAGATGTATAACCTAGGACTCTTATTCCTTGGAGGGCAGGTGGATGAGGGATGATCTTATAGAGGTGTACTAAATCATGAGAAGAATAGATCAGGTAGACGCACAGTGTCTCTTGCCCAGAGTAGGGGAATCGAGAACCAGAGGACATAGGTTTAAGGTGAGGGGGGAAAGATTTAATAGGAACCTGAGGGGTAACATTTTGACACAAAGGGACAATAGACAATAGACAATAGGTGCAGGAGTAGGCCATTCGGCCCTTCGAGCCAGCACCGCCATTCAATGTGATCATGGCTGATCATCCCCAATCAGTACCCCGTTCCTGCCTTCTCCCCATATCCCCTGACTCCGCTATTTTTAAGAGCCCTATCTAGCTCTCTCTTGAAAGCATCCAGAGAACCTGCCTCCACCGCCCTCTGAGGCAGAGAATTCCACAGACTCACCACTCTCTGTGAGAAAAAGTGTTTCCTCGTCTCCGTTCTAAATGGCTTACTCCTTATTCTTAAACTGTGGCCCCTGGTTCTGGACTCCCCCAACATCGGGAACATGTTTCCTGCCTCTAGCGTGTCCAAACCCTTAACAATCTTATATGTTTCAATGAGATATCCTCTCATCCTTCTGAACTCCAGAGTGTACAAGCCCAGCTGCTCCATTCTCTCAGCATATGACAGTCCCGCCATCCCGGGAATTAACCTTGTAAACCTACGCTGCACTCCCTCAATAGCAAGAATATCCTTCCTCAAATTAGGGGACCAAAACTGCACACAATACTCCAGGTGTGGTCTCACTAGGGCTCTGTACAACGGTACAAGGTGGATGTATGGAAGGAGCTGCCAGAGGACGTAGTTGAGATGGGCATTATCGCATGGTTTAAGAAACATTTAGACAGACACCTGGATAGTACAGGTTTAGAGTGATATGGGACAAACAGAGACAGGTGGGACCAGTGGAGATGGGACATGTTGGTCGGTGTGGGTAAGTTGGGCTGAAGGGCCTGTTTACACACTGTAATTAGAAAGAACTAGGAGTAAGATCTCAGCTTAGAGATGTTTATGATTTTTTTAATGCCAGTAAGGGGCTGGGGAGCTAAAAATTATTGAAGCTATTTCTCATAAAATTTAGTGGCTCATTAATCTGGGATCTTGTGTTGGAGGGGCTGGAGGTAAGTAATATTCTTTTGTCTTGAAAGAGTGATTCAGAGTTATGCAGTGCCATTCGTAAACTCAGGATGTTCTCGAGTGTTTCAGAACTAATTAAGTGCTTTTGAAGTTTAGTTAATCTTGGGGAAAACACGGCAGCTAATCTGGGCACTAAGATGGACAAAAAACATTGCAATAATGACCAGATAATCATGTTTAGAGATGCTGACTGAAAGATAAACATTGCCAGGGAAATGTTGTTTTTTGTGTTTTTTAAGGCAACTAAAACTGACATTTTGCATGTTTTAATGATTGGGTAAGTTATATCCCAAGAGGCAACTCTGTTAGAAAATAATACAAAAAGTGATTGCTATGGGGCCATGAGAAGATGTATCCCAACACTCCCCACAACCTCTTCCCATCCACCACTCTCATTTCACAAAATTCAAGAAATAAAAGAAAGTTGATTTTATAACAATGATTATGAAACTAGGGAATTGTTGTAAAACAAAACATCCAGGCCACTAACAGCTTTTGGGGAGCAAATCTGCCATCCTTACATGATCTTGTATACTCTGGAATTTAGAAGGATGAGAGGAGATCTTATTGAAGCATATAAGATTATTAAGGGTTTGGACACGCTAGAGGCAGAAACATGTTCCTGATGTAGGGGGAGTCCAGAACCAGGGGCCACAGTTTAAGAATACGGGGTAGTCCATTTAGAACGAAGATGAGGAAAAACTTTTTCACACAGAGGGTTGTGAATCTGTGGAATTCTCTGCCTCAGAAGGCATTGGAGGCCAATTCTCTGAATGCTTTCAAGAGAGAGTTATGCCCCTGTCCCACTTAGGAAACCTGAACGGAAACCTCTGGAGACTTTGCGCCCCACCCAAGGTTTCCGTGCGGTTCCCAGAGGTTCCCGGAGGTTTTTGTCCGTCTCCCTAATGGTCGAAAGTGGTTTCTGCTTCTTCTATGTTCCGGCGATTATTTCAAAAAATTCAAAACCGGCTGCGACAAAAAATAGGTTGTCGTTTTAAAAATAGGTAATTTTTTCGTTGAAGCCGGTTGCGATGCTAGTTGAAGGTGGTTGCCGGAGGTTGCAGGTAGTGGTTGCAGGTTGCTGCTAGAATAAAACTGGGTGAAAAAAAGGTCTTACCTTCCACTACCTGCAACCTCCGGCAACCACCTTCAACTAGCATCGCAACCGGCTTCAACTAAAAAATTACCGATTTTTAAAACGGCAACCTATTTTTAGTCGCAGCCGGTTTTGAATTTTTTGAAATTAGCACCGGAACATAGAAGAAGCGGAAACCACTTTCGACCATTAGGGAGACTGACAAAAACCTCCGGGAACCTCCGGGAACCGCACGGAAACCTTGGGTGGGGCGCAAAGTCTCCAGATGTTTCCGTTCAGGTTTCTTAAGTGGGACAGGGGCATTAGATAGAGCTCTTAAAGATAGCGGAGTCAGGGGATATGGCGAGAAGGCAGGAACAGGGTACTGATTGTGGATGATCAGCCATGATCACAGTGCATGACAGTGCTGGCTCGAAGGGTCGAATGGCCTACTCCTGCACCTATTGTCTATTGTCTATTGTCTAGTGTCTATCTGGCTGATATGTGACTCCAGATGCATAAAAGTATTGTTGACTATGAATTTGCCCAGCAAGCAAATATGTTCAAACTGACGACTAAAAGGCAATAAATGCTGGCCACATCCCAAAAGTGAATAAATTAAAATGTATTTGCTACCTTTACGAGGATGTTGCCAGGATTTATGAGGATGGTGCCGGTACTCGAGGGCCTGAGCTATAGGGAGAGGTTACCTAGGCTAAGACACTATTGCTTGGAGGGCAGGAGGATGAGAGATGACCTTATACAGTTGTACAAAATCATGAGAGGAATAGATCGGGTAGATACACTGAGTCTCTTGCCCATAGTAGGGGAATCGAGGACCAGAGGACATAGGTTCAAGGTGAAGGGGGGGGGGGGGGGCGGAAGATTTAATAGGGACCTGTGGGATACCTTTTCACATAAAGGGCAGTGGGTGTATGAAACGAGTGTATGGTGGGTGTGTAGGAGGTAGTTGAGGCATGTACTATCGCAACATTTAAGAAACAGTTAGACATGTACATGGAAGGATATGGGCCAAACGCAAGCAGGTGGGACTAGTGTAGATGGGATATTTTGGTTGGTTTGGGCAAGTTGGGCTGAAGGGCATGTTTCCACGCTGTATGACTCTCTGACTATGTATATATACCGCTCTCCAACCCTACTTCACACTGCTCTACCTGTGAGTGCCCTTATTTGCCTGGCCTGAAATCAATGTTTGCACACTGCCTCTACAGGTCCGGCAGTTGCAGGAACCTTCTCCAATTAATATTAATCAGGCCTGGAAACCAGGTGCCGAGAACAGCATTCCGCACTGAGTCTGATTCACCTTCACTGTCAGATTTTTATGCAGTGGGGGAGATTGGTTAAAAAAATGCTGCCAAAAAAATGAGGAGATTCCAGAGAGATGGTAGAAATTGCTCCTCCCTTACCTGTGTTAAACAGGCAGATAAAATGAAGTCAATTGAACAATATTTCGGGCAACAAAGTGCAATGTGCAGCCGGTCCTGTTTATGCGCGGCTAATGCAAGTGATTGAAGGGATTTTAACTACTGTGTTATAACGATCTTGCCAATATAAACTTACACAGTATATTATTGTGCACCCCCTACAAAGTCTGAGAAGGTTCTCTCAGCGGGTGCCGTCGACTTGTGTTAACTTCATTTAACTCCTCATTTGCACATTGAAAATCTAGATATTGTGGCGGCACCCGGTGGTTGGGCCACTCACCACGCGAACCCTCAGCACTCGGTCACATGACTGGGCAATGGCAGGGAGGAGTTGTCACGGGGTACAGGGGTGTGTCCCTGGATACATAACGAACCCTCTCTCTCTCTCTCTCTCTTGCTTCGAGCTGACCAGCTCTCTTCTCTCTAGGGGTGAGTGTTCTTCCACCTCAGCAGGGGCTCAGCTCGAGCCCACGAGGCAACAGCCTCGCAGCAGCAACAACAACAACTTTATGTTAGAGGACCAACGTGCATGTATAACAAACCTTTTATTCGTGAATAAAGTAACCCATTTGGTCACCGCGTTTGGTGCCTCTACAACTGTCTACAACTCTCCAGAGAATAGTTACTCCTTGAGAGCAGAGTATACCGTGATGCTGCAGGAGAGAGTGATATAAGAGATATCACTCTCCCTATAGCTCAGGCCCTCAAGTACCGGCACCATCCTCGTAAATCCAGGCAACATCCTCGTAAAGGTAGCAAATACTTTTTAATTTATTCACTTTTGTGATCCATTTGCCCAGCGAGGGCAGTGCAGTTCTTCAGCTACTCAAATAATGTACTTTACCCATGCCCCTTAATGATAGTCCAGATATGATACATGTCTTTGTTTCTGTGTAGAAGACACTAAATATCTCTTATATCATTCATGATTCTTTGACCACATGCACTGAACAGGTAGAAACAAAGAACTGCAGCTGCTGGTTTATACCAAAGATAGACACAAAGTGCTGGAGGAACTCAGCAGGTCAGGCAGCGCCTCTGGAGAAAAGGAATAGGTGACATTTCGGGACGAGACCATTCTTCAGACTGAGAGTCAGGGGAGAGGGAAACTAAAGGTATGAAAAGGATGGGTGACATTTCAGCCCGGGACCCTTCTTCAGACTGAGAGTTGGGGGTGGAGGGGAGGGGAGGTGAAGAGCTGGAGGCGGGAAAAGTCCAACAAATGACCTCAGGAATGGTGGTGCCTGGTGAGCCCACCATGAGGAAGGTGTGATCTCAAGAGGGAAAACAATGTGGAAAACTGTGGAACTGGTAAAACGACTCGGGTGGAGGAAAGGGGGCAAGGGGGGAGGGGAGGGATGTAAGTAGAAGCTACTTAAAATTAGATAATTCAATGTTCACGACACTGGGTTGTAAGCTCCCCGAGTGAAATATGAGGTGCTGTTCCTCCAATTTGCATGTGACCTCACTCTGGTAATGGTGGAGGCCCCGGACAGAAAGGTCAGTATGGGAATGGGAAGGGCAGGTTTTCTCCAGAGATGCTGCCTGACCCGCTGGGTTACTCCAGCACTTTGTGTCTATCTTTGCACTGAACAGGTAACAGATTAGGTCAGTGGTTGGATAGGATCCCTTACATTCATTATTTTGAAGTGAAGAGAACCGTAGTGTTGGGAGGTAAGTACAATCTAGGACCAATATTCTTCCAGTCATTTAACACATGACTAAGAGAGAGTTTCACGCTATAGTTCATTTATTCAAACTCACCCTAGGAAGTCGTCAACAGCACTGCCTTATCAGCTTGTTAACTGTGACAGAATTGCTCTGCAGTGGATCAGTCTCAGAATATAGTTGTCACAAATGCTGCTAGTTCAGAGAATAATAATAGATGCTCTCTCCTTCTCACTCTTTCTCTCCCACTATTTTCTTTCCCTCTCTCTCTTTGCGTCCATTCAAGTTGTGGAGCGTGTGGCTGTTTATATCTCTATAAACAGGTTATTGATCTCCATAAAGGGCCTGTCCCACTGTACGAGGTAATTCAAGAGCTCTCCCGAGTTTAAAAAAAATCAAACTCGTGATAAGCACGTAGAATGTATGCAGCGGGTACGTCGGAGCTCGGGACGTCTCTTAGCTGCTCGTAACGCTACCGGCAGGTACTCGGGAAACGCGGTAAGCTCGTGAAGACTCGTGAAGATTTTTCAACATGTTGAAAAATGTCCACAAGAGCCCCGAGTACCTACGAGCGGCTATTACCGTAATTCTCCGAGTTCGAATCAGGGGAAAGTCGGGAGAACTCTTGAATTAGCTCGTACAGTGGGACAGGCCCTTAACTCATTCACTACATTTATTTCAGCGGGACAAGCAGCGTCTCTGGATAGGAAGAATGGGTGACGTTTTGGATCGAGACCCTTCTTCAGACTGAGAGTCATGGAATATGGAGACACAGAGATATGGGAGAGTGAGGTGTGAAACCGGGAGATCAAAGGGGATAAAGCCCAAGGAAAATGTAGAATAGATCATAGTTAGCTAGGGGAAGGTGACAACGAAGCATACAGAGATATAATTTAATCAGGAGGATAGTCAGACTGGTCGGAGAATGACGAGGGAGGGCTGGGGCGAGCAGCATGTGCAGTTTCTTCCGACACCATATTTATTTGAAGGGGTAAAAATCAGGAATCAAACCACTGAACAAATCCAGTTCCAATCTACTGGATGATTTAGTAGATCAACTCAGTAATGCTGATGTGTCTGTCTGTATGTTATATGTATATCAACAAAGAGTCATAAACCATGCAAACAGGCCCTTAGGCCCAACTTGCCCAAGGCAGTCCCACCTGCCTGTGTTTGGCCCATATACTTCTAAACATTTCCTATCCATGTACCAGTCCAAATGTCTTTCAATATGTTATATTTAATTTTATTTGCAAACGCATTTAATACAGCTTTATTGATCGAAGGGATGCATAAGATTAAGATTGTTGTATAGATTCCCGTGATTGTTGTTATCCCGCTGTGTACTTGATGTGAAGCTCAAATGCCTCTACATGGATTTTGTTTGTAAATGAATGGATCCCGTAACACAGGAAAAGGTTGAGACAATGTCAAGCTGTGAAATTGAAACGAGAGGGATTTATTCATGTGAAGGGAGACAGATTCTGAGATCCTGTTATATTTATTCACACACCAGATGCACAGACTATCAAAGCATTGCATGCATTTTACAGTGGAGAAGCTGGCCATTTGGCCCAAAATATGCTAGTATTTTAGCCAACACACAATATTCTTCTTAACCTGTGTCAAACCTGATCTCCATATCATCTTCTCAGAAAGCCTAAAAGATTGTACAGGTATGTTTAGTTTAGTTTAGTTTAGTTTGTTGTCACATGTACCGAGGTACAATGAAAAGCTTTTGTTGCGTGCTATCCAGTCAGCAGAACGACAATACATGATTAGATTCGAGCCATTTACAGTGTGTGGAGATTTAAGAGTGTGGAGCAATTGTAATATGAGTTTGTAAATCTGCTTCTGTGGCTAGCACGCAAATAGTCTTCTAGGTTGGCGCCATCTTGGAAGCATCTATATACATTTCAACGTAGGTTTATAGTTTTCCACAGTGGTTGGCTTGACTAACCACAGTTTATTATCATGCCTCGTCCTTTTCACCCAACTGGGTTCAATTTGGATCAGGCGGGTGGATTAAATTTGCTGAATTATGGTTTATACTTTGTCGGACATGAATGCAAGGCACTGCACTTGCCGGGAATCCAATTTAAAACTTTTCTTTTGTAAGTACTCAGCAGGTAAAGCAACATCTGTGGAGAGAAACAGAGTCAACGTTTCAGGCCAATGACCTCTCATCAGGATTTAGTCACCGTTAATGCTGCTCGACAGCTGAGCATTTCAGAGAATATCGGAGATACATGATAAAGGGAAAAACGATTAGCGCAAGATAAAGTCTAGTGAAGTCCGATTAAAGATAGTCCAAGGGTCTTCAATGAGGTAGATAGTAGCTTCGGACCACTGCCTCGTTGTTGGTGGGATGGTTTAGTTGCCTGATAACAGCTGGGAAGAAACTGTGTAGGAAAGAGCTGCAGATGCTGGTTTAAATCAAAGGTAACCACAAAATGCTGGAGTGACTCAGCAGGACAGACAGGAGAGAAAGAATGGGCAGCGTTTCGGGTCGAGACCCTTCATCAGACTGTCCTTGAATCTAGAGTTGTGTGTTTTCACACTTCTGTACCTCTTGTCTGATGGGAGAGGAGAGGAGGGAGTGGCCAGGGTGAGACTGGTCCATAGTAAGTTATGCTGCTGGCCTAGAATTCAGTGTCTTGCTGGTGATTTCCGAGGGTATTTAAATATCAACCATATTTCCGTACTGAGTCTGAAGAAGGGTCCCGACCAGAAACGTCACCTATTCTTTTTCTCCAGAGATGCTGCTTGACCTGCTGGGTTACTCCAGCACTTTGTGTCCATCTTTGGTATAAACCAGCATCTGCAGTTCATTGCGCCTACTCTTGAGTATTTCCGATGGAGACTGTTTGACTAGCTGCTATTTCTGGCTGGTCAACTGTTTCTTTTTGCTACAGCTACATGAATTTTGTAGTAAAGTGATTAATTTGCTGAGCTGGGATTAATGACATGCATTCAAATTCAATTGTGGCAGGTGAGGAATTTAAATGAATGTTAATTAAATCTAGATTTAATAAGATATTTTCATCAATGTTAACCAGTATTTTTTAAGACAAGCCTGGTTCATTACAATCCTGTAGGGAATGAAAACTGGAGGAGAAGAGATTGCAAATTCTGGAATCTTTAATAAAAAAGCGGGTCAGGCAGCATCTGTAGAGGGTAAATGGACAGTTGACTTTTCAGATTGAGACCATTCATCTTTGATGCCTAAACCGTTGACAGCCCATTCCCCTCCTGGGATGTTGTCTGATCCACTGAGTTCTTCTATCAGTACAGAGGTAGAATTGCTGCCTCACAGTCCCCAGGTATGATCTTGACTGCGGGTGCTGTCTGTACAGAGTTTGTATCTTCTCCCCGTGACCATGTGGGTTTTCCCCGGGTGCTCCAGTTTCCTCCCATATTCCAAAGATGTACAGGTTTGTAGGTTCATTTGACTTCGGTATGAATTGTAAATTGTCCCTCGTGTGTAGGATAGTGCAAGTGTCCGGGGGTTGCCGGGTGGCATGCACATGGTGGGCTGAAGGGCCTATCTCTAAACTAAACTAAACTACTCCTTTTTGCATGGGGGAAGGAAATCTGCTGTCCTTACCTGAACGAGCTTGTTGCTTCATTCTTAATTGCCTCCAGAAATGGTCCGGAAAGACTGCAATACACCTTGTGCCAAGGACTGCAGCAGTTTGAGACAGGGTTCATCATCTGCCTCAGGACTTTGAGGGAAAGAGAACTAAACAGTGGACTTGATAGGGACATTACATGGGAGTGTTATGCCCCTGTCCCACTTAGGAAACCTGAACGGAAACCTCTGGAGACTTTGCGCCCCACCCAGGGTTTCCGTGCGGTTCCCGGAGGTTTTTGTCAGTCTCCCTAATGGTCGAAAGTGGTTTCTGCTTCTTCTATGTTCCGGCGATTATTTTTAAAAATTCAAAACTGGCCGCGACTAAAAATAGATTGCCGTTTTAAAAATCGGTAATTTTTTAGTCGAAGCCTGTTGCGATGCTAGTTGAAGGTGGTTGCCGGAGGTTGCAGGTAGTGGAAGGTCTTACCTTCCACTACCTTCCGGCAACCACCTGCAACCTCCGGCAACCACCTTCAACTAGCATCGCAACCGGCTTCGACTAAAAAATTACCGATTTTGAAAACGGCAACCTATTTTTAGATGCGGCCGGTTTTGAATTTTTTGAAATAATCGCCAGATCATAGAAGAAGCGTAAACCACTTTTGACCATTAGGGAGATTGACAAAAACCTCCGGGAACCGCACGGAAACCTTGGGTGGGGCGCAAAGTCTCCAGAGGTTTCCGTTTAGGTTTCCTAAGTGGGACAGGGGCATTACGAACATGAAAAATATTGTTCATTGCATGATTCATAGACTGGAATCAAAGGTGTGGTAGTTTGCTATCCATTGTGGCTCCATTTACAAATTTTGTTTTTATGTGCATTGATCTTGGCATCAAGGATGAATGACAACATATTATGAAGGTAAATGATTGCCAATTTGTTCTAATTAGATGAATTAAAGTGTGGTTCAAGTAGTTTTATGCTTTCATTGAACTGTCCCTTGATCATTTCAGTATTTTACAACTAATGGCAGGGAAGTGGATGCCTAGGCATGTCCAATACTCTCGAGAAGCCTTTCAGGAAGATTGCATTGAATACCAGGGAGTGTGGAGAAGACAGCATCAGTTTAGCACAGGCAATGCGCAGAACCTGGAACCTATCTATTGCAGGGTTAGAGTAATGAACAAATCCATCAGGACATTTGACTCAACCATATAGCAGTCTCTGATGCTCAGATTGATATCATGTAAGATCAGGCTACTGCTGTTAGACCTGTGAATGTCATTGTTCAAAGGTGCTTGCAAACTCTCACAATAGTCTAGAGCTCTGCCCTCCAACATTTCTTTTATCAGAATTGACACCAAAACTGATGGTAGAGTGGACAGTGAAAAAGGTTACCTACACTTACAGCAGAATACACTTAGCTGGGAAGATGGGCCAAGGATTGGCAGATGGAATTTAAGTCAGTGTGAGGTGATGTATTTTGGGAAGGGCTTGCGTAGTGAATATCAGGGCCCGCGGAGTTGTAGAGCAGAGAACAAGAGGATGTTTGGCACCCTTGCATACATCAGTCAGGGCATGACAACTATCCAGGATATTGATGAAACTTCACAGAGTATTGTGTGCAGTTCTGGTCACCTAGCTGTAGGAAGCACATCATTAAGCTGGAAAGGGTGCAGAAAAGGTTCATGGGAATGTTACTGGAACTAGAGGCTTTTAGTTATAAACAGAGAATGGATACATTAGGGCTTTCCCCCCTGTAGCGTAGGAGGCTGAGAGGTAAACGCAGAGCTATATAAAATCATGAGGGGCACAGATAAGGTGAATATTGAGAGTCTTTTTCCCATGGTAGTGGAGTCTACACCTAAAGGGGTACAGATAAATGGTGAGAGGGGAAAGATTTAATGGAGACCTGAGGGGCAATGTTTTCACACGGAGTGTGGTGGGTATTTGGACTGGAGCTGGGTTAATGTTCGATTTAACAACACACACCACCTACGCACTGAAGGGGTGCAATTCCTTTGAGGGATGGTCAATGTCAATGTTAACATGAGTGCTTCCAAGACATAGTGTACAGTCACTGGCACCCTCCATTTCCCAGAATTGTCCAATCCTGATGAAACTGCATGTTCATGCTCTGCAACTTGGCAAAGAAGAATGGTTGACAATTAACTCCCTTTGGAAGTGCACATGGGGAACGAGAAAACTGTGGGGTTAAAGATATCATCATCTCTAGGCTGAAAGTATCCAGAGGCATAAAAGTTCATCCTCATTGCGATCTTTAGACCTACTAGCAAAGCACTGCTCTGAAATACTGTAGCTCAGAAGGTGGCACATTTCAGTGCCGGTATCATTACTAAAGTGCAAACATCTCACGTTGTTCTTCACTGACGTGGAAAAAGGAAAACGTATTATTGAATGTCCTTGGTGGGCTCATATTATCAAAGATGGTGTCATCATAGAGTTATGCAGCATGGAAACAGGTCCTTCATTCAACTGGTCTTTACTGACCAAGTTGCTTAACTTAGAGAGTCCCACTTGCCTAGCCCATATCTCTTCAAACCTTGGACAGACACAAAAAGCTGGAATAACTCAACAGGTCAGGCAGCATCTCTGGAGAAAAGGAATAGGTGACGTTTCAGGTCAAGACCCTTCTTCAGACAGTTTGATAGTTTGAAATGTTGAAGTATTAGCTGTGCAGATTCTGAATAGAAACAGGACTTCTGAACGATGGAACTTTCAATGTGATATCAGGTAAACATGGTTAAAACAACATGACAATTTGGCTTTAACATACACACATTTTCAGAAGCTACTGGAACTAAATATAGACTTCTTAACCCTTGACCTGAAACGTCACCTATTCCTTTTCTTCAGACATGCTGCCTGACCTGCTGAGTTGCTTCAGCTTTTTGTGTCTATCTTCAGTTTAAATCAGCATCTGCAGTTCCTTCCTACACATCCCTTCAAACCATTCCCATCTTCATGAAGTGGCTTTTAAATATCGTAATTGTGCCGGCATCTACCACTTCCTCAGACAGCTTGTTCCTTCTATACACTCCCCTCTATGTGACAAAAGATGCCCTTCAGGTGCCTTTGAAATATTTCTCCTCTCACCTTAAACCACTGGCCTCTAGCTTCAGATTCCCCTACCATGGGAAAATTAGTTTTAGAGATACAGTGTGGAAACTGGCCCTTTGGCCCACCGAGTCCATGCCGACCAGCCAGCAATCACCCTGACACCTGTTCTAGCCCTACACTCCAGGGACAACTGACAGAAATCAATTAATCTACTAACCTGGAATGTGGGAGGAAACCGGAAAACCCAGATAACACCCACGCGATCACAGCGAGAACGTGCAAACTCCGTGCAGACAGCACCCATAGACAGGATCGAACCCAGGTCTCTGGTGCTGTAAGGCAGCAACTCTACTGCTGCACCATAGTGCCGCCCCTATATTACATCCAGGTTTAGGAGCAAGTGAGCTGTACAGGAGCATGAAAGTAAGGGGCAACATTCTTCTGCTCCCAGCCACACACTACTCCTTGTCAAATTTACCTTTCAAGAATTCTAGAAATCATTTACAGCTGAAGGCTCTTAAGTAACCAACAAAAACCAAGCAGCACTAACATGCTGGTATGGGTGACCTCTTTATTTAGCACATTTCGTTTGTGGTGTATGTGCGAAGTAGGGGTGGTGCTGGAGAATTGTGGAGGAGTCTTTGCTACTGAACGCTCTTTCAACCTTTGTGAGACTGAGATGTTTGCTGGAGCATCAGGTTCCAACATGAGAGTGCTGAAGATAGACACAAAATACTGGAGTAACTCAACGGGACAGGCATCATCTCTGGAGAGAAGGAATGGGTGATGTTTTGGGTCGAAACCCTTCTTCAGACCCGAAACTTCACCCATTCCTTCTCTCCAGGGAGGCTCCCTTTCCCGCTGAGTTACTCCAGCATTTTGTGTTTATCCTCAGTGTAAACCAGCATCTGCAGTTCCTTCCTACACATGAGTGTGCTGATATTGTTTCAGAATTGATTAACACTACAATCAGCCCACATCACATCCTCAAGGCAGGCACAAGCTGCGATCCAGCTACCATTGAAATAGCAGCTGGTGTGACTCCAGGCATAGGTTTGTGTGTGTTTTGTGGAGGTCACACTGGAACCTATTTGGTTTTAGTAGCTTCCAATAACGTGTGTATGTTAAAGCCAAATTGTAAAGTTGTTTTAACCATGTTGGGCTGATATCACATTGAAATATCCATCTCTCAAAAGTCCTGTCTCTATTCAGAACCTGCACACCTAATATTTCAACATTTCTCCACAAGTACACTTTTAGTTCTTGAGCCTAACTGGTTGGTCAAGAGTTAAATGCACATTGGTTTAATGAGGAGAGATTGCAAAGCAAGTGTTAGAGGACACTAAAAGTGCATTTGGTGTAAGAAGTCTAGACAGTCAGCATTAAGAATTTATTTCTCTTGGCAAATAAGTCTAACAATTTGAAAGGGCTTCGATGTAGAGGAATTAGAGAAAACGTCTTTCCACCTAGAGCATCGTGGAGTCTGGAACGAACTGTACAAGAGGGTAGTGGCAGCAGAAAACTATCTGTGTTACAAAGTACATGGACAAGCCCTTGATATCCTATAACCTACAGCGGTGTGGCATTGTAGGGTAGTGCACTTATTTCACATCTCCAGCAACCCAGTTCAATCCTGACCTCTGCTTCTGTGTGGAGTTTGCACATTCTCCCTGTGACTGTGGGTGCTTTCCCCGGATGCTCCAGTTACCTCACGTATCCCAAAGATGTCGTGGCTGGTCGGCAAGCTAGTGACTGTTCTGGCGCAGGTGATGGGGAAGAGAATCACGTGCGAGAGAATAGATTTCAGGGAAATGAGTGAACTTAAAGTGCTGTGCCAAACTGGATGGGCTGGATGGCGTTTTTTTTATATCATAGTGGAAAATATAACATGGTATAATATGAAATATGAAAAGGCTCTTGAGTGAACATTAATTGGATTGATCTTGGTGGCTATTTTTGGTTGGCATGAGTATGATGGACCAAATGATCTTTCCGCAGTAAATTTCTATGATTCTATGAGAGTTGTGTCGCTGAAACCTGGATCTGCAGTGACGAGATTGAATATAAATTAGCATCTTCTTTAAATACTCTTCTAGAAGTATTACTGATATTCTTGATAATTCACTCTAGAATATTAGTAAGTGGACACTTACAGTAGAAGAGATTGTCTGCAATGCAGAGCTGAATTAAAGTTGATTGAATATTGCAGTGACGTTTATGACTACAGGAATGTGTCGCAATAAGTCATTGAAACAGCCAGAATATGAAGGGGTGGTGAGATATAGTTTAGAAATGCAGCATAGAAACTGTCCCCGCAGGCCACCGAGTCCAAGCCGACCATGGATCACCCGTTCACACCAGTTCTATGTTATGCCATTTGCTCATCCACACTTTAAAGCCGCACATCTGAGTTTCTAGGCTGGTAAATGGACAAAAGGATATTGTACAATGGGATATAACTCCCGATCCCATTGTCCCTGGGAGTGTTGTGGAGGAAATTTGTTGACTGACACAGGACCTGGGTTCGATCCTGACTACGGGTGCAGTCTGTACAGAGTTTGTACGTTCTCCCTGTGACCATTTTTCTCCAGGAGATCTGGTTCCCTCCCACACTCCAAAGACCTATAGGTTTGTAGGTAAATTGGCTTTAGTAAGTTGTGGAAATTGTCCCCCGTGTGTGTAAGTAAGTGCATGGGGTGAATGCTGGTTGGCTTGGACTCAGTGGGCAGAAGGGCCTGTTTCCACACTGTAACTAAAGTCTAAAGTCTAAACTGGAACCCAAATTGGGGCGCATTAGAATTTCAAGACCATTTGTTTTGAGGGGTTCATTCCTTGACCTGACTACATGGGACTATGAGTAATTTTGAATTTGTGTGATATTGTTTAGGGGTTATCCCATTTAGATCTCAGACTTTGAACAGTGACAGTCTCCATGTCCAGTCATCCCAGGTGAATCCCCATTACATTCGTTATTTGGCTGGCTCCTGGTATTCTTTCAGCTGCAGGGCATCCAGTTTCAGCTTAGTGAATGTCCTCAGTGGCCTAATGAGGTCCTAAATGCCTCAAAGGAGACTTTGCTGGGATAAGGCTGCATCCTACGGTAAGTTTTGGTGCCATACATACATTGGGGATCTGCATCTGTCCATGTTCACAACATTATTCACATTCCTGAGGCAAAGAATGATGATTCATTTTTCTGGATTGAGTGATTTGAAAGAAGGTAGCTCAGTGATTATCACTAATTTATACTTTCAGTTCAAATTAAATTACAGTCATCCTGAAGTAAGTAAAATTCTGAGAAGAATTGTAAGAAGTGTCATTTCAGAAGGATTCAGCCACAATAAATAATAAGATGCTCTGCGGTTAATTTTGGCGTTCAACAACTTATAGATCGTGATGGAGGTGTACTAGTTATTGACCTAAATAGACGTCCATGTGTTTTTTGACTGTCCTAAAAATCCTCCTAGAAATAATGGCTCATGGCTGCCACTTTCTACTTCATGCCTCTCAATAATGATTTGTAGTTCCGCCATATTGTTGTCCAGAGTTTGGAATGACTTTAAAACTGACAATAAATTCAGATTACCTCCACCCTGAAGCATTTGCAATTAGGATCAATCCTAATCCTGATCCTGATAGACCTTGAATTGAATTGAATAGAAAAAAGCATTGGAACAAAAGATACAGTGGTTGGCGGTTTGAGTGTGGTACCAATTGGCCTTGAATTGAATAAATGGAGGAAGATAGTTAAGGGTCCAAAAGGTTTACCGCTGATTCGACAAACCCTAATGGATGTCAAATGCCTTAGGTAATTGATAACTTTGAGTTTTCTATAAACCTAAGCGGGTGATCAACCACTTCAAAACTCATGATCTAGTTAATTTTTATCTGCAACTCTCTTCTCAGTGAATTAAGATGTATCACGTCTCGCACTTGTGATGGTTTATGAAGCAGCACTAAATCAATGTAGCGTCATATAATGGTGGCTACCTATAATCTATGTTTTAGCTAATTTAATGATATTCCACATTAAAAAAGTTGACCTCGAGATGACACTAAATTATTTATAAATGGTCAACATACACCTTTGTGTTATTTGAATGCAGATATTAACCCTGTTTTAAACAGTCCAGTGCCTGTATTAAGGACAGTAATACAGAGGAAGTTTTCATTTGTCACTGGCTGATATCTAGCAGTATAAATCCATTCTGGGGATGAGCCGTGTATCATGGACCACAGATATAACATGCCTATGAAAAGCTAGCAGAAATGTAGGTTCCAAGGTTTCAAAGGTCTTTTATTGTCACATGTACCATTAAGGTACAGCGATAAGCAAATTACCATACAGCCATACAAAAAAAAAGCAACAAGACACACAACTACATAAAAGTTAACATAAACATCCACCACAGCGGATTCCCCACATTCCTCACTGTGATGGAAGGCGAAAATGTCCAATCTTCTTCCTCTATATTCTTCTGCAGTCGGGGCAGACGAACCATCTGTCGGGGAGACCGAAGCTCCCATCAGTCGGGGCAGTCGAAACTCCCGCGTCGGGGTGATCGAAACTCCCGCGTTGCGGCGGTCGAAGCTCCCGCATCGGGGCAATCGAAACTCCCGCGTCGGGGCAATCGAAACTCCCGCGTCGGGGCGATCGAAACTCCCGCGTCGGGGCGGTAGAAGCTCCTGCGGCTTGGAGTTCCTGATGTCGGTCTCTGACCAGAGACCACGAGCTCCATGATGTTAAGTCCGCAAGCACCCATGGTTGGAGCTCTGAGGTCGATCCCTGGCAAAGGGATCCCGGGCCCCGCGATGTTAAAATCCGCAGGTGGAGCTCTCAAAAGTCGGCCTCCTGCAAAGGCCACCAACTCCTCGATGTTTGCCCGCAGTGCGGACGGAGATACGATACGGATAAAAATCGCATCTCCGTCGATGTAAGAAATTAGAAATAGTTTCTCCAAATCCCCCTCCCCCCACCCCCACCCCTCACCCCACACGTAAAACAAGCTAAAGAACACTAAAAACATACATTTAACACATACTATTAAAACACAAAGAAGGAAGGGACAGACAGACTGTTGGCGAGGCAGCCATTGCTGGCGCCACCTGGTATTTTCAAATAGCTTTCCATCTTCCAATATTTCATAATTATAGATATGTACAGATCAGGATAAAAATTATTTCAAAGTCGTCTGCTAAAAAGTTCTGTTTTTTACCTCTAAAATTCAAGTCCATGTTAATCCTATCAACTGAAATACAGCAGTGGAGTGCAATTCCCCTCCTCAATTGGCATACATGATTAATGCTTGCGACTGAAGATTAGCCTGTACCCCTTTATCTCCTCGGCTTCTGGCAGCTAGAAGTGTAGAGCAAGAGAGTTAGCGTGATTGGGGAGGGTTGACTCATACTTTAACACGTATCTGTTCATTTTCAAATTACGGTGGGAGTTCATTTTTCAAATTGCTTTAATCAGTTCTGCGCTGTTCTCTGTTATTCTACAGTCAATTTCTTAATTTTATAAGTAGGAAGGAACTGCAGATGCTGGTTTAAATGGAAGATAGACACCAAAAGCTGGAGTAACTCAGCCGGTCAGGCAGTATCTCTGGAGAAAAGGAATAGGTGATGTTACGGTTCAAGACCCTTCTTCAGGCCGAGAAATAGGGGAAAAGGGAATGAGAGATACAGATGGTGATATGGAGAGATATAGAACAAATGAATTCATAATTTCATAGTTTTTCGTTCTAAAATGTACATTGGGAGCTAACCTGAAAACAGAACAACTGAAGAGAAAGAACAGGCCGCATGACGTCTTGTTCATGCATCCCCATCTGTAAGATACGTCTGATCCTGTGGCCCATCCACTTTCCTGCTCGATCACAACACACCCTGAGTCCTACAATCTTCAAAAATCTATCAATCTTGCTCTTGAATTCTTGATGGCTGATCACCCTTAGCTCACCTAGAGAATTCTCAGAGAGAATAAATTTCACTTCAACTCAATCCTTAAGGAGCAATGCCTAATCTTGATCAAAACGCAAACTTCAGACTGATGAAGGGTCACGACCCAGCACGTTGCCTGTCCATTCCCTCCTCAGATGCAACCTGACCCACTGTGTTACTCCAGCACTTTGCGTTTGGCTAGGAATGCAGCATCTGCAATTCCTTGTAGAATTTGCCTCCATCTTGATACTGTGCAGGGTTGGCCATCAGGGATTAAAACGAGGAGGTTGGACAGTGTTGGGTGGAAGGTATCTTCCTGGTTTTGAAATCTGTTCCATTCTGTCTGTGGATGACTGTGTACCTGTACTGATTCTGGACCAACCTGTGCTTCTCCTGCAGGTGAAATGGAAGAGCTGGAGAGCTTGTGGCTAACTGGCATCTGTCACAATGAGAAGAACGAAGTGATGAGCAGCCAGTTGGATGTTGATAACATGGCGGGCGTGTTTTACATGCTGGCCGCTGCCATGACACTGAGTCTGATCACCTTTGTGTGGGAGCATTGGTTCTACTGGAGCCTGAGGCACTGTTTCGTGGGCACTTGTACCGGGAAACCAGGACTCCTTTTCTCCATCAGCAGGGTGAGTGAGGAAAAATGTGGCTTTATCTACTTCCGTTTGTTGCCTGAACTATTTAAATCTTCTTCCTTCCTGTTTATCATTCCATTTTTTTAGATCTTTAAAATGTGTTCAGTTTTATGATCTAATAATGCCAACGTCAATACAATAATTGCACCTCATTGTAAAAATTACCATCGAAGGCTGAGCTGTTTTGTTGTCAGATGAAAAGTTATTTGTAATATAGTGTTATTAAAACAAGAACATTGGTACTTCCACATAGTGGGAGTAATTTTAACTTAGAGGAATGATGCAAATGGTGTGATATTTCACCTACCGCCTATTGTACACATTGTACAGTTTTCTTTCATATCGTGGCTGGAAGTTAATTTCTTCCCAGAGGATCAATCAGACAACTATCATTCCAAACCAATTCATATGCCTCCCAATAAGACAATACAGAAATAAATCATGAATCCCTTAATGCCCCAGGTCCCTGAACTAAGTATCTAATTAATGCACCACCTTTGCTCTTTCCTTCTAGCCCAGTATTTGTCCCTTCTTAAGTTGAGGTCCACTCCCCGTGTGAATATCTTTATCAAATCTGCTTACATAGATACATAGAAATTAGGTGCAGGAGTAGGCCATTCGGCCCTTCGAGCCTGCACCGCCATTCAATACGATCATGGCTGATCATCCAACTCAGTATCCCGTACCTGCCTTCTCTCCATACCCCCTGATCCCTTTAGCCACAAGGGCCACATCTAATTCCCTCTTAAATATAGCCAATGAACTGGCCTCAACTACCCTCTGTGGCAGAGAGTTCCAGAGATTCACCACTCTCTGTGTGAAAAAGTTTTTCCTCATCTCGGTCTTAAAGGATTTTCCCCTTATCCTTAAGCTGTGACCCCTTGTCCTGGACTTCCCCAACATCGGGAACAATCTTCCTGCATCTAGCCTGTCCAACCCCATAAGAATCTTGTACGTTTCTATAAGATCCCCTCTCAATCTCCTAAATTCTAGTGAGTATAAGCCAAGTCTATCCAGTCTTTCTTCATATGAAAGTCCTGACATCCCAGGAATCAGTCTGGTGAACCTTCTCTGCACTCCCTCTATGGCTATAATGTCCTTCCTCAGATTTGGAGACCAAAACTGTACGCAATACTCCAGGTGTGGTCTCACCAAGACCCTGTACAACTGCAGTAGAACCTCACTGCTCCTATACTCAAATCCTCTTGCTATGAAGGCCAACATACCATTCGCTTTCTTCACTGCCTGCTGCACCTGCATGCCTACTTTCAATGACTGGTGTACCATGACACCCAGGTCTCGCTGCATCTCCCCATTTCCTAATCGGCCACCATTTAGATAATAGTCTGCCTTCCCGTTTTTGCTACCAAAGTGGATAACCTCACATTTATCCACATTATACTGCATCTGCCAAACATTTGCCCACTCACCCAGCCTATCCAAGTCACCTTGCAGTCTCCTAGCATCCTCCTCACAGCTAACACTGCCCCCCAGCTTAGTGTCATCCGCAAACTTGGAGATGTTGCTTTCAATTCCCTCGTCCAGATCATTAATATAAATTGTAAATAGCTGGGGTCCCAGCACTGAGCCTTGCGGTACCCCACTAGTCACTGCCTGCCATTGTGAAAAGGACCCGTTTACTCCTACTCTTTGCTTCCTGTTTGCCAGCCAGTTCTCTATCCACATCAATACTGAACCCCCAATACCGTGTGATTTAAGTTTGTATCCTAATCTCTTATGTGGTACCTTGTCGAAAGCCTTCTGAAAGTCCAGATACAACACATCCACTGGTTCTCCCCTATCCACTCTACTAGTTACATCCTCGAAAAATTCTATAAGATTCGTCAGACACGATTTACCTTTCGTAAATCCATGCTGACTTTGTCCAATGATTTCACCACTTTCCAAATGTGCTGCTATCCCATCTTTAATAACTGACTCTAGCAGTTTCCCCACTACCGATGTTAGACTAACTGGTCTGTAATTCCCCGTTTTCTCTCTCCCTCCCTTCTTAAAAAGTGGGGTTACGTTTGCTACCCTCCAATCCTCAGGAACTACTCCAGAATCTAAAGAGTTTTGAAAAATTATCACTAATGCATCACCCTTTAAGGCAACATATTCCGGCTCACTCTCTCTGCTTTATGTTCAAGTCATTTTAAAAAGACAAGACGTCAGATGTCTGTGCATCTACGTAACTTCTGCTCCACTAAGAATTTAAATGTGACTGCATCTGGCGGGACATATCAACAGATGGTTAGAATTTCAATTCTAGTTTCCATCACAAAATGTACTTAATAATAGCATTGACATGTTGCACTTTGCCTGTGCAGTTCTCTTCACTGACTTCAATAGAATTAATTTCAGAAGATTACAGAGATGCAGCAGTGATAGTTTTATGTTGTATTTGGTGCATCAGGCTGGGCCTAAATTTTGAGGCAAGCCAACGTTAGACCAAACCCCTCCATAAGTCCCACCTGTGACCACACTTATCGGAAGATGCAATGTGAGATGGGCTGTGTTGGAAGCTAGTGCTACAAGACCTTTGCAAAGTAGATCGGGCACATGACTGGTAACTAAGCCTCAGGTGTTGGATTCGTGGACCCTGTCCCCTAGACTATCCGGAAGTTTCTGATAGTTAAAGGCATTTAAAAACGGTTGAAATCGAATATATTTGTACAAAAAATAAAGCAGTATTTAAAAATAATAATAATAATAAACTGGATTAATCTCTTGCTGAGTAATTTAAACAACAGGGTGGCATGGTGGCGTAGCGGTAGAGCTATTGCCTTACAGTGCCAGAGACCCGGGTTCGACCCTGACTACGTTTGCTTGTCTGTACAGAGTTTATACGTTCTACCCGTGACCTACGTGGGTTTTCTCTGAGATCCTCGGTTTCTTTCCACACTCCAAAGACGTACAGGTTTGTAGGTTAATTGGCTTGGTATAAAATGCAAATTGTCCCTAGTGTGTGTAGGATACTTTGCAAGTGTGTGGGGATCGCTGGTCAGCACGGACTCAGTGGGCCGAAGGGCCTGTTTCCGTGCTGCATCTCTAAACTAAACTAAACAAAAAGAAGCATACAAATATTTAAACAAAACACTTGTGAAGCTTACTGTACCTTTTTACAATGGTTAGCTCTAATCGATGGTCTGTATACACCAGCCATGTTGAAGTAGATCCGGCTCCTCTGCTCCATCCTATCTGTCCGTGGTGAGGCAGAGGTTAGATACACAGACATCTAAGGTTCAGATCTTGCCCAAAATTAGGGGCCTCCCCCAGTGAACACATCTTTGTTTTTGTGTGTAAAGATCTTCCTGGAACTAATTGCTGTAAAATTTTCCAAAGAGACGACTGCAGTACTGAACAGAAATCAAACATGGAAGCATTTAAAATATTTCTCCATGTATGTTTTCCTTGGAACTACATGCTTAGTGCCAAAGAAGTCATTAATAATGTCAAACCTGTTTAGATGAAAACTCGGCTGTTTAAAAATGTCCCTCTTATTAAGTGGTTTGTACTGCTAACCATGGCATCACCATTTTGTGGTGTGTTTTGAATCTCAGATGTAATTTTAGTTGCCATGGTTGACAGGCATTGTGTGGAGGACAGATACACTGAGACACACTATATATTGAAGATAAATATATCGAAAAAAAGTCCAGGAATTTAACCACTCTGCAACCACCATGCAAAGCATCTGCTTTGGATATGTTTAATTTAGATTTGATTTTTTTGAAAAGTCTCAAAGAAAAATCCTTAAGAATGTGCCACGAGGAAACAATTGGATGGTTGTATTAATTAACATTGGTAATGCTGGTGTTCCCAGAGAATTGCTTTACTGGGAGTGTTAAGGGTGCTTCATGTGATACACTCACAGAGGAATCTGTCCATTTCTGGAGCAGTGCCAGAGATCAAATAAGTAGTTTGAATACTTAGGAAAGCTGCATTGCTTTATTTACTTAGCTAGTAACTGAGTCGTTTCTCTAATAAGCTGTTGATGACCCATTGTGCCACGTAGGAATTTACCGTCAATTGTTGGTTTCAAACCGGACCATCAGGCAGATCAAAGCGTGTTTTGATGCATATTTGGGAAGAGTTACCACCTTCCGAAATGATGCAAAGGTGATGAGATTTTCAGAATATTAAATTATGTAAAAGGAAAGGGTTTAGATGAAGGGTTAAATGGTTCAGGAAAGCACCTGTGGCATGTTGTGCAGTGTGTGTGGTAGGAAGTGTGGATTAAGAAGCAGATATGAAGTGAATTATCTCTGGATTCCATCTCCTGCAACATTGCCATTTGCTAAAGGGAGTGACATTCTGTCTCTCCATGATGTTTCATGTCCATTGAATTGAATTTTTAAATTGAATACTTTATTGTCACATGTGACAAGTCACAGTGAAATTCTTTGCTTGCATACCCAAGGAATGTAAATAGTCGCCACATAAAGGGCGCTTAGAAAGTTACAAAGTATCCCGCCCCAAGTCCACCTTTGTTCTCCCGCCTCCCCTCCCCCCCATCCCCCCCCACCCACCTCCTCACGGCAGTCCCTCCACGCCGGGTCCTCCTTTGTTCACGGCGACCCATCCTCCGACTCCCACGACCTCTGCAGGGACTGAGTTGACCTTGTCCCTTTATGGCCACAGATTGAGAATTACTCTGAATCAGTAGTCAAGTGGGGTTTAGATGTTTGGGTCAATTTGCTGGTTGGAATGTTATCCCAGGCCAGATGACAAAAGTAGGATTTGGGAGGAAATTGTGGCTCCAGTTTGCATCATCTATCTTTCTAATTTTCCTACATCATTTTGATTTGTTTAGACATGGGTGGATACGGTGTTTGAGACATAACTGGTGTTTGGGATGATCCTAAAGATGAATGAAGTTGTTCGCGAGAAAAAAAGTACTTAATTCATAGGACAATGATATGAAGAGGTTTAACTACTCTAACCTTTATTCGATGGAGATGAACTGATTACAGGAGGCTCAGTTCTTCATAGGGCATTCCCATAATGTTTGATGAATTATAAAACCTTCACATACCCGAGGATATAGATAACCCAACTTCACATCTGTTTTATTCTCTATTCACTTAATGAATTAACATTTGAATTCAGAGATATGTTCCCATTGTCACAAACTAGCACATTAAAGTAATAGATCGAAAGCTTTCTCAGCCCACTTCATGCCACGTTGGGTATCAAATACTGATAGAAGCGTTCGTAGAGAAGCCTTTTGGGACCAATGACCACTGATCGATTAGGTTTAAGATAGTTTGGGTAGGGACGAAGAGGGCCCACGTTTTAAGATGCTAAATTGGGGAAAGGCCAACTTTGAGGATATGAGAGAAAGTCTTGCTCAAGTTGATTAGAGCAGGTTATTTGAGGGGGAAAAAACATCAGCCAAGTGAGATGTTTTTAAAAATGTGCTGACAAAAGCTCAGAAGATGCATGTCCTTGTTAGAGTGTTGGACAAGGCAGGCAAACGTAACGAAGCTTGGCTGACAAGGGGAAACGGTGAGACTTTGGTCAAGAATAAGAAGGAGGCATAGGATAGATATAGCCAGCTGAGATCAAGGGTATCCCTGGAAAGTTTTGGGAACTAAGGAGCAAATTAAAAAAGGAAATCAGGAGGGCAAAAAGGGGTCAGGAGATAGCATTAAGGACAATCCCAAGAGATTTTATAAATACATAAAGGGAAAAAGGGTACACAAAAATGCTGGAGAAACTCAGCGGGTGCAGCAGCATCTATGGAGCGAAGGAAATAGGCAACGTTTCGGGCTGAAACCCTTCTTCAGACTGATAGGGGGTGGGGAGAAGAAAGGAAAAAAGGAAAAAGGCAGAGGAGGAGCCCGAGGGCTGGGGGAGGGGAGGAGACAACCAGAGGGCTGATGAAGGGGAGGGGACAGCAAGGGCTAGCAGAATTGGGAGAATTCAATGTTGAAGCCCCCAGGATGTAGACTGCCCAAGCGGAATATGAGGTGCATTTCCTCCAATTTACGGTGTTGCTCGCTGTGGCCATGGAGGAGACCCAGGACAGAGAGGTCAGATACGGAATGGGAGGGGGAGTTGAAGTGCTGAGCCACCGGGAGGTCAAGTTGGTTATTGCGGACCGACCGGAGGTGTTCGGCGAAACGATCGCCAAGCCTCCGCTTGGTCTCACTGATGTAGATCAGCTGGCATCTAGAGCAGCGGATGCAATAGATGAGGTTGGAGGAGATGCAGGTGAACCTCTGTCGCACCTGGAACGACTGCTTGGGTCCTTGAATGGAGTCGAGGGGGGAGGTGAAGGGACAAGTGTTGCAAGGGAAAGTACCAGGGGAGGGGGTGGTATGGGAGGGAAGGGAAGAATTGACAAGGGAGTTACGGAGGGAGCGGTCTTTGCGGAAGGCAGACATGGGGGGAGATGGGAAGATGTGGCGAGTGGTGGGGTCACGTTGGAGGTGGCGAAACTGACGGAGGATCACTTGTTGTATGTGACGGCTGGTGGGGTGAAAGGTGAGGACTAGGGGGACTCTGCCCTTGTTGTGAGTGGGGGGATGGGGAGAGAGAGCAGTGTTGCGGGGTATGGCAGAGACCCTGGTGCGAGCCTCATCTATGGTGGAGGAGGGGAACCCCCGTTCCCTGAAGAATGAGGACATTTCAGATGCCCTGGTGTGGAACGCCTCATCCTGGGAGCAGATGCGGCGTAGACGGAGGAATTGGGAGTGGGGGATGGAGTCCTTACAGGAAGCAGGGTGGGAAGAAGTGTAGTCCAGATAGCTATGGGAGTCGGTGGGTTTGTAGTGGATGTCGGTAAGGAGTCTATCACCTTCGATGGAGATAGTGAGGTCAAGGAATGGTAGGGAAGTGTCGGAAATGGTCCAGGTGTATTTGAGTGCCGGATGGAAGTTGGTGGTGAATCGGATGAAGTCAGTCAGTTGTGTGTGGGTGCAGGATGTGGCACCAAAACAATCATCGATGTAGCGGAGGTAGAGGTCGGGGATGGGGCCCTGGTACGCATTGAACAAGGATTGTTCTACGTACCCGACAAAGAGGCAGGCGTAGCTGGGGCCCATGCGTGTGCCCATAGCTACGCCTTGTATTTGGAGGAAATGGGAGGAGTCAAATGAAAAGTTATTAAGTGTAAGGACCAGCTCCGCTAGGCGGAGGAGGGTGTCAGTGGCCGGGTATAGGTTGCTTCTACGGTCGAGGAAAAAACGGAGGGCTTCGAGACCATCCTGGTGGGGGTTGGAGGTGTAGAGTGACTGGACGTCCATGGTGAAGATGAGGGGGTGAGGGCCTAGAGAGTGGAATGCGCGGAGACGACGCAGAGTGTCTGAGGTGTCTTGAACATAGGTAGGGAGGGATTTAACCAAGGGAAAAAAGGGTAACTTGAGAGAGAGAGTGGCCTCCCTCAGGAATCAAGCAGTACTGGAAGGATAGTTTTAAGATGAATGAACCACTAAGGAAAATGGTGAAATAATTGTGCACACTTACATTGCTTGCTTTTAATAATAATAATAATGCCACCCAAGTCCTGTCTATGATCTCTTACAATTTAGTTGTTTTTTGGACCTGAAAATTAAGTCCAATAACAGCTATGAAAGCAATAATGCAAATAGTCGCCACATAAAGGGCGCTTAGAAAGTTACAAAGTATCCCGCCCTAAGTCCACCTATGTTCTCCCGCCTCCCCTCCCCCACCACCCCCCCACCCACCCTCTCACGGCAGTCCATGATAAAGTGTATGATGTGCCAGAAAGTTATTATTCTGCTATTTAAGAATATAAAGCACAGACTGAATTGGAGGATAATGCAATGATGGTCAATTCCAGCTTGATGGGATAGCAAATATATATTTGGTTTCTAATGAAGATCTAATTTGGGCTTTAAAAAATAATGTAAACAAATAGTATGTGCTTGCATTCTAAAGAGCCTGTCCCACTTTCATGACCTAATTCACGACCTCTGTCGAGTTTGCCTTTGACTCATACTCACAGCATGGTCGTCACGAGGTATAGGAGTTCATAGGAGGCCATAGAAGGTCGTAGGGAGGTCGTTGCAGGCCGTGATGCTAGTCGTAGGTATTCGTGGCATCAAGTAGGTCGGGGCGTTTTTCTAACATGATGAAAAATGTCCACGAGTAAAAAAGGTCGTGAATTAGGTTGTGAAAGTGGGACAGGCCCTGAAGGATTCCACATTAAAAATGTGGCAATATTACACATGTATCCATTGGTTGACATGCATTTTCGAATGTCTTGAGGCTGGGAAAGGTTTCTTTCTGTTTGATATTATCATTATTTTATATAGTGCATATTAAGACTTATGTTTGTAAGAAAATTATGTTTTCCACAATAATTTAAAAAAAAATCAGAACTTTAAATAAATTGGTTAGATAGACAGAAGGATAAAAAAATCTTATATGAATGCGGGTGCAATATCTTTTAATAATATTGTCACCAATTGTCTATAACTTTATCCATGGTTGATAGCACTAAACCAATTATATTTTAACATCTGTGTGTAATAGTCTTCCTCCAAAATGCATTCTATTGAATTAAATGGATTGCGTTTTGGAAGCAGGATAGAATATGTTGAATGGTGTGCTTAGTGCTATCAAATGTGGGTGAAGTTGTCACAATGCCTTATGTACAGAGATATCTGGCATCCTTCTTAAAT
Source organism: Malacoraja senta (assembly GCA_038087875.1). NCBI lineage: Eukaryota > Metazoa > Chordata > Chondrichthyes > Rajiformes > Rajidae > Malacoraja > Malacoraja senta. The sequence goes on from CM075981.1 coordinate 54,156,043, forward strand.
TAGGTATGTTACAAAACTTACCTTCAGTCGCGCTGTAATTCTGCCACTGGCCGTGTGCGCGATTTTGGCGCCTTTAAGGGGGGGCGGGGTTAAAACGCGGTTTCTCCTCCCTGGTCCTGGTTAATATTTTGTTGGAGTACAAGCCTTCGCAGACAAATCGTTCCTACTGGCGTTTTGTGAATTAAAAAAAATAATTAAATCGTAAATGTCAGCGCTACAGTAATTTTAAAATCAGCTCCTGAAGTGTCAACGCCGATAACGGGGACGGATTTCACACACGGGACAGGTAAACAAAAGTGGTTTCTTTAAATGTATAAAAGTGCTTCTTAAGAAGCCTTTAATTCACATTTTTCATGCGACACGGTGATTTTATTCCCCGAATTAATGGCAGTATTTTTCATGCCAATACGGGGTTAAATTCACCGCAAATGAACGTTCCAAACGATCGCGTTCCAGAAATCCTCACTCGCAAGATGAATTAAATCCCCATTAATTTACAGGTATTAAACATTCAATTCCTTCCATTTGGCCTGTAAATTCATGAAAATTAGATTTAAAAATTATGTTATATTGTGAATTATTGTGTGAATGTTATTTGGACACTTAGGCTATTTAAAAATGTTAATCTATTCTTAAGAAATTGATAGATGTTTAGATCTAGTAATTGAATTTTGTAATTAGCTACAATTAGGTAACTAACTAATTATATGCTTTACTTTCATGTCTTCGTAGTAAGATTGTTTCATATTTGTTTCAGAATGCTTCAATCTATAATAACTGAAAATTTCTTTCAGTTATCATAATTTTTAAGAAAGTTATGGGCTTTTAACTGTCCTCGATCACAGCTTTTGTGTTAAGTCAATGGAAAAGCAATAGGGAACTAGATGCTAATTTCTGAGTATGATAATGGCCATAACTTTTTTAATACTGAAGATATGAAAGTGAATTAAGTGTCAAATTAAACTTCTTTTTATGCTTTATCTGATGGGATAAATTGCAGACTTTATTTTTTAAATCTCAAAATTTTGTAACATTGCTACTTAAATGATGAGCTTAAAGGCAACATTGTTTTGATTCCGTGAGCTTTTAATTCTTGTTTCAGTTTAATTTTATTTCTGATATTTACGGCACAAAGGAAGTTTCAAGCAAATAAGATAAATTTTAATGTCATGTTGCGAACAAATTATCAGCTCCCGGCATTAATACTCATTGATAACACTGTTAATTAGAAACGACAGGGAAAAGTGATCTCATCCACAATCGATTCATTTGGCTAGATCATCACAAATTATTTTAATTGTGTAATAGATGGCTAACCAAAAAAATAATAAGAAGCAAGTTCATAAAGACTGTGAATACACCAACAGCTTTGATTGCTAATTACAAAGACAAAATACAAAGTCTTATCATTTTCTGCGTTCCTTAATATGAATGGGCTACTTTCCAGCCATTGAAATCTAACAGATTTGTTCCCTTTGACCAGATGTTTGACTTACTTTGGATAACAAAATTTTCATCATAGCACCCAAGGAGTGAGAGAGTTTAATTCTAAAGGTATAGTTTTATAATGTCAACAGTTTAAGGCAGAAATAAAGAATCTTTTCTTGAGGGGAAACATGAATCTTTGGCATTCTCGGGAGCTGTGTCATTGAATAATTTCAGGGCTGATATTGGTACATCTTTGGGGAGATGAGGGCTTGGGAGAACAAGCAGGAATGTGATATTGAGCCAATGCTCGGGCCCGATGTGAAGTGACTGAATGACAGCATAGACTTGAGGAGCTATATGGCCTTCTCCTGCTCCTGTCTCTGGCACTTTTATGTTCATCTGGTTGAAAGGAGCAATGTCAAACAGCATATCTCACAGCTTCATAAAGAAATATGAGAGCAGGGGGAAAGGGTCTTGCACGGAAAAGCAGAAGTTTAGGAGGGAAGAGTTCCAGAGCTGAGGTCTAGGGAATTGAACACACTTCACCGTTGGCTGAGGGATGAAGATTGGAGATGGTCTAGTGATTAAAATGAAAGGAGTTCAGAAGAAGAATTATTGGCCTGGAGGAAATCACACAGACAGTGAGGAATTTGAAGACAATGATGAATGTTTTAGAACTGAAGCATTGGTTAATCGGGTGCCAGTCTTATGCATCAAGCACACGGGTGACAGAAGCAGGGGATGGATGTGATTTAGTCCAGCAGAGACTAGTGCTTCAGTGATAGCAATTTCACTGTTTGGTAGAACATTAATTATTATCATTGTTCAGCTTGGTTGGTCTGTTGGAGAGCACACTACTGAAAAAGGGTTAAAGGCAATCTAAGATGAAAGTAGAAAGTCTGTAAAGGGCCTGTCCCACTTAGGCGATTTTTAGGCGACTACAGGCGACTAGCCTGTCGCCGGGGTGTCGCCTGTATAGTTGTGAGTTGTCTCCTAAGTCACCCAAAGAATCGTAACATTTTTCTGGTCGCCGCTGGATTTTGAAATGTTCAAAAATTTTCAGCGACAGTCAGCGACAGTGGGTTTGATGCCAATTACTGTAGCTTGACTTCTCCTGACGTAGGTGCTGTCGTAGGTTGTCGCCAGGTGATGTAGGTTGTTGCTGGTACTGACTTCGGTGAATTACATTGGCGACTACGTATGTCAACCTACGTTAACCGGCGACAGGTACCGGTGACTGAATTGTCTAAAGTTGTCTTCAGTTGTCGCTGACAGTGTCATAGCTTGTTGTAGCTTGTCACGGTGTACAAATACATGATAAGGGAATAATGTTTAGTGCACGGTAAAGCCAGTAAAGTTCGATCAAAGATAGTTCAAAGGCTATGAGGTAGGTAGTAGTTTGGGACTGCTCTCTAGTTGTGGTAGGATGGTTCAGTTGCCTGATAACAGCTGGGAAGAAACTGTCCCTGAATCTGGAGGTGTGCGTTTTCACACTTCTATACCTTTAGCCCGATGGGAGAGGGGAGAAGAGGAAGTGGCCAGGGTGTGACTTGACCTTGAATATGCTGCTGGCCTTACCGAGGCAGCATGAGGTATAAATGGAGGTTGGTTTGTGTGATGGTCTGGGCTACGTCCGCAATTCGCTGCAATTTCTTGCGGTTTTGGAGGGAGCTGTTCCCAAACCAAGCTGTGATGCATCCCCATAAAATGCTTTCTCTGGGGTGCAAATTCATTGTGGGCAGTGGTACTAATGGACAATTCTTTCTACCGGCCGAAACCCTTACTTAACATTCAGTTTGACTGAATCTGTGATTCTGAATATCAGCCACAGCATTTAACTGGAAAACATCCTGCTGATGTCCATCGGACATGCATTGTAGAAGTCATAACACGATCATTAAAGGGAGATATAAGGAACTGCAGTTGCTGGTTTACCAAAGAAAAAACACATTTTGAGTCAGGACCCTTTTCAAAATGTCACCTATCCATGTCCTCCAAAGATGCTGTCTCATCTGCTGAGTTAAGCCCCTGTCCCACTTTCACGACCTAAATCGTGACCTCTGACGACCTTAAACGACCTAAAAAAATAAATCAAGGACACGGTAACCTACGACCTTCCACGACTATGTGTACGACCTCCTACGACTATGTTGAAGACCTCCCACGACTATGAAGAAGACCTCCTTCGACCTCCTTCGACTATGTTGAAGACTGGCTTCGACCATGTACGGTTTACGACTGTTTGCAGTAGCCCTTTTGCTTCAGCAGCCTTTTAAGAAAGGCAGAAGGGGAAGAGCAAGGGTGAAGAGGAAGCACAAGAAGAGGCCTCAATGGGTTAATGGAGATGATGTGATGGACTGTCCCAGTACACCAGATAACTGGAAGAGAGTGGCGCTGGGCTTTGACAAAAGATGGAACTTTAAGCACACATGTGGGGCAGTGGATGACAAGCATATATTCTTGTCCCTGTCCCAGTCCCCTCATGTTCCTTTTCAGACAGGATGGCATTCTGCTGGAACCAATCCTCAAGGTCCCCCTCCTGCTGCCTGGTGAAGGTGTAGGGCATAAACTTCCTCCAGCCTTCCCTCACCACCTATGGGGCATCTGCCTCTGATGCTGTGTCAGACACAGGAGAAAGGGCTGCTTTGCTGCCTTCAAATGAGGCAGTGAAGGATGGAGTGGTGGTGGGGACATATACTACCACCCTGGTCTCCTCCTCCAGGGGTCTCTCATGCAGGGCTATCTCCTCCTGCACTATCACCTCCTGTGGCATCACCTCCTGCCACCCCTCCTCTTGGGTGGGCAACATCTGAATGGCCGTTTTTTTTTTAGGGTTGTGCCCTCCACCTGCGCTGCTGCCTTTTTGGTGCCATCTCTAAAACACGTCTCCTCTCCAAAACACTCTCCAGCTATGAATGAACATGCCTTGGAGCGACAGAGGTGACGTTCTGCTGTTTAAATAACCTTTTTTTTCTACTGACCTTGTTTTCACCCCGGCGCTATTACCTTTGACTGCCTCCGACCACCTACGACTACCTACGACTACTTACGACTAGCATCACGACCACCTACGACCTACCTACGACCTACCTACGAGTAAAAAGTATAGATTTTTTGCATGCCGACCTTTTTTTAAACTCGTGGACATTTTTTATCAGGCTAGAAAAAACGCCGCGACCTACTTGATGCCACGAGTACGCGGAGACCACTCACGAGCATGAGGAAGACCTCCTACGACCTCGTTGCGACCATGCTGCGAGTATGAGTCAAGGACAAACTCGGCAGAGGTCGTGAATTAGGTCGTGAAAGTGGGACGGGCTTAACTCAAGCATTTTGTGTTTTTGTAAAATTTGGGAAAACTGGTCACCGATCTGGCAAGCTTCTTCATAATTAACGAAAGATGCTACAAAAATATATACCCTTTTTTGCTAAGTGGCTGCTTCTTCCCAGCCCTCCCTTTTAACGTCAAACGCCTCAGGTCTTTTGAATTTGGTCGTTTCAATAGATTTCCCCTCCTCCCAATCAATGAGATACTTACTGTATCTGTCGCTCGCACATGCTTCCAGCTCTCCAGCACCCTGACTACATAAAGATATAAACTCCTTATGAATTTTTGAAGGGTCGCTTGTGATATGGTTTTGAATAAACGGATCTCAGTTTATTAAAGGTTTGCAAGCCTGATGCTGGAGACTGCATATGCTTTGCACTATTCTGTACGCTGAATATTCTCATATGCAGGATAGATCTTGCCTTATGAAAAACAACTTTTGCTGTCAGTCCCTGGGGAAATCTAACTGAGCATTTGGTATTACTTCACTGCAGGACAGGACCCTAAATTTACACGGCACATTCAATGAGAACAGAAATTAAAACAGCAGTGCGTTAGAGAAGGCATGTGTTTTAAAGGTTAATATCGCAGGAGAATCTGTTTCAATATTTCTATAAAATAAAGGAAAATGGATGAAAAGTCATCCAGATTACGAGGGTAAGCTTAACATAAGAAAAACATACAGATTTCTCACGGTGATTATCTCCACAAATGCATATCGCAGTAAACATTATTGCAACCACACAGAGAGCAGTCTGACACAGGATACAGTCTTAAAATGGTAAAACCTTAAAACACCAATGTTTGTTCATCATCAATATTATGACGCATACTTTACTGGGATACAAGCATTGAGCAGTTTGCAGCTGATAAGTCTTTAATATTCTGCATTTAGGATATGTGAAGCTTGTATAGAAGTGCTTTAACAGGTCTTGCTGAGTATAGCTGTGGTGCAAGTCTTTATAAACAAAACTGTAATGCTGGAAACAAAATGCCTACTGCAGGCATTTGGATTTATGCTCATTTTATTTTACATCTTGTTTTTTTCACTTTTTGGCATGTATCATGGAGTTAGCAAGTCAAAACATTGAATCTAGCATTGTAAGCAAGGATAGATCTCTACCCTTCACAATGCGGTGACAGAGTCAATGATTCATAGAAGAAGCAAGACAATTATCTTTATTGCTTTTGGCAAAGTATAATGGTGAATGATGTTATGTTACTAGTGCAGGATCATAAGCCTCCATTGATCTTCTCGTGCACTTAAGTTTAATCAACCAATTATTTGTCTAGTGTGCATTTACTCTGACAGACTAGACAGCAAAGTTATTACGAAAAGTGAACTAGCCATTATATCAGATATTTATGTGGTTTTATGCTGAATCCTCTCCAAGGAAGTTGTGATTCATTAGCATTCATCAAAGGGAAGGTGGATGAGAGTGGCTGCATATATTAAAGTCTATGATTCTCCCAAAATTAATTTAAGATGCTCTATACTGCAGTGGGAAAAGGAAGAAATATTTAGACTTATATTGCGCCTTTCATAATCTCAGGACAGAGGACATCCCAAGCCCAGAGTTATATTCAACAGTAAAACACCATAGATTTAACTTTTTTTTACTGTGAATGGTAATCCAGCAGATTAATATTGCGTCACAGTTCTCCATTTATGTATACACAAATGCACCCTGCCCACAACAATTTGCAATTACTATACAAAGTGCTGGAGTAACTCAATGGGTCAGGCAGTATCTCTGTAGAACATGGATAGGTGACGTTTCAGGTCAAGACCGTTCTTCAGACTGCTTATACACTCCATGACTGTTCACATGAATGTATTAAACTGCTCCACTTGAACCCATTCATTTCTAGTGACAAAAGAAGATCATTAACTTTCCATCAATGAATTTAAAATCTATTGTTGTTACCCACTTTATCATCCTTTCAAAATCCCACAACAAATGTGAGGTATGGGATCTTGGTGAAGAGGTTTACTCAAACTCTCCACCTTGTTCGTAGAATCCTAATTTTGCAACATGTTTTTTTGAACAATTTATCTTGCTCAACAAATTACTTGGATTTGTTTTCTTCTTTAATAATTTTGTAAATTTAAGTTAGGGTTGTATCCAGATTCCTCTTCACTTCTTGAGAAGCTAACCTCTGGCAATTCCTCTTCATAATTTAAACTATTGCTACTTAAATCTATGGGGTATTTCACCCATTATGAAGGATGGTTGTCAAATCTGCTCATCAGACGTGGCTATCCCTCGAGGTCGAGGATGATGGTCTACGTTCAGTTGCTTTTATGGACTCTCAGGTGGCTTATGAGTCCAATCCTGGCTTTGAAAGTTCTTCGACATTCCGGACAGGTAATTCCAGTTGGCAGATCGGGCTTTGGTTGTTGCTGCTTCTCTTTCCATTTTCTTCTCCTTTCTTCTAATTCTGTGCATCTGTTGGCTTCGAAGGTCGCTGTTCCTTCTTGGATGATGGTTCGCCAGAGTTTCCTGTCCTTGGCATTGGTTTCCCAATTATCGACGTCGATGTCGATTTCACATTTCTTCATGCTGGCTTTTAGGGCGTCTTTGAATCTCTTCTTTTGTCCGCCTCTTTTACCTTTGCCTTCTTTAAGCTGGGAGTAGAAGGTTTGCCATTGACAATGGTTTGCTAAAGGATTGCTATTGATAATGCCAATCTCTGCTCCAACATATAAATGTGATCAGCATTTTGTGTTACGCTGATTCCAGCTCTGTGTGGATCTGATTAATGCTGCAATTATAATGTTAGTGGGGGAGTCGAGGACCAGAGGACGCAGCCTCAAAATAAAAGGACATGCCTTTAAAATGGAGATGAGGAGGAATTTCTTTAGCCAGAGGGTGGTGAATCTGTGGAATTCGTTGCCACAGATGGTGGTGGAGGCCGTCATTGGGTATTTTTAAAGCAGAGTTTAATAGGTTCTTGATTAGTGAGGGCATCACAGGTTACGGGGAGAAGTCAGGAGAATGGTGCTGAGAGGGAAAAATAGATCATCCATGATCGAATGGTGGAGCAGACTCGATGGTCTTAGTTAGTTAGCATATTTTATGCTGACTTGTCGTACAGGACTGGAACTTGTTAAATTTAGGCGATAGTGAGTGTACATGGTCCACTAGGTATTAAAGGCAAGAATATGCATGGTAATGGGAAACCTGACTGGAAGGCAAACCTTCCAAATGTGTTCTCTGTCCAGGGATTTTACTACACATGTAATTTTTATAATTCATGCCGAGTCAATTATATCTCACCCAACTGTTGATTATCACATGCAAAATAGTAGTGATTACACATCTGTTAATCTGCAATATGAATATCGTTGTGCAGTAGCAGCTTGAAGCATATTAGCTCTACATATGCGTGACAGCTATAAATGGCACCAAAAAAAACCAAGCACCTTCAAAATTTAATGAAACAAATTAAAATGACAAATACTCCGGAATGATTTTGAGACTGTGACCTCTGATCTGGCATCAGATGAAAGTCATGGACTGCCACAAAATCCCCCAATGCTTACGACGCCATCTGTACACTCTGTTATCCTGCCTGCGTTTTCATAATAGTAAGATACTGCCATTTCAGAATCATTTAAAGTTTGTTATTTGAGTATCTTATTCTTTAGGTTTGAAGTTTTGTCAATAATTACAACAGAGCTTAAAGGCTGACAATTTTTATATTGAAATAAATCAGTTGGATTTAGTGCCATGAACTAAATGATGGACAAGATCTTGATCAAATTCCTCAGATTCAATAAACGTTTCATTAGGTAGCATCTTCTCCCAACAAATGTATGATGCGATCACCTGTCCCAATATCACGGGGCTTGCTCCCCCGAATCTGATGATAACTTGGCTGTTAAATAACGGCAGTGGGCCACCTTTTCCAGTACTGGACTGATGATATTGCTTCTCTCAATACCTACGTATATGATGACATTATCAAGACAAAATGGCTTGAATTGACTTGGCACATTAGGATCACTCAAATGATGATAATTAAAGTGGCAGCAGCAAGGGAAGGTCCAAGTCTTCCTCATTTCATACTCATCGATTCTCCAAGCTTACTCGTATAATTTAACCATTAATAAAATCATCAGATGGTTTTATATCTTTGATTATCAAATATTGCAGTGGCAGTTCATTTAACTGCAAAGATGACTGAGAGTGGTGGGAAGGGGGGGGGGAGGGGGGGCTAGAGAAGTTTACAAGTGACCCCCATGTTACGGGCTTTCACCCTCAAAGAATTCCCAAACCCCCACCAGAGTATGGCAACACTGTACTTTAAAGCATCTGTCCACGTGGACTTGGTTGGAGATGGCATGACAAAGGAGGGACCACCATCCCAATTGACATGACGATCTAATTCATAAATCTTACGCCCCCCCACGGTATCGATTAACTAAAATAAAAATTTACGACTTTTGTTGTTTCTTCCACATAAGCCTTGTCCATTCCCTGTTGGCCTTAGCTCTTAAATAATGATGGTGGCGCATTTTGTCATCGCTAATAAAATGGTTTAAAGAAAAATATCCTGTAGGAATGCATTTCCATTTATAATATGGGATCCAGTGGGAAAAGTGGTTCACATTAGAGAAAATCGCAATACGGGCAGTTTGCTCAGAACACAACCCCTCCATAAGGAGGGAGCTGCCTTGATATATACTTCAGAAAATGTTTGAGGATGCGTTTCATCGCTTGTAGTGGAACAATTAAGGATAAGCCCAATGGCCTCTGAGAGATATGTGCCAAAAACGATACCTGTCAATAACCAAGTCACATCCTTGGAATCTGGCATGGAAAACATCCAGCCTTAGCTCTAGGGAGGCAGATAGCAGCACCATGCTGATTTCCTGGTTTCCGCATTATGAATTCTCTCATTCCCCTGCTCCCTCTAGTGGAAAATCATTCACTATGAATAAATATTATTCTCTTTCCAAGTGAGATTTCAAAGGAAACAGTGATCGAGTATTCTTTTAAATTGGAAAGGTTCATGTCCAAATGTTATTATTCAGTCATTGACTGATAATGGGGAAGCAGCTATCTTTTAATTCTGATTCCAATATGCATAATTGAGTGAGGCATAATCATTTAAAGATTGTAAGTATAACATATTGTAAGATGGTTGACATGTTAAGATTTAAGAGCGTTTATTTGTCTTTTGTACTGGCTATGAACCGGAACAACGAAAGTCTTGCTTGCTGCGGGTTTACAGGTGCATTAGATTCAACAACAACACAATTTACAGTAAATGTTAAGTTATTTGAAATAAACCCAACCATGATAATGCAAAATCCAAAGTGCAAAGAGCAACCACGGTAGTGCAAAGTCCATAGTGGTTTGGTGCTGAGGAACAGTCGTGGTCAGTGTAATGTAGGATGGTCCAAGAACCTGAAGTTGATGGGAAGATGCTAGTCTCAAACCTGGAGGTGATGGTTCTCAGGCTCCTATAGTTTCTTCCCGATAGTGGCAGCGGGAAGAGAGCAATGACCCAAGGTGGTGTTGGGTCATTGTTTATATTACCTGCCTTCTTGAGGCAGTTTTAACCGTAGATCTCTTCAATGGTGGGGTGTCAATACCTGTGAAGGATTGGCAGTGCCCACCACCATCTGCAGCCTCCGTCATTCTTGAGCTTTTGAATTTCCGAACTAGGCTGTGACGCAACCAGTTGGACCTCCTGAAATTTGCTAAGATTTTTTCTTGTCATGTTGAATCTTCTCAAACATCTGAGGAAGTAGAAATGTTGTATTTTTCATGTATTTTGATAGATTATCATGTGTTTCTCAGCTCTGTGAAAACGGTTATTAGATTCCTTGTTGGTCTTGTTAGTTAAACAATGCAGAAACACTGAGGACATTTAGCTTAAGACCTTCATGCAGACTCTGCTAATTTCTTTCCTCTGCCTTTTTGTTTTACAGGGAATATGGAGCTGCATACATGGTGTGCCCAACGAGGAGAAGAAGAAGTCTCCCAATCTGGATTTAAATAGTCCTCAAACAAATATACTGAGGCTGTTTAATACAGCAAAACCAATGGCCAATATATCAAACCTTAACGCTTCAAGAGCAAACTCGCCAAAAATAACTTCCAATTTCATTCAGAGAGGATCACTAATACTGGATGTGGTTGATCAAAAGGGGAATTTCCTGTATTCTGGCAACAGGCCTTACCAACCCAAGGAGGGGGGCCTCAATGACAACACCGGTGAAATGTTAACCTTCAACGTGACCCGTCAGAAAGACAACCGCAATAATTATATCCTCCAAGGGCAGCATCCGTTGACTCTAAACGAAGCAAATCCAAACTCCGTTGAGGTTACAGTAAGCTCAGAGACTCCAAAACTCAACTCCAGGCCCAGGCAGTTATGGAAAAAGTCTGTTGAAACCTTGCGGCAGAATCCGGCAACAGTGGTGGAAAGTGTCAATGTAGAGCCCAAGCAACCTGTGAAAACCCAGAGGTACCTACCGGAAGAAGTGGGGCATTCGGACATGTCTGACTGCTCCAGCCGTACTGCTTCCCACAAGGACCCTGATAACAACCAAAAACACCACAAGCATAAGGAAACCTTCAAAAAGAAATCTATGATGGCCAAATATCCTCGAGATTGCAGTGAGATAGAACTCTCCTACCTTAAAGCTAAAGAAGGGCATCAACACCATCGTGAGAAAGTCTACACCATTGATTCTGACAGGGAGTCCAATTATCACTCAGATCACCATCATTACTGCGAAGATGTGGCAATTCCTGAGGACTTGGACTACCCTCCAGTGTACCACGATCAGAACGAAAACTACAGGAAACAGGAAGCCGTCCTGCACCTAAATAGGACTCCTCAGCATAATGAGGACAGTCTTACCAATGCTGAGAACAAATACAGCCTGTACAATAAGCACTACAGCTTGAAGGAGAAAAATATCTCCCCAGTAGAGTATGGTGATAGGTACAAGCAGCCCACTGCACACTGCAGAAGCTGCCTTTCCAAGCTGCCTAACTATACCACACACTATTCGGTTAGGTCTCCGTACAACAGGTGCGACGCCTGTGTACACACAGCCAACTTGTATGACATCAGTGAAGATCACATGTTACAAGAGCCAGTAAGCCCCATGTGCCCTGAAGAATCCTTTGCCCATCACTGGGCACCTTCCGATGTCTCGAACATGCAGAGAGTGAACAGGCTGAGGATTAGCAGGCAGCACTCCTTTGACAATATCCTTGAGAAGCCTAAGGAAATGGATCTGGGAAGACCTGCCCGCAGTGTGAGCCTGAAAGAAAAGGACAGATTTCAGGATGACCCTTATGCACAGGTGTTCAATATTAAACCAGAGAAGTTCTTTAGCACAAAGGTTTCCGTTTTTAACCACAATCTGGAAGAAAGCAAGCGGAGTAAGTCATTGTATCCAGAACACGTCTCTGACAATCCATTCTGGCACTCCTATCGTGATGATCAGCATCTGGTCCTTGGACGAAGATCTTCTGACATATGTAAACAGTCGGCTGCATCAAAGGCACGCTACGATAATCACTTTAGATCATCTGTTAAGTCGACAACATCATACTGCTCCAGAGATGGACGAGTTCCTAATGATGTGTACATATCAGAACATATTATGCCTTATGTATCAAGCAGGAATAGTATTTACTGTGCTCCCAGGGTTTTGAATTCTTCCAGCAATAGACGTGTCTACAAAAAAATTCCTAGTATTGAATCAGATGTTTGACTCATCATTTGTTTGTCTAATTCTATGTTAATGCTATTCATTTGTTGTAGCTAATGATGTACATAGTTGCCAACATATTGAAGTAGGAACTTAGGAGACATTAAGGGGCAGCTTTGCCAGATAGTCGTTGCTAACATTGTCTTCTTTCTCCTATTTTCTGATAGATAGGGCTGACTGGCCTTTCCTACTATCTGATGGCAAAGGAGCAACAGAAAAGAGATACATGTTGATGATCATACCAACTGGTTAGCTTTGCTGCAAGTGAAGACTACATAGAATGACCTAGTGGAATTATTGCCTCCCTTTTACGGCGCATTAATCTATAAGAGACCACACTAGGCAGTCCTTTGAATCTTAGGAGAACGCTGGTTCTGTAAAATAAGCAAGAAATAGATGACAAGCTCAATATTACTGTGTAAATGTAGGGAGTTGGCAACTATGCTATTATATGTACTCCAGATCTGTGATTGCTGAAATCTTTAAATTCAACTGTTTCCCAAAGTGAAACCCTGAGCTAAAGCAGCTAATGGCATCCTTTAGAAACACTGAGATCAAATGGGTCCTCTAGTAGAGTCATAATCTTTTTTCTTTGGAAAATAATAAAAATCCTGAGTGCATAGCTCATCTTGTATAGCCAACCTTTGCGATTGCGCAAATCCACCTTCGGGAATACGGCCTGATGAGCATCAGTCAGACACAGTACCACGAAGATCCCAATGTTTAGCCTCTTATTCCTACAACACCATAAGAGTCATCACATTGAGTAACAGTGCTACAGCCGTAATATTTTGAGCCTTGTTTTCTATTGTTCCATCCAGTAATTTGTTCCATCCTTTGTTCAAGTTTGTTCACTTGAAGAAGTCATGGACCAGCAGTCCAACAAAGACATGGAAAGATTAACCGCAGGGGAGCAACAGAAATTTGCTAATAAAATGCATGGCATGAGAGTTCAGGGATTTTGCACTTCTGAACATTATAGATTTTAATAAATTCTGGTAGTTGCAAAATGTAATTTATATGCTGTTAGCTTGGGGATTCACTTCAACCGAAATCTTAACTCTCCCCAGATTTGATAGACATCCAAACATGAATTGTGAACGAATCTGATAGTCCATCTCTTTGCAGTATATTCCCATTGTATTGTATATTTATCATGTACACTTGAACTGATAATTTTGAATATGGAAACAGGGGTATAGCATTTGCCTCTCTGGGCAACAAACATTAGAATGTCACCATTATAAAAAAGAACATATAATTATTTTAAGAAAATAGTATACATAAGTATCTTCAGTTAACTCTAGATTTCTACCAGTGCTGAATTTTGCTGCTTGATAAGTAAAATATGCCCACGGCTTTGAATAAAAACTTCCATAACTACCAGCACACACTGAGTATTTTGTATGTTGAAATGGCTGGAACTTATGACTTTGTATCAGTGGTATGCTTAAATTAGCAACAAAAAAACCCCACATTTGGCCACTGAATATATCCATTTAAGGCTTAATTGTACTTGTGTTTTGTTTTATGATGTTTTTCACAATATCATGCAAATGGCATAACATAAACAAAGATGTTTTTAGCAAAAATGGTATTTCAGAAAGTTGTCCCCTATTACATCCCAAAAAGGCCACATTTTACTCTGAGGTTTGTATCTAATTGTATCAAAAGAATGCCCCACTAAGATGATAATTGGAAATACAGCGCAATATGTTGTTTAAACTTGTGATAAAAGCAAGAACACAACAGTGCAATTGATTAACTTTGCCCTTGATACAAATGTTGTGTTACTACAGGATATCAGGGAATTATTAATTTCCAATCTGTCAGCAAACCTAGGTAATGGCAGCTCAATGTGCTAAGCGTGGACGTCTTAGGAGCAAAATTAACTCACTGAAAATAACATTAACATTTCTTGAAGCTGACTTATCAAAAAAATTAAGTCAGGAAAAACAATTAAATGATATTCTACAATTCTTGGAAATGCTAGTGGGAATGCTGCAATCTCTGTTATATAAAGGTTTTAGCAATATTCCAGCCTTGCAATTTAGTTTTAATGGTCATTAATTGGAGTCACTGGTGCATAGTGGGATGGTCACATTGAATGGTTACTACTGAGAAATTCATTGTTCGGTGAATGCAGAGTCTTCCTCTAGAAAACAGATCACGTGTTTACACTAAACGATCATTCAGTAATGCTATGATAGAATTTCAAAGCTCTATTAAAGATTTAAATTTAATTCTAGTACATTCCTATTGTGTTTTCTCTTTAATCAGATCTGTGAGGGTTGTTGAAAGGAAGGGGAGAGAAACATTTCCATGCTTTTTAACGCAATACTGCTTCACACTCATTTCAATATGATTTCAAGCAATAATATAAATTCTGTTGAGAGACAAAATAGTAAGCTTCATTAAAAGTCAAATACCTCCTCCATCCCAACATGGCAACCTTTCTGGTAAACTGATCCGCTACTGAAACTTGCAACGTGTTGATCGTTTTAATATGCAGACTGCAGGCATACATAGAGTATCATTTAATATTGCCTTGTGCATGCTAAGAATACTTCCAATTGTTCGGGGGTTGCATCACTTTTAACTTGTTACATAAGGAATAGTCTCATTTTATGATCACAATTGTTTTAACTTCCAACTTGTAATAACATAGTAAAATAGGTTGTACTTCTTTAATTAATATAGTTTCACCATAGGATCTATCTTAGCCTCAGTCTCTTAAACTAATGATGATGGAATCATTCATTTTCCTTTTGAAACTGCTGGTTTTTATAAAAACTCTGTTTTTTAATGATATTCTTTTGTAATAAAATAAACTAGTGTAGAACGACTTACATTACTGAAGAATATCTTGAACAGTTGCCAGATTACTCAAGAAAAGTTTGCCTTCTACCAAAATATGTGTAAATTGATTACCGTGCAAAGATAAAGAAAAGCCTTTCAAAAGTTTGATTATTTTACCATTAACTAGACACTTTTTATATTTCATATTTCAGCTGTAAATTGCAATAAGCTTGATCTTTATATAACTGTATTATAGTAATGAATGTGAAAAATAGTTACTAAAATTATAGACCATCATTTACATAACCGATTAAACAAAGCCAACACTTTGGTAATTAGTGCAGTTATGAGCGTAACGAGACAGCGCACATTTCCACCACTGGAACCAATTAGTAGTTTCTCATCCCAATCCATGCCCATTAATGCTGGATCTTTGTTATAGACAAGTCACAATGGTAGATTGCAATAGATATTTAGCTGAAGAATATTAATTGCTTTTATTATTATTTCCCATAGCGTATTTCCTTCTTTAGCATTGAATGATTTCTTAGGTTAGAGGAGCAACATGATATTGTGGAAATTTCAGTGCCGCACACACAGCAGGTTTAATTCAGGTACAATGGTGATTGGCAATATTTCAGTTCCCGCTTTGCAAAATTAATTTTTTAAATCAAACAAATTAGGCTATAACTTAACACAGTCTGAAACATATTACCTTTTTTATGGCCATGTGTGTTTCTTTCTTAATTTGTAACTGCTTTGTGTTCTAATTGTCCATAATATTTCTCTTGAAATGAAAAGATTTTACATTATCTGGAAATAAAGCAAGTTTGATGTGGGTGACAGCTATGAAAGTGACATATTTCAGATAGCATTAGTGGGGGTGTCACAAAAAACAATTCAGCAAGATATTTGGCAAGGACTAAGCATAAATGATTATAAGATGTATATTTTGCTAGACAGAGTGAATTCAAGCTAGTAACCAAATGTTTGGGTCTGAAATGTTCTTTGGCTGTGTGCATGTTGTCCTTAACCATAAAATATGTCATGCTTATCCAATTTACATTCATGTGCAACTTGGGCGTAAAAGCATTGGACACACCTTTTGCCTCACTAAACATTCACAAGGATATTCAGTTTAATTAATGGTTGGTACTAAAGTAATTTGATTCCTGCCTATTCCATTAGATGAGAAAATACTAATTATTACTTTGTGACAGTATAGATTTCAAACATATCCGCTATCGAAGTCTGTATTTACATTTGTTTTGATCTTTATATGAACTCTAACTGTAATATTTGCCAAGGTTGTCTTTAAAACTGTAATATGTGTTTTATTTTCATTGTAGATGTGTAGAAATTACAATTGGAATGGATTTAGAATGTTCAAAGTGTTTACTGCAACAGCATTTGATGTAAATAGGTTGTCAATTGTGCCAGAAAATCCGATGTAAAAATGTAAATAAGTAAAAGTACCATTTTTCTAAGGAAGACTATTTCTGCCACTTTATATCAAAATTAAAACTATAGTCACTTAACTTTCTTTAATACTGTGGTTATTTCAAGTGAGCTTTTCCTCATTAACGAGCTCCTTTATCATTCCCTGCAATTGAACTTTAAATGGTATGTGCACAAACAATAGCCCTGAGTTGTTTAGAAGTCATCTATATCAATTTCACTGTTTGCAAAATCTGGACTAGACATTTGTGTTGGTCGAATATTGGATGGTTACTTACATTTCCACACAACTTTATGGGTCACACCACCAGAAATCCCAGGTTTCATGATCCCGCTACTGCTTTCCGTGACAAAACTGGCCAGTTAATTTCTCCTAATAATTATTGCACTTATATAGAATTTGAATATAGAAGTTGGGAGGTCATGTTGGAGTTGTCCGTGTAAAACGTTGGTGAGACCACATTTCGAGTATTGTGTTCAGTTCTGGGCACCATGTTATAGGAAAGACATTGTCAAGCTTGAAAGGGTTCAGAGAAGATTTACAAGGACTAGAGGGTCTGACCTATAGGCAGATGTTGTGTAAGCTGGGACTTGGAGCGCAGGAGGATGAGGGGTGATCTTATAGAGGTGTATAAGATCATGAGAGGAATAGATCGGGTAGATGCACAGAATTTCTTGCCCAGAGTGGGGGAATCGAGGAATAGAGGACATAGTTTCAAGGTGAAGTGGAAAAGATTTAATAGGAATCTGAGGGGTAACTTTTTCACACAAAGGGTGGTGGGTGTATGGAACAAGCTGCCAGAGGAGGTAGCTGAGGCTGGGATTATTCCAATGTTTAAGAAACAGTTAGACAGGTACATGGATAGGACAAGTTTGGAGGGATATGGACCAAACGCAGGCAGGTGAAACTAGTGTCGCTGGGACCTGTTGGCTGGTGTGGGCAAGTTGGGCAGAAGGGCCTGTTTCCACACTGTATCACTCTATGACTGTGACTTAAAAAGTATCCCCAAATGTCTCACAGTGACTTGAGGGTTGCAAAAGATTCAGTGTGTAAAAAAAGTGCCTTCATAACAATAGTGTACAGTTAATGACAGGACTATTTAACAGCATTGTTACACAGAAGGATCGTGGGGTCTTTCAGCTACGGGATCATAGCTCCCTGAAAGTGGCAACACAAGTAGAGAAGGCATGTGCTAAGTGTGCCTTCATCAATCAGGCCATTAAGTATAGGTGTCACAAAGTCATGTTGCAATTTTACAAGACTTTGGTTAGGCTGCATTTCGATTTTTAGTTTAGTTTAGTTTAGAGATGCAGCACGGAAACAGGCCCTTGGGCCCACTGAGTCCGCACCGACCAGCGATCCCCGCACATTAACACTATCCTACATACATACGGGACAATTTTACACATACAGTACACCAAGCCAATGAACCTACAAACTTGTAGGATTTTGGAGTGTGGGTGAAAACTGGAGATCTCGGAGAAAACCCACACGGTCATGGGGAGAACGAACAAACTCCGTACAGACAGCACCCGTAGTCGGGATCCAACCCGGGTCTCTGGCGCTGCAAGTGCTATAAGGCAGCGACTCTACCGCTGTGCCACTGTGCCGCCCAAGTATTGCGTGCAGCTATGATCGCCTCATTACAGGAAGGCTTGTGGAGCCTCGAGAGAGGGTTCAGAAGACGTTTACGAAAATGCTGACTGGATTAGAGAGTGTTAGGTATGAGGAGAGGTTGGACAAACTTGGATAGGTTTCTGTGCAACATCAGAGGCTGAGGGGAGACCTGATAGAGGTGCAGAAAATTATGAGAGGCAAAGAAAGGGAAGACAGTCAAAACCTTCTTCCCAGAGTGGAAAAGCCAAAGACTACCGGTCATAGGTTTAAAGTGAGAGGAGCAAAGTTTAAAGGAGATGTGCGGAGTATGTTTTTTACACAGAGAGTGGTGGGTGCCTGGAATGCACTGCCAGGGGTGATGGTGGAGGCAGATAAGATAATGGCAGTTAAAAGGCTTTTGGACAGGCACATGAATATGCAAGTCATGGAGAGATATGGATCACGTACAGGCAGAGGTGATTAGTTTAACGGCATCATGTTCATCATATTTTAGGTTAAAGGCCCATTCCTACGCTGTATTTCTCGAGGTTCTATGTTTTATTATAGGAAATAGAAGCAGGAAATGGGCATTTGCCCTTGTGCTTAGCTTCCATACAGTAAGATTAGAGCTAATCCATTAACCCAAGGCAACTATCTTGGACCAACCCCATACTCCTTGATTCTTTCACATCCAAAAATCGATAAAATTAAACTTAAATAACATTGGGGAAGTAAGACTTATTCTGGGAAACAAACTAACTACTTCCATCCAGTCAAAATAAACTAACCTTCTTTCCCTTTGTGCTGAAGTGAACTTTCTGGGGGTGAGGGGGTGGGGCTGATAGAAGTATGTGAAAGTAGGAGAGGCATAGAAAGGGTAGACAGTCAGAACCTTTCTCCCAGGGTGGAAATGTCAATGACTGGAGTGCATTGCTGTGAAGTGAGAGGGAAAAAGTTTAAAGGAGATGTGCACAGGACACGTTTGACAGCTGGACGAGGCAGACTGAAGTGTCATGCTCAAATGCATAATAAGAACACCATCAAAATAGGAGCAGGAGTAGGCCTCAAGACTGCATGCCATTCACTATGATCACGGATGATCTAAATCGGCCTCAACTCTGCTTCTGTGTTCCGTCCTCATAACCCTAAATTCCTTGATGTTTCAAATACTGATTCATCTGCCTCTCAAATATATTAATGATCACGCCCCCAGTAAGCCTGCGGGCAGTGAATTCCAGTGGCTCACTACCCTTTGAGATAAAAACATTCAATGCACCACAGCTATAAATAACTGCTCCTTTATTTTGTAACAATTTCCCCTTGTTTGTCACTCTCCCACTTGTAAAAACATCCCAACATTTATCATAGAAACATAGAAAAATAGATGCTGGAGTAGGCCATTCGGCCCTTGGAGCCAGCATCGCCATCTCAGTCCTAAATGGCCTACCCCTTATTCTTAAACTATTACCCCTGGTTCTGGACTCCCACAACATCGGGATCGTTTTTCCTGCATCTAGCCTGTCCAATCCTTTAAGAATTTTATATGTTTCTATAAGATTCCCTCTCATCCTTCTAAATTCCAGTGAACACAAACCCAGTCGACCCATTCATTCATCATATGTCATGCCAAGCCCCCCCCCCCCTTTAATCTATCAATGGTTCAATGTTTCAAAGGTTTGTTATTGTCACATGTACCGATGGAACAGTGAACATTTTTTTTTGCTTAGAGTTCAGTAAAGTATTACTGTACACAAGCACAATCCTAGATACAGTACAAAGTGTATAGAAATAGTGCACTGAGACAATATGCAAGAGTTGTCAGGATTTAGCACCATTTTCAAAGTCCATGTTGCTTTAAGGGCAGCTGGCCATAAAGGACCATTGACCTGGCGGTGTTGCAGGGTTGGCCTGGCAAGTGAAGTTGTGGGTGTCCTCCAGTACTTCTCCACTGCTCTGTGCTGCTGCAGGCCACTTCAGGTCTGCAAATTTGGTCTCATGGAGCGGGGACCGATGCAATCGAGCCCCAGGCTGCTGCAGGGCCTCCAGCTGTTACATTTTAAAAAAAAATAAAAAAATGTATTCAATTATTAAAAATAATATTTACAATACAATAAAACATAACAGAACCCACCACCATAATACAAGACAAACACATATACTAAATAAACTACTATACAACTATGTTACAATCCTTGTCAAGGATGCATTCAACCTCCTGCGGTGCCCAGCGGTCCAGAAGTGCCCCAGGGCGCTCGTGGACAGCACGCAGTCCCTCTCTAAAACCACCCAGGCGCGGACCTAACCCCAGAAAAGGGATTGGCAGCTGGATCGGGCAGAGCCCTCTTCCGCCTGGCACCGTGACTCGCAGTTGGCCTGCTTGGCCAGGCCCTCCAGCTGTCACCTTGGTCTGGATGCTCCCATCAGCCAGCAAACTGTCGTCCCTCTCCACATCCGGCCAACGTTCAGTCTTAGTGCCCCAGGAGTGTCTCCTACAGCCAACCTTGAGGTGGGGGAAGGTGAGACCCGGTTCCTCTTTCCAGACCTTTTTCTTTGCGTCTTCCACTACCGCCGCTATCTAGATTCCCACCTCTTTCCTCTCCGGTTCTCTGGACCTCGGGGACGAGCAGGGGCCGTGCTCGGCGGCTTACGTCTGACGGATGGGCTGCCCAGCTCTGCGGCGGGTGCGCCAGGCCTGATGCCGGGGGATAGGTCCCCACGCATCACCACAGTATGAAAGGTAAGATGCTTGAATAAGGCCATCTCACATTCTTCTAAACTCCAGGGAATACAGGTCTTTAGTGGCATTGCTTTGATGGGTTTAGAATGATCGTCATGGAGTTACAAAGATTTATGACATAGAAGGGGGCCATTTACCCCAAATGTGTACATGCCAGCCAAAATTGAAACTTGATCACTCCTGCCATGGTCTGTAGCTTTGCAGCTGCCTTGGCAAGGCCAGCAGCATAATCAAGGACGAGTTTCTCCCCGTCTACACCCTCTTCTCCCCTCTCCCATCGGGCAAAAGGTATAGAAGTGTGAAAACACGCACCTCCAGATTCAGTGACAGTTTCTTCCCAGCTGTTATCAGGCAACTGAACCATCCTACCACCAACTAGAGAGCAGTCCTGAACTACTATCTATCTCATTGGAGACCCTCGGACTATCTTTGATCGGACTTTATTGGCTTTATCATGCATTAACTGGTATTCACGATATTCCCTTTGTCATGTATCTGTACACTGTGGATGGCTCGATTGTAATCATTTCTGGTCGTTCTGCACGCAACAAAAGCTTTTCACTGTAGCTTGGCACACGTGACAATAAACTAATGACTAATACAGATTATGGCACAACAGATGCTCAATACTGTCACACCATCAACCACCCTCTATCACCCTCCTTGATTTGGCCTGCCCCTTTAAGACCACAAACTCTAAGGCGACGGTATTTTGGGCTCAGTCCCTGTTTAATTGTCATTTGGTCAGGGAGCTTTACAGATTAGAGCAGGCTGCAGGTCACAGGCTACTGGTCAAAAGTAACAAGTTGTCTGTGCGTTTCTGTCAACTGGTCTGTGCCCTGATGAGAGCTGGCAGCTTGGCAGTCAGAGCCTTAACACCAGTGGAGCTGAATGGGCACTTTATAAGGCCAGAGAACAGGGTGAGTGAGTCTGGACTGTGTACGGCACAGCAGAACATAAGAAAAGTTAAAAAATAGGAGCAGAAATAGCCCACCAGGGTCCTAAAGCCTTCTCACCATTCAGTATGATCATGGCTGATCCAAGCCAGCCTCAACTCTGCTTCTTTCCTCTTTCCCCGTGACACTCAATTTCTTGATTTAAACTTTAATTTAGAGATTCAGAGCCCATCGGCCCATCGAGTCAATGCCGACCAGTGTTCACCCCATGCAATAACATTATCCTACACACCAGGGACAATTTACAATTATACCATAGCCAATTACCGGTTGTCTGTGTGAAATTTGTATGTTCTCCCTCTGTGTGGGTTTTCTCTGGGTGCTCTGGTTTCCTCCCACACTACAGAGTTGCAGGTTAATTAGCTTGGTAAATGTAAAAATTGTCCCTGGTGGGTGTAGGTTAGTGGGCCGAAGAGCCTGTTTCTGCGCTGTATATCTAAACTAAACTAAACTAAAAAATATGAAGTGCTGTTCCTCCAGTTTGTGTGTGACCTCACTTTGGCATAGAGGAGGCCCAGGACAGAATCAAGGACCAGAGGACATAGTTGCTAGGTGAAGGGGAAAAGATTTAATAGGAATCTGAGGGGTAACTTTTTCACACAAAGGGTGGTGGGTGTATGGAACAAGCTGCCAGAGGAGGTATTTGAGGCTGGGACTATCCCAACATTTAAGAAGCAGTTAGACAGGTACATGTATAGGACAGGTTTGAAGGGATATGGACCAAACACGGGCAGGTGGGACTAGTGTAGCTGGGACATTTTGGCGGGTTGGGCCGAAGGGCCTGTTTCCACGCTGTATCACTCTATGACTCTGTGACTCTATAAAAACAGAAAAGAAACTAAATCACAATTTCTCACCCAATGAATGGTTTCTAAAGCTTGAGTATTTTGTTGGAAGATCAAAGTGCTGCAGGTGCTGTAAAACTGACTTAAAACAGAAAATGCTGGAAACACTCAGCAAGGATGGGTGGAACAATGGAAGCATCTCTGATAGGGTGAGGCCAGGATTGCATCGGCGATAAACTGTAGGTGAGGTTATCATATTGATAAGTTAAGGGGGGTCAGACGAGGGGAAGATAATGAGCAGAGGAATATGGAAGCTATTAAATGAAGGTAGATAGAGAGAGATAAACTTTACAAAGGAATACAGGTGTGAAATGCAATGTTTAATAAGTTTAGTTTAGTTTAGAGATACAGCGCAGAAACAGGCCCTTCCGAGTCCGTGCGGATCAGCGAACCCCACACACTAACACTATCCTTCACATTAGGGACAATTTTACAATTTTTCCAAGTCAATTAACCTGCAAACCTTCTTCAGACTGCAATGACTTGTTGGAATTAGACACTGCATTTAGCTACAGAAGGATAAACACAAAGCATTTATCGAAGACAGTAGATGAGATAGTACAGTGGATCTACTGATACAGTAGATGAGATGGTTCTGAAAGAGAGAAGAAAAACCAAGCCAACATCATAAATGGATGAACTACAGCAGAACTGCCCAGATCCGATACTAACAGCGAGTCTGAAGAAGGGTCTTGACTCAAAACATTACCTGTTCATTCCCTCCACAGATGCTGCTTGACACATTGAGCTCCTCCGGCCATGGTTTTTTGCTCAGGATGCCAGCATCTGCAGTCTCGTGTACCGGCAGAGAGCGAGTTACCCATAGTTGGAGTACAGAACAGGTGTAGACTTCCCACTAAAGGTCAGATTCTAGTCATTGTCTTTTCATCCCTCCCTCGGTCTCCTTGCAATTTAAAACAAACTTGTTTTCTCTTTGCTAGAGATCTGATGAATGGTCTTTGATCCGGCATGTTCATTCTCTTTCCACAAAATGACCTTCTGAATGTTTATAGAACTCTAAATTGTGGGATTGAATCCATTGGATTGAACTAATTGAATTGATGGAAAGATATGGCCAGGGAACAGGCCCTTCACCCCACTGAGTCCATGCCGACCATACATCACCCACTCATGCGAGTTCTAGAACTGTGGCAGCAGGGCGGCACAGTGGCGTAGTGGTAGATTTGCTGCCTTACAGTGCCAGAGACCCGAGTTTGATCCTGACTACGGATGCTGTCTGTACGGAGTTTGCACTCTTATTCTGTGGAGAAAGTGTGGGTATTCGCCGTGTGCTCCAGATTTCTCCCACATCCCAAAGATGTGCAGGTTTGTTAGTTAATTGACTTCTGTAAATTGCCTCTAGTGTGTAGGATAGAACTAGTGTATTGGTGATCATGGTTGGCGTGGACTTGATGGGCCGAAGGGCCTGTTTGCACGCGGTATCTCTAACCTAAAGTTGTTATCCACAAACTATTTTCCACAATTTGAAGTCCATTCAACTGGATATTTTCACATTTTTGAAGGCTAGTTAGTTTAACAAGAAATTCTATACCCTCTTTCCAGGGTTTCTACAATAGCCTATATGTGAGAATATATTTCCTTTCAACATCCACATGTAACGTTGTGCACTATCTCCCATTTATTCATAACAATGTTGAGATTCCTCACAGATTGCCCTCTTACATTTGATGTAGTCATACATCTGCACAAGAGCAAAAAAGGTAGTCTGAATTAGACACTAATCGGTCTGAAAAAGGGTCTCGACCCGAAACGTCACCCATTCCTTCTCTCCAGAGATGCTGCCTGTCCCGCTGAGTTACTCCAGCATTTTGTGTCTATTTTCAGTGCATCTGCAGTTCTTTCCAACAAAAAAGGTAGGAGCTTGGTCATCAAATCTGCGATCAAATGAATGTTTGGAACATGTCTCTCTTCCATTTGACGTCACTATTCCATTGATACAAATAGCCAGCCTTGTAGCTTGTATTTTTTTTTGGCTTCCCCTTCCAGTTGTGCTTTCTCCTTTACCCTGGACTTTTCAAGAGGCAGCATCTTCCAACATGCTTATTAGTTGTCCAAGCTGTGATCTGGGTTTGCAAAGCAGCAAGCCAACATCTCCATTACTGTAGTCCCCCCATTCCATCAGAGCAGATGGCTTTGGGCTGAGTATAGAGAACGGCAATCCCAAGTGACAGTAAAAGATTCGATTATTTCTGGTTGATGGGCTCCAATTTTTTTCTGCCATGATGTTGGTTTCAGGAGGTTAAGCTCTTTTTTTTTAACAAAGTGGGGGAGGAACAGATTCCATGACTAATGTTTGTGATATTTGCAAGGGGCAATAACAATATTAATTCAGTGGCTTTCCAAAGCCTGTAGGATACAGCCTCTGTGTTCCAACTTTAGTCCTCTACAAACAGAACATCGCTCAAAGGACCAATTGGCTGGGTAGGCGACAGCATTCCGAAAGGTGTCAGACGACAAGATTACAATGAGCGACTTTTTGCCATGTCTTTGGATGTGTGGAACCTGCCACTGGGAGTATGAAGATAGACACAAAAAGCTGGTGTAACTCAGAAGAACAGGCAGCATCTCTGGAGAGAGGGAATGAGTGATGTTTCGGGTCGAGTCCCTTCTTCAGACTAGTCAGGGGAAAAGGAAACGAGAGATATAGACGATGATGTACCTCTTAATATGACGTCAATCTTGCGAGCTACTTGAAAACGTACAAAATTCTTAAGGGGTTGGACAGGCTAGATGCAGGAAGATTGTTCCCGATGTTGGGGAAGTCCAGAACAAGGGGTCACAGTTTAAGGATAAGGGGGAAATCTTTTAGGACCGAGATGAGGAAAACATTTTTCACACAGAGAGTGGTGAATCTCTGGAATTCTCTGCCACAGAAGGTAGTTGAGGCCAGTTCATTGGCTATATTTAAGAGGGAGATAGATGTGGCCCTTGTGGCTAAAGGGATCAGGGGGTATGGAGAGAAAGCAGGTACAGGATACCGAGTTGGATGATCAGCCATGATCATATTGAATGGCGGTGCAGGCTCGAAGGGCCGAATGGCCTACTCCTGCACCTATTTTCTATGTTTCTAAGACTGATTTTGGATTAGGTTTAGGTTTATTGTTGTTACATGTACTGAGGTACAGTGAAAAGCTTTGTTTTGTGTGCTGTCCAGGCAGATCAGATAATCTATACATAATTATGGAGAAAAGGAATAGGTGACGTTTTGGATCGAGACCCTTCTTTGTGTTCTTTGTGCCTATAATTTTGTTTCTATCTTCAGTTTAAACCAGCATCTGCAATATGGTGTATTTATTCCAACACCATAAATAATTATAATCAGTTCAAATTCAAATACAATAGATAGAGCAAAGGGGAAGATACAGAGTGCAGAATGTATTTCTCAGCATTTTAGACAGTGCTTACATCTCGACCCGAAACGTCACCCATTCCTTCTCTCCAGAGACGATGCCTGCCCCGCCCGAGTTACTCCAGCATTTTGTGTCTGTCTTCGCTCACAGTTTGTACTATTCCCTCATTCCCCTCTGTCCCTTTTGCTCTCTCACCCTGAGCGATAACAGAAGCACGTTCAGGAGCTGACAGTGAGGCCAGCTGGAACAAACCTACTCTGCAGCACACTGCATCTGAGCTCCGACAACCCGTGCCAACTAAATGTGTCAATGCCTAAAAAAAGGATAAAGGAGAAAACGCAGGAGCAGCAGCTAAACTGAGAACAATCAGATTCCCGACAGTGCCGTAGCTGAATGTGTTGAATGAGTGCAGCAGAAGCATGAGACATTTGGACATTTACTGATCTACCAGTTAATGCTCCTTTCCAGTATTCAATTATCGATAATAATTTGGGATGCAAAATAAGCATTCATATCTTAACTGTGCCATTACAAAAAAAATCTGCATATATCTTTGCGAGAGAAATTTTGAACCAAAATATAAATCATGTAAAACCTAATGGCCATTCCAGCACCTGCTTTTGCCAGAATTTATGCAATATTGTTTCATGGAACCACAAAAATCTGGGAGTAAAAGGTTTAGTTTAGATTGGTTTAGAAATACAGCACGGAAACAGAACCTTCGGCCCACCGAGTCCGCGCAGACCAGCGACCAGACCACTGGCACTATCCTACACGTGCAGGTTTGTAGTTTAATTGGCTTCTATAAATTGTTCCTAGAGTGTAGAACTAGTGCTTGAGTGATTGCTGGGTGTCGTGGACTCGGTGGGCCGAATAGCACGCAACAAAAGCTTTTCACTGTATCTCGGTACACGTGACAATAAACTAAAGTGAAATTGAAGGCTCTGTTTCCACACTGCATCTCTAAACTACACACTAGGGACAATTTACAATTTTACCAAAGCCAATTAAACTACAAACCTGTACATCTTTGAAGTGTGGGAGCAAACTGAAGCACGCGGAGAAAACCCATGTGGTCATGGGGAGAACGTACAAACTCCATATAGACAGCATCTGTAGTCAGGATCAAACCCGGGTCTCTGGCGCTGTAAAGCAGCAATTCTACCGCTGCACCACCGTGCTGCCCTCGTACACAAAATCCCTGCAAGTGCTGAGTAGTATATGATTTGAAAGTTGAATAATTATTAACATTATATGACACATGGTGCATAATGTGCTGAGTTGGGAAAGGATGCCTATTTTTTTACACACATTTTCTGATCATCATTTGCAGGACTAACCATTCTTGTTCATCATTTGATATTCTGGGAACTGAACAAGGTATTTTGTTGATAGACGCAAAGTGCTGGTAACTCAGGAGAAAAAGGATGGGTGACGTTTCGGGTCGGGACCCTTCTTCACGCTGCCTGACCTGGCGAGTTACTCCAGTACTTTGTGTCTTTTATTGTAAACCTGCATCTGCAGTTCCTTGTGTAGCATTTGTTCTGGCCTAGCATTTGTTCTGGTGAGCAGAGATGATTTAGAGTGGGGGTAGTTGGGGAAGGGCAACCATTAGATGTGTGCATAGGACAGGACCCATGCACCAACAACGTTCTATATCTAAGCCCAGGGGTCACGCACAATGCAACACATCAGTGGTTGACACCTCACAGGTATCCTTCCTGGAATGGCAATAAATGCAGCAATTTGCTCCGAGAAATCATATCCTCATGTGACATTTAATTGGGTTGGTTAATGACAATATATTGCTAAATACTCCCATAACTACAGCATTGTGAGTCTGGGGAATGATTGAATCTCTTTCTGCTTTCTCAGGTGGATATAAAATATCCCATGGCATTATTTACGAAAAGAACAAAGGAGGACTCTCTGTGCCCAAACCAATAATTAACTCTCAAACAATGTCTGCAAAACAAATGATGTGATCACCGTTAAACCACTGTGTATGGGAGGTTGCTGTACACAAATTGACTCCGTGTTGTACATGTTACCACAGTGACCGCACTTTGAAAGTGCTCCATAGGCAGCATAATGCTTAGACTGAGGGGGGAAGCTTCTTGGGACGTACAGGCCATTTGTTTTCAGAAGATACTGTATGTATACGAAGGAACTGCAGATGCTCGTTTACACCGAGGATAGACACAAAATGCTGGAGTAATTCAGCGGGACAGGCAGCATCTCTAGAAAGAAGGAATGTGTGACATTTTGGGTCGGGACCCTTCTTCAGACTGAGGGTCAGGGGAGAGGGAGATACGGAAATAAGGAAGTCTAAGGTGTGACACCAAAGGGGATGTAGGTCAAGGAAATAGTAGAATAGATCATGTTAGCTGGGAGAAGGTGACAACGAAGTATACAGAGATAAAATTTAATCAGGGGGGTGGTCAGACTGGTCAGAGAACTAGGAAGGGGGAGGGATGGAGAGAGAGGGAAGGGTGATGTTGGTCTTCTGTCGTTCGAGTTAGGGTGCACTGTTGGAACTAATGCAGACGCATTGAAATGAGTGGACCTGGATGAAGAATGTGGGCTGGAAATGCAATTGCTGGCTGTTAGCTACAGCATTCTTAAATTAATCCCATTCTCCTAACCTACCGAAAGAAGGAATGGTTTCCATCAGAACTGTTTCGTGACACACTCCCCAATTAACGTTGTGCTTTTAGTTTACTTTAGTTTACTTTTACTTTGGAGATACAGAGTGGAAACTGGCCCTTTGGCCCACCGAGTCCACGCCGACCAGTGATCACCCCATACACTAGCACTTTCCTGCACACTGGGAACGATCTTAAATTTACAGAAGCCAATTAACCTACAAACCTGTATGTCTTTGGAGTGTGGGAGGAAACTGGAGCACCTGGAGCAAACTCATGCAGTCATAGGAAGAAGGTACAAACTCTGTACAGATAGCATCTATAGTCAGGATCGAACCCGGGTTTCTGGCGCTGTAAGACGGCAACTCTACCGCTGCGCCACCATGCCAGAACCAGTGACTTTCCCTGGCTATTCCTTTAGAAAACACATCTACTTCTGAAATGCTGCTTTATCAATGTAATCTGTATGAATTTGCAGTGACTGGTCCTCAGTGACAATGGACACAAACAAATTGAGTTGTTGGCATCTCTCATTGTGTTTCTAATTGAAAAGTGTGAAACATCAAACTCAATATTTCCTAAGGCTGAATTTGCAAAATTGTTGTTTTCAACATAAATGTACAATTGGTCGATAGATAGCAAGTCCTATTTTGGTTTCTGGACTGGAAGAGCACACCAAGCCTTGTCAGCGACTAAAGGGGAAGAATTTCCTGAAATATATATAGCAGGTACAATTGCAACATTTAAAAAACATTTAGACAGGTCCATGGATAGGACAGGATTTCGAGGGATATGGGCCAAAGCCAGGCAGGTGGGATTAGTACAGATGGGACATGTTGGTTGGTGTGGGCAAGTTGGGCTGAAGGGCCTGTTTCCACACTGTATGACTATGACTAAATTCTCCTTATGGCTCATAGTTACAATATTTTCCCAGTGCTTTGACTACACTTGTATGAATATTGATTTCTCTGATTTCAAGTAATCTTTGCATTCCTTCTCTCTCCGTCCTTCCCCCACCCTGGTCGTCCTTCAAGTTCCACTGTTCGTATCCCTTCGATATCACCTCCCTAGCCAACAATGGACCATTGTGGGCTCCTTGGCCCTCGGTGCCTGCTCTGATTTGTTCTTTGCACCTTTTCATACCTCTGGTTTCTCTCTCCCCTGAATCTCAGTCTGAAGAATGGTCTCGACCCCAAAACGTCATCAATTCCTTTTCTCCAGAGATGCTGCCTGACCCATTGAGTTACTCCAGTTACTTTTGTGTCTGTCTTCTTGCAACAAGAGGTTGGGGTGTCGTCACAGAGATCCCAGCTTGTTCATTGTATGCTTTGGGCAGCTCAAGAGAATCGCCAATGAGACATTGACAGCACTGTGTTAGCCCATGAGTTGGACACTGGGATTGCCCTCACACTCACTGCAAAAAATGAACAAAGCGAACTGCCACAGAACAAAACGTCCACATAAATAGTTGAGGAAACAAGTTAACAGAGAGAAAAATATATTACAGCAACTTTGCCCAATCAGAGCTGGGATTCGTGCCAGAAATACCGAGTCGAGGATACTTCAACAAGAATTTTGCATTTCAGTTTAATCATAGTCACTTATTGCTAAGTGGTTATCATTTCTAACTGACAGAGGAATGACCAAATCATATCTACTCCGTCTTTGAATAACACTGTTGCTCTTGCACTCTCGATATTTGATATTTGATAGTTGACGGACAACACTGTCATCGAATATCAAGATTGGAGAGGTGAAGACACGGGAAAACGTACAAACTCCCTGTTGACAGCACCCGTGGTCAGGATCGAACCCAGGTCTCTGGCGCTGTAAGGCAGCAACTCTACCGCTGTGGCACCGTGCCGTCCGGCGTTAAATCCTATGCTAGTGACAAGGGAATACAACGGATATTCAGATCTTGTGCAAATTAGGTGAACATTAAAGTTTCCATTGATCTCTTTTGAAGAATTGGAGGTTATACGTGGTGAGGTGGCTAATATTTACCGGGTCATTATTTCTATTGACATTTGTGAGAGCTTGCTATGCACAAATTGGTTACCAAGTCTACGAAAGTTTAATAATAACTATGCTCCATAGGAAGTTGCTGAGTTTATGAAAGGCCTTATCTAAATATAAGTCGCTCTGTCTTTATCAGACAACTTGTCATAAAAGCTCAGAGGAATAGTAAGATTAAACGAGAACTTACCTAAGTTTGAAGTTTGATCTTTATTTTATGAGGAGTTACGTAGGTGATTACGTGAAGAACCCCGCCAGTGCGCCTGCGCGTCAATCTTCAAAGCAGCGGTGTGAAATCACAAAAAACAACAACCGAAGTAATATAGTCTCATAATAAAACGAGTAATACAAGAACTTCCATCTGACCTTTATGATAGAGGGTAGGGTCGTGGTGGGCACGTAATCACCTACGTAACTCCTCATAAAATAAAGATCAAACTTCAAACTTAGGTAAGTTCTCGTTTAATCTTACTATTTTACTTCGGAGTCACGTGAGTGACTACGTGAAGATTTTAAAGCTTTGTGATTTCATGCCGTGGATCAATCCCGGCTTCTCACTGCATAGATTGACTCGGAACGAGAATAATCAATCATGCATTCATAATAACATTTGTACCACAAATGCAGTAATTCATTTCAATAATGAAATTAATCAGATCCCCTTTAAACCAGAGGAATTTACACAGAACTTAAAATAGTTTCTGCAAACAACCCCGCATTAACAATAGGCCGATGTTAAAAATGTTGAAACATCAACTCATTGGACCACCCGGCGGCTGCGAGGATATGGTCGACGGGGACGTCTGTTGCCCTGGCCGCCGACGTTTCTGCTGCCCTAGTCGAGTGAGACGTAAAAACATAAGTGTTAATACCAGCAGCTGTTAAAACTTATTTTATCCATCTGGAAATAGTCTGTATTGAAACTCTCTTGTGTGGTTTCTTGCGTGTGATCAACAACCCAGTTTCCGTATTTTCAAATTCTTTGTGACCTCAATGTATTGTAATAAATATGTCTTAATACAGAGACATGGATCATTTGGATATGCTGCTAGCATAATTTTAAATCCTGTCACACCTGGCCTAATTTACTTTAGTAGGTCATAGATATAGAATGTAACCTTGTCTTCAGTTACTTCCATACTGTCTATTTGTAATTTTCCAAGTGTTTGCACTCGTTGTGCTGTCACTCATGCCATAAGCATGAATACTTTCATACTGAGCTTGACCAAAGGTAAAGACACACTTGATGACCATTCACGAAGTAGTTTCAGTACCACACTTACATCCCAGATTGTCACGTACCTAGGTTTCGGTGGTTTGGAATTAAAGATTCCTTTCATTAGTCTGGAAACAATTGGGTGTGACCCAATTGGGTTTCTTTCTGAATCCAGAACCAAATATGAGGACAATGCACTTCTGGCTGAATTAATTGCACTACAACTCAGACCTTCATCATAATAAAGTTTTGACAGAAATTCTAAACATTTGAAATATCTGCAGTACTTTATTGCACATTCTTTAGTACACAGAACTCTTCCCATTTCTTAATATAAGAAAGGTACTGTTTTTGAGTGCTCTTCCTCCAGGCTGCCGTAAGCATGTCCACAGTATGCTCAGACAGTCCTCGTCCCAGAAAAGGCATTCTTAAAACCTGCAAATCAACAAATCCAAACGATCAAATAATGGATGTTGTTCCCCTGTACAGGGTGCAGCAATAAATTACTCTTTTTAGGGACTTTCATCAACATTTGTGTTGTTAATTCTAATATCAACGGATACCATGGCTGTGTAGGCCAATCTGGTACTACCAATACCCTTGAAGCAGCATCTTGCCTGATTTTAAGCAAACATTGGCTTATGAGGCAGAAAGGTGGAAATATATATGAAAACATACCACCCCAATGTAGCGAGAAAGCATCAATCGCCACTGCTCCTGGATCTGGTTTCCATGAGACATATCTCGATAGCTGATGATTCAAGTCGATGTCGGTCATTCCAAATCTGATTACTATATCATTGAATACCTCTTGATTCAACATCCATTCTTTATTATCATGGAACTTTCGTGACCTGGTGTCTGCTATCGTGTTCATTCTACCTGGTAGATAGATAGCTGAAATCCAAATGTTCTTTTCAATACACCAAGACCAAAGTTGATTTAACCATTTTGTCACATGACACCAACTTAATTCCACCCATATCATTAATATAGGCAACTACTGTTGTGTTTATTAATTTGAACTTGAACCTTCCTTTTAGTTGTGTTAGAACCATAAGCTTGGAGTCCATAGAAACCTCCTAAAAGCTCCAAATAGGTAATTCCCCATGTCTGCAGTAACACTAACTTTTCCTGATTCCATCTGCCTCCGCAGCTCGATGTTAAGTCAGTTGCACCCCATCCTAGTGCACTGGCATCAGTTTGTAATATCATGGAAGGTTGTTCAATCAGCACTTTGCCTGAACTGCTTGAGACATGTAGAATCCACCACTGCAGATTAGAAACAGCATTTGTTGTTACTTGCATGGTTCTATCAAAATGACCAGCATTTACTCTCAGTGCCTGTTCTTTGATTCTCTGCAGCTGTTGATAATGTAATGGTCCATACTGGACTGCTGGGAATCTACTAATTTTCCCAGTACTCGAGCCACCTGTCTGATTAGAGGTTTTTGCTCGTTTAACAGATTACTGCAATCTTTAATCAACTCCACCCTTTTTTCACTGGGCAAAGTAATTTGCATTTGGGCTAAATCAATTGTGAACCCCAAATAATCAATCGAGGTACATGTTTTTAACCTTGATTTCTTTGGATGAATTTAGAAACCCCCAAACTTTCAAAAGTTTGATTTTATAACTGCAACCGGTGCTTCTGTTGACTGTTTTGTCCTTCCTATAATCAGGACATCATCCAGGTATGTCATTAGTACATGCTCCTGCCTCTCAGCAACCCCAGAATTGATTTTAACAAATTTATGAATATTCTGGGAGGGAACGTTAACCCATTAGGCAGAGCTTTGAACTGCCCTAATTGGTTCATCCATGTAAATTTAAGATACCTCATATCTTGCAAGTGAACAGACACTGAACAAAAGGATTCAGACTTGTCAAGTCTATAATAAGAGTTGGCCTCCCAGTGGAAATTGAGAGGGAGACGGAGAGGTGACTGAGTAGAGAGGTAGCTCCAGACCAGGACACTGAGAGTAGGAGAGAGAGTAGAAATTAATGACCGACCGTACGACCGTCCGGAGAAAGATTCTAGAGGCCCATGGCTTCAGGGAGTGGTGGTTCTGAGGGTGGTGGGTGGCAGACTGTAGGTAAGGAAAAGGGGGGCTCTAAGAGAGAGGCATCGAGCGAAAGACCTGAAATGTCAGGAGATGAAGGAAGTAAAGTTAGGAGAACTAAAATTATTGAAGAATTCGTCGTGCTGTTTAAAGTTAAAGGAACAAATCACGGAGATGCAGGATTTAGAGCAGTGAATCCATTAAAAATTACCACCGCTTTGGAGAGCCAGATAGGTAGGGATTTTCAGGCCAAGATTCTGTATAATGGGATGTTAAGAGTTTGTTGCAAAGACAGAAAACAGTTTAATGACGCTAGGGGTGTGGGGAAGTTGGTGGTCAAGGTGGAGAGTTTGGTCCCTAGAGGAAGAGAGCAGGGAATAAAGGGAGTGGTGTATGGGATGTATGATGGTTTGTCTGAGAAGGAGATCTTAGAAAATGTTAAGGGGGCCCAGGTAATTGATGTTGTGAGATTTAAGAGTAGGAATGGAGTCAGGGACCAGCCGGTCCTGCTTACGTTCAAAGATGGAGTACTGCCACAGAGAGTGTTTCTTGGGAGTATGGCGTATCAAGTGAGGGAGTACATTAAACCACCGTTGCGCTGCTATAACTGTCAGAGGTTTGGACATGTTGCTGGGTCTTGTCGGGGTAAAAGAAAGTGCGCAAAGTGCGGTGGAGATCATGCAATACAAAATTGCAAGGCAGAGGCTCCTAAGTGCCCTAACTGTGATGGGGATCATGCAGCAGGGTTTCATGGTTGTAAGCGCTTTGTTCAGGCGAAGCGAGTACAGGAAGTGAAGGATCAGAACAACGTGTCATATGCAGAGGCAGCTCAAAGGGTGGCTAGAGAACGCGGAGATGTGAGCGCTGGGACTAGAGTGGTGCTAGGAAGCCAGATCACTGTGCCAAACTTGCCGTCGGCTTTTCCATCTGATATGTTGATTTTTAATAAGGAGTCATTTCTGTCTTTTGTTTCTGATGTGCTGGTAGGAGCTAAGAAAGCAGCTAACCGGTCAGATATCATCAGGTTAGTGGTGGGGGCAGCTGAAAGGTTCCTCAGTGTAAATCAGTTGCCAGAAAAGTTGCATCAATACATGACGGAGAGTCAGTGTATGGAGAGGTCACAGTTGTCGAGAGCTAGCAGTATGGAGTATGTCAGTGAGGTGGATGATGGTGATCCTCATTAACACCATAATGTTTTATATACTTCAATGGAACGCCCGGAGTCTGATTGGAAATGGTCAAGAGTTAAAGAGATTTGTTGATGAATTTAAAGAAGCACCAGAATTAATATGTATCCAAGAGACATGGTTAAAGCCCTGTTTAGATTTTGTAATCCCAGGTTATGAATGTGTGCGATTAGATAGGTCTGATAGATCAGGTGGGGGTTGTGCAACTTTTGTTAAGACTGGGTTGCAGTATAGGAAAGTTGATATTAATTCTAATCTTGAAGTTTTGGCTGTGGAAGTTTGGAGCAGCCAGAATTCTATCATTGTGATAAATTATTATAACCCCTGTCAACCCTTGATATTGTCAGATTTTGATGAGATAATGGAGAAGGTAAGGTGTCCTGTTATATGGATTGGAGATTTTAATGCGCATAATCCTTTATGGGGTAGTGATCACAGGGATAAAAATGGTGTTATTGTTGAAGAATTTCTAGACAAGTATGAGTTGGTATTGTTAAATGATGGAAGGCCGTCTAGGTATAATATTGTGAGAAACACCTGCAGCCACATAGATTTATCAATTGCTTCATCAAATTTAGCAAGAATTGGTGAATGGGATGTAATGGATAGATATACACTGGGTAGTGATCATTATCCAATTTTATGTAGGTTTGGTAGGGATTTGAGGAGAGAAGTGGAAAAGAAAGTCCTTAGATATAACTTTTATCAGGCCAAATGGGATAAATTCCAAGAGAAGGCTCAAAGTTTAGTTGGAGAGGTTAATAGTGAGGGTTCTGTAGATAGTTGGAATACTTCCATTAGTCTCATGATTCATGAGGCAGCTTGTTGTACTATTCCTGTGAAGCAGGAACTTAGGTCCCGTATGTCTGTTCCTTGGTGGAATAAAGAATGTGATGAAGCTGTAAGGAATAGGAATATAGCCTATCGAAAATTAAGAAAGTATCCAATTTTGGTCAATGCAATGGAGTACAAGAGGCTAAGGGCAGTAGCAAGACGAGTTGTAAAGGATGCAAAGAGGAATAGTTGGAGGAAGTTTTGTGGTACGCTAGGCCCGGAAACTCCAGTAAGGCATTTGTGGTCAGCTGTGCGTAGAATGTCAGGAGTATATAAAAGAAGTGTGTTACCAGTGTTGCAGAAGGGTGAGGTGGTAGCAGTCACCAATAAGGAAAAAGCAGACATGTGTGTTGACAGTTTTCAAGCAGTGCATAGATTAGAGAGCATGGGAGTGGAGAGGTGTAGAAAGAGAACCGAGATGATGGCAGTTAATCAGTGGAAGCTGGAGAGGAGTTTAGTAAATGATAATACCTTTAATTTGTTTTTTACCATAAAAGAG
The DNA here is from genome assembly GCA_038087875.1 of Malacoraja senta. Lineage (NCBI taxonomy): Eukaryota > Metazoa > Chordata > Chondrichthyes > Rajiformes > Rajidae > Malacoraja > Malacoraja senta. The sequence goes on from CM075981.1 coordinate 54,192,766, forward strand.
TTGAAGGATGCAATTATGTCTGGGGCAAATACCACCCCAGGGAGAGATAGGTTGTCGTATGAGTTATTTAAACATCTGGATGATATTGTACTTGATGAAATCTTAGCTTTGTTTAATACTGTGTGGGCAGAGGGTTATTTACCAAAGGAATGGAAACATGCAGTCGTGGTCCCTATTTTAAAACCGGGTAAAGAGGCATCTGACCCTAGTTCATATCGCCCTATAGCGCTCACAGCAGTGCTCTGTAAAATTATGGAGAGGATGGTAACCAACAGACTAGTTTATTTTTTAGAAACCAGAGGACTATTTGTTGATGTACAGAATGGCTTTAGGAATGGAAGGTCTACAATGGAGTCTGTATCAGTTTTGGATCAGGATATTAAAAGGGCATTTAGAAGCAAGGAAACAGTAGTGAGTGTATTCCTTGATATTGAGAAGGCATATGATTCTTTGTGGAAGGAGGGATTAATGATTAAAATTTTTGACTTGGGAATCAGGGGACGAATGTTCAACTGGATTAAGGATTTTTTATTGAATAGAACAATACAAGTAATGGTTGCTAGTGTCAGATCGGAGTCTGTAGAAATAGAGAATGGAACCCCGCAGGGAAGTGTTATCAGTCCAGTTTTATTTAATATCATGATAAATGACATATTTTGTAAATTAGAGAGAGGATTTGGTCTGTCTTTGTTTGCAGATGACAGGGCCATCTGGAAAAGAGGTTGTAATGTAGAGTTTGTTTTAAAACAGATTCAAAGAGTGTTAGTGTCTGTAGAGGAATGGGGGAACACATGGGGCTTTAAAATCTCTGCCTCTAAGACTAAATATATGGTATTTGGTTTTAAAAGAAAGTTACCTAAGTTAGGGCTGTATATGTATGGGTCTCTATTGGAGAAGGTAAAGGTTTTTAAGTTTTTGGGTGTTTGGTTTGAAGAGCGTATGACTTGGGCTGTGCATGTAGGTAAAATTGTGTTGAAGTGTGAAAAAGTTCTGAATGTTATGAGAAGTCTGGTTGGGTTTGAGTGGGGGGCCAACAGGGAGACAATGTTGCTAATTTATCAGGCCATGATCAGATCTTCTCTTGACTATGGGTGTTTTGTGTATGGGTCTGCGTCTAAAACTGTTCTGGCTAGGCTAGATGTGTTGCAGGCAAAGGCTTTGAGGCTTTGCTGTGGAGCCTTCAGGACTTCCCCAGTCCCTGCCCTGATTGTTGAAATGGGAGAAATGCCCTTATGGTTAAGGCGCATTAAGCTAGGGTTACATTATTGGGCTAAACTTTGTGGGTGTAATGATACCTTCCCAGCAAGGTGTTTGTTGCAAGAGGTTGATGATGGTAACAAATATAACACATTTTTTGTCGTTATAAATCAGTGGGCTAGGAAGCTGGGTTTGGAACAAGGGGGTATTATAGAGCATACAATAAGGCTACCTGTGCCCTATTGGGTTCTTCCTGAACTGTTTATTGAGCTTGCTTTTCTTCAGGAAAAAGATAAGCGCGAGGTGACTCCAAGAATAGTGGAATATCTTAATTCAATCAGTGAGAGTACTTTGATTGTTTTTACAGATGGATCTAAAGATCCAGTTAGTGGGAGAGCTGGGTTTGGAGTGTATGTGGAGCAGCTTGGGTTGAAGATTGGCCGGCGCATTTCTGATGGAAGTTCTGTTCTCACGACTGAATTAATGGCAATTCAATGGGCTCTATGGTGGATTGAGGAAGCCAGTTTTAGAGAAGTCATTATCTGTTCTGATTCTGCAGCTGCTCTTGAAACTTTAAGAGTAGGGAAATCTAAAGCTCGTCCTGACATTCTAAATGAAATCTTGAGTGTGTTTTCTAGAATTGGGTTTGCGTGTAACATCACTTTTTGCTGGGTTCCCGGGCATGCTGGGGTGAGGGGGAATGAGCAGGTGGACCTCATAGCAAAGGAGAGTTTAAGAAGAGAAATAGATATCCATGTATCATTGGGGAGAGTGGAACTGAGAGAAATAATTAAAGAGGGCGTAACAAAAGAATGGCAGAGAGGATGGGAAATGGAAGTCAGGGGTAGACACTACTTTTCTATACAATCTGAAGTTAGGAAAATATGTTTCTGTACATCTCTGTCCCGTAGGGACTCAGTTAAACTGTGTAGATTGAGGTTGGGACACTGTGGGTTAAATTACTATTTGTGCATTGTAGGGAAACATGTTTCTGGCTTGTGTGAATGTGGGAGTAATGAGACAGTTAAGCATGTTTTCCTAGAATGTAAAAAGTATAGGGTAGAAAGAAAAGTATTATTTGTTAGACTGACAGGACTTGGAGTTGAGGCTTTTTCTGTTTTATCTTTGTTTGGACACAATGAGAAACATCAACTGATATCCAGGGCTGTTCTTCAATTCCTGCAAGTTACAGGACTGTATATAAGAATTTAGTTCAAACGTTGACCTGTGGAGGGCAGTAATACGCTTAGCAGCGTCTACACTGCCGGAATCCTACAAGAAGAAGAAGAAGAAGTCTATAATAATCCTACATCCTCCATCTTTTTTTGATCGAGGGAATATATTTGACCCAAATTGGTGAATTTGGTAGACTGATTCTTCAATAACACCTTTTATATATAGGGTTTTGAAGCGCAACTTGAACCTTCCAGCTAGGAACATGCTGGACAGGCAAATCATAATTTGGATTGAATTCAATTCGAAATCCTTGTATATTATTCAGAATTACCACATCTGAAGTAATCTTCTTCCAATGTTTATAGAAGAGACGTAATGTGCCTCCAACTTTTGGACTTAATCCAGTTAGTATGTTCCCCTGAGAACCAGGTCCACCTACCTCTTGAGTCATTTGAGTATTCTGAGATCCCTGGATTCTCCCGGAAGCACCACCACTGGTCCTTACTCCCGCTGCAGGCCGCCAGCTACGTCCCTGCGTTGATGAGCGACTTGGTCCTGGTCTAGGATCCGTATGACGTCTGAAAGGATACTTCCTCTTTACAGACTTTGCAACCATTGATGTTTTTATCAATCCTGTTTTCGCTTCATCTTCCAACTCTTTAATACGTCTCCCGAGATCCTCTCCAAAGAGTAAGTTGGGTAATTGTATATTACTTGGTTTGCAGAGTGCTGCGAATTTCGGATTCATAGTAGGCCGTATAGCACTTTCCTCAGATAATTGATCTCAAAGTGGGTGCTGCATAGCAACCCCAGTGCTTCCTGATGCAACTTCGTCAGCTCTTGGCTGTTACCTGCTATTCTGGTAAAAGCAGTTATTCCAGAACCCAGCAGCTTTAATATTCTCTGCAACTGATTCCAGATAATTTGGTTCACTGCTGCTGCTTTCAGCAACCCACAGTTACTTGGGGTCTCCTGCTTTCTTGCAGTCTCATCCATCTCCTGCTGTTCCAGCTGATGGTAAACCAAGTAATTTATTAAGGAGGCCAGTTCTTCTCCTAATGGCTCTCCTGACCCTGACGGGGCAGCGAATCCTACTGCCATGGGTGGAACATCTGGCAGCTGCCGTTCATCGCCTTGTACAGCCTCACCGTCAGAGTCGGGGTCTGAAATCTCATGACCCGTAGCACGCTCCTCATCCCTGAGGGTGCATTCCATCAGCCCTGAGCCATGTGCTGTTAAGCTGCTTCCTGCAGCTTGGATTACAGTACACTCCTTCCTGAGTGAACTTTGCTCCAACAGCCTATGGAAAAGGCTTTCTATTTGGGCAATACGCTCGAAAGCAGTATCTAGCCCTGTACCAGGAGCTGTTTGAGCTGCTTCCAGCAGCTTGGCTTTCAGTACACTCCTCCCTGAGTGAACTTTGCTCCAACAGCCTATGTAAAAGGCTTTCTATTTGGGCAATACACTCGAAAGCAGTATCTAGTCCTGGAGCTACTTCCAATGCCTGGGACTCCCTCCGTGGGCCGTTGGGATTTAAACTTTGTCTTTTGCCCGACAGGCGTTGACTGTGTTTTCACCAGCCCCAGGTCCACAGTTGCTATGCTCACCGCTGGCGACTGTACCGGGGTTTAGAGGTGGTTGGTCTCTAACCACAGACTCCCAACTTTCCCGACTTCTGTTGGCTGTGTTGCTCGCCTCTTCCCCCTGCCTGTTTTTTCCATGGCATCTGTGGAAAAAAATCCCCATAGACCCACAGTAAACGGACCTGGAAAACATGAAAAAAGTTTCTACTTACCTTGTAGTTGAAAAACTACAAACCACTGGAGGAGCTCTATTCCTCACGTCCGTTTGCGTCAAGGCGTCTGACGTAATGACGCGCAGGCGCACTGGCAGGGTTCTTCACGTAGTCACTCACGTGACTCCGAAGTAAAATTGTCTGTCCCTTCCAGTTAATTGAAACCTCTGGACAAATGAATCTTAAATTAATCTTGAATTTGCATCTTTCTCATTCTCAGATGTCCCAGACTGTAGGAAACATGATGGGCTGATTTATGATTTGGATATAGAGTGATAAAGTCTGGAAACAGACTCTTAGGCCCACACTGACCAACATGTCCCATCTACACTAGTCCCATCTGCCTGTGTTTGACCCATATCCCTCTAAACCTGTCCTATCCATGTACCTGTCCAAATGTTTCTTAAACATTGTGATGGTCCCAGCCTCAACTACCTCCTCCGGCAGCTCGTTCCATACACTCACCACCCTTTGTGTAAAAAAGTTACCTCTCAGGTTCCTATTAAATCTTTTCTCCCCTCACCTTAAACCTATGTCCTCTGGTTCACGATTCCCTTACTCTGGCCAATCTATTCTTCTCATGATTTTATACACCTCTATAAGATCACCCATCCTTGCAAATATCTCGCAAGTTCTATGGGGTGCTACACATTTCTCATGTCATCTATAGGCTGCCACAGTAATCTTCATTACTAGAAATGTAAATGCAATATGAATGACTATAAAATTGTTAAGGAATAGGAGTCTATTTAGCTGATCCAATCTATGTCTGCCCCTTTTGATCAATCCATTGTCCTAATTCCCTACTATTTCCCTTTTTTCTTGCATATTCCTTTTTTTTCTTGTGGTAACTTTCATGTGCCTATGACCAGAAGAAATTGCAGAGAGTTTAGATGTAATGCGGTCGCTCAAATGGACCAGACTTCCCACCATTGAATCCATTGACACTTAACGCTGCCTTGGAAAAGTAACCAACATAATCAAAGTTGACCTACCCCAGTCATTCCTTCTTCTCCCTGATCCCATCTGGCAAAAAATGCAGAAGCTTGAAAGGGAACACCACCAGAACAGCTTCTGAAGGGTATCAGGCTTCTGAATGGTCTCCCCATAATCTTGGGTACTCTCTGACTCACCTCTAGCACATTGAGGAAACTGGAGCATCCGGGGAAAACCCACACGGTCCCAGGGAGAACGTACAAACTCCGTACAGATAGTAGGTATGTTACAATACGTACCTTCAGCGGCGCTGCAATTCTGCCACTGGCCGTGTGCGCGATTTTGGCACCTTTGAGGGGGGGGCGGGGTTAAAACGCGGGTTTCTCCTACCTTGTCCTGGATTATATTTCGTTGGAGTGCACGCTTTTGCTGAAGAATCGTTCCGACGGGCGTTCTGTGTATTTTGTTTTAAAAATCGCCGTGAAGTTCAATGCTGGAGTAATTTTAAAATCAGCTTTTACAGCCGTCAACGCCGACAACGGGGACGGATTTCACGCACGGGACAGGTAAACGAAAGCCGTTTATTTTATGTATAAAAGTGCTCCTTAAGATGCCTTTAATTCGCATTTTAAGGTGCGAAACGGTAAGTTTTTTCCCCGTACGAACCGGCAGTATTTTTCATGCCGATACGGGTTTAAATTCACCGCAACCGCAACGTTCCAAATGATCGCGTTCCAGAAATACCCACTCGCAAGATGATTTAAATGGACATTAATTTACAGGTATTAAACACTAAATTCCTTCCTTGGCCTATAAATCCATGACAACGAGATTTAAAAATTATGTTATATTGTGAATTCTTGTGTGAATGTTATTTGGACACTTAGGCTTTTTAAAAATGTTAATCTATTCTTAAGAAATTGATAGTTGTTTAGATCTAGTAATTGAATTTTGTAATTAGCTACAATTAGGTAACTAACTAATTATATGCTTTAATTTCATGTAGTCTAAGTAAGATTGTTTCATATTTGTTTCAGAATGCTTCAATCTATAATAACTAAAAATTTCTTTCAGTTCTCTTAATTTTTAAGAAAGTTATGGGCTTTTGACTGTCCTCGGTCACAGCTTTTGTGTTAAGTCAATGGAAAAGCAATAGGGAACAAGATGCTAATTTCCAAGTATGAAAATGGCCATAACCTTTTTAATACTGAAGATATGAAAGTGAATTAAGTGTCAAATTAAACTTCTTTTTATGCTTTATCTGATGGGATAAATTACAGACTTGATTTTTAAAATCTCAAAATGTTGTAACATTGCTACAGATAGCACCCATAGTCAGGATCGATCCCGGGTCTCTGACGCTGTAACGCAGCAAATCTACTGCTGTGCCACCGTGCTGCCCCAACCTATCTATTGTACTTGAGTTTAACTTGATAATATTTATATATGTATATAATCTGTTTGGTTAGCATGCAAAACAAAGCTTTTCACTGTGCCCCAGTACACCTGACAATAATAATCTTAAACCTAAAGCTTTCTGAATGATTCCATTAGCACCAGCCTTGCACACAGTGATTCCAGACGCTAGCCACAATGCACAAAAACTCTTCTTTAAATCCCCCCTGTGAATCCTGGGCATGTCACTTTAAACCTGCCTTGCCCAGTCTTTGAACCATCTGCTGATAGCTTCCCTCTATTTACCTTGCCTAAACCCCTCATGTTCTTGAGCACCTCTTTCAAATCTCCCTTCAGCCTCCCTTGTTCCATTCTGCACCCTCCCGTTTACCATTTGCACTTTGCTGATGAAATTCAGTCATTTAAAGATTGTTCTTTTTCAAAGCGCACATGGAGCAGATTTGATTGATGAAGGTTTGCCCCGAGTCTCATCTGTTCATTCTCATCGAGAGCAGACGGAAGCCAGGAACAATTGGAGCCTGAAGGCATCCAATTAAATTATGCGATCTTTGCAAGTCCAGTGAAAACAATTGGCAGCTCTGTTGGGATAATGAGAAAAGAAGTTAGCATGGTGCAGGCACACACACACATGAGCCAGATGGTTTATTTTCAAGGGCAATGTCTGCTACAGGTAGAACCTTTGAATCAATGAACTCTCTACTTTTCAACGACAACTAGGGCGGCACGGTGCCTTACAGCGCCAGAGACCCATGTTCGATCCTGACTATGGGTTCTTGTCTGTACGGAGTTTGTATGTTCTCCCTGTGACCTGCGTGGGTTTTCTCCGACATCTTCGGTTTCCTCCCACACTCCAAAGACTTACAGGTTTGTCGGCTAATTGGCTAAGAGTGGATGTGATGAATTGTAAAGTCACTGAAGACAAGACCGCATATGTTGGAGCTATGGAAGACCAGGGATTTGCCAGAATTGGAAGATAGTAACTTTGGAAAGTTGCCATGTTGGGTGAAGGTTCAATGCAAAGGCAGAACAAGATCCAGGCAGAATTTTGAAGACTTGAAATGAATACTTTGTTGTCACATGTGACAAGGCACGGTGAAATTATTTGCTTGCATACCCAAGGTATGCGAATAGTCACCCATAAAGGGCACTGACAAAGTCACAAATTCCCACCCTCCCCACTCTCTCATGGCAGTCCCCCCATGCCGGGTCCCCATCGTTCCTTGTTCTTCACGGCGGTCCCCCCATGCTGGGTCCTCCTTTGAAAACAAGAATGAGGATTTTTATACTGAATTATTGCTGTGTTTTTGTCTATTGCAACGTTGTAGTTAAGATGAAACTGAGAGATTTATTATGACTTGTGGTTCCCTCCTCTCCCTCCTCTCAAGCTTTTATCATTCCTTCCTTTCTTTCTGGCGTAAAACTCAAGGGTAACCAAAAACATCCCCTGACAATGTAGGGAAGGTGAAGAAACTATTTGTTTCTGCCACTTTCAGAATGGCAGGCAGTGGCGAGTGGAGTGCCGCAAGACTCTGTGTTGGGGCCGCAACTGTTTACCATATATATTAATGATTTGGAAGAGGGAATTAGGAGCAACACTGGCAGGTTTGTGGATGACACAAAGTTGGGTGGCAGTGTGTGTAGATCAGTGACCTCACCTTTAACATAGTGACCTCACCACTACTAACCACTCCCCATTATCTTCAGTATAATTGCAACCTTCCCACCCCCAGCTCGCTCTCTAGCTCCAGTGACGGACCACGAACAGCTAGGGCAATATGTATGTATACGATTACAATGTATGCAATAAACTAAGAGTGAAGACATCACGTGTTTGACAAGTCTTTACAGTGTGAACTGTGAAGAGGATGTTAGGAGGTTGCAGGGTGACCTGGACAGGTTGAGTGAGTGGGAAGATGCGTGGCAGATGCAGTATAATATAGATAAATGTGAGGTTATCCACGTTGGCAGCAAAAACAAGGGGGCAGATTATTATCTCAATGGGGTTAGGTTAGGTAAGGGGGAAGTACAGCGAGACCTGGGTGTCCTTGTACACCGGTCCATGAAAGTTGGCGTGCAGGTACAGCAGGCAGTGAAGAAAGCTAATGGAATGTTGGCCTTCATAACAAGAGGATTTCAGTATAGGAGTATCGAGGTTCTTCTGCAGTTGTATAGGGTTCTGGTGAGACCACATCTGGAGTATTGTGTCTCCTAATTTGAGGAAGGACATCCTTGTGATTGAGGCAGTGCAGCGTAGGTTCACGAGATTGATCCCTGGGATGCCGGGACTGTCATATGAGGAAAGATTAAAAAGACTAGGCTTGTATTCACTGGTGTTTTCACCCAGAGAGTTGTGGATTTACGGAATTCCCTGCCACAGAGGGCAGTGGAGGCCAAATCAGTGGATGGATTTAAGAGAGAGTTAGATAGAGCTCTAGGGGCTAGTGGAGTCAAGGGATATGGGGAGAAGGCAGGCACGGGTTATTGATAGGGGACGATCAGCCATGATCACAATGAATGGCGGTCCTGGCTCGAAGGGCCGAATGGCCTCCTCCTGCATCTACTTTCTATGTTTAGCAGTAAGATATGTTCAGACTGATTTAACAAGGAGACTGAAACACATCATTTAGTTTAGACCCGAAACACCCGATGACCCCAGGCCACATCACTGGGGATGCATGCCAGCGCATCTGGAAGATGTATATTTTTCACACTGAAGTCTGGCTCAGCCAGTGGCACCTAGGAATAGACTGGGTGACAACCAAGAATAGTTTGGTGACTTCTCGAGAGACAGTTGACGGCACGGAAAGACGGCACCTGGGAAAGGCTGGGTTAGCACCCCAGTCTGTGTCTTTCGTGAGAAAGACTCCCAATAAAGCTACGGAAAGGCCTAATGAACCACCATTGCCTAAAAATCCATCAGGCGAGAATGAAATGCTCGGAGAAGGAGAAAGAGGTGCAGCGCACAGGCCTTGAACCTGGTGAGATGCAGGAGGAGCCCGGCCAGGACTCACCCCACAGAGCCCAGTCCCTCCACGCACTAGAGTCTCCCAACTCCTGCAGAGTAGTTATTAAGATGTCTGATCCGTGGGTGGTTGCTGCTGGGACGCAAGTCGGGGCCTGATCAACCCCGGCTGGGTTGCCTGGGCGAGGATGTCTGATGTGAGACCCGAAACACCCGATGACCCCAGGTCACAAGACTGAGGATGCGTCCCAGCGCATCTAGAAGATGTATACTTTTCACACAGAGTTTAGTTTAGTTTAGAGATACAGCACGGAAACAGACCATTCGGCCCACTGAGTCCGCACCGACCACGATCCCCGCACACACTAGGGACAATTTACAATTCTACTAAGCCAATTAGCCTGCAAACCTATACTTCTTTGGAGCATGGAAAGAAACCGGAGCTGCCGGAGAAAACCTACGCAGGTCACGGGGAGGGCGTGCAAACACCGTACACACAGCACCCGTGGTCAGGAACGAACCCGGGCGTCTGGCGCTGTAGGGCAGCAACCCTACCACTGCGCCAACGTGCCACCCATTTATTCCATTCACAAACCCAGACTGCTGTAAATATCACTCTAATTTAGTTTAAAAAGTTAACTATGCGTCCACACGATGCTCATATTCATTGTGTTTAAAGTAAACACCCACAATCTGATATTTGTCACCTGCAGTTCCCAAGGAAAATACTTTTCCCCTCATAATATTAAAATCAACATTGTTTATTCCCATCAGTATAGGATTATTACAATCAGTAGAGGTTTCACCTAACTAAATATGAATCACTACTTTCCAATTAAAAAAAATAATTGTTTTACATTGCTGTGCAACTATAAATAAGAATTATTGCACAATACTGTGGTCAAATTCACATTATTCTTGATTAGTTTTGCTAACATTCGTTTAGAATTCATCATCAAGAAAGTCCACTTGGAATAGCTTTGGATAGAGTCATAGAGTGATACAGTTTGTCCCAGCTACACTAGTCCAACCTGCCTCTTTTGGTCCATATCCCTCTAAACTTGTCCTATCCATGTACCTGTCTAACTGTTTCTTAAATGTTGGGGTAGTCCCAGTCTCAACTACCTCCTCTGGCAGCATGTTCCACACACCCACCAACTTTGGTGTGAAAAAGTTACCCCTCAGATTCCTATTAAATCTCTTCCCCTTCAACTTAAACCTATGGATGACTTCTTTAAAATGGACGATTGCAGTGTATACATTGAATGACCATGTTCTGGTCGTTCAATGTGTACACTGTGGCTATTAAAACAATGAATGATATAATCAACACAAAATGGTGCTAAGTCCCTCCATGGGTTATGTAGGATGACTGAGTGACTATTCAAAGCTGTAAGGAGGAAGGAGTGATATTAAGACACAGAGATTCAGTGAAAGAATTCCAGAGCTGAAGCTTTGGCAAACTTTACCTTGGCTGTTGAGAGTAGTTCGAGGGGGAAACAGAAACCAAGTAGGCCCAGATCAAATGTGTAGGAAGGAACTGCAGGTGCTGGTTTATACAGAAGGCAGACACAAAATGCTGGATAACTCAGCAGCAGGCCAGGCAGCATCTTTGGAGAGAAGTATTTATTTATTTATTTATTTATTTATTCCGAACAAGTAAAGACATTAAAGACATTAATATTAACAAAATCGAAATTATCAAACAATTGGACATTACAATCAATATTTACAAAGCAATGAGAAGAACAAAATCAAGGTTCCAATGTCCAACTCTGTGTCTGTACAAGCTCGAAAAGGAGTGAGGAGAAGAAGAATAACTTATTAAATCTCACCCCTTTTCCCCAACACTTCTATCATATTTAAAAATCAATTCCTTACTAATAATAATACTACCCTAGGCAATTTCCCATAATACCTACAGACATATACATACATACAACTATTATGTACATACAATCTTCATATTTGAAGTACCCAAACATAAGTGAACAATAGTAAACAAGATAAACATCAACAATAGTAACAAGATAAACATCAACAATAGTAAACAAGATAAACTTCAACCCCTACTTGTCAACCATCCCCTCCATCCCTGTACCCCTTGAGCATTATTTTTTTATATACCATTTTAAAATGATTCATGTTTGTGCATTGCTTCAATTCCCCGTTCAATTTATTCCACACTCCTACTCCACAAACCGAAATACAAAAGGTTTTTCTAGTCGTACGGACTTTTTGTTTCTTAAAGTTAAATATTCCTCTTAAATTGTAACCCCCCACACGCTCGTTAAATAATTTTTGAATGTTTCCAGGTAAATTTTTATTTTTGGCCCTAAACATTATCTGAGCTGTTTTGAATGTGACCAAATCTTCTAATTTTAATAATTTTGACTCTAAAAATAATGGATTCGTATGTCCCAGATATTTAGCATTATGGATAATACGAATTGCTCTTTTTTGCATCATGGTTAATGAGTGTATCGAATTTTTATAATTATTACCCCAGACTTCTGCACAATAATTTAAGTAGGGTAAAATTAATGAACAATAAAGAATACGGAGTGATTTGTAATCCAGAGCTTGCTTGGCTTTGTATAATACAGAGATACTTTTTGACAATTTTAATTTTACATGTTTAATATGTGATTTCCAGCTTATTTTATCGTTAATTATAACCCCAAGAAATTTATTTTCATGCACTCTTTCAACTTCCACCCCATTTATCTTTATACTTACTAGTGTATTTATTCTACAATTACCAAATAACATTATTTTAGTTTTACTCAGATTTAATGAAATTTTATTCCTATCAAACCATATTTTCAATTTACCCATTTCTTTTATTATTTTATCCAATAGCTGTTTTAAATTTTCCCCAGAACAAAAAATATTTGTATCATCTGCAAACAAAACCAGCCTCAAGACATTGGACACATTACAAATATCATTTATGTACATGATAAATAATTTTGGGCCCAGCACTGACCCCTGTGGTACACCACACACAATGTCCAAGCATGTAGAATTATGACTACCCAGATTTACAAACTGTTGCCTGTTACTTAAGTAGCTTTTAATCCAGTCCAGTACTATTCCTCTAATTCCATACCTCTCCAATTTTTTAAATAAAATATCATGATTAATTGTATCAAATGCTTTTTTTATGTCAATAAATATCCCAGCTGCATATAATTTCTTATCAATGGTGTTTGTGATGTCTTCAATTAATTCTAGTATTGCAAGTGATGTTGATCTATTTGTTCTGAATCCATATTGACTTTCTGTGATTAATTTATTCTTTTCTACAAATTTGTCTAGTCTATTATTAAACATTTTTTCTAATATTTTGGAAAATTGTGGGAGTAAGGAAACGGGTCTATAATTTGTAAAATGATGCTTGTTCCCAGTTTTGTATATTGGTATTATTTTTGCTATTTTCATTTGAATTGGAAAAGTACCGATTTGGAAGGATAAATTACAGATGAATGTTAAAGGTTTGGAGATCCCCTCAATGACCATCTTAACTAGTGATGTTTCGGGTCGAGATCCTTCTTCAGACTGAAAGATAGAGATGGGGATGAGGAGAAGAGGAGGGAGGGGGGACAGGAGGTGAGAAAATGCCTGAATAAATCAGGGCCAGCAACAGGTGATCTCAGGAAGGTGGAGTTCATAATGGTTCATTGTAGGCTGGGGAGGTTGCGCTAATGACAGGGATACGAGGATGTGAACTATGGAACTAGTTGGATGATTAGGATGCGGGAAGGGGGGAGAGAGGGAGGGAATGCAGGAGTTATTTGAAATTGGAGAAATCAACGTTAATACCACTAGATTGTAGGCTGCCCAAGCGAAATATGAGGTGCTGTTCCTCCAATTTGCATGTGGCCTCACTCCGACAGTGGAGGAGGCCCAGGACAGAAAGGTCAGCATGGGAATAGGAAGAGCAACCATTGAAATGTTTGGCAAACCGATGATGCTGCCTGACCCGCTGAGTTACTCCAGCATGTTGTGTCTTTCCAAATAAGCATAGCCAAGAATGGAATTGTGATTTAAATTAACCCCGCAAAGGAGGCCAGAGATAGTGGTGGAGGTGGAGCGGCTGGGTCGGCACGGTGGCGCAGTGGTAGAGCTACTGGCTTACAGAGCCAGAGACCCGGCTTCGATCCTGACTATGGATGCTGTCTGTACGGAGTTTGTTCGTTCTCCCCGTGACCTGCGAGGGTTTTCTTCAAGATTTTCAGTTTCCTCCCACGTACAGGTTTGTAGGTTACTTGGCTTGGTATAAATGTAAAATTGTCCCTAGTGTGTGCAGGGTAATGTTAACATGCAGGGATCGGTGCGGACTCGGTGGGCCCAGAGGCCTGTTTCCGCGCTGCATCTCTAAACTAAGCTTTAAAAAGGTGGGTATAATTTGGACATTTAAAAGACACTTGGTCTGTATATGGATAGAAAAGATTTGGATAGATATGGGCCAGGAGCAGGCAAGTAAAACTAACTTTTGTTTTCTTTTTTTCTCTCCTTTATGTACTATGTTCACATATTCTGTTGTGCTGCAGCAAGTAAGAATTTCATTGCTCTATCTGGGACATATGACAATAAAACACTCTTGACTTGACTCTTGGCAACTTGATCGGCATGGTCGGGTTGGGCCGATGGGCCTGTTTCTGTGCTACATAGCTCTATGACTCTGTTACTCTATACATGCTATCTTGGAGGACTGTAGATAGCCACAAAAATGCTGGAGTAACTCAGCGGGACAGGCAGCATCTCTGGAGGGAAGGAATGGGTGACTTTTCGGGTCGAGACCCTTCTTCAGACTTGGACTGGAGGAGATAATAGAGATAGGCAGGGACAAGGCACGAGAGGATTTGTGTTCCTTGGGCAAATCCGAAGATAGAGTGATGGGGTTTGAACAGAGCTATGATTTTGGAAGCAGGGTTTTAGATGACAAGTTTTAACGAGGGTCAGATGAGGCAGGATGGCCAGAGATCTGCAGGAACAGTCATAGGGTTGGAAGGAAGATAGACCCAAAATGCTGGAGTAACTCAGCGGGACAGGCAGCATCAGAGAAGGAATGGGTGGCGTTTCAAACAGGAAATTTGATATTATCATTTAACCATCTTCTAGTTTGTCTAATTGTACCTGTAACAATCACAAATCAGTTCTGCAGTGAACAAGTTTACGAAGTAACTAAGTAGTGTACAGATGATGAGTTATAACGCCACTGGTGTCTCTTTATGTTAAATATTTTGCAAATTAAAGTGACATTTGGAAGTAGATGCTTATCAATATGAAGACCACATCGAGACTGATTCAATTATAATGACAGTGTAGAGTGCAGCAATGTAACATTATTCCCTCATCAGACATACACAACTTGCTTTGAAAATTCTATTTACTATTGCACGACACTCTCACTGCATGTTCTACCTGCTACAAATTGTATTCTAACTAAACTTTGGATCTAACTATGAATGGCAACAGAATGGCGCAGCTGGTAGAACAGCTATCTCTCACCGCCAGAGACCCAGGTTCGATCCTGACCTCGGATGCTGTCTGTGTGGAGTTTGCAGGTTCTCCCTGTGACCACATGGGTTTCCTCCGGGTGCTATGGTTTCCTGACACATCCCAAAGACGTGTGGGTTCGTCGGTTAAATGGCCGCTTTAAATTGCCCTTAGCGTGTAGGGAGTGGATGAGTAAATGTGATAATATAGAACTAGTGAGAACGGGTCATTGATGGTTGGCCTAGACTCACAGAGAGAAGGTACAAACTCCACACAGTCACAGGGAGAATGTGCAAACTCCACACACAATGTGGAAACTCCACACATGATGTCTAAACATTTAAAGATTTCCATTTATTTAATAAAGGAACTTTGTTGTTGGTCAGAATTGTCACCAATTTTCCAATCTCACAGAGAGGGAAAAATAAGGGATTTTGTCCTTGCCGTCTTGTGAGTTGCATTGTGCCTGTCAATGCAGGGGGGCTATGGGGAGAGGGCAGGACAATGGGGTTAGGAGGGAGAGAGAGATCAGCCATGATTGAATGGTGGAGTAGACTTGATGGGCCGAATGGCCTAATTCTGCTCCTATCACTTATGACCTTATGATCAATGACCTTGGTGGATCACCACCATTTGCACCATCAGCACTTTTCACCCAGACCCTGTGTGTGGCATCTTGTTCACTTCAGGCTGCTTTCGACTGCACTGATGCACACCTTCCAGATCTGCAATGTTTTCCAAACTAGATAAGAGTTCATTGACAGTATGGTAACTTTTTTTTCTCACCGCAATGGCAATCATATCTAACTCCTCACATTTCACTGCAAAAAACTATTTTGATTTAATCCCGAAATTAGTCTTTTGTGACAGTTGCATGAAACAGAGCAATTCCCACTTCATTAGGAATGTGGCTTGTACTCTTCATATCCTATTGATGCTAATCAGTGCTAATAATGAACATTCATTTACATGCTGATATACTGAAGAACAAACTGTATTCAACCGCATTCCAAAACCGTTCAGCACTTTCAATGAACCAGCAGGTAACGTTTAGGTTTCAATATATTTGCAGATGGCAAGGAAAACGAGACGATGAAAACGTTGTTGGTTCTTCGCACCCAGGCATAGATATTCAGATGAGCCCATTTTGGGAACAGTTTCAGACTATTTAAGTTCTGCTGGTGAACCACAACTAAGCCTAGTTGCTCCGAATGAAGATGACACAACAACTTCAAGACAAGCTAACCTCCCAGGGGAATGGTCAGGCCCCTTATTTAATTATCCAAAGCTACTAATGCCACTTTCAGGTTTCGGGATTGCATGTTAATATCATTGGCCTGTTTAATGATGGTGGCAGGGTTCTAGCATTTAAGTTGAAAATGTGCGTTGCCTGACAATTTTAAGCAGTGGAGATTTTAAAATCACTGGCTTTAGGTTTCGTTTTAGAGATACAGCATGGGAACAGGCCTGAATCTGTGCTATTCATTCAATTTTTGTGTGTTATTTATTATCTATTGAGTATGGTGCTTACAAACCGGTTGTGCTGCGGCTGCAACTGAGAGTTGCATTATTCTCTTTCAGTACAAATGACAATAAAACATATAACAGACACAGAATGCTGGAGCAGCTCAGCAGGTCAGACAGCATCTCTGGAGAAAAGGATTTCGGGTCGAGACCCTTCTTCAGACAATAAAACACACTTGACTCTCTCCTGACTCTTGATGTGCAGGTCATGCTTGGTCAAGCTCACCGGTCATCTCAGGAAGTGTCCGTTATCACACAAGGTACTCAATTATCTCACCAATAGATCGCACTTCCATTATGCCAACCACTTGGATATTGGTTGTCCATACCGCTTCTTTTATTTTATTTTACTTTTGAGATACACCACAAAACAGGCCCTTCGGCCATCGAATCCGCACTGACCAGCGATCTCCGTACACTATTGCTACCCTACACACTTTGGACAATTTACTATCTTTACCTAAGCCAATTAATCTACAAACCGGTACATCTTTGAAAGTATGGGAGGAAACCGGAGCACCCAGAGAAAACACAGGCGGTCATGGGGAGAATGTACAAACTCCGTACACACAGCACCCATAGTCAGGATTGAACCATAGTCAGGTCTCTGGCTCTGTGAGGCAGCAACTCTATTGCTGTGCCACCGTGCCTTCCGCCCCCTCCAGGGATGCTGCCTGACCCGCTGAGTTACTTCAGCACTTTGTATCTATTTTTCCTCCCGGAAGCATGTTGGCTGGTCGATTTATTGGTCTCTGTAAATCGCCCCATGTGATGTATGGACTGGAAGAATCTGGGGGAACAGATGGAAATGGGGAAAAGAGAAATGGGCTTCATTTAGGATTGGAGTGAAAGTGCTTGCTAGTGGACATGACTTGTTCTGTGCTATGTGGCTTTATGACTCTTATCAATAATTCTACACAGAAAAGGCAGAGATTGATAGATTCTTGATTAGTATGGGTGTCAGGGGTAATGAGGCGAAGGCAGGAGAATGGGGTTGAGAGGGAGAGATAGATCATGATTAAATGGCAGTCAATGATGGGCCGAATGGCCTAATTATGCTCCTATAACTTATGAACATGAATTTATGAAAGGTGAGTCTGAAGAAGGAATGAGTTAAACATAGAAACATAGAAAATAGGCCCAGGAGTAGGCCATTTGGCCCTTCAAGCCAGCACCGCCATTCAATATGATCATGGCTGATCCACCAAAATCAATACCCCGTTCCCGCTTTCTCCCCATCTCCCTTGATTCGTTAGCCCTAAGAGCTAAATCAAACTCTGTCTTGGAAACATCCAGTGAATTGACCTCCACTGCCTTTTGTGGCAGAGAAAACAACAAAAACAGCAGAGGAGGAGGGGAGCATTGGCGACGCTGGAGTAACTCAACGTTCTCGATCATCATTACTTTTTTGCACATCTTTCATTCATTTCTTCTACATTCTCTCTACATCTACAGTATATCTCTCGTTTCCCTCTCCCCTGACTCTCAGTCTGAAGAAGGGTCTCGACCCGAAACGACACCTATTCCTTTTCTCCAGGGATGCTGCCTGACCCGCTGAGTTACTCCAACGTTTTGTGTCTATCTGCAGTTTAAACCAGCATCTGCAGGTCCTTCCTACACGATACAGCCGGTGCGGCACAAAAAGGGTATGGCGTCTTTTGGATGTGATAATTCACTGAGATATTGTGCAACTGCTCAGCTGAACACAAAAATATACCATGCCAGTATTTTGTAGAAGAACAAGAATGATTTCTTGATCAATATTTAATCAACATAATTGGTGGATTATTAAATTTGCAATTTGTATGAGCACACTGTCTGCAAAATTACACTGGCATCTTTTCCTGCATTATACAGTAATCGTGATTTCACCTGTGGGATATCAAAAGGTTATGAAATGTTCCATGAAATTGCAAGCTCTTTCTCTCCTTTGTAAATTCAAATAAAACAAGTGAAATTGGTCATAGAAAGTCCCAAAAGTGCAAATAATGGAATCACTCAGCAGGTTGGTCAGCATCGGTGGAAAGAGAAACAGTTAAAGTTTCAGATCCAAGACCCTTTGCAGAAAGACAGAGCAAGATAGTTTTCAATGGACACCAGGTGGGGGACAGATAGAGTCATAGAGTCATAGAGTGATACAGGGCTCAACTTGCCCACACCGGCCAACATGTCCCAGCTGCACTAGTCCCACATGCCCACGATTGGTCCACATCCCTCCACACCTGCCCTATGCATGTATCTGGCTAACTGTTTCTTAACTATTGGGATAGTCCCAGCCTCAACTACCTCCTCTGGCAGCTTGTTCCATACACCCACCACCCTTTGTGTGAAAATGTTACCCCTCAGATTCCTATTAAATCTTTCCCCCTTCACTTTAAACCTCTGTCCTCTGGTCCTCGATTCACCTACTCTGGACAAGAGACTCTGTGCATCTACCCGATCTATTCCTCTCATGATGGTGAAAACAAAGAGAATATATCTGACAATCAAAGATAAATTGCAAAGCTTCAAGAAGACAACAAGGGATAGGGATGGGTAGAGTGCTTAAAAATGCTCAAAGTCCTCTTCATGTGTTATAATAATTCTGCGTTTTAAAGAAGGATGAAACTGAGCATGTGTAATTGATACTTACTGCAGCCTACTTTAGTCATATTTTGTTCTATGTTGCCAAAGGACAAATGGCAATCGCAAAACAATAAAATAAGGTCAAAAGGGTCACAGGACATTTTACTTCGGAGTCACGTGAGTGACTACGTGAAGAGCCCGTCCAGCATGCATGCGCGACATTAGCGTTCATGCAGTGCAACAGCGATGAACGGGAGTACAGGCGCTCCCGCTACAAGTTTAAAAAGCGGACCATCAGGTAAGTTCTTACTCTGAGGTCGTAATAGCAAGCTTGCTTTGCTCTGTAATTCCAGGGAAATTCGGAAAATGAGTAAACCACGGCAAGCAAAGAAAACCGCCCCCGGTTCGACTCCAACAGAACGTGAGTGTCTTATCAGTGGGGGGAGAGAGGCGGCACCTGGACCGCATATGCTGCGGCACACCCTCATCGAGACCGAGCCGAGCCCAGTACCGCTAGCACAGCCTGAGGAGCGGCAGCGGGCTGGAGGAAAAGCAAGACAAAAAACAGACCGGCCGGTTATGTCTGACTCCGATGAGGAGGGTCCACCTGAGAGCAGCAGAACTAGCCGCCTGAGCCGAATGGAAAGGCTCATGGAGCAACTGCTCCAGCGAGACTTGCTTCGGGAGCTGGAGCAGTCTCGCACAGGGGGGATCAGGCACTCCCACAGCAGTGCGTTATAATGCACTGGCCATTGCTTCTCCCTCAGATGAGGGCAGCATTGGCGACCAGGGCTGGGCTGGTCAGGATCAGGGGTCTTTGGCTGAAGATGTCAGGAGTACGCTTGGGGTACAGGATCAGGAAGTGCTGCTGGGTGTGGTGAATCGCTACGTGGCTACACCACGAGCAGGGCGGCCATTGGAGCCAAAACCGGCGGCCAGCATCAACCACCTGTCCCTCAAACCCCTACAAGATCAGGTACGTAATGAGGCACTAGAAATCTACTCGCCTCCGGAGAACTGCAGTTCGCTTAATGTACCAGCTGTTAACAGCCAAATCTGGGGGTATGTTGGACAGATTATTCGGAGCCAGGAGATAAAATTACAACGTATCCTCAAGCTCCTGATAACAGGGATAACATCCTATGCTCGTTCCGTGGATGGGGTGGATATGACCACAAACCAGCAAGACACTCTGGCTCTGCTGTGCAACACCCAATACGAGATCAACATCCTCCACAAGGAGATAATAAGACCTGCCCTCAATCCCAGGTATGCAGGACTGTGCAAAACACCGGCCTCAGAGCCACAGATCCTGTTATTCGGGAAGGACTTAACAAAACAGGTAAAAGACCTGGAGGAAGAGACCAAAGCATTTGGCCTCATGAGGGCAGGCCCCGGAACGAGCAGGCCCACACAACCCAGACGGCAGTACCCCACCGCGTCCACCAGTCGAAGACAAACATTCCGAACTGGTGAAAGCTCGGGGTCTGCATTCTATCCCCGAAAGACTTTTTTAGGCCAGGGCCCAGAGCGGACCCCATGGAAAATGCGCCACCCCCAACCAACAGGACATCCAGTAGTACAACGGCGGATGAAGAAACAGAAGCAATGAACACTCCCATAACTATGGAGGTAGGTGGGTCTGGTTCCTACCAGCATATAAAAAGTGGGGGAACTGTACTAACAGGGGGGAGATTACACCTGTTCATTGACGCATGGAGGTGTCTCACGAATGATAGTTATATACTTAACAGTATTCGGGGATACAAAATAGAGTTCATTCAAGAAAACATGCCACCAGTTCAGCTCGTACCCCAAAGGGTCTTTACCCTCTCAGTCAAAGAGAAACTAGAGGCTCAAGCAGAACTGGTGAGGTTACTTACAAAGGGTGTCATTGAGAAATCCAAACATGAACCTTTGGAATTTGTCTCAAATATATTTACCAAAAGCAAAAAAGATGGTGGATGTCGCATCATCATTGATTTAACCTCCCTAAATACCTTTATTAAGTATGTACATTTCAAAATGGAAACATTTGTAACTGCCAAACAACTGATTTCAAAAGGATACTTTATGGCAAGCATTGATTTAAAAGATGCCTACTATACAGTACCCATTCATAAGGGTCATCGCAGATACCTAAAATTTAACTGGATGGGGCAACTATGGCAGTATAAAGCGTTGCCTAATGGGTTAACATCAGCCCCAAGACTATTTACCAAGATATTAAAACCAGCCTTGGCAACATTAAGAAAACAAAGACATATTGTCATGGCATATCTTGATGATATACTAATAGTAGGCAAAACCATGGAGTTGGATAAAAGCTGTATTAGCTACCGAACAATTGTTTGAAACCCTGGGGTTTGTCATACATCCAGATAAATCTAAGTTGATGCCATCCACAACTATGGACTATCT
The DNA here is from genome assembly GCA_038087875.1 of Malacoraja senta. Classification (NCBI taxonomy): domain Eukaryota; kingdom Metazoa; phylum Chordata; class Chondrichthyes; order Rajiformes; family Rajidae; genus Malacoraja; species Malacoraja senta. Next base: position 54,214,263 of record CM075981.1, read on the forward strand.
GGGATTCACAATTAACTCAGTCCACATGTCTGTAACGTTGCCAAAAGGTAAAGCAGCCGAATTGGCACAGACGTGCAACAATTTAATGGTTAGCAATCGACCAACCATCCGACAAGTGGCAAGAGTAATTGGCAAAATGGTAGCAGCATTTCCAGCTACACAATTTGGACCCCTGCACTATCAGAACCTACAAAGGGCAAAAGTACAGGCGTTGAAACGACATGCAGGTCACTTTGACCGAACCATGAAATTACCCATTGAAGCAATATCAGAGTTACAGTGGTGGATGGAACACATTTGGCATAGTTCCAGCCTTATCATCATCATCAATAACCCAACGTTAATTATACAAACAGATGCCAGTGCTCAAGGCTGGGTAGCGACTAATGCCTTATCCAGTACAGGTGGTAGATGGACTAACCTAGAATCATCTTTACTACAAACACTGGGCATAAATTACTTGGAAATGTTGGGTGCGTTTTATGGTTTAAAAGCATATTCTATCAATATGCACCATTTGCATGTTCGTTTACAAATTGATAATACCACGGTGGTGGCCTATGTTAACCATATGGGCGGAATAAAATCGATATCATGTGACAATTTGGTCAACCAAATCTGGCAATGGTGTATCGATAGACATATTTGGCTATCAGCAACTTACCTACCAGGTAAGCTAAATACAGTGGCAGACACCAGGTCACGCAAATTCAATGATAACTCCGAATGGATGTTACATCCTAGAGCTTTTGCAAAAATTATAAAGCAATATGGCACACCAGATATCGATCTCTTTGCATCCCGATTAAATCACCAGGTACCAATGTATGTCGCTTGGGAACCAGACCCTGAGGCAGCAGCGATAGATGCATTCGCGCTGAACTGGGGAAACTATTTCTTTTATGCTTTTCCCCCCTTCTGCCTCATCAGTAGGGTACTACGCAAAATACAGATGGACTCTGCGTCAGGTATTTTGATAGTACCCAACTGGCCTACACAGCCATGGTTCCCAGTGGTCCTCGACATGGTCATTGAACCTCCTATGACCTTCCCCAGTAGCCCAGACCTATTGACTCACCCTGTATCAGGCATAAGTCATCCAAGCCATGACAAAATTACCCTACTGGGTTGCAGGTTATGAAAAGACCACTGCTGCGCCTGGGGTTGTCTGACAGGACCATCAACACGATGACAGCGTCCCACCCTATGTCCACCAGGAAACAATACCTATCGAGCATCAGGAAGTGGGAAACGTACTGCTCGGCTACTGGGACAACGTACTCATCTGCAACCATAACCAATGTACTGGAGTTCCTGGCTGGCCTTCACCATAATGAAGGATTGAGCTACAGCGCCATCAATACTGCCAGAAGTGCTCTGTCAGCCTATTTAAAACCAATACCAGGACAACAGGCTATAGGGTCTCACCCGCTGGTGATTAAACTCATGAGGGGTATATTCAACTCTAACCCCCCTAGACCTAGATATACCCGAATCTGGGATGTCAGTGTGGTCCTGACATACTTAAGGGGATGGTCACCAGCCAGGTCCCTCATTCTGGAACAGCTAACCCTGAAAACGGTCATGCTGATGGCACTAGTCTCAGCACAAAGATTCCAGCCCCTCTACTTACTGCGACTGGACAACATGGTTATAACACCTGACCGGGTATCATTCACAATTCAGGAGCTGGTAAAGCAGAGCAGGCCAGGAATTTCAGGCCTAGTTATGGATTTCCGGGCATACCTACCTGACCCACGGTTGTGTGTCATGACTCACCTACTGACTTACATCGACACAACAAGCGATTCCCGAGGGAGAGAAAAAGCCTTATGGGTCAGCCACAAACAACCACATGGTCGGGTGTCGAGCCAAACCATCTCAAGGTGGCTAAAGCAGGTACTGGGGGCTGCTGGAGTGGACACTGACGTATATACATCTCACTCCACTAGGGCAGCATCCACATCGGCGGCTAAATGGATGGACGTACCACTGAACCACATCCTGGCTACAGCGGGGTGGTCCAGGGAGAAAACGTTCCAAACGTTCTACAATAAGACGCTAGCAGAACCTGTGTTATTTGCAGACAGAATTTTAGAATCTGTAAATATATAATTTAAGCCCGGGGGAGCATTTTGTCTTTTGTTATTGTTTAATAAATACCATTATTGTTTACAAACAGATTCATGGTTGATTACGATAACATACTTCCTCCCTTGAAACACTTCGGCAGCGAGTGAAGTATGAACTGTTACACGGTTTGAAATCACAGAGCTTTGAAGTCTTCACGTAGTCACTCACGTGACTCCGAAGTAAAATAGTAAGATTAAACGAGAACTTACCAGTTTGAAGTTTGATCTGTATTTTATGAGGAGTTACGATGAGGGATTACGTGCCCTCCGCTCCCACCCTCAAATATAGAGATCAACAGGTATGTTAGTTCTCCTTTTCTTTACTATGTTTATTTCAATTGTTGTGTTTCCTGTGATTCCACACCGCTGCTTTGAAGAATGTCGCGCATGCGTGCTGGACGGGCTCTTCACGTAATCCCTCATCGTAACTCCTCATAAAATACAGATCAAACTTCAAACTGGTAAGTTCTCGTTTAATCTTACTATTATCTGTAATGCGGTGGAAGTAGGCGGTGTTTACTCTGCTGTGTCTTTCGGAGGTTCATTTTTATAATAGAGATACAGCGTGGAAACAGGCCCTTCGGCCCACCAGGTCTGTGCTGACCAGCACTCCCTGCACATTAACACAATCCTACACCCATTAGGGACAAATTTTACATTTACCAAGCCAATTAACCTACGATGTATATTTGTTACAAGACTATTTGGAAGAGAGAAAAGTTCTAAAGTGCCTTCTGCAAAAAAAGAAACCATCAAAGGAAAATTCTGTGTATGAGGAGTAGAGGAATCTTTGTTTGTTGAGCAATCTCCTAGATTGCTCCCAGTGATCACTGTAATTGGCGCTGGTAAATAAAGTCTTGAGAGTCTTAAGGGTCTGTCCCACTTTCACGACCTCTGCTGAGTTTGCCCTTGACTCATACTCACAGCATGGTCGTAGGAGGTTGTAGGGAGGTCGAAAGTAGGTCGTAGGAGGTCGTAGGTAGGTCATAGAGGAGGAGCCGCCATCTTGGAGGAACGGCTGCTAAACAGCAGCCGTCCGTCAAATTCACTTTTTCTTTAGTTTTAGCTTTTTTTATTTCTATGTTTGTTTGGAGAATTTTTACTTTTAATGTGGGGGGGTAAGGGGGAAACTATTTCTGGGTCCCTACCTGGTCGGTGAGGCAGCTTTTTCTCCAGGCTGCCTCGTCGACCCGTCCTCGTGGCCTACCAGCGGGCATGGAGCGCCGTTTCCTGACGGGGACCGCCCAGCACCTTCAGCTTCGGTCGGCGGCACAGCGCTGGAGCGCTATCGTGGAACGTAGCGGGCGATGCCTTGCCTGGGTCGCCGCGCTGGGTCGACGCGGTGGAGCTCCGGTATGCGGTGACCGCCGAGATCAACACCTCCGGGCTGCTGGTCTGCGGAGCGACCAGCCGCGGGCGGCGGCGCCGACTTTAACATCGGGAGCCTCGTGGATCCAACGCGGCGCGGCCCTGTCGGCTTCAGGTGCCATGGACTCTGCTGGGAAACCGGCCGTTCCAGCCGCTGCGAGGACTCTCCCGACAGCCAGGAACATCGGGCCTCCGTAGAGGCAACTGTGGTGGCCTCGATGGGCCTGACTCTGGGGAGAACTGGGTTGGGGACTGGACATTGTGCCTTCCCCCACAGTGGTAACCATTGTGGGGGGATGATTTTGTGTGCTGTGCCTGTTAGTCTGTGTGCAAGATGGCGGTCGGAGGGGAGAGTGGACGCTGGCGCGGTTTGGCTGCCGCTGCTCTCTCCTCAAATTGTGTTTCTTATTTTCTTTTTGTGCTTTTGTAATTGAATTCTGTCCTTGATTTGTGTACTGTGGTGTTTTTATATTTAATTTATTCCGATTATGTGTTTTGTATTTTTGTGATTCTATGCCTTGTAAGGTGTCCTTGGGTGTTAGAAAGGCGGCAGCAAATAAAATGAATTATTATTATTATTATAGCAGGCCCGTACGAAGCTTTCCAAAAAGGGGGGTGGCATGACAGGATTACAAAAAATTTAATGTGAAATAATGTGCGCGCTGCGCACATCACGAGCGCGAAGCGTGAAGTCCTTCGATGCCAGGGTCTAGGGCCCGCTTAAGGGCCCTGGAAGCTCTGGGGTTTTAGATGCTCTCTGATGCATTCTGAGCCTTATTTTGGAGCATTTTTGCACCAAATTTATGACCAATATTTCAGAAATTAACAGGAATCTGAGAGGTAGCTTTTTCACACAAAGGGTGCTGGGTGTATGGAACGAGCTGCCAGAGGAGGTAGTTAAGGCTGGGACTATCCTAATGTTTAAGAGACATTTGGACACGTACATGGATAGGACAGATTTAGATGGATATGGGCCAAACGTGTGTGAGTGGGACTAGTTTAGATGGGACATGTTGGTCGATGTGGGCAAGTTGGGCTGAAGGGCCTGTTTCCACACTGCATAATTCTATGACTAAAAAGTTAAGAAGAAAAATGCATGTAGATAAGTAGAGCAGATTTGAAAGAGGAGTGAAATGTAAAGGCAGAGAGAGGTTTATGGGTGGAAAGGAACATAGGAAAGGAGGGGGGAGAGTGGGCTTGGGCAGATGGGTGAAGGGAAAATAGACACAAAGTGCTGGAGTAACTCAGTGGGTCACGCAGCATCTGCGGAGAATATGAATAGGTGACATTTCACAGAGTGCTGGAGTAACTCAGCGGGTCAGGCAGCATCTCTGGAGAACATGGATAGATGACATGTCACAGAGTGCTGGAGTAACTCAGTGAGTCAGGCAGCATCTCTGGAGAAAAGGTATAGATTATATTTCGGGTCAAGACCGTTCTTCAGTAATATTCATAATGTGACATGCATAGACATTCCTGAATGTTACCCAAACCATCGTGAGCTAATTTGTTATGGTGCTTGCCTTCTCCTATAACGTCTCTGCTGCCTTGGGTGATGCAGGACAGGACACAAGCTTTGGGACACGGTGTGACGCTGTTGCCGTCTGTCCCAGCCTGGTAAAAACCTGGATGGAGTGGATGTGGAGAGGATGTTTCCACTAGTGGGAGAGTCTAGGACCAGTGGCCACAGCCTCGGAATTTAAAGACATTCCTTTAGGAAGGAGATGAGCAGGAATTTCTTAAGTCAGAGGGTGGTGAACTGTGGAATTCATTGCCACAGACAGCTGTGGAGGCCAAGTCAATGGACATTTTTCAGCAGGAGATTGATAGATTCTTGATTGATACGGGTGTCAGAGGTACTGGGGAGAAGGCAGGAGAATGGGTTTGAGAGGGAAAGATAGATAGAATCATAGAGTGATACAGTGTGGAAACAGGCCCTTCATGTCCCATCTCCACTAGTCCCACCTGCCCACGTTTGATCCATAACCCTCCGAACCTGTCCTATCCATGTACCTGTCTAACTGTTTCTTAAATATTGCGATAGTCCCCGCCTCAGCTACCTCCTCTGGCAGCTTGTTCCATACACCTACTACCCTTTGTGTGAAAAACATACCCCTCCGATTCCTATTAAATCTTTTGCCCTTCACCTTATGTCCTCTGCTCCTCGATTCACCTACTCTGGGCAAAAGACTCAACCATATCTATTCAAATCATGATTTTATACACCTCTATTAGATCATCCCTCATCCTCCTGTGCTCCATGAAATAGAGTCCCAGTCTACTCAACCTCTCCCTCTAGTGCTGGCAACATCCTCGTAAATCTTCACTGTACACTTTCCAGTTTGATGACATCTTTCCTATAACAGGGTGCCCAGAACTGAATACAATACTCTGAATGCAGCCTCACCACCTTCTTATGCAACTGCAACATGACCTCCCAACCCCTATACTCAGCCTGACCCGCTGAGTTACTCCAGCACTCTGTGAAACGTCACAGAACAGGGCAAGATTAGCAAATTTGCTGATACAGAAGTGAGTGGTTTTGCATATAGTGAAGATGGTTGTGAAAGATTGCAGCAGGATCTGGATCAATTAGCCAGGTGGGCAGAGGAATGGTTGATGGTTGCATTGTTCCTTGAAGGTCGTGTCGCAGGTATATGAGGTGGTCAAAACATATTTTGGCACTTTGGCCTTCATCAGTCAGAGTATTGAGTATAGAAGTTGGGAGGTCATGTTGCAGTTGTATAAGACGTTGGTGAGACCGCATTTTGAATATTGTGTTCAGTTCTGGGCACCATGTTATAGGAAAGATGTCAAACTGAAAAAAGTACAGAGATCCCTATCCTTGATCAGTCCAATCAGGGTTGTGTCGTCCGCAAACTTGAGAAGCTTGACAGAGGTGTCTGTGGAGGTGCAGTCATTGGTGTGGCGAGAGTAGAGGAGAGGGGAGAGTACACATCTTGCGGTACTCCTATGCTTACCGTTTGCAAGTCCGAGATATGCTTTTCCGTCTCACATGCTGCTTCCTGTCTGTCAGAAAGCTGGTGATCCACTGACAGAGGGGTTCAGGCACAGTCAACTCAGAAAGTTTGGAGCGTAGTAGCTCTGGCACAATGGTGTTGAATGCAGAGCTAAAATCAACAAACAAAATCCTCGCATAGGTCCCCTGGCAGTCTAGGTACTGGAGGATGAAGTGCAGGCCCAGATTGACTGTCATCCACAGATCTATTGGCCCAATATGCAAAATGCAGAGGGTCCAGCAGAGGGATTGTGATATTTTTCAGCTTGGCCAGCACAAGCCTTTCAACAGTCTTCATGACTACAGAGGTCAGTGCGACAAGCCTGTAGTCATTAAGACCAGTAATTCTTACCTTTTTGGGTGCAGGGACAATAGTGGAGACTTTGAAGCAGGCAGGGACAGTATATCTTTGCAGGTACACAAAAATGCTGGAGAAACTCAGCGGGTGCAGCAGCATCTATGGAGCGAAGGAAATAGGCAACGTTTTGGGCCGAAACCCTTCTTCAGACTGGTTAAAAATGAGTAATTGGGAGTGAAGTGTTGATTGGGGTGGGAAAGGGTCCACGCTTTTCATACTGCAGTCTTGCCTTAAGTAGGTGTGAAGTGGTGAATGGGAAGGAGAGGGTGCAGGGTCCATTCTTTGCAGACTGGGGTCTGGCTGTGTTTGTTGGGGAGGGTGTACCAGGGTTACGTTTCTGATTTTCAAACCTGCAGTAAAACTCATTCAGGTTGTTCGTCAGCTGACGACTGTCCAATGAGCTGGGGGCTTTCCTCTTATAGCTGGTGATTTCTTGCATGCCCTTCCAAACTGAAGAAGAGTCACTAGCTGAGAACTTGCTCCTCAACTTCTCAGAGTACCTTTCCTTGGCAGCTCTGATTCCTCTGCTCAGCTCTTTATCGATTAGGCTATCTTCTAACTCTTTAACGATTAGGCTATCGGCTTGACGCATATTTGCCCCCCCCCACCCCCCGATCTCGAAATGGAAATGTTACAACTGTATATAATGATCCCATTAAAATGTGTATTTATGTAACAAACTATGGAATTCATATTTTTCAGTATTGTTATCAAGGAAAAGAAAGCAGTTCCAATTGTTTGATGTTATTTGATATTGTTTAAAATTATTCATATGGAGGAGAAAATATAATAGCTCTAAAACCTACCTTAATTTTGCAATCTCACTAAAGATAATCCCCCTATCCCTCTTCCCTCCCCATCTCTCTCTCCCCTCCCTTCCCCTCTCTCTCTCCCCCTCCCACATCCCCCTTCTTTCTGGCGGGGGGGGCGAAGATGAAGGTGGCACGGGCCCAGCGGGCGATGAAGGTGGCGTGGGCCCAGCGGGGGTGGTGTGGGCCTGGCGGGGGTGGCGTGGTCCCAGCGGGGGTGGCGTGGGCCCAGCGGGGGTGGCGTGGGCCAGCGGGGGTGGTGTGGGCCCAGCGGGGGTGGCGTGGGCCAGCGTGGGCCCAGCGAGGGTGGCGTGGGCCCAGCGGGGGTGGCGTGGGCCAGCGGGGGTGGTGTGGGCCCAGCGGAGGTGGCGTGGGCCCAGCGGGGGTGGCATGGGCCAGCGTGGGCCCAGCGAGGGTGGCGTGGGCCCAGCGGGGTCCAGCAGGGGTCCAGCGGGGGTGGCGTGGGCCCATCAGGGGTGGCGTGGGCCAGCGTGGGCCCAGCGAGGGTGGCGTGGGCCCAGCGGGGGTCCAGCAGGGGTCCAGCGGGGGTGGCGTGGGCCCAGCGGGGGTGGCATGGGCCCAGCGGGGGTGGAGTGGGGGGAAGATGGCTTGGGCCCTGGCAGCGGGGGGAGGCGAGGGGAGTGGGCCCCACCGCATCGGCGCTGTTGTTGGGGTTACAGCCGCTGGGTTCAGATTCAGCCACTCCCGCCCGGCGACGGGAGAACGGTCTCCTGCAAATGTAGTCTGATCCCGCCCGGGCCCACTGCGCACGCGCGTAGAGATGGCGTCATTTTGCGTCGCTTCCCCAACTGCGCAGGTGCGGATGGTCGCATTTTTTTTTTGGTCCGTTTTTTTGGGGGGGGGGGTTTTGTTAATCTGGGGGGAAAAAGGGGGGGTGCGGTCGCACCCAAAACACCTCCCCCCCCTTCGGACGGCCATGCATAGGTACTCGTGGCATCAAGTAGGTCGGGGCGATTTTCTAGCATGATGAAAAAATGTCCACGAGTAAAAAAGGTCATGAGTTAGGTCGTGAAAGTGGGACAGGCCCTTTACCCGATCTTCGTGTTGTGTTTTAAAGTTTTCTTTAGCACCGACAAGGTGAGTCTGGGTGAGTTTATGGAAGGGCTCCAGCACAGTAAACGTCATTGTCTGCACAATGCAGTGTAAATAGCGATTCTGTGGGAAATACCAGCGGCCAGACTATACGCAGAGAAGAAGACAAACTGAGCAAAAATGATACAAAGTGCTGTAGTAACTCAGGGGTGAGGCAGCATCTCTGGAAGACATGGCTAGGTGACCTTTTGGTGACCATGGATAGGTTCCTTCTTCAGATTGATTATAGGGGTGGGAGGATAGAAAGCTAGAAGAGGAGTGGGCAGGCCAAAACGTGGCAGGTGAACGCAGGCGAGGGGGAGTTTAGATAGGCCGATGTTTGGTCAAAGGCCAGAGATGAACACACACAAGAGTGTGAAACAAAAGGATTAGAGTGTTGCTAATTGTGTAGCTGGAGGATTGACGAGGTTCAAATTGTAGATGGAGAGGGAGGGGTGGGGAGAACAGGTGCAAGGTGAGCGAGAGCTCAGGAGGGGGGGGGTGTTGGAGAAATGGGGGTGTTTATAGCGGGAGGAAGGGGAAGGGAGGAGTATTGTAGAGGTTACCTAAAGTTGGAGAATTCAATGTTCATACTGTTGGGTTGCAAGTTACCCAAGCGGAATATGAGGTGCATGTATTCTGTGTAAGTGTATCCCGTTTTATACAAGGTTGATATTTGTGGCACTACGACTGTTTAATGATGGGTTAGGATAGAATGGAAGACAACAAATGAATCATCTGTAGTTTCCTTTAGTTAATAGATACTGGTAGTATAGGTGGTGAGAGCAGGTATTGAGGGGGGTGGTTCTCAGATGCCAGAACTAACTGCTGAGCCTGCCCAAGGTGTCGTGGGCCTAACTCAATGAAACATCAGTATAGGGTGGTGCTCACTTGATACCCCCAATGATATACCTGCATCTACGCAAACAGTATTTTTAATGTGCTTGTTAACATGTAGGTAGCTTATTATTGCACATAGAGTTAGTCATTGTCCTTAGCATAAGTTGGTATAATCAGTTTAGATAGTACTTTGGCTTTGGGCTTGGTTTCTTGGTTGAACACTTATCCTGGTGTTACAGCACATACTTTGTGTTTTAACAGTATTTTTTTTTTGCTGCACCTGCAGTTTGGAACTGGCAATGGAGGAGGCCCAGGACAGAAAGGTCAGTATGGGAATGAGAGCTGAAAGTTCAGCATTGGAATGAGAATAGAAAGGTCAGTATGGCAATGGGAAAATTCTGACAGTTAGTTAGCTTAGTTAGTTTAGTTCATTGTCACGTGTACCGTGGCCCTTCACAGTGCACAGATACATGATAAAGGTAATAACGTGAATAACGTTTAGTTTAGTTTAGTTTAATGTCACGTGTCCCAAGGTACAGTGAAAAGCTTTTGTTGCATGCTATCCAGTCAGCAGAAAGACAATATATGATTTATACATGATTGTTTAGTGCAAGATAAAGCCAGTAAAGTCTGATCAAAGATAGATTATGAGGCTCTTCAATGAGATAGATAGTTGTCCTCCAATGATGTAGACAGTAAGAGAGAGGGAGACACGTAAAGGTGGAGAATTTGATGGTGAGTTAGAATCATAGGGTCATAGAATGTGGAAACTGGCACTTCAGCCCAATTTGCCCACACCGGCCAACATGTCTCAGCTACACTAGTCCCACCTGCCCGTATCCGTGTCCATATCCCTCCAAGCCTGTCCTATCCATGTACCTGTCTAACTGTTTCTGAAATGTTGGGATAGTCCCTGCCTCAACTATTTTATCTGGCAGCTTGTTCCATACACATTGTGTGAAAAATGTTACCCCTCAGATTTCTGGAAGGGTGCAACAGGCCCAGACGAAAGATGAGGTGTTGCTGCTCAAGCTTGTGTTGGGCGTCATTATTATAGCGTAGGATGCCACGTACAGAAAGGTCAGAGTGGGATGGAGGATTAAATTGTGAAATTTATCTTAGGCTGTTCAACAGCCCATTCAAAACTAGGCTGATTTCCAGTGAAATATTATAAATGAAGATTCATGTTTCTTTTTTATTCAGTGACAAGGAAAAGAACATTTCTTACACATGATTGCTTACAACTTGCAAAACACATAATCTCGCATAAGCCTGCACACTGACGGACTCTCTTAATTGGCTATTTAAAAAATATGATGTCAAATTAAACAGTGGGAAACAGGCAATTATAAAGTTACACGCGTTATAAAATGAAAGCATAACAGTTTTAGACTGAAAAGCAGTAAGATTTAAATTATATGAATTACTCTTGTTTATTGAATATAAAATGGACAAAGCACTGTTCCAGGCCATTTCACATGAGTTTTAAAAGGAAAGATCACTCATCATCAACTGCACTGAATTTTTTGAAGAAGCAACAGAAAGCCTAAACAAGGGTATAGTGGTAGATGTAATGTACAGGCACCTCGAGTTTTATGCCGGGGCTTATGTGCTTGAAAAGCAGCGACTAACTAAAAAAATACATGAATTAAACATATACACGACTATGCCATCAGCAGTAAACTTGAGTTCATCACATTGGTCAGCACGGGCAAGCTAGGCTGAAGGGCCTGTTTCTGTGCTGTATGTCTCTATGTCTCTATGATTCTATTCTGAAAATACCAGTATGCAAATCAAGCTTTGGTATTTCCAAAATGCTTCAATGAATTACGCATAAAAGGCAAGGTGCTTGTATTTGAATTTTTGGATATCTGTTTATAAATTAAGGAGAGAGAAGTCCTATATAAAGTGAATGTGGACGAGATACAGGAGACAGAATGGACAGCAAAGCAGCTCAGAGTCTAGGAATTACAGATGATTCCTCACCTGACTCAAGGTCAGAAGTGTTATTCCACAGGAATTGCTGCAGGCAACATTGTTCACAATTGTTGGATTGGGCATGTCATAGGTGAATATATTTCAATTTAGATCTATATAAGGCAGAGTATTTTGGAAAAAATATATACACTGCTTTGATAACAACACTTTGATAAGGAGGAAAGGTTCAAAGGCATCTAGAAGTAAGAATGTCCATATCACAAAAAGCAGCATCAAAGTGAAATGAACCATTAAAAATGCAAACCAAACCCTGGAGATGATCTTTGGAGGAATAGTTAATGCACAGAAAACATGTTGGATTATGGTTGTATTATAACTTGGTCACTATATACAATTTGTCCCCATTTTATCAAAGAAATTAGGAGGATATATAGTAAGTTTATAGATGGCACTAAAATTGGTGGTATAGTGGATACGGTATAGTGCTATATATAACCAGGAAGGGTGTAGATAAGGTGAATAGCCACAGGCTTTACCTCTTAGTAGGAGAGTCTACCTATTCATGTTCTCCAGAGACATTACCTGACCTGCTGAGTTACTCCAGCATTTTGTGTCTTTGGGCACAAGTTTAAGTGAGAGGTGAAAGATTTCAGAAGGAACCTGGAGTGTAATTTCTTTCACACAGAGTACATGCCTAGAATGAGCTGCCAGATAAAATGGTAGAGGTGGGTACAATATGACATTTGAAAGACACTTGGGCAGATACATGGATGGGAAAGGTTGGGAGAAATGTGGGGCAGGCTATGACAAATGGGACTGGCAATTGAGGAATGTGGTTGGCATTGACACGTATTTGCAAAGGGTCTGTTTCCTTGCTGTATAGTACCATGACTCCAGAGCACTAACAATGAAAATTGTGCCTGGTGTATTTTTTATTGATCTATCTTCAATATAATCCTTCTGGTGGTTATCTGTTGGAGAAATTAGAAAAGATGATAGGATTGAAAGTTCCCTTATCATTGGGATTAATTCATTAATCTTACTTTATCCTATCTTGAGGTCTAATATTTAGTTCTGCGTGTAAATGCATAGAACATAGTACAGTACAGCACAGGAATAGTGTCTGTGCTGAATATGATGCCAAGACCAACTCTTATTTGCCTCCACATAATCCATATCCCTGCATATCCATGTGCCTATCCTAAAGTCTCTTGAATGCCACTATTGCATCTGCCTCCACCACCACCCCTGGCAGTGTGCTCCAGGCACCTATCACCATCTGTGTAGGAACTCTGCCCTGCACATCTCCTTTAAACTTTGTCCCTCAAACCTTAAGGCTATGCCCTCTAGTATTTGATATTTAGCGAACTTTGAAATGACATGACATGCTATCTGTTAAATCTGACAGCAAAAGCAACCAACAACATGAAAACAAATTATTTTAAAAGGTTGTTCAATGTAAACCCCTTTGCAGGGGTGGGAGATTGCAACCTTCTCTGTATCAATCAATGCAATCAACCTGGTGTGCACAATCAAATAAGATCAAATAGAACAAGTTGTCCTACAACTTTAGGCTGTGCACACCATACGCAAGAAGAAGACCCCATTGCATTGGAGAACAGGGCCATAACCTAAGTGGCTCCAAGCAATTACCACTTTAATTAAATTTAATGGACTGAAGATTGTGCTGGATGTACAATGCATTATCAGCTGTTTTATGAACTTTCTAAAGTTATGATGCACCAGTAATATTATGTTTTCTTCCACAACATGAATCAATCACACTTTGTGAAATTAATGCATTGAACCCTGAATTGTTCCAGTAATATATATGAGCCCCAATGTTATTCTTCACACAGTGATATTTTGTTTTGCTTCAGCCTCCACCAAACCTAAATGTGCTTTTTGATGGCCCATCATTTCTTCTCATTCATCTGGCATAGTTTGAATGCTCTCATGCTGCACTCCCTCTGTGATTCTAGATAACTTCAATAGCTCTCATTTTCTTTTCCCCTGACTCTCAGTCTGAAGAAGGGTGTTGTCCTAAAATGTCACCTATTCCTTTTCTCCGGAGATGCTGTCTGACCCGCTATTACTCCAGCATTTTATGTCTATCTTTGGTGCTCACCAGCATCTGTAGTTCCTTCCGACACATTTTGTCTGCTCCACTGCAAAATCTCCTCAAGGTATGACTATTTTGAAGAAGGTCCCCTTCCTTCTCCGATGAGAGTTCTGCAACGCCCTGTCTCGCTGCACCCTCTCTGTGATTCTGTGCACCTTCTATATCCCTCGTTTCTCTTTCTCCTGACTCTCAGTCCGCAGAAAGGTCAAGACCCGAAACGTCACCCATCCATTTTGTGCAGAAGATTTATTGTGAGTATTTAGAGTATTGTGTCCAGTTCTGGGCACCATGTTATAGAAACGATGTTATCAAGCTGGAAAAGGTACAGAGAAGATTTACAAGGATGTTGCCAGGGCTGGAGGGTCTGAGCTATAGGGAGAGGCTGAGCAGACTCAACGCAGGAAGATGAGGGGTGATCTTATTGAGGTGTATAAAATCATGAGAGGAATAGATTGGGTAGATGCTCAGAGTCTCTTGCCCAGAGTAGGTGAATCGAGGACCAGAGGACATAGGTTTAAGGTGAAGGAGGAAAGATCTAATAGGAATCTGTGAGGTCACTTTTTTATACAAAGTGGGGTGGGTGTATGGAACAAGCTGCCAGAGGAGGTAGGTGAGGCAGGAACTATCCCAACATTTAAGAAATAGTTAGACAGGTGCATGGATAGGACTGGTTTAGAGGGATATGGACCAAACACGGGCAGGTGGGACTACTGTAGCTGGGACATGTTGGCGGGTGTGGGAAAGTTGGGCCGAAGGTCCTATTTCCACACTGTATCACTCTCTGACTCAATGAGGGGAATAGGTAGGGTGAATACGCTGAGTATTTTTCCAAGGATAGGTGACTCAAGAACTAGAGGGCATAGGTTTAAGATGAGAGGGGAATGATTTAATAAGAAACTTAGGGAGAAGATAGGCAGGGACTTCTTTCTTTGGAGCGTAGGAGGCAGAGGGGTGACCTTACGTGAGGTTGTGCGAGATCATGAGGACATGGATAAAGTGAACACCCACAGTCTTTTTTTCACAGGGTGGAGGTTTCTAAAATAGGCTTAAAGTGAGAGGAGAGAGATTTAGTAGGGACCTCAGGATAAATTTTCCACTCAGAAGATAGTCCGTATCCAGAATGAGCTGGCAGGTGAAGTAGTTGAAGCGGACACAATTGCGAACTTTATTAGACATATGGTCAGATATATAGACAGGAAAGGTTGAGAGGGGCTATGGACCAAATGCAGGCAAATGGGACTCACCGACACTGCTACTGTACCTTGGTTGGTATGGACAAGGTGGATTGAAGAATCTGTTTCCATTCTGTTTAGCTCCATGACTCTTTTTTTCTCTGTACTTTTGCAAATATCCTGCCTTGACAGAGCTCAAAGTATTGTGTTCCTCTTGGGAGTCTTATGTACAGTAAGATAAGCGGACAATGTGATCCATACACAGAGCTTGTTTATGCATGACCGGCGTCCCAGTATTGGGGATATTTGGCTTGGAGATGATGTTGGCATTAATTCATATCATCTGACAATAGGTCTGGAGGGTTTTGTGATGTCCGAAATGGTGGCAATTCTCTAATGCTTTGTAGTATCTACGTTATATTGTCCACATCTTTGACTCATTGAGGAGAAAGAGAGTACAGTTGCCTGGTAGATTATGAGTGTGTAAGAAGGAACTGCAGATGCTGGTTTAAACTGAAGATAGACACAAAATGCTGGAGTAGGCAAGACTTTTTCTTCAGTCTGAAGGTAGGTCTCGACCCGAAACGTCACCCATTCCTTCACTCCAGAAATGCTGCCTGTCCCGCTAAGTTACTTCAGCTTTTTGTGTCTATCTTTGGTAGATTATCAGGTTGGAATTAGGTTTTAGACGGTGTTTGAACTCTGATTTGGTGAAAAGATGTGCTAACAATCTGCAGGCAATGGTGAATTATGCCATCAATATCCGCCTTTGTTGAAAATTGCTTTCTGAGATATGGGATGTAATCCATTTTGCCCTGTATCTTGATTATCTCGATAGTATTGTGTAGCACTGCAGGGCATATTGGCATATTGACAAAGGTTCTTTGCCTTGCAGATATTTAATGAAAGACCTATTCAGTTGTCAATGAGTCTTGGATGTGTAGGAAGGAACTACAGATGCTGGTTTACACTGAAGATAGACAAAGAAAGCTGGAATAACTCAGCGGGTCAGGCAACATCTCTGGAGAAAAGGAATAGGTGACATTTCGGGTCGAGACACTTTTTCAGACTGAGAGCATTATCTTTATTCAGTCTCAGTCTGAAGAAGGATCGTGACCGTAATGAGTTCTTGGAATTCAGCATCTAATTAGGTGCATGCATAAGTCAGTGGTTCTGGTGAGGAGTTGATGAAAATTCAATTGTTTCCTGTTAATAGATAAGCTCCACTTCTGTGGGATGCTTCTTGAAGGTGTGATGCCACAACCTTGCTTGACTCTAGTCTGCGCTGGGATTTGGTCTGTGTCTGGACACATTGGTTAGATTACAGCCTGCATATTGATGTGTTTGGTCATGAATTGCTAATGTCAGAAAAAATCTAATGCTTCTCCACAATCACTCATAGTTGATAGAGTCATAGGGTTTATGAGGTCATTCATTCATTCATTCATTCATTCATTCATTCATTCATTCATTCTTTGTCATATCAGGATGTGGAGGCCAAGTTAATGGATATGTTTAAGGTGGAAATTGAAAGATTCTTGATTACTGTGGGTGTGAGGGGTTATAGGGAGCAGGCAGGAGAATGGGGTTGAGACGGAAAGATTGATCAGCCATGATTGAATGGCGGAATAGACTTGATGGGCCGAATGGCCTAATTATGAACTTATAACTTATAACTTATGAACTTACGAAAAATCATGTACAATGGCTTCTTCCTGCGTATTTTGGGGTTTGTCGTGCAGCAAGGATAATGTACGTTCTGGCTCTTGAAGGACTTTCACATCCATTTCTAGGTGGAGCCACCAGGTCTCATCCACAATCATCTCCATATCTGAGCTGCCCTCCCCAATAACTGGGCTCATCATGAGAGCTGCATCAATAGTCACGTTATTCAGTGATATCTCAGCTTTAAAGCGGTCCTGTCTTCTCATTGAACAGAGTCAATTAGTGTTCTGCTTGGCCCAGGAGAATGACATTCCCTCCATGCTATCGCTTTTCAACGAAGGTACTAATTGATGAAGAGGTGCAATATCACTATAGTGGTAGCTCTGTGATATTCTCAAAGTAATTCGGGGGCAGAATGGATGTCAGCTTTAATATAAGCTAAGAGAAATTGTAAATGAACATGAAGGTGATAAGAAAGAGACCTACGAGAGCACTTCAATTGGATTAAAATACAAAATACATCAGGAAGCACATTACTTATCATTGGATTCTTAAAGGCTAATTGATGTTGACCAATTTTTACAGAACTGTTTCAAAAAATGTAATGCCACTGCCAAAACTTTAACGTATATGGATTTCCAAGGAAGCAGTTAATCACGAGTCACAAAGACATTGCTGGCAAAGTCGAGGAAAATTGAATTAAAAGGAATGCGATCTAACGGGTTGGAAAATGGATGGGTATTGGAAATTTAGGATTAGTAAAGCAAAGTTTATTAATGAGTAACAAAAGGTGATGAGTGGTTATTTGCTCTCAGAATTGAAACTATCTCTATTTGTTATAATTATGATTGATCTGCACCTAGGAGTTGGGATGTGGGTCTGAATTTTGTTATCAATCTGGAAACACCACAAACCATGTGGCAGGTGGATGGGTGCCAGATGCAATTCCATTTAAACCATCCTGTGGTAATTTATGTGTAGGAGGGAACTGCAGATGCTGGTTTACACCGAAGGCAGACACAAAATGCTGGAGTAACTCTGCGGGACAGGCAGTATCTCTGGAGAGAAGGAATCTGAGGAAGGACATTATAGCCATAGAGGGAGTGCAAAGAAGATTCACCAGACTGATTCCTGGGATGTCAGGACTTTCATATGAAGAAAGACTGGATAGACTTGGCTTATACTCGCTAGAATTTAGGAGATTGAGAGGGGATCTTATAGAAACGTACAAAATTCTTATGGGGTTGGACAGGCTAGATGCAGGAAGATTGTTCCCGATGTTGGGGAAGTCCAGGACAAGGGGTCACAGCTTAAGGATAAGGGGGAAATCCTTTAAAACCGAGATGAGGAAAAACGTTTTCACACAGAGAGTGGTGAATCTCTGGAACTCTCTGCGACAGAGGGTAGTTGAGGCCAGTTCATTGGCTATATTTAAGAGGGAGTTAGATGTGGCCCTTGTGGCTAAAGGGATCAGGGGGTATGGAGAGAAGGCAGGTACGGGATACTGAGTTGGATGATCAGCCATGATCATATTGAATGGCGGTGCAGGCTCGAAGGGCCGAATGGCCTACTCCTGCACCTATTTTCTATGTATCTATGTATGTATGAATGCGTGATGTTTCGGGTCGATACCCTTCTTCAGTCAGAAGAAGGGTCTCGACCCAAAACGTCTCCCATTCCTTCTCTCCAGAGATGCTGCCTGTCCCGCAGAGTTACTCCAGCATTTTGTGACTGAAGAAGCGTCTCAACCCACAATGTCTCCCATTCCTTCTCTCCAGAGATGCTGTGATCATTTATTTCTAGCACCGTATCGTTTTAAAAAATTTAACCCCTCCCAGGAAACGATGCTTCTCCAAATATTTCTCCTTAGATATCCATAGTTTTAATCATACCACCCATTGAGGTTGTGACTTTAGTTACTGGGGCAATAAGCTCTGGACTTCTCTCTCTAAACCATTCCACTTGCATAGCTGGGCCATTTATACAGCTATCCTACAGTTGCACTACTGCCCCTTTGTTTGCAAGGAAGAGCAGTTCTGAGAGTGCCACTGGGTTCATGTATTCAGATCACTGGTCCCCATCTGGGTCCATCAATCCACAGTTATGAGTTAGTGGAGAGGTTACAGTGGAAAAGTAAGGCTATGATAATATTGGAGTAAGTTTGCTGAAAAGTTCATTAAAATGTGAATTTAAAAAATACACTTGGCTTGCTATACTGTAGATATCACAGCCATGGAGTTAGTCACTGACCCACCCCAAATCACCAGGACAACCTCAATATTGTAAAGGAGCAGCGATGTGATCCGATATATTTTATTGAGTGGGAATGAGTGTTTTGTTCATTCAAAAGGGTTAGGAACAAGACTTGTGCAGAAATAAGTTACTTGTGAAAGACACAAAATGCTGGAGTAACTCAGCGGGTAAGGCAGCATCCCTGGAGAATGTGGAAAGGTGACGTTGCAGATCAGGATCCGTCTTTAGTCTGAAGAAGGGTTCCAACCTAAAACGTCACCTATGTACGTTCTCCAGGGATTTCCACTGCTGAGTTACTCCAGCAATTTGTGTCTTTCCTTGGTCAACCAGCATCTGCAGTTGCTTGTTCCAATGATTTACTTCTTGCTTATGGTCTTGCGTAGAAGTTGTGCCTGATAATTTGCTAACATTGACATGCGCTGCTGTTTGAACCATTTGGCCATATCTAATAATAGTAAGATTAAACGAGAACTTACCAGTTTGGAGTTTTATCTTTATTTTATGAGGAGTAACGTTGAGGGATTACGTGAAGAAGACCCCGTCCAGCCGCACACACGTCAATCTTTCAAAGCAGCGGAGTGACAATCACAGACGATAATTACTGAAGTATGATAGTAAGATGCATAAAGACTTAGAACTACCAGCTTGATCCTTTTATGAGGGTGGGAGCGGAGGGCACGTAATCCCTCAACGTTACTCCTCATAAAATAAAGATCAAACTTCAAACTGGTAAGTTCTCGTTTAATCTTACTATTTTACTTCGGAGTCACGTGAGTGACTACGTGAAGATTTCAAAGCTTTGTGATTTCACACAGTGGATTAAAATCCAGGTGCTCACTGCACTGATTGACTCTATTTGAGTAAGTACAATCAACAATGCATAACCAAAACATTAAATGTAATCAGTTAATGGTTCTATTTATTTTAACAAAAGTAACAAATTAGTCCCATTTATTATAATGAGGGATTTAATACTGAATCCAGCACGGCATTACTAAACACCCCGAGATATTTAATCTCCTTATGGTAATACTTGTGAAACATCTGTTCACTTGCCCATCCTGCGGCCGCGAGGATAAGGTCTATTGGCACATCTGAATCCCTGGCCGCCGATGTTGATGCCGCCCTGGTGGAATGTGATCTAAATTTATCAGTATCAATACCTGAATAAATCAACACCTGCTTCAACCATCTTGAAATTGTCTGTGTTGACACTTTCTTATGAGGCTTTTTATGACTAATAAAAAAAGCCAATTCTGTGCCTCTTAAAATTCTTGTTGTTTCTATGTAACATTTTACATATGTTACTACACATAGCCGTGGATCTGCTAGGATATGTTGAAAACTCCAACTTACATCCCGTGAACCCAGGTCTACTTTGCTTCAGTAAATCATAAACATAGAATGTAACGGCATTCGCCCCTACCTTCATTCTGTCAATTCTTAGTTTTTGTAATGTTTGAACTCTCTGAGCTGAAACTAATGCCATGAGCATAACCAATTTCATGGTGATTTTGGCTAATGACAGAGTTTCAATCGGATTCCAATCCCTCAGCAGCATCAGTACATCTTTTACATTCCAGATTTTTGTATACCTAGGTCTAGGAGGATTGGAGTTGAAAATTCCTTTCATAAACCTACAGACCCAAGGATGTGATCCTATTGGATTTTGTTCTGATTCACTGCTTAAATATGCAGAGAGTGCACTTCGTGCAGTATTAATTGCACTATAACTTAATTTTAATTTGTAGTATAGAGTTTAAAGAAACTCTATTACATCTGAAATTTCTGCTGTGTTATATGCAATACTCTTTCCTGAATAAAACACCTCCCATTTCTTTATATAGGAAATGTACTGCTTCTGGGTACTATTCCTCCAGGCTGCTGTCATAACATCCACCGTACGATCTGATAATCCTTTTCCAAGATATGGCCTTCTTAGAATCTGCAAATCAACAAACCAATACGATCATGTAAAGGATGTGGTTCATCAGTTACAGGATGTACAAGCAGTTTTATCTGCTTTGGAATAATCATAAGGGTTTTGTTTTTTGATCATTTTTAACACCAGTGGGTACCATAGCTGTGTAGGCCAATCTGGTACTACCAAAATCCCTGAGGCTGAGTCTTGTTTAATTTTCTGTATGCATCTGTTGATTAAACAAAATTGTGGAAATGCATACAGAAACATACCACCCCAATGTAGCGAGAAAGCATCCACTGCTACTGCACCAGGATCAGGTTCCCATGACACATATTTAGGCAATTGGTGGTTTAGTATTGATACAAACAAATCAATCTCTGGCATTCCAAATTGTGTTACAATTTGTGTAAATATTTCCTGATTTAACATCCATTCTGTATTATCATTAAATTTACGTGATATTTTGACTGCAATTAAGTTAAATTTTCCTGGTAAATATATTGCTGACAGCCAAATTTTTCCTGGCAATACACCAGGTCCAAATTTCATTTGCCAATCTATCACATGATTCTGATTTGATACCACCCATGTGATTTAGGTATGCTACAGCTGTAGTATTGTCAACCTGTACCTGATCATGCACATTTCCCATATTAGTGCAATAAGCTTTAAGGCTATGAAATGCTCCTAACAGCTCTAGGTAATTTATTCCTTAATTTTCAAGCAAAGGCACTTCATCGACATTCCACCTACCTCCACAGCTGGAAATCATGTTAGTTGTGCCCATCCAAGAGCACTTACATCAGTCTGTAGAATGATGGAAGGTGTTTCTATCAGAACTTTTCTGGAAGCATTAGAGACATTGTTAATCCACCATTCTATTTCTGTAATGGATCCAATTGTTAATTTCATGGCCTGTCAAAATGCCCTGTATTCATTTTTAATGCTTGTACCTTAGCCTTCTGTATTGATAATGCAATGGTCCAAACCTGACAGCTGGAAACCCAGCAATTAATTTGACCAGCAAGCTTGCCACTTCTCTAATTGAAGGCTTGTCCTCATTTATGAGTTTAGTGCAATCTTCAATTAACTGCAGCCTTATCTTTTGGCAAGGTGATTACCATGTGTTCAGAGTTAATTGTGAACCCTGGCTAATCAGTTATTCTTGCTTGGTAACAATTTTGATTTTTGTAGGTGAATAATGAAACCCATTTTTTCAAAATGTATTTGACTCTAGATATTGACAATATTGCAGTAGCCAAAGTGTCCCGCACAATCAGAATATCCTCTAAATAAACCATTAATGCATGGCCCTCAGCTCTTAGCAGAGCTAAAATTGGTTTGAGTAATTTTAGTGAATAATCTTGGTGCTGCTGCCAGGCCATTGGGCAATGCTTTAAATTGCCATAACTGACTCATCCATCTAAATTTCAAATATCTTTGATCATTACCATGCATTTCACAGAATAATACGCATTTTGCAGATCTGTGCTTGCCATGCAGCAATTCTTTGTGACCAGCTGAATGGCATTTAGTAAATGTTTCCATTTTGGAATGTTTCTATTGTACATAAAGGTTTAAGATTTTTCAGATCCGAAAGGATTTTACATCCACCATCCTTTTTTGTTCTAGGAAATATTTGACACAAACTGATGGTGTTGTTCTACTGACTTTTCTATTACCTCCTTTTCCGCATAAAATTTTCAATTCTCCCTTGATCAACTTATTCTGTTCCTTTGAGAAAATCCGTGACCAGTTTGAATTATGCTGAATTGGAGGATTCAAACGTGGAGTGAACTCAATTTTGAATCCTACAATGCTACATAGAATAAATGAATCATTTGTTTATTGATTGCCATTCTTTGAGGAAGAATCGTAACCTTCCCCCTATTTGTGAGTGTGAAACATTTGTTGTGTTTCTTACCAGACCAAGCCCCCCTACCTCGGGGTTTGCCACCGGCAATTGTTGTCCCGTTCTAGTAGGCACATTGTAACCTCCACGTATCCTTGGTGCAGCACGTCAACGTGTATATGAGAATGATAGGCTTGTTCCTTCTCCTGCACCAGCATTTCGCCTGTAGGGATACTGCCTTCGCACCGCTCTGCTCAGCATAGGTAATCCTTTAGCTTCTTTGCTAGATTTTCTCCAAAAAGCAGATTTAGGCATTTGTATATTGGATGGTTTGCAGAGCCTGCATACTTAGGATGAATATTTGGTGTTATTGTATTTTCACGAATACAATTTATTTCAAAGTGCGCACTACACATGAGTGCTAAGGCATTTTGTTGTAAATCCGATATAAAATCTTCATCCAATACCTCCATAGTTAATTCCTGGGGCTGATGGGAGAGTAGATAATTTATAGTCATAGCTATTTCCTCACTCAAAGGTTCCCCTGTTACTGTGGGAACAGCAAACTTTTGTGCCAGCCTTGGAACATTTTAGCTCTGATAATGGACTCTGGTCCTGATATAAATCATCATTTGAATCTAGATATTCATCTTTATGTTGGGTAATTTCTGGCTCCCCTGTTCCAGGTAAGTCTCTGCTAGATTCCCCCTGCGCGGGCTCTCTTGTAGGCCCACGGATAGGCAGCCCTGTTTCAGGTGCTGCTGGCGCTGGCTCAACTCTAGGCCAACGCTTCATAATGTTTTCTTTTGAAATTGTCGGTGCTGGCACATATGTACGGTTGTACTGTCTTTGCTCAGACATTTCTGCTATTGGCTCCCCAGTAGGCCAGCACATATATTGCCTTTTTACGAGCATTTCTGGCACTGGCTCTCCTGTAGGGCAGCACATATATTGCCTTTTTGCAGGCATTTCTGGCACTGGCTCTCCTGTAGGCCAGCACATATATTGCCTTTTTTGCGGGCATTTCTGGCACTGGCTCTCCTGTAGGCCAACCACTGTAATAGCTTTGCACAGGTATTTCTGATGGCTCTCCTGTAGGCCACCCTTGTGCCTGTCCCATCCAAGGCACACCCTGTGATGATCATATTGAATGGTGGTGCAGGCTCGAAGGGCCGAATGGCCTACTCCTGCACCTATTTTCTATGTATCTATGTATTCTATGTATGTATCCCTTATTGGCCAACACCGACCTAAATCCTCCTGTGGGAGTTCTTTGTAAATCATTTTTCCCCTCAGGAGCTCTAAGCTAGCAACCCTTGCAGCCATAACATTTTCTGCTTCAGGAGGGTATACCTCCGGGTCTGACTCATCCGAGTCTACAGGTCGGGCTGACTTTTGTCCAGCCTTGCGCCCCGCCGTTGGCGGTTTAACAGCACATTCAACCGCAACGGGAGTTAAATGGCTTCGATGCCACTGACTCCTCTGCCTGATGCCCGCTACCCTTATTATCTGGGGTTTTACCTGCGGTGCGTCCCTGTCCTCTCCTTCCCCTACGCTCTTTTCCCATTGTAACTTGTGTGGACCTCTACCAACACGTCTGAGCGGGAAGAAAAGCACCCTGTAAGTGAAAATGAAACCACTTACCTTCCAACTTTTACTTTAACTTTGCTTTTTACTCACTGGCTGGAGGAGCTCCTGCTCCTCCACACACGGTCATGAACGCTATGCGTCTGATCGATATGACGCGTGTGCGGCTGGACGGGGTCTTCTTCACGTAGTCACTCACGTGACTCCGAAGTAAAATGCTAGGTTTAAAGCTATTCCTCATTCTGCAGACACTCGTGTTTCAATGTTTTCTTGGATGAAGCCATCCTCAATAACCCATTGACTTCATTCAATTATTTCCTACCTCTCAGCAGCAATAATATTTCTCCTGTGATTGTTGACCACAATTTCACATTGAACTCCTGATGGGTTGAAGCAAGAGCTTACACAGCAACATTTTTTTGCATGCTAATAATGCTTGGCATTACAAACCATGCCTTATTACTTTTTTTTAAATACATAGCCAAAAGCCATTTGCTTATTAAAACACAGCCTGCAAAAAGAGTGTTTGCCAGACTAATCAATAAAATAGATGCAATGCTTGTAAATCTCGCCTCTCTCTCCTTTATTTGATCATATTCATTCATTCATTTATTCGATCGCTGTTTGATCTTTTCAAATAACTTCAAAGGATAATCAAAACAACTCTTATACTTTCTCGATTTGGACTTCATAGTTCTTGAAGGAATAATTGCTGTGTATTGTTGTCCACTCAAGGTTGAAGAGGCAATGGTCTTCTGAGGATTTATTTAATTGACCCTGAAGTGAAAGGTGGCCACTTTTTAACTTGCACCCTTGGTATGCAAGACTGGCTTCTGGAAATATTAAATAAGAAATTAGTCCTTTCGGTACCATCCTTTTTAAAATTATTTTATGCTAATGGGTATATTACTGAACACACATACACACGCAATGCAGAACTATAAAGCAGGGTGATGGGCACATAATCAATCAAAATATTTATGCATGAATTGCAAGGGATGAAGGAAAAATATCAGCAGGGCTATGGTAAAAGAGAAGGCAAAGGGATGATATTCTTCTTCAAGGAAATGATGTCAGTTTATGAACTGAAATCCATCCAGGACTGTAAACTCTTTATTATTCCATGATTTTTAAAACAAATCTGTTCAGATATGGGATAATAGATAAAATACATCAGGGAATGTAAAGGACATTTGGACTGGTTGATGGATATAAAGATTTTGAAGGCTATAGACCAAACATGGATTAATGGGACTAGCTTTGATGAAGCATTTGCCTGGCATGGATGAGTTTGGGCTGAATGGCTTGTTTCCATGTTATATGATTTTACAACTCTATAGTAGGCCAGAATGTAAGTTTCACTGGTTTATCTATCTGCACAGCAACAATGTATTTTCAATAGAAATTGTCTAATAAAGTTTCTGTATTAACACCATTATGTTTAATCTGTAAAATGCTATGCACGATTTGATATTAGTCCTTTCTAGTTTTTTTATGTTCTCTGTGAAAGCATGCTGATAATTGCCTGAAGAAATTCTTATTATAAAGCTTATTATGACTTCAATCAGCTTTAAAGAACATGAGGTGATTAGCTGCAAAAACTTTAATAAAACACACAAACGTTCTTTGATGTTGTGCTTGTTAGCCTTGGACTGGTTTAGTGGGTAGAAAATCAGATAGTGCTAATTTAGAATTGAACAATCTAAGCTGCCGATTCACCAGTGACAGGTATCACAGAGAGAAAGGATTGGTTAATGTGTTGGGTGTAAGGATAGAGTCAGCTATTTCTGATCAGCATTTGCAGTTAGTTTAAATCAGAATTGGAGTATTATGTTCAGTTTTGGTCACCATGTTATTGGAAAGATGTTGTCGAGCTGGAAAGTGTTCAGAGAAGATTTATGAGGATGTTGCCAGGACTCAAGGGTCGTGAGGTATAGGGAGAGGTTGTGCAGGCTAGGACTTTATTCCTTGGAGTGCAGGAGGATGAGGGGTGATCTAAAAGAGGTGTACAAGATCATGGGAGGAATAGATTGGGTAAATGCACAGAGTGTTTTGCCCGGAGTAGGGTAATCTAGAACAAGAGGACATAGGTTTAAGATGAGGGGGGGAAAGGTTTAATAGGAACCTGAGGACTCACTTTTTTTCCACAGAGAGTGGTGGGTGTTTGGAACGAGCTGCCGGCGGAGGTAGTTGAGGCAGGTATTATCATAACGTTTATGAGACATCTGGACAGTTATATCAATCAATAGGATAAGTTTCAGACTTATGGGCCAAGTGTAGGCAGGTGGAACTAGCGTAGATGGTGCATGTTGGTCGGTGTGGGCAAGTTGGGCTAAAGGGCCAGTTTCCATGTATGACTGTGACTCTATGACCCAAATTAGGGAACACGCTATCTTGGACAATTTCCCTGCTCTTCTTTAAATGTTTGAATGGGATCTTTTTTCCACAATTTCTACACTCGGCTGTCAGCCCAGATTATGGCCTATAATTTAATCCTAGAAACATTGAGTTCGTTTGTATCAATCAAAATGAAAACAGAGTAGAAACTGCAAGGAGCAATAGCTCGTTTACCAGCCATGATGCAAAATGCTGGAGTTACTCAGTCGGTTAGGCAGTATCCCTGAAGAACATGGATAGATGATTCTTGAGTTCAGGAGTCATCTTCTGAACCGAAGTGTCACCTTTCAATGATCTCCAGGGAGGTACTCTGATGCGCTGAGTTACTCCAGCATTTTGTGTCTTTCCAAAATGAAAACAGACATGTTCCTGTACTGAGGGGACAGGCAGCACAGGAACTGTAATTGTGGTGTGTACAATCTTAAATGTAGGAATTATGGGCAGGAGCAGGCTCCATGAGTCCCTTGGGCCTGCTCAACGTCATAATAGGCGTATGGCTGATTTGACTGTGAACTCCACTCCGCATTTCCATCGAGGCACAATAGCCTTTAACCCACATGCTCATCTCAAATCTATCTACCTCTGCTTTCAAAGACTCTGTTCTTTCACCGAGAGAGCTCCAAAGATTCAGAAGGTAGATACAAAAAGGTGAAGTAACTCAGCATCTCTGGAGAGAAGGAATGGGAGACATTTTGAGTTACTTCAGCTTTTTGTGTCTATCTTCGGTTTAAACCAGCATCTGCAGTTTCTTCCTACACATTTCCAAAGATTCAGAACCGTCTGGGAGAAATAATATCTCATCTCTATCTTAAATTGGCAATTGTTTATATTTAAACAGCTACTCTCTGCTAAATTCTTCTACATCCATCCTGCCAATACCCCTGGGGGTCTTTCATGTGCCCACTAGCAGGCTTGTTAGCAGAAATGGAGCATGGCAGCATAGTGGCACAGTGGTATAGTTGCCACCTGACAGCGCCAGAGAAACGGGTTCAATACTGACTAAGGGTGCTGGGTGTACGGTGTTTGTACGTTCTCCCCGTGACCTGTGTGTGATTTCTCTGGGATCTCTGGTTTCCACCCATATTCCAAAGATGTACAGGTTTGCAGATTAATTGTCTTGGTATATTTGTAATTGTAAAATCGTCCGTAATGTGTGTAGGATAGTGTAAGTGTGCGGGCATCACTGGTCAGCGCACAGTCAGTGAACTAAACTAAATTAAACTAAACTAAACTAAACTAAACTAAACAGATGCCTTAAAGAATCTTAGATTAGAAAATGACTGAGTTACAGAAAACTGAAGAGTCTGAGGGAATAGGTGGATACTGGTATGCCCCGGGACATTGTTTTTTTGGATGTATATTACTAGGGGTACAAGCCAGAATTTGTACATTTGCAAATGACGCAAAACATGGCAGGACTGTGAACTGCAATGAGTACGTCTTTGGAATGTGGGAGGAAACCAACGAACCCGGATAAAAACCATGTGATCAAGTGGACAACGTAGTAACTCCACACAGACAGCACCCGTAGTCAAGATCACACCCGGGTATCTACACTGTAAGGCAACAACTCTACCGCTGCGCCTCCATGCCAATCCTAATGCAATAGACAAGGTTGGAAGAGAAGCAGATGTCTACCTTACCTGTAAGGGCTGTTTAGGTCTTTGTGTGGGGTGAGAGAGGAGGTGTAGGGACTGGTTTTACACCTGCTAAAGATGCAGTGGAAAGTGCCTGGAGGGCTGGCTGGAGAGGTATGACTGATATTTCTCAATGTTTTTTTTCCTGTTCAATCCACCTATCTCATGATTCCCTTAATATCCAGAAATGTATCCTTTATCTCTGAATGAGCACTCGGACTGAGCCTCCATAGCTCTTCAGTGTAGAAAATTCCGAAGGTGCCCCATGCTCAGAGTGAAAACAAAATCATCTCAGCCATAAATAGCTGAAGTTCTTTAGCCAGTGGAAACATTTCTTCCCATTCCTTTACTTTCAAGAGAAGTCAGTGCTTTACTAGTCCATTTCACAAATACAGCAAGGCGACCACCCCTCTTTAGTTTAGTTTAGTTTAGTTTATTGTCACGTGTACTGAGGTACAGTGAAAAGCTTTTGTTGCGTTCTAACCCGTCAGTGGAAAGATAATACATGATTACAATCGAGGCAGTCACAGTGTACAGATACGAGCTAAGATAATAATGTTTAGTGCAAGATAAACCCAGTAAAGTCTGATCAAAGATCAAAGACCAGTCAAGTAAATTGTTTCCTTAACGTGTTTCCTTTACGTTTGGGTAAAAACCAAAACTGTTCACAATACCCCAGGTGCAGTCACACCAAGGTGCTCTACAATTGGCAGCACAGAGGTGCAGCTGGTAGAACTGTTGCCTCACAGCGCTGGAGACCCAGATTCGATCCTGACCTCGGGTGCTGTCTACGTGGAGTTTGCACGTTCTCCCTGTGAGTATGTGGGTTTCGTCCACCTGCTTTGGTTTCCTCCCACATCTCAAAGACATGCAGGTTTGTAGGTTAATTGACCACTGTAAATTACCCGTGTGTGTAGGGAGTGGATGAGAAAGTAGAATTACATGAACAGGTGGTTGCCGTGCTCTTGGGAGGGAGGGGGAGGGGCAAGGACTGGCTGACAGGCAGGAAGCAAAGAGTAGGAGTAAACAGATCCTTTTCAGAATGGCAGGCAGAGACTAGTGGGGTACCGCAATGCTCAGTGCTGGGAACCCAGCTATTTACAATATATATTAATGATTTGGACGATGGAATTGAATGCAACATCTCCAAGTTTGCGGATGACAAGAAGCTGGGGGGCAGTGTTAGCTGTGAGGAGGATGCTAGGAGACTGCAAGGTTACTTGGATAGGTTGGGTGAGTGGGCAAATGCATGGCAGATGCAGTATAATGTGGATAAATGTGAGGTTATCCACTTTGGTGGCAAGTACAGGAAAGTAGACTATTATCTGAATGGTGGCGGATTAGGAAAAGGGGAGATGCAACGAGACCTGGGTGTCATGGTACACCAGTCATTGAAAGTAGGCATGCAGGTGCAGCAGGCAGTGAAGAAAGCGAATGGTATGTTAGCATTCATAGCGAAAGGATTTGAGTATAGGAGCAGGGAGGTTCTGCTGCAGTTGTACAGGGCCTTGGTGAGACCACACCTGTACAGTTTTGGTCTCCTAATCTAAGGAAAGACATTCTTGCCATAGAGGGAGTACAGAGAAGGTTCACCAGACTGATTCCTGGGATGGCAGGACTTTCATATGAAGAAAGACTGGATAGACTCGGCTTGTACTCGCTAGAATTTAGAAGATTGAGGGGGGATCTTATAGAAACGTACAAAATTCTTAAGGGGTTGGACAGGCTAGATGCAGGAAGATTGTTCCAGATGTTGCAGAAGTCCAGAACAGGGGGTCACAGTTTAAGGATAAGGGGGAAGTCTTTTAGGACCGAGATGAGAAAAAAAAAATTCACACAGAGAGTGGTGAATCTGTGGAATTTTATTTCGAAGTCACATGAGTGACTACGTGAAGAGCCTGCCTGTCCGCATGCACGTCAATACGTGAGCGCAATGCGGCGGGTTGGAGCAGTTCGCAACTGCTCTGGCAGGTAAGTACATTTTACTTTCAGCGGGCCGCTGTGACAGCGGTCCCAGAGTAGCTAATGGAGGAGGCCGCTCTTGGCGGCTGTCGCCATTGGAGCTCCGTACGGGAGCAGGTGGCCGATTTCGGAGGCCACCGTGGAAGCTCCATAGGAGCTCGGTTTCATTATTGCCGGCCGGATTTTAGCCACCGTGGAACTCCATGAGGAGTTGGGGCTGCCGGAGCGGCTTGGGAGCTCGCTGCTAAAAATAGCAGTGTATTAATATAGCCGCGGCTACGGTTCGTATCGCTGCTAAGTTAACAGCGACCGGTGTTAGCCGTGGCCAGGGCAGCTAACGGCTGCCATAGCGCCTATATATAAAATTTTTAACATAGATATGCTGCTGAGGCAGCATACGCTGGTATCAGCATCATAATCTGCCATAGTGCCTATAAATTTTTAAACATAGAAATTTTGCTGCGGCAGCATATGCTGGTATCAGCATTACAGTCTACCATAGTGCCTATAAATTTTAAACATACAAATGCTGCTGAGGCAGCATACGCCGGTATCAGCATATAGTGTGTGCTGTATTCGTAGGGGCATTTTGATATATTACACATAGTACTTTAATTTAAGTAAAAATCTGAAAAACTGGTTAAGGTAGTTAAAAATAGAGCTGGCAGTTTTTTAATAGCATGCTGTTCGGTCACGTTTGTGACTATCGCAGCAGATAGGACATTTATTATCATACACCATATGGTGTAGGAACATTTGACTTACTTTTCAACACAGTATGGGACTCCACTGGAGTAGGTGGCTGTTTGGAGGAACTCCATTGAGGCTCCAGAAAAGAGCTCCTGGCTTGGGGCTATACCTAGTGTAGGTTTGCAGTATTTCTCCCACCCTGTCTAGCGGACTATCAGGAAGAGGTGACTCCGATTATAATGCCGGCTCACCCGAGTCATATGGGGGCCAGAGGCGCTCCAGTCCCTCCCTGAAATACTCCGTTGGGGCTCCAGAAGGGAGCAAGGACTCGGAGTCACTAGCAGGTGCAACCTGTCTGGTAAGTATAATGATGATACCGACAGAGCACCGATCTGCACAGCTAGTCCCGGTTTGGCTCCTAGAGTGAGCAGCTTGACAACCCCAAGTCAGGGCAAAGTCAAAGCCAAGTCTGTGGGACAAGTCCTGTCGGACAATTTGGGTCAAGGGGATTCTGTCCCCACATCTATTCCAGATGTGATTGGGCGTTTGTCTCAATTAGAACATCTGATGAATCAGATGGTGGCACGAGAAATGCTCCATGTTACGAAGGCATGTCAGGCAGCAGCTCCTGGTTCAGGGTTGCTATATTCCTCCCACTCGGATGAAAGGGGTGGTGGAGATGGTGCCAATGCATCAGCACATATGCCTGAGGCAGCTCCTGGTTTAGGGTTGCAATATTCCTCCCACTCGGATGAAAGGAGTGGTGGAGATGGTGCCAAAATATATGCATTAATGCCTGAGGCAGCTCCTGGTTCAGGGTTGCAATATTCCTCCCACGCGGATGAAAGAAGTGATGGAGATGGTGCCAAATAATATGCTCCGTATTATGGAAGCATGCACAGGCAGTTCAAGTCATATGCCTGTAGCTACCCCTGGTTCAGGGTTGGAATATTCCTCCCCTCGGAAGACTATCGGAGATAGTGTCACAAAATATGCTCCGTGTTACGGAAGCATGCACAGGCAGTCCGAGGCATATGCATGTGGCAACACCTGGTTCGGGTTGCACTATTTCTCCCACTCTAAGAGAGTGTCAGAGATCAGTATGGAACTGACTCCGAACATGACTCCGAACATGACTATGTGCCTGAATCCCATGCTTTAATGCATGATGTGCGAGAGTCGCATATGGAAGAGCTGCCTGCTCTTCACTCTAAATTTGCTGTTCCCTTGGGGACGGACAAGCCACTCCAAGAGGAGTTGGCCAGCGGCATCAACTATCTAACAGAAATGACAAGCATGACAGACAGGGTCTGCAAATGGAACCTCGCTGAAGCTCCAACAAGCAAATCGACCCGGGGTCAGAGACGCTGGCAAGTAAGGTCTCGTTATTAACCTCCGTAAACTCCAAAATGGAGCAGTCTGTCGGCCCAGGTTTGGGTTTACTGGCAGCATGGGCTGTCTAGTGGTTTTTCACTGTCTCTGGGATAGATCAGGTTGATGTAGGAACATTGGCTGGGTGCCTTGCATAATAACCTCTGTAAGTTCCAAGTAGGAACAGTTTGGTTACCCTGGTTCAGGGCAGACCATCATGGAGCTGGCTGGCCATATGGGTCATATTGACCAGGGAAACACTGCTTCATCATCTGTGATTGAGGTTATCAGACTGCTCAGTAGAATGAAGTAGTTGAAGTCTTCCTCTACACATGGTTTATTTTCTCCTCAGTTAGTAGAGTTGCCGGTTCATTGGAATCATCATTGACATACTCTTTGGGATAGGTAGTTACCAGCAGGAAGCTGGTCTGGCATATAATATAATTTTTATCTGACCTGCAGGTTAATGTTTTGAATCAACAATGTATTTATAATAATCCATAGGCTCTCAATACCAGTATTCCTGATTGAGTGTCGGGTCGAAGAGATTGTGTTGTGCACTCTGGCGACTCAGACAAGTGGTTTCAGTCAAAGGACTGCGACGCAATTCCTGATTCAGGCTTGCATTATACTAATTTCCACTCTGGGGAAAACGCTGAGTATTCGTGGTGACTCTTAGTCAAGAGTTGACAGGGAACTCGTATTCCCACATCTAAGGGAGACTGTGGTTTCAGCTCTAGTCATAAGGTTCTGATTATATGTTATCAGCTAAATGTATGAATAACTAGATAATGCATTTTCCGCGGCAAGAGAAGCCAAAATTTTCCGTCCGTATGGTCAATAGAGGAACAGGGGTTCCAAGTGCAATCAGTGACAGCTCATCCGAGGATGAGTCGTCTGGCCAAGGACTAGAGGGTTATATTTCTGATACTTCTCAAGATTACAGAAACATGGTTCAGGCCGAATCAGGTTAGCATTTGGCTAATCTGATCATGTGTTTAGTTACCCAGTTTAAGGGATGATTGGCTTTCAGCAATTTAACTGATTCAGAGAATTGATCTTGAAGTTGCATACTCTGCCACATCTATACACACGAGGCACAAGATTCTGGTGTTTTTTGATAACAAAACCAGTGGTGGAAGCCAATACTGTCGTACTCAGATTAAAGGGCATTGAGTCATCGAGTTTAGGTAATATGCAAAATTTGCAGCTGATAAAACTTAGGGGTTATCAGTAGATACCTTTTGCGATATTAAAAATGAGGCAACATGAAATTTAATAGTGCCAATTTTGCCTATTCATTCATGCCATGGTAAGGCGGCTGAAGCAACTCTTATTGATTCAGTCATGAGTGATGGCTGGGGCAGCCTGTCTTCTCGGGCAGCTAGGTCTGCACGATTGTATGAGAAGCTTGCGAACAACATATGTGAGTTACTTTTAAACGGAAGTAACA
Source organism: Malacoraja senta (assembly GCA_038087875.1). Lineage (NCBI taxonomy): Eukaryota > Metazoa > Chordata > Chondrichthyes > Rajiformes > Rajidae > Malacoraja > Malacoraja senta. Next base: position 54,247,904 of record CM075981.1, read on the forward strand.
GAGGTTTGTGTGGCTTTCAGTTTGAGCCTAGAGAAGCGTTTATGTGATAGCACAATTGACATTGCTTGTGCTGCTTTGTCATTCTCTATAGTACCATAAGTGGGACAATAAATGATTGGTTATTCACCCGCTGTTCACTAACGTTATGCAGGGTGTCTTTTATTTGATCACTCCAATAGCCTACACTCATTGTAGTGTGCGATGTATATCAGTAAATTATTATGCAAATATTCTTCTACTATATTCCTAATGGGAGCAGTATTTTTAAAATGATTATGCTTTCAGCAACTGATCTCAGCACAAAGAATACAGCCTTTACTCAATCTCTGGCTTGGTCTCTAGGTCATAGCTGACATTAGGGTAGCTTGATATGGGAATGATCTCATAAGCAAAAAGGGCAGGATTGCATACATTTGAGGTTGACAGCATACCCAGCAGAGCAGAAATCGGGGGTGTCATTAGTGCACTGAGTTTGCTAGTACCTATGAGATGAAACAGTTTCTTTTTTGTTATTCAATAGTCTCAAGATATTGCTGATGGCTCATTAGCAGCCAATAGAATGGATTTTCCCTTTCATCATACAGCAAGAGACTTACATAGTGCGTGTTAATAAATTATAAAATTTGGTTGAATATGTCTGGATATTTGCAGATAGAATTCTGCACAGTGTTGCATGAGTTATTGTCTAACTCAACAGTCTATTGGGACTATGGTCAGGTTATGAACAATGGCCATGTATGCAAGTTAGCATCATGATATTAATAACCCATGTTTTTTCTACCATTAATGGTTTATCTGTTTAAGTGTTTCACACACTGATTGGGTTACTGCATGAAACCACATAGCTTTGAAGTCTTCATGTAGTCACTCACGTACTTCGAAATAAAATAGAAAGATTAAACGAGAACTTACCGTTTGAAGTTTGATCTTTATTTTATGAGAAGTTGAAGTGAGGGAATCCGTGCCCTCCACTCCCAACCCTACTTCTCATAAAGACCATTCGGTAGTTTAAGCTCATTAATCTTTCTATAGCTTAGGTCAGCAACTATTCTGTGGTTTCATACAGCTGCTCTAAAGATTGACGCGCATGCGGACTGGTGGGCTCTTCACATATTCCCTCACTTCAACTTCTCATAAAATAAAGATCAAACTTCAAAAGGTAAGTCCTCGTTTAATCTTAGTATTCTCTGCCACAGAAGGTAGTTGAGGCCAGTTCATTGGCTATATTTAAGAGGGAGTTAGATGTGGCCCTTGTGGGTAAAGGGATCAGGGGGTATGGAGAGAAGGCAGGTACAGGATACTGAGTTGGATGATCAGCCATGATCATATTGAATGGCGGTGCAGGCTCGAAGGGCCGAATGGCCTACTCCTGCACCTATTTTCTATGTCTATGTCTCTATGACCTGTTTCCATACAGTATCCCGAAACAACATTTTTATTTTGCTAATGTCAGTTTTAATTTAATATTTCTGATAGCTTGGATAATTTGTAATTGATAGTTGCCAATTCTTCGGGGTAAACTAAATGCAGTATACCTTTAAGTATTGTGGACCTCATGGTATGACATTTGATAGATAATTATATCAGACACTGTTATTAGTTGTGGGTTTAGTGTCTTGAATAATGATGTTGTTAACATCTCCATCTCTATGATTTGCCCGTGAGGGCAGTAGCACCAAGGAATCTACATCCAACACAACAATGTTATATTAAGCATTGATTGGTAAACTGTACTACCTTGTCCAATAAATTGCTTCAAAGATTATCTTATAGAAAACAGTTTTCTATTATGTAAGTTTGTAAAATTGCTTCTTTGCAAAGATCAATAATTGTTTGTGAATACAATGGCTGAGAAAATTAGTGTCAGAAGAGACTGTAGAAGGGAATGTGAAAGAAAATATTTAATCTGCTTGAAGGATTTAATGCATCAAGAAGCATTTGTTGAGGCAAGGATTGAGCCCACTGCTCATGTGAAAGTTGTTTGGCAGTCTATTATTTGCAATTTTTTTCATGTTCATAAGTCATAGGAGCAGATTTAGGCCATCTGGTCCATCGAGTCTACTCACTATTCAATCATGGCTGATCTATCTTTATCTCTCAATCCCATTCACCTGCCTTCTCCCCCATAACCTTTGGCATCATTACTAATCAAGAACCTGTAAATCTCTGCTTTAAAAATACCCAATGTCTTTGCCACCCATGTCTGTGGCAATGAACTCCACAGATCCACCACCACCCATTGACTGAAGAAGTTCCTCCTCATCTCCATTCGAAAGGTATGTCCTTGTTACCCTTTGTTACTCTCTTATGTCCTAGAAGGAAGCTGTTCAGCCCTTTGAGTCCCTGCCAGTCTGGGTTCAAATCCATCAGACACATTTGTCCACTTATTTCCTGTCATTTATTCTCTTTTACCTTACCCATCAACTCCCCACAGTTCTCCTGCCACTCAACAAGACTGGGGATCATTTGCAATAGCGAGCTCACCTACTGACCAGCGAGTCTCCGGGGTGTGGAAGAGAAAGAGGATCCAAGGGCAACCCATACAGACACGGCGAGAATATACGAACTCCACAGATGAAGCATCTGAGGTCTGGATAGATCCCGTGCATAAAATCATGAGGGGAATAGTTGAGGTGAATGCGCAGAGACTTTTATCCAGGGTAAGGGAATCAAGAACCAGATGACATAGGTTACAGGTAATAGGATCTTGAGGGGCAACTTGAGGGTGGGTGGTATATGGAATGAGCTGCCAGAGAAGTGCTAATAGGTGCTGTCTGTGTAGAATTTGCACATTCTATGTGTTCTGGTTTTCTCCCACATTCCGTAGACGTGCAGGTTTGGAGGTTAATTGGCTTCTGTAAGCTGTCCCTAGTATGTAGGATAGAACTATGATTGCTGGTTGGCGTGCTCAGTGGGCCAAAGGGCCTGTTTCCACAGTGTATCTCTAAACTAAATTAAACTAAACTAAAGGCGGAAGTTGAGGCAGGTTCTCTAACAACATGTAAAAGACATAGGACATGTTCATGATGGGAATGGTTTGGAGAGATATGCAGAGACTAGTGGGGCGTCGCAAGGCTCGGTGCTGGGACCCCAGTTATTTACAATATACATTAACGATTTAGACGAAGGAATTAAATGTAACATCTCCAAGTTTGCGGATGACACAAAGCTGGGTGGCAGTGTGAGCTGCGAGGAGGATGCTATCAGGCTGCAGGGTGACTTGGATAGGTTGGGTGAGTGGGCAGATGCATGGCAGATGCAGTGTAATGTGGATAAATGTGAGGTTATCCATTTTGATGGCAAGAACAGGAAGGCAGATTATTATCTGAATGCTGTCAGATTAGGAGAAGGGAAGGTGCAACGAGACCTGGGTGTGCTTGTACATCAGTCACTGAAAGTAAGCATGCAGATATAGCAGGCAGTGAAGAAATCCACTGGCATGTTGGCCTTCATTGCGAGACGATTTGAGTTTAGGAGCAAGGAGGTCCCACTGCAGTTGTACAGGACCCTGGTGAGACTGCACCTGGAGTATTGTGTGCAATTTTGGTTCCTTAATTTGAGGAAGGGCATTATTGCTATTGAGGCAGTGCAGCGTAGGTTCACCAGGTTAATTCCCGGGATGGCTGGACTGATGTATGATGAAAGGATGGGTCGACTGGGCTTGAATTTAGAAGGATGAGAGGGGATCTTATAGAAACATAACATTCTTAGAGGATTGGACAGGGTAGATGTTGGAAAAATGTTCCTGATGTTGGCGGAGTCCAGAACCAGGGGTCACAGTTTAAGAATAAGGGGTATTCTTATTCTTAAACTGTAACGCTGTAATATGAATCCCATCTGTTTAATACCTTCATCCAAAGCCAAAATTAAGTCCAATCAGTGTCTGTTGCAGAGGACTTGCAGTGAAATAACTGTCCTTTTCAATAGCATCTCACACAGAATCCAACTAACACCTTCATAATTGATTAAAAATATGACATTGTCCTATTCAGATAAAACCAGGAGAGCCATGGCCTGAAGCAGCTCGCATGCCTTCTCCAATAACCTGTTGTGGCTCCATAAGCCATTTCCTACCCTGCATGCAAATGACAGATAGAGGCCATAGCCGAAAATAGGTGTTCTCTTTTGAGCACTAGGTCACAGTGATACGCAGTGAGACTTCAGGGAAAGTGGTACAGGCACTCGAGAACGTTCCCTGGCAAACATAGATCTTTTCAAGGACACAGGGCTCCTGTAAATCATTCTTGTTGTGGAACTTCATCGCTAAAAGCACAAACTCCCTCTTAAGTTACAGGATGACAATGTCACAGCTTCTGGTGCCTATTGCAAAATAAATAGCCCGACTACACAAGGAGGATTATAGACAATCAGGCACCATATGTGAACCCTTAAATAAATGAGCACTTATTTTTGTTGATTTCCATTTATTAAAATAGATTTTCCGTAACTTCGATGTCCTATTTAAGCATTAATAAATAAAAAAAAGGTTTTTAAATGATCTAGGTAATATTGAAAAGAAAGTACAAATTACTTTCCATCTTCTCTTCTGCTCGACCGGTTAGTGGCCCAAATAATAAAGCAGACGTTGCAGGCCGCTGCAGATACTCCATCTTGGGGGGGCTGGAAAGAAAGTTACTTGGTTAGTGATCCTTGTTCAGTGAAAGTATATCAGCCTGATCTTTCTCACCTGAATATGCACTGAAAAATGAAGACTGCAGACCTGAAGTAAAACTACAAAAATGTAATGGTGCGGGAAGCGGAATTATCACTTGAGGTCTGTGGAGAAGTTACTGGCTTTAGGTGTCACCTTTGTTTCACTTTCCATAAACATTATCAGAGGATAGACACAAAAAGCTGGAGTAACTCAGCGGGACAGGCAGCACCTATCGAGAGAAGGAATGGGTGACGTTTCAGCTTGAGACCCTTCTTCACTGAAATGCACCCATTCCTTCTCTCCAGAGATGCTGCCTGTCCTGCTGAGGCCTGTCCCACTTAGGAGACTTAAGCAGCAACCTCTGGTGACCTTGCCCGCCACCCAAAAAAAAATCAAGGTCGAGGTGACCTGCAACCTCCTACCACCTCCCACGCATATGTTGAAAACCTTCCTTGACTATGAAGAAATCCGGCTTCGACTAGACCTGCGACTAAAAAATTATCAATTTTTAAAAGGGCAACTTATTTTTAGTCAAAGCCGGTTTTAATCATGATGAAAAATTAGCAGCAACCTAGATGAAGCCTCAACCACGCGGAAACCACTTTCGACCATTAGGGAGAGTGACCAAAACCTCCTGTGAAACCTTAGGTGGCGGGCAAGGTCACCAGAGGTTGCTGTTTAGGTCTCCTAAGTGGGACAGGCCCTTTTACTCCAGCATTTTGTGTCTATTTTCGGTTCTACACAGTTCTGAGCTACACTCTACCTCAATCAAGACCCTTGGACTATCCTTAATCAGACTTTACTGGACTTTATCTTGCACTAAACATTATTCCCTTTATCATATATCTGTACACTGTGGATGGCTTGATTATAATCATGTATTGTCTTTCTGCTGACTGGTGAGCACGCAACGAAAGCATTTCACTGCATCTTGCGTACACCTGACAGTAATGTAAACTAACTAAAGTATACCACCAGCCTACCTAATCTAAATGTGCTACAAACAGGAACCAAAAGTCCATTACTATGATCGATATGTAAAAAGGATGAGGTGCCAAAATTAAAAAGGTTGAGGATGAAATATGTCAGAGGGGTTGTAACAAATTGCATCTCACTTTACCCGACAGCAAGTGTAGTTTCTCATGGTCTCACAAACAGTTAAAGAATCAATTGAGTGCTGGATGCTGTAGGTGAGAGGTCAGCAAGTCATTGGAACATGATGGCGCAGCGGTAGAGTTGCTGCCGTACAGTGCTGCCAGAGACCCAGGTTTGATCCTGACTACGGGTACTGTTTATACATTTTTTCTATGTTCTCCCCGTGACAGCATGGGTTTTCTTTGGGTGCGCTGGTTTCCTCCCACACTCCAAAGACATGTAGGTTAATTGGCTTTGGTAAAGATTGTAAATTGTTCTTAGTGTGTAGGATAGTTCTGGTGTATGTGGATCACTGGTCAGGGTGGATTTGGTGGGCTGAAGGGCCTGCTCCCAGACTGTATCTCTAAATTAAACTGAACTAAAAAATCTTATACAGTGGTTCAATATCTCAATTTGGGGGTGGCACTTGCAAACATTACTCATCCGTCAGCATTGCACAGACGTAGTTGTGTGACTAAATCCTGAAGAAGGGTCTCGACCCAAAACATCACCTATTCCTTCTATCCAGAGATGCTGCGCGTCCCCATTTTGGGAGTCCAGCATTTTGTGTCTATCTTCAGTATAAACCAGCATCTGCAGTTCCTTTCTACACCTGAAATACTATCAATGAGCAAAACTGCCTCTCGTATGAGACTACTGTATGTGAAAAATTCCTTTCATTTGATCTTTGACTTGTTGCTATAAGACCATAAGACATAGGAGCAGAATTTGGCCATTCGGCCCATCGAGTCTACTCTTACTCAGGCCGTTGAGTCTTTGCGGTACATGGCTTTAATTTATTCAGCTATATTTTGGTATAATGCATAGAGTGCATCTCTTAATGGACAGGAATATTATGTAAGATATGTCCATAATATATTTTGCTCAATCCTTTCAATTCATGGCATTTTGTATAATGAATTATTTACCATCAGAATGCATCTGATGTGTAAATCGAGAAATGGCTCAAATGCAAAAACGTCCATGTGCAACTCTTGCTTAAAAGCTGTGATGTGATCCATGTAACCATTTCATCCTCCTCATTGATATTAATCAAAAGTCAAACATTTCGAAATGATTATGTAATCCTCGGAATAATTGAACCAAAGACAATTAAAACTTTAACCATTCAGGGAAGGTCATCAACATAATTAATAGGATTTTGTTTTGTTGTGGCTTGAGGCAAATTTTGAGATGGTTAAGGCATTAATTGATCTGAGTTCTTACATCATAAAAATTCAAATTTAATCATCTTTATTTTTCGATGAGATCTCAACCACAGAGTTCAGTTAATACTCTCAATGTGTACAGATGTTTGTTAATGATATTCAATCAATTAAGGATTTGTATGATAAATAACTAATTTTTAAAGGAAACACTCCAGTATAAAAGAACAGTGGCTTGTGTTCTGTCAATTATTCTGATTCTCTATTAATCCGGCGGGCATGTTTGTATTAATATTTCATTCATATATTGTAAAAAATCAATATTTTCTGGCAGTCTAAATTTGCAATACTGTGAACTGCATCCACATTGTTGATGCCAATTTTCTGGTGATCCTGTATTGCTGCTGTGTTTTTATTTCATCGCATTTGGCTCCGTGAGGTTCATGTTCCCCGAACAGCGTACAGTAATTGGACAGAGTTCAGCTGTGCAACAAACAGAATATTGTGGTTTTGAACCCAGTGCCCTGAAAGAGTGGAACATAATTCCCCAGCTTTAGGAGAACGAGGTAGGGTGTTATCAGTGCACTAAGGGTTATATTTGCATTATAACAGTTCCTTTGTTAAAAAAAAAAGGTTTCAGTTGAATCCCATTTAACATTAAGTATGTTCCAGGCTTACAATATAAATTTAATCACCAAGCATACTTAAAAATTGTTTCATGGTGTATTGAGAGATGTTGCAAAACTTCAATGCATGGAACGTCATCTGTATATCATATCATCATAATGTTCCATTCAAAAATAGCTTGGCGCACAGATCCTGGCAGGCTTTGGCGTATATGATCTGGCAGCACACTGTGAGTCTGCCACAGGCTGTTCAACACATTTTTGTTTGCAGTATTCATTTCGCAAAATCTTGAGAGGATTAATGATGCAGTCACTTCCTTCAGCTTTGAAATCTTTGCTGGAATATTGCTGGCTCGTGAAAGGCCCAAAGTGGCTGGATTTGGAACACTCTTTAAACATTTCTCGACTGATCATAGCAAAATACTGCAGGTGCAGGAGATCTGAAATGGACACTGAAAATGCTCAGAGTGAAAACAGAACCTGCTGTCAAAACTCATCAAGTCAGGCAGCATCTGTAGTGAAATGAACAGCGTTAAAGTTTCAGGTTGATGAATCGCTTTAAGAATTTGCTGATCAAGACATCATTATTTTTCTTTTTATTTCAGAATTTCAGCATCTGTAGTATTTTGCTTTTGCAACACTAGCCACACTCACGCAGAGTCTGTGGAGAATGGAGCAGACCTGTTTCAGTTCAATGAGCTTTCATCAAAAATGTGAACATTTAAAATTAACAGCAAAGTCTGTAACAGGTGGAATGTAAAAGAGATTAAAATCACAACAGACATCATGATGCAAGTTATAAAAAGGGTACTGCATGAACAGGTTAAAGTGGAAATGATGGGTTTAATGGAGGAGCAGGAATAGCAGAATCATTACCTGAAAGAATTGAATCTATAGTAGCATACTGGTAGAGTTTAATTTAGTTCAGAAGATACAGTGCGGAAACAAGCCCTTCAGCCCGCCGAATCCACGCCGACCAGCGATCCCCACATATTAATACTATCCTACATACTCTAGGGATAATTTACACATACACCAAGCCAATTAACCTACATACCTGTACATCTTTGAAGTGTGGGAGGAAACCCAAGATCTCAGAGAAAACCCACGTGGGAGAAAGTACAATCTCCGTACAGACCGCACCCATAGTCGGGTCTCCGGCGCTGCGAGCGTTGTAAGGCAGCAACCCTACTGCTGTGCCACCGTGGCGACTGGTGCCTCACCTCGCAAGAAACCCAGGTTCAATCATGACCTCGGGTGCTGTGTGTGTGGAGTTTTCACGTTCTCCCTGTGACTGTGTGGGTGTCCTTCAGTGCTCCGGTTTCCTCCCACATCCCAAAGACGTGAGAGTTTGTTGTTCAATTGGCCCAGGTATGCAGGGAATGGATGCGTAAGTGTGATACCATAGAACTAATGCCAATGGGTGATCGATGGTAACCAAGGGTCTTGGTTGGCTGAAGGGTCTGTTGCCATAATGCAGCTTTTAATCAATCAATTTTTGCAAGGTGAAATGTGACAGTTAAAACCTGATTGGCATTTTCCACAGAAAATCAGTAAAACCCTATATAAAACAGCACAGCATAGGACCAGGCCCTTTAGCCCACGATGTACAGGACATGATGCCAAGTTAAACTAATCTCTTTTGCCTGCATGTGATTCATATACCTGCATTCCCTGCACATCCTGTGCCTATCCACAAGCCAAATTTGGAAACATCACAGGAATAAGCGAGAAGTGGACTCAGTTACATGGATCCATAAGTAATATTCGTCTGTATCTTGGTGACCGTGTGTGTTGAAGGTGGGATTTGCTTAATAGCCATTTTTACACTTGTAGAAGTACCGATCTTCCACAGCTTTGATATCCAGCAAAAAACAAATAAAGATCTTAATGTACCATAAAATGGAAAAACAATTTCCAGCGTTAATATTTTCATTAGTTGCCCACCACTGAATCTTCTTCATTTGCCTTCAATTCATGAGACAGACTTGGCAGACATAATATATTTTTCACTCAAATGGAATCCAAATTAAATAAAGGCCTTTATTATGGATATAATTAAAAAATGATTATGGACAGAATGCTTGAGAAGTTTTTATTGGTATACAAAAGAGTTTGGAAGAATGCACAGGTGCATTTAAGGATTATAGGATAGTGCAGAAGACTTTGGCTTAGTCTGTAGAAAAACTGACAATGTGCATGACAAACAGAACTGTCATCTCATCAAAACCAAGTAAAATAATGGAATGATTTTTCTTTAAGTTTATTTATTTTCTTGACTCTCAGGTCATTTGTCATGTTTGATGCATCCATCCTTCTCATATGCCTCGACCATATGGCATCTTACTTTACTATAAGAATATTTAATTTCACTTTCGCACAGAGGGTGGTGGGTATATGGACAAGCTGCCAAAGGAGGTAATTGAGGCTGGGAGTATCCCAATATTTGAGAAACAGTGAGACAGGTACATGGTTAGGGCAGGTTTGGAGGGATGTGTAACAAACGCGGGTAGGTGGGAGTAGTGTAGCTGGGAAATGTTGGCTGATGTGGGCAAGTTGGGCCGAAGGGCCTGTTTCTACACTGTATCACCCGATGACTCAATGACTATTTAATCATAATTTCCTGTTGATGGCATTAATTCCGCATTTAAAATTCAATGTGGACAAATACCTTCTGCCCTCATGTTCCTGATTTTGATCTCTCACTGACTAACAGGGTTGTGACACTGGCTGCTTCAAAAACAATAAGCTCGATTAGCGGTTAAAGTTCCAGGGACCGGAAACCAGCCTGCAGGCTCAGCAAACTGTGGGGCCGCCAGGAGGCTCGTTGGTTGGCGGGGCCCTCTGGAGTGGGACGGGGCACCCGCCTGAAGGTTCGGAGGACGGATAAACCGGGAAGTAGATGTAGTTGCCGGATGCAGGGAGGAAGGGCTGGTAGGAGGATGAACTGGGGTGATGTCTCCAGCACCTTCAAGGTCAGCTGCAGGAGACACCACCGGGACACAAAGATGGCCGGACAAGGTGAGGGACATTGGATCGCAGGACCTGCTCCAGTGCATCGAGCGTGAGGGCTGACTAGACTTTGTACTTTGGAAATGACACCAACATATAGCGGCGCCTACATGTGTAATATATGCAAAAGGAACTTCACTGTGCTGTCGCATCTGTGACAAATAAAGCACAATTGAACCATTGAACCATAGAACCATTGAAGCAACAATGCTATGGACCTAGGAGCGGGAAGCGGGATTGACCCAAGGCTGCATATCCTTCCAGTGTGCCATAAATTTCAGTGATTAATGATTCAATGCATCTTTAAACTTGACCCTGTCGAGCACTTGTGCTTTTGTTTGAATAAAGTGCTTTGTAAGATGTCCACATCTTCTCAAGACTGTTACATCATGTTCAATTGCTGGAACCTGCTATACTTTGTTCGATGTTCCCTGCTAAATTTACAATGTTAAAACCCTCTTCCCCTTCTTAATTTCAGACTTTTTAATTCACACACAGTTTATGATCTCCCTAAGTAGCAGTTAAGATTGTTCCATCTTTATTACTCGTGCCGTGTTAATGCAATCATTCTGCACACTAGCTATATCATAATGGGTCAATGGCCTACTGAGTACAATTTATGCTGTCGGCATGTGAAGGCACATTTCAATTTACTTTTTTTTTGCGTCTGCTCTTATCATTTTAGCCATCGTTTCTTTTCTATTTCATTTTCAGGATCTGGATATTTCTGGCAAGGCCAATGTTTATTGTTCATCCCTAATTGCCTGTGAGCCATGTTTTTTGAACAACTGTTGTCTTTCCTCTGAAGATACTCCCACAGTGCTGCAGGATTTCAGGCTTGAGACTCAATGAGGATAAGGAACTGGCGATATATTTTCAAGCGAGGATCCTGGATGGGAACCTGCAGATAGTGGGATTTCAATTTAGCATCCGCCCTTGTATTTCTAGGTAGTAATGAACATGGAGTTGGCCTCTGAATTGCTCTTTTATCCCTGTTGTAGATGGCCTGGTTGTCGTTTCTGATCAATGGTGACACATTGATGGTGGGGGAGTCAGCAATGTTAATAAATATTGATTGCCGAGGGAAGGAGGTTAGACTTTCTCTTCTTTGAAATGATCACTTCATGGCACTACGGTAGTTACGATTTTTTAGTTTAGAGATACAGTGCGGAAACAGGCCCTTCGGCCCACCGAGTCCATGCCGCCCAGCATTCCCTGCACACTAACACTATCCTACACACTAGAAACAATTTACACTCTTTACGGAAGCCAATTAACCTACTAACCTGTATGTCTTTGGAGTGTGGGAGGAAACCAGAGCACCAGGGCAAACCCACGTGGTCGCGGGGAGAACGTACCAACTCTGTACAGACAGACCCGTAGTCAGGATTGACCTGGGTCTCGCGCGCTGTAAGGCAATAACTTTACCACTGTGCCACCGTGCTGCCCCAATGGTACTTACCGTTTATAAGATGGTGCTAAGAAAATAGAAGCTGGGAATGTCCGAATGATCCATTAAGCCTACACCACTGCTCAATAAGACCATGCCTTCACTCCACTCTCTACCCAACTTTATATCCTTTGATTCCCTGTGTACAAAAATATATCAATATCAGCCTCCTACACAATCAATATTTGACCATCCATAGACTTCGATGGTGGAGAATACCAAAGATTCACAGTCCTCTCAATGTTTCTTCTCATCTCCATCCTAAATGTCTGGACCCTAATTGTTGACCTTGACCCCTTTGTTCTGTTCTTAAGTCTATTGGAAGCAGCCTTTTAGCATCTCACCTGTAAATCCTCTCCGAATCTTTGTTATCACAATGAGATCAACTTCATTCTTCTAAACGGTGAGTAGAGGCCAATCATACTCATTCTTACTTCTGTTTTGTGTAGTTTACAGATACAGCACGGGAATAGGCACTTCGGCCCACCACGTCCACGTCGACCAGTAGACACTAGGGCCAATTAACCTACAAACTCTTTGGAGTGTGGGGGGAAACCAGAGCACCCGGGGAAACCCACGTGGTCACAGGGAGAATGCACAAACTCCATACAGACAGCACCCATAGTCAGGATCGAACCCGGGTCTCTGCCGCTGTATGGCAACAGCTCTACCGTTGCACCACCGTGCCACTGTTCTCTTGTCATGGGAGATCAATCTCAACCCAGGAGCAACAAATAATCTGCTGGAGGAACTCCATGAGTTGAGAAGCATCTGTGCAGGCAAATGGACATTCGAGGTTTCAAGTCGACACTCTTCATCTGGATTGAAGGAGGCCTTATTATTATCTCTCATAGATATTATATTTGGGGGGAGAATTTCTTTAATGTTTCTTATCGTATTTTTTAACCAGTGATTGACTTGTTTCAAAATGCAAGCAGAATAGCAGCTGACTGAAGGGACAAGGACCCAAGGATCAGCTAGTCACTTGTACGTACAGCAGAAAGGTTTGGAGCTGCTTTCACAAACAAACTGGTGAGCTTCGGGATGAGGGTGCTGCTGTGGCGGGACTTGCCTATCGGATAAGGGTCTGGTATGGATCGGATGATTGTGCTCAATAAAGAGGGTGGGACAGTGACGCAGCGGTAGAGTTGCTGCCTCACATCGCTAGATACCCGGGTTTGATCCTGACATGGGGTGCTGTCTGTACGTTCTCCATATACAAACTTGCGTGGGTATTCTCCAGGTGCTCCAGTTTCCTCCCACACTCCAAAGACATACAGGTTTGTAGGTTAATTGGGTCCAATAAAATTGTAAATTGTCCCCCATGTCCCCAATTGTCCCCATTGCTAGTATAAGAGGTGATCACTGGTTGGTGCGGACTTGATGGGCTGAAGGGCATGTTTCTGCGCTGTATCTCTAAAGTCTCAAGCCCAAAGGCTGTGCTCCCACTGGTATATGTCCAGGGAACTCACCAGTCATTGGAAGTTTCTACATAATGTGTGAAAAACCTCTATATGCCTGATAGCAGAGAGGTCTAAGATGAAGGAATATGTGGTAGGAAGATTAATTTGGAACCACTGAATGTCTATAGAAGAACTTGACACAATGACGCAGCGGGTGGAGCTTTTTCTGCTGCAGCCTTCATCCGTTTTCCCAGCCGTTGTGACGCTCCACTAAAGTTAGCCATCATCCTCCACCTGTTCCACCGTTGAGGTCTTGGTTGGATTGCTCTTTGTCAGAGACCTCCTCCTCGACCTTACCGCCATGGGTGGCCCTCCCAGGAGCATAGCTCCAGACGGCATCGCTCTCAGGATCTCAGGTCCACGCAAGCTTCTCCACCACGACAAGGTGACAATCAACGGAGAACTAAACTAAACTAATATTGATGTCTGTGGGCTGATATAGATTTATGTCATTTTTGGAGCAAGCTACTCAGAAAGAAACAGCACGATATGTAAATGATTTATGAATGGCACTCTGAAGCTGGTTAAGTAATGAAATGCACTATGAAGATAAAGCTGGCTGATTGCTGCCAAAATGAAGCAGATTTAAATGTCACATATTGGGGAAAAAAACAGTTTGCCAGACCAACGACTTCATTCCTATCTACCAATGTGGAGGAAGAAAGATAGAAAATGGGTGCAGGAGTAGGCCATTCAGCCCTTCAAGCCAGCACCGCCATTCAATATGATCATGGGTGATCATCCAAAATCAGTACCCCTTCCTGCTTTCTCCCCATATGCCTTGATTCTGTTAGCCCTAAGTGCTATATCTAACTCTCTCTTGAATACATCCAGTGAATTGGCCTCCACTGCCTTCTGTGGCAGAGAATTCCACAGATTCACCACTCTGGGTGAAAACGTTTTTCCTCATCTCTGTCCTAAATGGCCTACTCCTTATTCTTAAACTGTGACCCCTGGTTCTGGACGCCCCCAACATCGGGAACATTTTTCCTGCATCTAGCCTGTCCAATCCCTTAAGAATGTTATATGTTTCTATAAGATTCCCTCTCATCCTTCTAAATGCCAGTGAATATAAGCCCAGTCGATCCAGTCTTCGAAACAGAGAGTGATTTAAAGGACTTTGATTTCACACTCTGCCCCCTCAAACATGGGGGAAACTGGCTTGAGGCAAGCAGTCATCATCTAGCAGAATGGTAGATGTGGGTGCGCTGTAATACACAGAGATCCAGCTGGCTGCCTAGTGTAAACCCATTGAAAGCCAGCAAATGTCTTTGACGAGGGAACCACTTAAAAGAAAGGGAAGGCGAGATTCCACACATTTGAGATGACACTCCAATATCCAATGAAGCACCAACGCATTGTGCCAACTTCACACATCACAGAACAAATTTCCACTTACCTCTACATGACCTGAACATTGAGCGAGGCATTCCAGTTGTCTTAGTTCCACTTACCAAGGGGCCAATATGAGATGCCAAGAAATTGCATAAAAAGTTTATATGGGTGTGATTGATGGGCACTTAGTCATAGAGTTATACAGCATGGAAACAGGCCCTTCGGTCCAACTTGCCCACACAGACCAACATGTCCCATGTACAGTAGTCCCACTTGCCTGCGTTATATCCCTCTAAACCCGTCCTTTCCATGTACGTGTCCAATTGTTTCTTAAACATTGCTGACTCGTTAGCATGCAACAAAAAGCTTTTCACTGTACCTTGGAACACCTGACAATAAACTGAACTGTACTGACCATTGCAATAGTCCCTTCCTCAACTCCCTCATCTGGCAGCTCGTTCCATACACCCACCTTATTTGACATTATTAGTGTAAGAACGGATGCTACTCTATTGACTAAGGAGAAAGACATGGAGGACAATGAGGTCAGAGCAAGGAATATCAATATGCAGGGGCAGTTTGAGATCAAGAAGGACGTGACGGTGGTGGCCACGGTGGCACAGCGGTAGAGTTGCTGCCTAAAGGGCCTGTCCCACTGACGCGACCTTTCAGCGATTGTCTTCGACCTTCAAGCTTGAGGGCACTCGCTTGAAAAACCCAAGCTGGATCAACTGTCAGTGATGAAACCGCGAGCTGAATCGACCGACCGCACACACGCACGCACACACGCACACACACACACACACACACACACACACACACACACACACACACACACACACACACACACACACACACACACACACACACGCACACGCACGCACGCACGCACGCACACACACACACACACACATCGCAAAGGCGGGGGCCAGGGAAAGCGGGGGAACGCTGTCTGAAATTCACACCCACGATGAACAGGAAGGTAAAAGATGGCTGCAGTGTTCGGTAAGTCCTTTAGAGAGCGAGGGGGGGGAGGGGGGAGAGAGAAGGGGACAGAGGGGGAGAGAAGGGGAGAGAAGGGGAGAGACGGGGGGAGATGGGGGCGGGGGAGAAGGAGTGGAGACACTTTTAAGAAGCCAGACTTATAATAAAGTTATCAGGCATTTTACCTACCGGTCGGTTTTCCTTGGTCCTGAAAACTCCAATGTGCCAATTAAAATGCCCGGTCAGCAAAGGAGATTGCCTACGGCTGCCCTCGACTGCCTATAACTACATAGCGACCCCACTCCACTGCACTACGAGTTCAATTGAACCATGCCGACCAATTTTTACTTGCGGAAAATTTTTCAACATGCTGAAACATTTTCCTCGACCAAACTAAGGCCGTGCGTATGCGGGAACTTCACTCGAGCATGAAGGAGAGTTCCAGTGACCTCATAGGACCTCCTAGGACCACGTGTCGACCATGCTGCGAGTTTGAGTTGAGGGCAAACTCTTCTAAACTCGCAGATTTGGTCGCCGCAGTGGGACAGCCCCTTTACAGCGCTTGCTGCGCCAGAGACACAGGTTCGATCCCGACTATGGGTGCTGTCTGTACGGAATTTGTTCGTTCTCCCTGTGACCTTCGTGGGTTTTCTCCGAGATCTTCGGTTTCCTCCCACACTCCAAAGACGTACAGGTTTGTAGGTTAATTGGCTTGGTGTATGTCTAAATTGTCCCTAGTGTGTGTAGGATAGTGTCAATGTGCAGGGATCGCTGGTCGGCGCAGACTCTGTGGGTGGTGGGGCCTGTTTCCACGCTGTATCTCTAAACTAAACTAAACTGATGTTGGGGTTCTTGAAGAGCAATAGGGTGGATATGATGGGATCAATCCCAGGCTATTGAGAGAGACATGAGTGGAGATTGCAATGACCACAGGCAAGGTCCTGAAGGACTGGAGAGTAGAAAATGTTGCTTCCTTTGTTTAAGGAAGGAAGTATGGATAGTCCAGGGAGTTACAGGCTGCTGAGTGTCATATCAGTGGTAGGGAGGCCTTTGGAGAAGATTCTTTGGAATAGGATTTATTCACACGTGTAATAGAATGGGTTAATTAGGGACAGTCAGCATAGCTTTGTTTGCAGCAGGTCATCTCTTACAAACTTGGTTGAGTATTTTTAAGGAGGTGATGAAGGTAATTGTAATTGATTTTATTGGCCAAGTATGAAAACAAAACAAGGATGTAAATTATATGAGGAATTTGATTTGCCATACAGTCATACCAAAAAAGCAACAAAACACGCAACCACATGAAAAGTTAACATAAACATCCACCACAGTGGCTCCTCCACGTTCCTCACTGTGATGGAAGGCCATAAAGTCTTATCTTCTCTACTCCTTTTCTCCCACGGTCGGGGGAGTCGAACCATCTGCAGTCGGGGCGATTGAAGATCCCGCAGCCGGCGATCAAAGCTCCCACGTCGGGGCGATCGAAGTTCCCGTGATCGGGGCGGTCGAAGTTCCTGTGATCGGAGCGATCGAAGTTCCCGTGATCGCGGTGGTCGAAGCTCCTGCGGCTCGGAGCTCCCGAAGCCGGTCCCTAACAAGGGCCGCGAGCTCCATGATGTTAAAGTGCGCAGGCTCCCGTGGTTGGAGCTTCCGAGGTCAATTCCTGGCAAAGAGACCGCCAGCTCCACGATGTTAGGTCGCTGTTCAGACAGAGAAACGATAAGGAAAAAGTTGCATCTCCGTCGAGGAAGATGCACCCCCCCCCCCCCCCACCTCCACCCCCCACATAATACAAAACTAAAGATGCACGAAAACAACATTTAACAATAGACAATAGGTGCAGGAGTAGACCATTTGGCCCTTCGAGCCAGCACCGCCATTCAATGTGATCATGGCTGATCAACTGCAGACTAAAAACAACAAAGAGAGAAAGGGACGAGACAGACTGTTGGCGAGGCAGCCATTATACAGTTCCACCCGGTGGAATTGATTAGGGTAGGGCAGTAGATGTTGTCTACATGGATAACATTTGACAAAGTCCTTCATGGTAGGGATGATCCAGTAGATTACGATGTATAGGATCCTTAGTGACTTGATAATTTGGATTCAGAACTGGTTTACTTAAAGAACACAAGGGGTTGTGGTGGAAGGGTATTATTCTGGCTGGAGGTCTGTGAACAGTGGGTTCTGCAGGGATCTGTGCTGGAGCTTCTGTTGTTTGTGTTGTAAATGAAAGACTTGGACAGAAATGGTTGATTAGCGAGTTTGCAGATGACATCAAAATTTGTGGAGTTATCGAGAGTGAAGGAGGCTGTCAAAGCATGCAGTGGGATATAGATTAGCTACATAAATGGTGGAGAAATGGCAAATGGAGTTTAATCTGTGTTGGTATGAGGCGTTGCACCTAGGGAGGTCAAATGTAAGGGGAAAGTATAGAGCATTATCTGAACAGCATTGATATACGGAGTGATGTTGGGGTCCGAGTCCATAACTCCCTGAAAGGGACAACACAAGTGGGATAGAGTGGCAGAGAAGGTGAGCGATATGCCTTTACTCAATTGGGGAATTGATGATAAGTATCAGGAAGTCATGTTGCAGTTTTATAAATCTTTGGTTAGGCCACATTTGGAGTAGAGCGGGCCGTTCTGGTCACCATGACAGGAAGGCTTGGAGAGGATGTGGAGGCTTGGGAGAGAATGTAGAATTGGTTTGCCAGGATGCTGTCTGGATTAAAGGGCATTAGCTACAAGACAAGGTGGACATACTTGGATTGTTTCCTCTGGAGCGCCGGTGGCTGAAGGGAAACCTTTTTGAAGTATATAAAATAATGAGCGGCATAGGTGGGGTTGGCAGTCAGACCCTTTTCCCCAAGGTGGAAATGCCAGTGACCAGAGAGCATAGCTTTAATGTCAGAGGAATAAAGTTTAAAGGAGAAGTGTGAGGGCAAGTTTTTTACGCAGTGAATTACGGTGGTGGAGGCAGACATGAATGTTGCATTTAAGAGGCTTTTAGATAGGTTCAGAGGAACATGGACCATGTTCGGCATGGAAATGGTGGGCTGAAGAGCCTATTACTCTGCAATACTGTTCTATGTTCAACATTCTATGCCTGGGAGCTACCTGGAATTAATGTGTGCTGCGTGTCTTCAGCGCTACCTCGAATTTGCCCCACTGCTCAATCAACTGAACACCAGGCTGGTCTCCTACAGAGCAGACCAGGAGACAACTGGAGCCAAGCCTTAATTATGTGAAGGACGCAGCAGTAGATACAGCGTGGAAACAGGTCCTTCGGCCCAACTCGCCCACATCAGCCAACATGTTCCAGCTGCACTAGTCTCACCTGCACGCGTTTGGTCCATGTCCCTCTAAACCTGTCCTATCCATGAACCTGTCTAACTGTTTCTTAAACATTGGGATAGTACCTGCCTCAACTACCTCCTCTGGCAGCTTGTTCCATACACCCATCACCCTTTGTGTGAAAAGGTTACCCCTCAGATTCCTAGTAAATCTTTTCCCCTTCATCTTAAACTTATGTCCTTGCTGCCAGAGACCCGGGTTCGATCCTGACTATGGGTGCTGTCTGTACGGAGTTTGAACATTCTCCCCGTGACCGCGTGGGTTGTCCCCGTGAGCCCCGGTTTTCACCCATACTACAAAGATGTACAGGTTTGTAGGTTAATTGGTTTCGGTAAAGATTATAAATTGGCCCTAGTGTGCAGGATAGTGCTAATGTACGGGGATCACTGGTCGGCATGGACTAAGTGGGCTGAAGGGCGTGTTTCCACACTGTATCTCTAAACTAAACTAATTGCCAAGTCCGTTTGGCATTGATATTTCAATAGACAATAGACAATAGACAATAGGTGCAGGAGTAGGCCATTCGGCCCTTCGAGCCATTCAATGTGATCATGGCTGATCATCCACAATCAGTACCCCGTTCCTGCCTTCTCCCCATATCCCTTGACTCCGTTATCTTTCAGAGCTCTCTCTAACTATTTCTCAGTATTTCAGTGAGTTTATATATAGAGGCTGAATATATAGCGTAGGAGTTGCAGTCTAAAATAGCTTTAAATAAACTATCTAACAGCAGAGTCAATGCACCTAGTATTATCTAACTGAAAGAAATTAGCAGTTTGAAGAAAAAGTTCCAATTAATGGTCACCGCAAGGGTTGTTGAAATTACAACCATCAGCTTTGGCCAACGTGTGGATTTAAATGACTGACATTCATGGGGGTAGGCTGTACTGGTGAGATAGTGTAACCTCATACTCCTGACTTTATTTCTCACTGGTCCCAGAGCAAAAGAAGTCCTGCTTATTCATGGTTATGTGCATGTATAGATCTCTGTGTCTCAGCAGACAATGGCTAACATGAAGAGCATGTGAGCAGAAATATTTACTTTTTATCCAAATATTTATAAAGAAAGGTTGTTAAAGTTCGCTAAAAGACAACAGAATACATCAGTCAACTATCAGTAAAAGAATCAATCTTTATTTCGCAAGTGGGAGTGGGAGAGTTACAATCAGTAAGCTTACATACTATGTGTTAAAATAGGAACTGCAGATGCTGGAAAATCGAAGGTACACAAAAATGCTGGAGAAACTCAGCGGGTGCAGCAGCATCTATGGAGCGAAGGAAATAGGCAACGTTTCGGGCCGAAACCCTTCTTCAGACTGATAGGGGGTGGGGAGAAGAAAGGAAAAAGGCGGAGGAGGAGCCTGAGGGCTGGGGGAGGGGAGGAGACAACCAGAGGGCTGATGAAGGGGAGGGGACAGCAAGGGCTAGCAGAATTGGGAGAATTCATACCATTGGGAATTGGGAGCTTACATACTACTTGTCTCTCTGAGACCCACTCACTGATTGAGTGGCTAAGCAGCATATTTATACATAAAATGCGAGAGGCCTCAAAGGGTGATCACGAGTTCAGGTACATAATACCAACGGCCTTACAATCGGTCAGAAGTCAAAGCGTTATTACCTAATGCCAACAGTTGTACATCTGGTTATTAGATCAGTTCCTCGTTATAACACAATTTCCCTTATATTCAGCTCTAACGTACCAATATCTAGACCTGTTCACCTTCTGCACTTCTCTATTTTTGAGTTACGTCCCTTATTCTCCCGTAACTGGACAGATGTTTCTGTCTCGTGTCTCTCATGGTCTAACGGTGCCCCTCAGTTAGCCCATAGTTAGCCATTTGCCCGTAGCTAGCATTATGAAGTAAGCCTTGCCAGCTTCTTATAATTCCGCAATTTAGTTGTGCAATGCTCCTATGCTCAGCTCCTAATCTAGTGCATAGGTCAAGCAGCAATGCTTCAACGCTTAGCTCTTAATCAAGTACATGGGTCAAGCAGATTAATCCCTGATCCCCCTTTCTCTTCTTCACATTCCCTCCTTTTTATCATAAAATGACAAACATCAAAATCTCCGTGATTTGCAGGATGATCTGGTAAACGTGATTGTATATAGCAATGCAATTATCATCAGCAAAATTATGCCATAATGCAAGATATTCTTCCAAATAGATCCATAAAGGAATGGAAATACACTCCAGGCAGCCCCATCAGTGTAACGGTGCATCTCCTCCCCAATCTTCCGAATCTTACCTAATTCTTGGGATATGTGGGCAGCTAGGTCAGTGATGTTAGAAGACTCATCTGGGATATAGGTACAACATTCTCATCCTATTATGGCACAGGTCCCTCCTTTTTCTGCTAAAATGAATTCCAAGGCCATGCGATTCTGCAGTGCTACTGTATGGATGGCCACTACTTCAGCTGTCAGAGAGGAGAGAGCCTGTTGGGTATCTGCTAATGCAGCTGCGGTGGCATTGGCTATCTTCTCCATTACTGAGGCCATTATAATCAGTTTGCGTGAAAGGCGGGGTGTACCGTACTTGGAGAAGGCTATTAGCCAGAATCGTTCAGACTCCGTGATACCTCTTTTGAACCTGAATGGAGGGTATGCATCCACCAGCTGGTGCACAGCTCTCATACTAGGGACTATATATGCTAAATAGCAGCATCCTCTCCAGGTGGAGGAGAAAAGGGGGATCAGGGTTCAATCTGGGTACATACCCAACATGCACTTATATTACTAGACAGAACTACATTATTTCCCTGGGTCCAACCCAGTCCCAGGACTACAATTAGGATCTGCAGTCTCATTCTTATCTTTCAGTTTTCCAATAAGCTTGCAGTCAGTCAGGTGTATCCAGCGTGGGTGATCTTCAACCTTAACCGCGGTAGGTGTTGTTAGAAGGACCTGGTGCGGTCCTTTCCACCTCAGCCCAAGTTTCTTTCGGTCCCAATTTCTTACGAGCACGCAGTCTACTGACTGTATGGATTGATTTTCGTATTCCGCTGGCAATGGCTTCTGTGCCTCTCGTACCTGTGAATGCAGAACTGACAAGGCATTGGTTAATTGTTGTATGTATGCGATCAATTCATCACTGAGCGCATGTAGATCAAAATGACTTCCACACTCTTTGACCTCCCCCACGGGGTGCATAGAGGTCGACCATATATTACTTCAGCGGGAGTCAATTTGGTAGCTTTGTGTAGGACCTTGATCCAGCTCTGTCGAGTTTCTTCCATAAGCTTGGCTAACATTTGTCAAGGTTCCATTTGCTCTTTCAACTACTCCGGCAGCCTGCGGGTGGTGAACACAGTGAAATTGCTGCTTAATATTAAAATGCTGGCACAGTTCTTTGTTAATTTTAGCGATAAAATGTGGCCCATTATCAGAGCTAATAACAGTGGTTAGTCCAAAGCGAGGTATAATTTCCCGCAATAAAAGCGTTACCGTGGTTTCAGCCATGGCATTGATGGTTGTTAAGGCCTCAATCCACCGACTGAACAGATCTACAATAACTAAACAATATTTATAATATTGTGCCCTAGGTAATTCAATAAAATCAACCTGTATACACTCAAAGGATCTGCCTGGCATTGGTGTAAGTCTCTTTTGGCATTTTATAGTCTTGCGAGGGTTATTTCTTTTGCAAATATCACATTCTGATCAGTCTGAAGAAGGGTTTCGACATGAAACGTTGCCTATTTCCTTCGCTCCATAGATGCTGCCTCACCCACTGAGTTTCTCCAGCATTTTTGTTTACTTTCACATTCTGAGGCCTGTTTTAAAGCCTCTTGGCGAATTTGCAATGCCACCAGGTTTCTTTCACCATTCTGATCATTCCCTCCTCACCTGCATGGGTAAGGGAGTGTGTATAGGTTAGTAGAACAGGCAAGAAAATATCAGGTACACAAACTTGTCCGATAGGGGTAAGCCAAAGACCCGTTATAGTCAATTGCACAGCCCTCTCGTTTCCACAGATTGCGTTGTGCAGCAGAGGCGTCCCTCTGCATTACCTGTACATCACCCATATCTGGCAAGGCCGTTCTGCTCACAAGGAGTCGCGGTTCTGTGGGGGACCATGGAATCAGAGTTACATGCCGCGGTTCGAGCAGTAATGTCTGCTAGAGCATTCCCACGGGAAATCTCATCCTTCCCCCCAGTGTGTGCTGAACATTTAATAGTGGCTAGATGTACTGGAAGGGTGAGGGCTGTCAGTAAATTGGTGACATAAGTGGCATTTTTAATAGGTGTTCCCGAGGAGGTGAGGAACCCCCTACATTGCCAGAGGGCTCCGAAGTTGTGTGCCACTCCAAAAGCATAGCGGGAGTCCGTGTATATGTTTTCAGCCCGAAACGTTGCCTATTTTCTTTGCTCCATAAATGCTGCTGCACCCGCTGAGTTTCTCCAGCTTTTTGGTGTACCTTATATGTTTAGAGATTTGTCCTTGCCCAGAATACATGCTCTTGTAAGGGCAAACAGTTCCGCTTGCTGAGCTGACAGTGCAGTTTGAGAGCGGGCAGCTTCTATAATGGTGTGATCATTCGCAACGATAGCATAGCCTGAGGTACGTCGTCCATTCTCGGGCACAAGAGACGAGACATCCACAAACCATTTGTGATCTGCCTGAAGTAGGGGCACATCTTGTAAGTCGGGCTCTGTGCCGTCATGCGTTGGACCTGAACGATGCTCTGGTGGGTCTGTAATGTATGCTGGAGATCGACCACAGTGAAAGCAGTAGCATTTGTGGGAATCTCACTCAAGATGGTGGCGGGATTGGGTACAAATGCATGCATCGGGGCGAGAATAGCGTTAATAGCTCTTAAATCTTGGACCAGATGCCATTTGGTGCGTCCTGGTTTCGGTACCGGGAATATAGGTGTATTGCATGGGGATTGACATGAAACTAGTATGTCCTGTTGCAGGAGGCATGTAACAAGTTGATGAAATCCTGTTTTAGCTTCTGGCTTCAGCAGGTACTGGGGAATTGAGGGTAGGGTCATGTCTGGTTTTGACGGGTGATTTTGACAGGTGAACAAATTGTACGTCCTACCTCATAGGGCCGACCAGACCTGCTCCTGCACCGGCACGGGGGGGGTTCTGTTGGTGGCATTGTACACAACTTTCGTCGTAGTGTGTCGTTGTCCAATATTTTATTTCCCCTTCTTTATAATACTGAAGTCCATGTGTGCTTTTATCAGCCTGTTTGATTAGCTGGTAGGCAAGAAACCCAAGTTCTTTGGATGTATGATCAGGGGTTACCGAAGTTTTAATGTGGGGGGGCGTGAGTCCTATCGCTCGCCAGAGGTCGGGGGATATCTCGGCGAGGAGTGTCGTTCCCGGCGGTCCGTTAATAGCTCCTATGATTATGATCTTAGTCGAGGTTCCTAACAGTTCTTTATAAAAATCTTCAGCGGCGCCATCGCACCCCACCCCGTAGAGTCATAATATAGGGTGACAAGTGGGTCGTGAACGCCAGGGGGGTAGGTCAATCGCCCGCCATTGCGGAGCGAGGTAATGAGTCATCATCATATGATCACCATGATCACAATGAATGGAGGTGCTGGCTCGAAGGGCCGAATGGCCTCCTCCTGCACCTATTTTCTATGTTTCTATTGACTGGGAGCAGTCACATGTATACATATCCCCTGGTCTGAACAGGTGATGTCCGTCCCCAGCCCCATTAGGAGATCATGTCCGGCAATATTAAAGCCAAGATTTGGGGTGACGGAAAAGGGGAGAGTGTGGTGTACTTTTCCATATTCTGCAGTGAGTGGTTCATTTATAGGATATTGTCTAATTCGTCCATCCAGTCCTGACAGGCGGACTGTGTGCTTAGAAAGGGGGAACTGATGGGATTCCACTGTAAAGACTTGTCAAACACGTAGTGTCTTCACTCTTAGTTTATTGCATACATTGTAGTCGTATACACACATATTGCCCTAACTGTTCGTGGTCCGTTACCGGAGCTAGAGAGCGAGCTAGGGGTGGGAAGGTTACAATTATACTGAAGATAATGGGGAGTGGTTAGTAGTGGTGAGGTCATTATGTTAAAGGAACATGCACTGATCTACATCCTTCCCCTTGAAAAGGGAAACATTACAATGATGACAGTGAGACCACGACTCATACGCTAGACACAAACCCGCGCGTACATCGTCAGGAAAAAATTTGAAACATTCAAGCAAACTCCCCGTAACGTTCAGGCGGCTTGACCAGACGCCCGGAGCGGGTACGCAGCCCGCCTTCCCCCCCCTCCGAAGGAAGAGCAGGTACAGGAACAGGAGTGGCGATAGGGGATCCGAGAGGAGAATGAGCAGGAGAGGGAGGACGAGGAGACCGGGGAGGAGAAACGGGCACCGCAACAGGCACGCGAGCGGGAGAGGTTTGATGGGGGGGGCCAGGAGGAGCAGCAGGAGAACGGGGCACCAAGGGTCGCGAGGGCAGAGTCCTGGGCATGGGAGGAGCGGTAGGCAAAGATGTGGCAACCGGGGGAGCAAACAGGGCCGCGGGAGGCGGAGCGGGCTCGTTAACCAGCAGCAAATGCTGGCGGGACCGGCGGTAGATGGTGCCCTCGTAGTCAACTAGGTAAGAGCACGGAGAGTCTGCAAAGTCGATGACAACAGCCAGTCGGTGGTGTCCGGAGGGAGACTGCATCCGGACGACCTGGCCCTTGAAGAGGGGCTGATGGGGACGGCATGATTTGTCGTGGGAGCGCTTCTGGACGACCTGTTTCTGGGTAATGCGCTCCTGGACAGCAGCAGGGCTGCGGACCGCGGGCTGTAGGGATCGCTGGGAGACAGGGATAGGAGGGCGAGTGGTGCGGGACATGAGCCGTTGAGCGGGCGAGCCCAGGGCATGGTCGCGACAAATATTTCGGAGATTCAGTAGAGCCAGATAAAAATCCGAATGCGATAGTCTGCAATGTTCCAGCAGCTCCTTGGCACTGCGGACGGCGCGCTCTGCAAGGCCGTTGCTCTGCGGGTATTCAGGGCTGCTGATGATGTGGAGAAAGTTGTAGGCGGCGGCGAAGGCGCGGAATACAGCACTCGTGAACTGGCCCCCGTTGTCAGACTGCACAGTCACAGGAATGCCAAAGATCCCAAAGTGGCGTTTCATCTTCCCGATGACCGCAGCAGAAGTGAGGGAGTGCAGACGCTCAACCTCGAACCAGCTGGAGTAAGAGTCGACAAGGACCAGGAAATGTTTGCCACGCCACTCAAATATGTCCGTAGCGACCGCCATCCACGCCAGGGCGGGGGCAGGCTGTTGCAGGAGTGGCTGGCGTTGCTGGTGGGGAGAGAGGGTATTGCAGGTGGAGCAGGCAGAGACCCTCTCCCGGATGTCCTGTGCCATGCCGGGCCAATAAAATTGGCTCTGGGCCTGGGACAGGGTGGCATCGGCTCCTGGATGGCCGCTGTGGGCAGTTTGGAAATAGTGGTCCCGCAGTGCAGCAGGCACCACAACCTTGTGGCCCTTCACCACCACGCCACCCTGCAGCACAAGTTCATCCCGGACTAGGAAGTAGGGCGCAGCACCAGCCGGCAAGGATGAGCGACGGTCAGGCCAGCCACGACGGATGACGTCTACAAGCTGTTGCAGGGCAGGATCATTGGCAGTGTGGTGAATCAGGGACTGCATCTGCTGGGAAGGCATAAAGTTGACGTTTAGCACCATCAGGTCGGATGACTCGTACGGGTGGCGGGCAGTAGACGCCAGCGGTGCGCGGGACAGTGTGCCGGCCACAAACATGTCCTTGCCCTTTCGGTACACGATTTGAAACGTGAAGCATTGGATTGCAGCATCATACGCTGCAAACGGGAAGAAGCCACGTGGATCGGTTTGTTCAAGATCGTGACCAGTGGCTGGTGGTCGGTTTCAATAGTGAAAGTGTTACCCAGAATGTAGTCCTTGAACTTCGAGCAGGCAAACACCACGGCAAGGAGCTCCTTCTCGATCTGAGCGTAGCGTTGCTCGGTAGGAGTCATAGTGCGGGAGGCGTAGGAGACAGGTAGTTGCAGGCGGTCGTGGATTTGCAGGCAGGCAGCACCGAGACCGAAACTTGAGGCATCGCAGGTGAGGACGATGGGGCGCTTTAAGTCGAAGAACTTCAGAGTGTGGGTGCGAACCAGCCGGGATTTTAAGTCATCGAAGGCTGCCTGATGCAGCGGGTACCAAACCCAGGCAGTGTCCTTCTTGGTCAGTTCCCTCAGGGGCGCGCTCAGCTCGCTGAGGTCGGGAATGAATTTCCCCAGGTAGTTCACCATGCCCAAGAAGCGCTGCAGGCTGGGCACGTTGACCGGAGCTGGCATCCCAGAGACTGCAGCTGTCTTCTGTGGGTCTGGTTTTAGACCCTCAGCCGTAAAAACGTGGCCCACGTAGGTGACCTCCGGGACGCGGAAGCGGCACTTCTTGGGGTTCAGTTTGAGGTTGATCTCACGAGCCCGATCCAGGACTTGGCGGAGGTGGAGGTCGTGCTCAGTGACGTCTCTCCCGTACACCAAGATGTCATCGACGATGATAGCACACGGCAGATGGGCAAACAGCTGCTCCATGGTGCGCTGGAAAACCTCGCTGGCAGAATTGATCCCGAAAGGCATGCGGAGGAAACGGAACCTGCCGAAAGGTGTACCAAACGTGGTCAGGAAGGATGAACGTTCATCCAGCGGAATCTGCCAGAAAGAGCTCTTGGCATCGAGGACAGAGAATACAATGGCTGGGCCAACCTTTGCAGCGACATCCTCCACCGTTCGCATGGGGTAGTGCGGGCGTTTGATGGCAAGGTTTAGGTCCTTGGGGTTTATACAGATCCGAATCTCACTCTTGTCCTTCTTAGCAGCAACGACCATGGTGGAGACCCACCGGGTGGGATCACTCACCTCCTTGATGATGCCCACGGCCACCATCTGGCGCAGAGTCGACTCCACCCTGTCCTTCATAGCAAAGGAGACGCGATGAGCCGGGCGGACTACCGGATGGACCCCCGGGTCCACCTCGATTTCGTACTTGCAGGGTAGTTTGCCCAATACATCGTCAAAACGGTCGGGGTATTCGCACATGGGATCCATGGGGGTCTGCACCAGGTGGATATCATGGTGGAAGGAAACCAAACCGAGGTCCTGGCACGCACTGGCGCCCAACAGAGTAACATTCTCAGATTCCAGCAGGAGGAAAGAGAGGGGCCGAGAGGCCTTCAGAACTGTGCAGATAAGGGTTGCCTTGCCGACCGGAAATAGCATGCTCCCTTCATATGCGTGGAGGCGGGAGTCGTCAGCAGTAATGTTCTCACCAGATCTTATCTGCTGAAAGAGGCTTAACGACATAACATTTGCAAACGCCCCCGTGTCTACCTTGGCAGAAAAGGTCTTTCCATTCACAGTAACTCGAACTGATGGATCAGCTATCAAAGCATGTGCACCCAAGACTGAAAAAAACACACGATTCATCATGGGTGGAGCTGTTATCAGAATCAGGGAGTTCGTCTGAAAGGTATTCGGAGCCATAAACACTATCAGTAGCAGTCAGGTTGTGTAGACTCCTTCTCGGAGCAGGGACAGGCTGGCCCCTGGAACAGCACACTGCGGAGAAGTGATTAAGCTTCTTACAGAAATTACAAGTCTTACCCAGCGCAGGGCAAACATTAAATTGATGACTGACAAAGTTGCAGTTTGGAGGCGTGGGTTTGAATCCCACTTCTGACACCATGTAAAGACTTGTCAAACACGTAGTGTCTTCACTCTTAGTTTATTGCATACATTGTAGTCATATACACACATATTGCCCTAGCTGTTCGTGGTCCGTTACCGGAGCTAGAGAGCGAGCTAGGGGTGGGAAGGTTACAATTATACTGAAGATAATGGGGAGTGGTTAGTAGTGGTGAGGTCATTATGTTAAAGGAACATGCACGGCTCTACATCCACCAGCTCCTGACCAGAGTCGAAAGAGTTGCTCATTTAAATCAAGAGTTAAATCAAAAACGGAACCTGTGTCCCCCTTATTATTAGGTGTATTATGGGTTCATTTCCTGGTCCCGCCACCAGTGGGGACATTCGTCCCACGGCCAACTCCTTGGGTCATTGACGGAAAGGACTGTGGGTAGTATACTAGGTGCGCCGCGGATATCCCATGTCCTACTGGCCTTCTCTCTCTCTATTCAGGAAGTCCTGGATCCAGTGTCCAGTTGCTCCACACAGGTTGCATTTACCCCTCTGTCCCTGACGGCGGTTCACTGGGGAATTGCCATTTGGTTGCGCTTGGTAATACTCTGGTGGTGGTCGTGATGATCCAGGGTCTCTCCATTCCCTCTGGGGTCGACCATGCCCTGATCTTATATTTCTGCCCTGTATATCAGGCATCATGGTGCGAGGGGTACTACAGGGTAGTGAGCTTTCACGATCGTCCTCTTGTTGTACGGGAAATTCATATTTGACTTTAGTGAGGCCGGAGGAGGAGGATTCGGTCTCTTTTGAGTTGCTCCAGAAAGCAAACACCGCTCTTCATTGTTGGGCTTCTGAATTATCTGCCCAATCTAAATTGGATTTTATTTGTGATGCTGCCTTTGGCGGTTGACAATTCATCAGAATTGCATTAAACTGAGGCGATAAGTCACCTTGATTATACGTTTGGTGGCTGGCATGTGTGTGGTAAGCAGTCGTAAATCGTTCCCAAAATTTATAGGGCGTTTCTTTGGGCATTCTAACACCTTACCCATGTCGACGGGCCTTTTCAGGCATTTGGTCAAATTATCGAGACAGCCTCTCTGCCACATTTTGGAATTTGGCTTCTAATTCTGGCCAGGTATGCGCTTCTATTAAAGTTTTCCATCGGGCCGCCTCGGTTGGGCTTAATATAGCTGCAGTCAGAGAATACACATCTCGTGCTGAGGCGTCATAGAATTGGACCGTTGACCTGATGTAATTGACAAATCCCAGGGGGTCTTTGATCCTATCCGGGGCATTTTGCCTAATTAACAACATCTCCTGGGGTTTCCACGGGGTATAGACATGCATTACAGGTTCCTGGTTCTGTTGTGCTGCCAGTGGGTTGGGCATAGTTCTCATTGGTTGCATTCTCCATACTGGAGGATGTCCTGTCCGCCTGGGGTTTGTTTTAACCCCTTCGCTCACGGTTATTCCTGAAGCCTCTTCTGCTTCACTTTGCGGGGCCTTTTCTTGTTCTACCTGGTCTTCCCTACGGGTTGCGGCGCTGCTGCTGCTCGCACCATCGCCTTGTGCAATGGATATTAACGGAGGTGCCGTAGCCACCTGTGGGTCTGGTGATAGGCTTACTCCTCCCGGTGGTTGGTGCGTCGGAACATAAGGTGGAGGAGGGGGTAACCATCCTGGGCTTGTGTTATCTACATTCTCTATAAACAGGGTCGCCATGCCAGATAAGGGGTCACCGGGGTTTTGTTTTATGGTATTGGTTTGTATATTCAACTGTTTAGCCGGTCTGCTTTTAATTGGGCCCTTCTCTTTATCTGTTTTTTTTCTTTTGTTCATCAAGCCAATTACATTCTGCTTGTAGCACTTCCCATTCTTTTAAGGTTCCCCCATTCGTACGTACTTCTATTCCTCTATGGCTTGCGTTATCTATCCAATTCCAATGGCGTGATGGGTCCCACCTTCTTTGCGCCTCCTCCTTCCATATCAACTGTTCTGCCTGTTTAATTGTTTCTACATTCGACGTTCCCCCTATGAGCCAGGCTTTGTTCCGCAGCCTCTTAGTTAGTGATGCCGACAATTGTCTAAAATCTCTCTGTTTCCCCGGATCCCCGTAACACATGTGTAGTACTGGTGCACCACCATCACTTTTATCTAAGACCAGTCCCATTATCAATTTAACTGGCCTGACGTGTCCAAATGTTACCTTTATAACTTAACGTTTCTAAACGTACCCAGACCCGTAGTCTGCTGTACTTCTTATTATACCTCAGTGTACCCAGACCCGAAGTCTGCTGTACTACAATTCTTGCTCAGGCGTATTACAATAGTCTGATCAATATACAGTAATTCCTTTTACCACAAGTTGTCTTCTTAGGGATCTTGGCAGGGAACCAGATCAACCTCTAATGACGAGGGACCACAATATTCCCGGGAGTTTACTCAGAAGTTCAGATTCAATGGATCCGATAGCGCTTTTTACTTCCTTCAAGGTCCCGGTCAGACCGTAGCTGCTTACTCAGTTGTCGGTGATGGTCCCAGCAAGACCCTGCTCGCAGCGGCAATTGTTAAAGTTTGCTAAAAGACAACAGAATACATCAGTCAACTATTAGTAAAATAATCAATCTTTATTTCGCAAGCGGGAGTGGGAGAGTTACAATCAGTAAGCTTACATACTACTTGTCTGTCTGAGACCCACTCACTGATTGAGTGGCTAAGCAGCATATTTATACATAAAATGCGAGAGGCCTCAAAGGGTGATCACGAGTTCAGGTACATAACACCAACGGCCTTACAATCGGTCAGACGTCAAAGCGTTATTACCTAACGTCAACAGTTGTACATCTGGTTATTAGATCTGTTCCTCGTTATAACACTATTTTCCTTACATTCAGCTCTAACGTACCAATATCTAGACCTGTTCACCTTCTGCACTTCACTATTTTCGAGTTACTTCCCTTATCTTCCCGTAACTGGAATATGTTTCTGTCTCATGTCTCTCATGGTCTAACGATGCCCCTCAGTTAGCCCATAGTTAGCCGTTTGCCCGTAGCTAGCATTATGAAGTAAGCCTTGCCAGCTTCTTATAATACCGCAATTTACTCGTGCAATGGTCCTATGCTCAGCTCCTAATCTAGTGCATAGGTCAAGCAGCAATGCTTCAACGCTTAGCTCTTAATCAAGTACATGGGTCAAGCAGATTAATCCCTGATCCCCCTTTTTCTCCTTCACAAGGTGAGCTAATAACATTCCCACCTGATGTCTGAGATTTTCAACACTGCATGTCTGGACCATGCATTGTAAACGATGGAACTGAAATGAACAGTTCTGCTGGAGTTAACACAGAGATTCCTTTGGGGTTATTGAATAACTACCTGGAACCTAAGAATAAAAAAACTGAACAGAACAGAATATGTTGCAGATGCTGAAATAAACCAGGCATTTCTGGAAATGTCTACTGGTCAGGCCACAGCTGTGGTGAGAGAGGCAGAGTTTGACTTTTCATGTTAATAATCCTCCATTAGAAATGATAAAAAAAAAATCCCAAAGAAACAAGATATGAGAAAGAAATTGGAGTACGGCCTACACTGATCACTGTTCCTGCCTGACTCATGACTGCAAATCAACTGTGCCAGAAATTCTATGCAATAAATGAAAAAATTCTAAATCCTAATTAAGTGAGGATTATATCGCAAAAAAAACTGTTTGTCTAATTTGTGATTTAATATTTCATGCTACCTGGCGGGAGTGCTTTGCTAATGAATTTTGTATTCTGGCAATTAAATTGTTTGGATCAATACATCTAGAAGGCAGGGCTAAACCATAAGGAGTTCTTAGAAAATGATGAGAAAAACATTTTTTCACGCAGAGAGTGGTGAATCTCTGGAACTCTCTGGCACAGAAGGTAGTTGAGGCCAGTTCATTGGCTATATTTAAGAGGGAGTTAGATGTGGCCCTTGTGGCTAAAGGGATCAGGGGGTATGGAGAGAAGGCAGGTACAGGATACCGAGTTGGATGATCAGCCATGATCATATTGAATGGCGGTGCATGCTCGAAGGGCCGAATGGCCTACTCCTGCACCTATTTTCTATGTTTCTATGTTAGTTTAGTTTAGTTTATTATTGTCCCATGTACAGTGAAAAGCTTTTGTTGCATGCTATCCAGTCAGCGAAAAGACTCCACATGATCATATTACAATCAAGCCGCCCACAGTATACATACACAGGATACAGGGAATAATGTATAATGCAAGATAAAGTCCAGTAATGTCTAATTAAAGATAGTCCAAAGCTCTCCCATGAGGTAGTTGGTCGGTGAAGACTGCTCTCTAGTTGGCGAAACGATGGTTTAGTTGCCTGATTACTGCTGGAAATAAACTGTTCCTGAACCTAGGCCTTGATTTGACATTAAATATGCACTGTACACTGACAACACAGTGAGCAATCTCCAGCGTGGTTGGTAATCATTGGTGCCTTCGCACCTCCTAAGGTAGGAGGCCACAAGTTTAAGAGCCATTCCTAGAGACTTGGACACATGGTCCAGAGCTCACTTTTGAGAAGGAATTGCCCAAAGTGTTGCCTTTAGGATCAGAAGTAAACCATGATCTCATCTGACAACTCCGGGGAATGTATAAGAACCAGGGACATTACTTGACAATGTTTCTCCCCAACAGTAATAAACAGAACAACTTCAAGACAAAGGCATGTCTAACTGCCGTGAACGTTGATGCAGCATAGGTTGTTCTATCATGCAAAATGACACTTATTTTGGTATGTTCAACCACATGTGGGGCTGCACGGTGGCACTACGGTAGAGTTGCTGCCTCACAGCGCCAGAGACCCAGGTTCGATCCTGACTACGGGTGCTGCCTGTACGGAGTTTGTACGTTTCCCCTGTGATGGTACGGGTTTTCCCAGGGTGCTCCGGTTTCCTCCCACACTCCAAAGACGTGCAGGTTTGTAGGTTAATTGTCTTCTGTAAATCGCCGCTAGTGTGTAGGATAGAACTAGTGTACAGGTGATTGTTGAAAAGCATGGACCCGGCGGGCCAAAGGGCCTGTTTCCATGTGTATCACTGAAACTAAAAACCTAGTCCTACTAGTGAGGAGAGTTAGGTTATGTATCAAAGAATTTAGGTTAGATGGTGTTCAGCATGGATGCTTGAAGATCACACTCAGGCAGGCTATGGGGAAGGATGCTGAAATGTTCCAGGATGATTATGCAAGTATTACAAGACCCGTGTTCATGTGAAGAGGTATGAAACTATCTAATGGAAGCTCAACTAATTTTATATCCATTGAAGATGCTGGCAAATAGAATGGAATGGAGCAGAATTGCAGCAAAGACAAGTGAATACACTAATGCAACGCTCATCGCAGTCATACCAAAAGTGGAGCAGAAATTTGATACCTGGGGATTACATGGTGGCATTGAACCAAACACTTGATGATGAGCTGTGCTATTTCCACTCTTTCACAAGCTGCAAGACCAGGGTTGGCAGAAGCTACTGTAACATTTTCACCAAGCTAGATGTGTAACACACATTTGCTCATGAGAATCTGGGTCAGGGGAGTCAGAAGTATTGAATAATTAATGTTCATCGGGATCCGTTCCCCCATGGAAACCTATCTGTAAAATCATCACATGACTTTTCAGGCTTCTACTTCTTAGGCCCCCTTCGGTCATGGCTGACCATGGGTGTCTTTAGGGTGCTATTCCCTATATGGAGGACGCCTGTGCGTGACTTTGTTTAACGTTGGGAGCCTGGTGCACAGACAGCCACCCCACGGTCCTTGACAGATCTGGGTCAGGATCCAGTGGCATGGAGTCCAAGACGACCGGAGACCCTTTTCTGCTGCAGCCTTCATCCACCTTCCCAGCTGTTGTGTCCTTCCACTAAAGTCAGCCACCATCCTCCACCTGTTCCACTGTTGAGGTCTTGGTTGTCTTTTCAGGCTGCAATGGACAAAATACCATAATACTGATGTTTGCACTTGTGGGATAGTCTAGGACCAGAAGGCATAACCTCAGAATGAAAGGATATTCCTTTAGGAAGAAGATGAGGAGTAATTTCTGCGCAGCGGTAGAGTTGCTGCCTTACAGCACCGGAGATCCAGGTTCGATCCTGACTACGGGTGCTGTCTGTATGGAGTTTGCACGTTTCCTCCGTGACCGCGTGGGTTTTCTCCGAGATCTCCGGTTTCCTTTCACACTCCAAAGACGCGCAGGTTTGTAGGGTGATTGGCTTCTGTAAATTGTGGGTTGTCCCTAGTAGGTGTAGGATAGTGTTGATGTGCGGTGCGGACTCGGTGGGCCAAAGGGGCTGTTTATGAGTTGTACCTCTAGACTAAACTAAACTAAACTAAGTACATTTGTTCAGAAAGAAATACTGGGCTGAAAATCAGTGCAAATGGATTGCAACTAGCCAAAGAAAAAGTGGAATCAATGGTGAAGGCAAGATATACTGAATCCAGTGTTGAACTTGCATCAATTCTAAGCATGGACAAATATCTTAACGTCTATCATTGGAGAATGTTAGAAGCTAATATTAACGATGTTACAGCAGGGCATTTGTCAAGGTAATCAGACAAAGTCAACGTGGTTTTGTGAATGGACAATTATGCTTGATCAATCTATTTTAATTCTTTGGAAAAGCATCAAATGGCGTAGAAATAAAGGAACTGGTGAATGTAATATGCTTGGATAATGGACATTTTTTGAGTGTTTTAATTTCAGTTTCGAGATACAGCGTGGAAACAGGCCCTTCGGCCCACCGAGTCCGCAACGACCAGCGATCCGCGCATATTAACAATATCCTACACACACTAGGGACAATTTTTACATACACCAAGCCAATGAACCTACAAACCTGTACGTCTTTGGAGTGTGGGAGGAAACCGAAGATCTCGGAGAAAACTCACGCAGGTCACGGGGAGAACGTACAAACTCCTTACAGACAGCACCCTTAGTCGGGATTGAGCCCGGGTCTCCGGCGCTGCAAGCTCTGTAAGGCAGCAACTCTACCGCTGCGCCACCGTGGCTGCCCAGTTGTTGGGGAAAAGAAAATCTCACTGAGTAGGGGATGACATATTGTTTTGGATAAAATATTGGCTGGGTGGCAGGAAACAAGAGAGTAAGATAAATGATCTTTTTATTGTTGGCAAGATGTAACGAGCAGTGTCCCACAGGAATTGGTCCTGGAGCCTTAATGTCTTACAATTTATATAAATGATCTGACCAAAGGGACGATGGTATGGTTGCTAAATCTGATGATGATACAAGTTAAGGTGAGTGGAGCGGACAAAGACCAAGTGCAGCATGATGTGGGAAAATGAAGTTGAGTCCATTTGGCACGAAAGATAAAACCATAGAAGCATTTATCTAAAAGTACAGAGGATTTTAAGCTTCTTGGTGCATGACTCACAAAAAGACCAGTGCGTGGATACTGTAAGTAATTAGATAAGTTAACAGAATGACATCACTTACTTTGAGGAGAATCGAATGTCAAAGTAAGGAGGCCATGCTTCATTTATTCAGGACATTGGTGAGACCTCGGCACGGTGATGCAACGGTAGACTTGCTAACTCATAGCGCCAGAGATACGGGTTCGATCCTGACTACGGGTGCTTGTCTGTACGGAGTTTGCATGTTCTCCCCGTGACCGCGTGGGTTTTCCCCAAGATCTTCAGTTTCCTCCCACACTCCAAAGCCTTACAGATTTGTAGGTTAAGGGCCTGTCCCACTTGGGCGATTTTTCAGCGGACTGCCAGCGACTGTCAAGTTCGCGGCACTCACTGAAAAACCGGAAATTGGAACGGTGAGTGTCAGAGTGGAGAACACAAACACACACACACACACACACACACACACACACACACACACACACACACACACACGCACACACGCACGCACGCACGCACACACACACACACACACACACACACACACGCAAAGGCGGGGGCCAGGGAAAGCGGGGGAGCGCTGTCTGAAATTCATACGGTGCAAAGCCAAGGTGATACAGACACACACTGCGATGAACAGGAAGGTTAAGACGCCTTGCACAGTTTACGGTAAGTCCTTTAAAAGAGGGAGGGGGAGGGGAGAAGGGGGGAGAAGGAGTGGAGACACTTTTAAGAAGCCAGACAACTTTTAAGAAGCCAGAGATACACAGCTGTGAAGTTCGGCGGGCATTTAACATTACTGGTCGGTTCTCCTTGGTTGTGAAAACACGTGCTTATGTTTTTTTCCCCCCAATGAGCCCATGAAAATGCCCGGTCAGCAAAAGCGATTAACTAAAACTACCTACGACTAGTTCGACTACCCATAACTACATGGCGACCCCACTACAACTGCACCTACGACTGCAGGATTATCGATTTTCTCCGATTACGGCTGCAGGATTATCGATTTTTGGTCGCATGTTGAAAAATTTGTGGCGACCATACTGAGGCCGCGACTAGATCCCAGCATGCGGGAACTCCTCGCGACCATGAAGGAAACTCACCAGCGACCACTCAGCAGAGTCTCCTGCACTCGCCTAAAAAGTCATCTAAGTGGGACAGGCCCTTTAATTGTCTTGGTATAAGTGTAAATTGTCCCTAGTATGTGTAGGATAGTGTTAATGTGTGGGGATCGCTGGTCAGTGCGGACTTGCTGGGCCGAAGGGCCTGTTTCTGTGCTGTATCTCTAAACTAAACAGAAAAACTAAAGAGTATCATGTATCATATGAGTCTCCTTATTTAAGGAAGGGTGTCAATGCATTGGAACTGGTTGAGGGAATATTTACTAGCCAAATATCCAGAATGGATGAAGAAGGCTTCTGACATGAAACGATGCCTATCCATGTCTTCCAGAGATGCTGCCTGACCTGCTGAGTTACTCCTGCACATTATCTTCTACAGAAGATAGACACAAAGTGCTGAGGTAACTCAATGGGTCAGGCAGCATCTCTGGAGAAAAACGATGTGTGATGTTTTATGTTGGGACCCTGCTTCAGTCTGCTACTGTGTGTTCTACATCTGGAAAGGATGGGCTTTCTGTTATTAAGAGGTTGGACAGGCCAGGCTTGTTTCCACTGGTGTCTTAAAAGGTGAGAGGGGACTTTTAATTGATTGAATCAATTGAAAAATACACCATGGAAACAGGCCCATCAGCCCACCGAGTCCACAGTGCACACTAGTTCTATGTTATCCCACTTTCTCATCCACACCAAGGACAAATTACAGAGGCCAAAAAACCCGCCTATTTGTATCCAATTAAGCCTACAAACCCGCATGTCTTTGGGATGTTGGTGGGGGGGGGGGGGGGGGGTGGGGACTGGAGCACTTGGAAGAACCTACGTGATCATAGGTGGAACATGCAAACTCCACACAGATAACACCGGAGGATGGGATCAAACTCGGTCTCTGGCGCAGTGAAGGAACAGCTCTACCAGCTGTCTCTCTGTACTGCCCAACTGCCCTCGAGTGAAACATGTAAAATGCTAAGATGTCTTGATAGGGTGCGGTGGATGTGAAGAACATATTCCCTTTAGTGGGAAAATCCAGAACATTTAAAATTCTGGAGTAAATCAGCGGGTCACGCAGAATCTCTGGGAAAAAGGAATAGGTGACGTTTCAGATCGGAACCCATCTTCAGGTCAACTCTTCCTTTTCTCCAGAGCTGACTCTATGAATCTATCCAGGTTCTGAATATCAGATTTGTTTGATTGATCGATTGAGTGGATTGAAAGATACAACTTGGAAACAGGCCCTTCGGCCAAGCAACCCATTCACACCAATTCTATCTTACCCCTCCTTTGCCTCCACTCCCTACATAGTAGGGGCAATTCATAGAGGCCAATTAACCTCCAAACCTCTGCAGTTCCTTCCTACACATTTAAAATTGTGTCCATTTAATTGAGAGTTGAGGTAAATATGTTTTCTTTCAGAGGATGGGGAATCTTTGAAACACTCTTCTGTCAAGGATGGTGGATGTAGATTTTTTGACTATTTCTAAGACAGAGGGAGACAGATTCTTGATAAGCAACGGGGTGAAAGATTTCCATTGAAAGGCTGGAATTCAAAGCACGATTTACAGTGCCATCTGTCATGATTTTACATAATAGCCTTGTCAGCCATTTAGCCAACTCCTGCTCCTAACTTAAATATTGTTATGTTCATATGTAATACCTGTTAGATCGTTGCTAGAACTTACAACAATTCTGACGTCTTTACATTTGTTGCTGAAAAGTAATGAGGGCCAGAATTATTCCTCGTATCAAAGGGATGACTCAATTCAAACAATATTGATGCAGCTGGTCGAGCTGCCGACTTACAGCACCAGAGACTCGGGTTCAATCATGGCCCCATATGCTGTCTGTATGCACGTTCTCCCTGTGACTGCATGGGTGACCTGGTTTCCCTACGTATCCAAAAGACGTGTGGGTTTGGAGGTTAATTGGCCTCTGTAAATTGGCCCTAGTGTGTACGGAGTGGATCCAAAAATGGGATAAGATGGAACTAGTGTGAATGGGTTGGCATGGACTTGCTGGGCCGAAGGGCCTGTTTCCAAGCTGTATATTGCAATCCACTCAATCGATCAATCAAACTAATCTGACATTCCGAAAGTGGATGGAGTCATAGTCATCCAGCGTGGAGACAGACCCTTCAGCCCAACTTGCCCACACTGACCAACCTGCCCAACGTGTCCCACCCGCCTGCGTTTGGCCTATATCCCTCCAAACCTATCCTGTCCATGTACCTGTCTAAATGATTCTTAAATATTGCGATAGTCCCTGCCTCAACTACCTCTTCCAGCAGCTCGTTCCATACACCCACCACCCTTTGTATAAACACTTTGTGAAATTGGAAGAATCATAAATGCCCTGACAGAGCTAATGGATTCCTCACCTTTTTTTTAAACAGATTTTTGCTGGTTCCAGAGCAATGGCTGATGACATCTTTGGTGCTGAGCTTAGCAATGCAGCTTTTTCCCATTGATCTGGAATAAATGTTCCTTGTTACTATAATTACAAAAACTATTATTAGCTTGCCACATTCGAATTTCTATTTTTATTGACAAAGCACAGGTTATTATTTAAAAATTAAAAAAAAAAAACATGCATTGAAGTGAAACAAAATTGTAGTCCTCTTCTCTCTGATATTCTATTTCAGGAATGAGTAACACTCAGAGGAACCATTCAATAACTATATCCAACCAATTCACATTCATCAAAGTAGCAGCACTTTTTAATATAAAGTATACAGTATAACCTTCACAAATTCACAGGCCACGTGAAGCCCTGATCACATACTGAACAGCATGTTCCTCTAAAGCTGCCCCCTTTGGCTTCAATTCCTTTTCTCACATTGTGAAATTTGTCATCTGACACACTGCTCCATTAGAATTAGAGTGCCATGAAGCCTTCCACACACTTTGCCTTCAGGACACGAGGTATAATTTGATTGCTTCTCTCCCTGTAATTCATTTGGATGAGGTACTCTTACATGTGAAAGGAAGTGAAGTAATGACTTCAAATAGAAAAACCTAATTTGATCTTTGTGGGAAGACATAAAGTGCTGGAGAAGCTCCAGGTGGTGCAGCGGTAGAGTTGCTGCTTTACAGCGCCAGAGACCTGGCTTCGATCCTGACTATGGGTCTGTACGGAGTTTGCAGATTCTCCCTGTGACATGCGTGGGTTTTCTTTGAGATCTTCGATTTCCTCCCACACTCCAAAGACATACATGTTTGTAGGTTAATTGGCTTGGTATATTATCCCTAGTAAATTATCCCTAGTGTGTGTAGGAATGGTGTTAATGTGCAGGGATCTCGTCACACCGGTGCGGACTCGGTGTGCCGAAGGGTCTGATTCCGCGTTGTATCTCTAAACTAAACTAAATTCAGCATGTCAGGCAGCATCTCTGGAGAACATGGATAGTTGATGTTTTGGGTCGGGCCCTGTCTTCAGACTGATTGCAGGGGGAGGGGGTGGGATATAAAGCTGGAAGAGAGGAGGGGCACCACAACGCATGGCCGATAATGGGTGAAATCAGTTGAGGGGGTTTTGAGAGGCAGATAGTTGTAAAAAGTGCAGAGATGAATAAACTGATGTGAGCCAAAAGGATAAAGATTTGCAAATTGTGAAGCTCGAGGATAGAACAGTTGCAAATTGTGATACTGGTGGAAGGAATACAGGTGGAAGGGGAGAGGGAGGGAAGATACCTGTGCAAGGTTAGCCAGGGTTCATGTGGGGGGGGGGCGGTGAGGTGGGGGGGTTTCGAGGAGAAAGAGGAGGGGGAAGGGGTGTATTTGTCAACGTTACCTAAAATTGGATAACTCAATGTTCACACTGTTGGTTTGTAAGCTACACAAGCGGCATATAAGGTGCTGTTCCTCCAGTTTGCGTCTATCCTCACTCTGGCAATGGGGGACCCAGTCCGAAAGGTCACTATAGGAATGGGAAGGGGAGTTAAAATGGTTAGCCAACGGGAGATCCAGAAGTCCTTGACGGACTGAGCGCAAGTGTTCAGCAAAACAGTTGCCTAGTCTACACTTGGTCTCTCCGATATACAGGAGGCCACATCGGGAACACCAAATGCAGTCGATGAGTTTAGAGGAGGTGCATGTTAACCTTTGTCTCACCTGGAAGAACTGCTGGGGTCGCTGAATGGAGGGGAGGTAGGAGGTACAGGGACAGATGTTACATCTCCTGCGGTTGCAGGGGGCAATACCTAGGGAGGGGATGGTTTGGGTGGGAAGGGACGAGAGAACCAAGGAGTTGCGGAGGGAGCGATCTCTGCGGAAGGTGAATAGGGGTGGAGATGGGAAGATGTGACTAGTGATGGAATCCCGTTTGAGTTGCCAGATTTGTGGGTGTGGGGTATTCCCTCATTTTCTCTTCGCTCTTTGTGGAGTGGTGCTTCCGGGAATTATATGTGAACAGTCTAGCTCCAATGTCATTAAGCTGAATCATGTTGGGATCAGCCCATTT
Organism: Malacoraja senta; assembly: GCA_038087875.1. Classification (NCBI taxonomy): domain Eukaryota; kingdom Metazoa; phylum Chordata; class Chondrichthyes; order Rajiformes; family Rajidae; genus Malacoraja; species Malacoraja senta. The sequence goes on from CM075981.1 coordinate 54,289,713, forward strand.
CATCACCCACATTACAAGCCCGCTGGCATTTGGAGATTGAGGGCCAGCCAAGCCAAACCCTCTGTCCCCGAGAGTTGTCCTCAAGATGGAGGAGGTCAAGAGAGGCAATTAGAATTCAGGGGATGGTTCCTGAAATCCTTTAAATACCCTGATGACATTTTGACAAAAGCCGTTGAAGCTCTTTTAAATATCTGGCAAATAGGCTTTGAAAACTGTTGAAGTATGTCCGAAATGTTACACCTGGAAGACATGAGATTCCTCCTAGCAGGCAAATCAGACCATTTCCAAAAGATTTGGTCTCCATTTATCGACTTATTACAAGCATAGGGTGCAACATAACTTTGAAAATAAATGGTTTCAGGACCTGGTGAGGGTGTGTAAAGATACGAAGTAGGTACATCCCTTTTATCTTATCTTATTTTACTTTCTTATATCTTCTGTTCTCTATTTTTCTCTTTCTTTTTCTTTGGTTTTCTTTTTAACTCTTTCTCGTGGTTTACATCCCTACGGGTTCCTCTGGACCACTCTTTCACGCACTTACTATCTTATCTAACTCTTTCTATTTTTCTTCTTTTTAAAGTTTAAAATAAGAAGTGGTACAGGAAATGTATTATGTTATTTTTGGCTGATATCACTGCAATGTACACTACTTTTAATAAATAAAATATAAAACAAAAATTAAAAAAAAAAAAACTGTTGAAGCAGGCATAAATAATTTAAATAAAAGTAAATGTCACTTATAAAGCAGTATAAGATCCCATGTGGTTAAGATGGCAAAACTTGTACTTTTATCTTGGATTATGGGTGGAGCTGAGGAGCCAGGGGTGAAGTGTATCCAGGCCCTCAATTCAGTCCATCCAGACCTCTGCCAGTGGTCTCAGTGGTGATCGCAGCAATGTGGAGTGAAAGAAGGAAGGGGAGGTGGGGTCAGATATGCCACTGTTCGATTTCCGGGTCATCCCTGACATCTGCTTTGCAATGCCCTGTCATGGTGTAAAAGTTTGTTTTTACTTCAAACAGATAACAAAGATTAGTAATAAAGTGTAGCGGCACCAAACGTGGTGAATAAAGGTGAGACATCAGGCTGGTTCAAACAATTGTTTATTCGGGTCGACACGTTAGGTTGGTGCGCTAACTATATTAACGTTGTTGCTGTCGCTGAGCGAGGTTGTTCTTTTTTTTTTTTTTTTTTTTTTTTTTTTTTTTTTTTTTTTTTTTTTTTTTTTTTTTTTTTTTTTTTTTTTTTTTTTTTAGAAGTACGGTAGATTACAGTAATGTACAACACGTATATATTAATACATTTTTTGTACCGCTTCACTTTTTTAAACTTTAAGAAAGAAAAAGAAAGAAGTAAGAAAAGTGAAGAAAGTGCGCAAAGGTTGTGAAGTGCAAAAGAGTGTTGGGAAAAGAAAGCCCCTTAGAAAAGAGGTTAGAGAAGGAAGTAAAGTTAGAAAATAGACCCTAGAAAAAAAAGAGAAAGAAAGAAGGAACAATCGCTCTATTATAACTCTTATACCATACTTCATAGAGAAGGAACTACCAACCAAGTCTATTTTTATTTTACCTCCCATTACCAGGTCCAGATACCTTTTATTTATTTATTTGTTTTTCTAAATTACTATTGCACCTCATGCTTGTAATAGGTCCAAAAACGTAGACCACGTCTTTTGAAATTGATCTACTTTGCCTACTAGGAGGAATCTCATCTCTTCCAGATGTAATGTTTCCAACATATTTGATGTCCACATTTTTATTGTTGGTGTGGGCGCATTTTTCCAGAATTTAAGTATAAGCTTTTTTCCCATTATTAGCCCATAATTGAGTAAATTCTTCTGATACACGTTTAATTCAGGAATACCTTCCGATATTCCAAAAATAATCCATTCTGGTTTTGGTACCAGTTTTATTTTGATTAATTTTGAAAAAATATCAAATATTTCAAACCAGAATTTTTGGATTTTTGTACAAAAAACAAAAGAATGTGCTATGGTAGCTTCTTGACATATACATTTATCACAGATTGGTGAGACGTTAGGAAAGATTTTATTTAGTTTGGTTTTTGAATAATATAATCTATGTAATGTTTTAAATTGGATAAGCGTATGTCGTACGTTGATCGAGCATTTATGCACCTGTAATAAATGATTATCCCAACTCTCTTTTGAAATTTTTATACCTAGATCTTGTTCCCAATCTCTTCTAATTCCATCTGTTGTGGGTATTTCTATATTTAAGATGATATTATATAAGTATGATATTAAATTAACTGATTCCGCCTTTGTCTTCATTGCTTCATCTAGTAAGTCGGAAGGCATATTATAATAATCTTTTGTGTGTGTTTTCAAATAGTCACAGATTTGTATATATTTAAAATATTGATTATTTTTCAAATTATATTTCAGTTGTAGTTGTTGGAATGATAGTAATTTTTCTAATTCATACAGATCTTCGAGCGTTTTAATTCCCATTCTTTCCCATTGTATAAATGCTTTATCTATGATTGAAGGTTTAAACGATGGGTTATTGACTATTGGTATTAAGAGAGATAGGTTTCTTAATTTTAGATTCTGTTTTATTTGCTTCCATGTTCTAATAGTGCTATATATAATTGGATTTTTATTATAATTTTTATTATTCAAATTTATTGGAGAGAGAATAATCGCTCCTATATTATTCAGGGAGCAATCCCCTTTTTCCATTCTAATCCAGTCCACCTGCTGGGCAGAATTGTCCAGCAGGTGAATCATATTTTTAATATTTACTGCCCAGTTATAATACATAAAGTTAGGGAGCGCTAGACCCCCCAACTCTTTTCGTTTGTTAAGGTGTGTTCTTTGTATTCTGTGGGATTTGTAATCCCATATAAAATTTGTAATGTCTGAGTCCAGTTTTTTGAAAAACTTTTTTGGGAGATATATAGGTATTGATTGAAATAGGTAAAGGATTTGTGGTAAGAAAATCATTTTTATAGCATTTATCCTACCTATTAAGGACATCGGAAGTGTTTTCCAAAATTTAATCAGATTATTTAATTTCTTAAGTAGGGGATTATAATTAGCTTTAAACATATCATGGTAATTTCTAGTAATCTCAATTCCTAAATATTTGAATTTTTCCATAGCTATTTTAAAAGGGAATTTCCTGAGATGTGTTGAATCTTTTGGTTTAATCGACATAATTTCACTTTTGTTCCAATTTATTCTATATCCTGAAAAGGATCCAAAGTCCTCAATTAAGTTTAATATATTTGGTATACTAATTTGTGGTTTTGTGATGTACAGTAGTACATCATCAGCATATAGGGATAGTTTGTTGTTTGAATATTTTGTGTTATAACCGTGAATATTCGAGTGTGTTCTTATTTTTTCAGCAAGGGGTTCAATTACCAAAGCAAATAGCGAGGTTGTTCTTGAGGGTTCAGCTACCGGTTGACTCCTTAAGGCCTCGAGGTGAGATAACCTTAAGTACCAGGACACTCCCTCTAGCCCATGATATCACATGCCCGCCCTCGTACCTCCTGACGAGGGTTCGACCATAGGTGGCCCGTGTATAGGCTGACGTAATAGGACCCCCCCCCAGAACCGGAGGAAGGAATAGCATGGTCGAGGGCAGCTCCTGCATGTGGGTCGGGGACACTCCGGGCGTGGGTCGGGACGGAGGGGCCCACGGGCGCAGTGACGCACTGCGTGGGCGATCTCGAGGTACCGAAGGGTGCGAGGAGACTGATGCAGAAGCCGCCGGACGGAAGAGACACAATCGCATCTCCATGACCAGCTAAGGGAGAGTGTCCTGTGAAATACGGCCCCCAGCAACGGCTGGGAGATGTCGGCAACAATGAGGAAAAAAACCCGAAATAAAATAAACAAACTAATTGCTGAACCCAGCGTGGTGATGCAGTGAACACAAAATGAACAGAAAAAACACAAATTACAGTGAGCAATCAGTGTCCAAAGTTCAAATTGTCCAGTGTGCAGTATAGGAAAGCTGTTCAGTGTTGCAGTGACAGCCTTCGATCTGAATGAGGCGCTGCTGCCGGTGGTCAGGCTGCAGGGACTGCATCCAGCTGGAAGGTGGCACTGTGGATGGCGGTGAGGCTGCAGTGACGGCAGTCGACCTGCCGGTGGCGCAGTTGCCGGTGGTCAGGCTGCAGGGACGGCATCCGGCCAGGAGGTGGTGCTGTGGACGGAAAGTTTGAGCTTCTCTTCCGGCCGGCCGTGGCGGCCATTTTTGTAGTCGTGCGGCCACTTGTTTCAGGAGGATGCAGCGGCCATTTTGCCGGCTGGCTGAAGTGGCCCCAACCAGCGATTCAGGACCGGTGAGGAGCAGAAGGGCGTCTTCGGCAGTCGCCCCAGGTAAGTCTGCCCTATCGGGTGGCTAGGCCCTGGGCAGCAGCCGGCGGGGCCAGGTGCGGTGCCGGGCGTGGAGCCGTGGCCGCGGTGAGGCCTGTTGCGGTGCCGGGTCTGAAGCCGTGTCCGTAGTGAGGCCTGGTGTGGTGCAGGTGAGGTGAGGCCGGTGCAGGGCCTGGAGTGGTGAGGCCCGGTGCAGTGCAGGGCCTGGAGCCGTGTTCGCAGTGTGAGGCCGGGCCCTGGTCAGTCGTCGGGAGTGGGAAAGCGGCAGGTACTCTCTCCGCTCCAGGGGCCGTCGGGCGTGCGTTGGGTTTGCTGTGGGCAGGAGGCTGCTACGCTCGCAGCTCCTGCAGCAGCTGGTGGAGCAGCGGCAGCTGGTATAATGTCTCCGCTCCGTGGTCGGCTCCGGGCAGGTCATGCAGAGGAGCTCGGCGGCCGTCACACAAGGCGGCCTGCCCAGTTGCCGGGAGCGGGAGAGCGGCGGCAGCCGTGGCTTCTTAGCTTCGGTGAGCAGCAGCTGGTGGGGAAGAGGCGGCATCCCAGATGTAGCGGCATACCTTAATGCAGGGCCGGGTTGGCGGCAGCGTAGTTCTGCAGGGCGGGGCAGCCAGCTGCAGACATCAGGTCTCCCGAGGCTGCGTGCTTCAGGAGAAATCCAAATTTCAATTTGGACAGTCGGGGGTCACCAATGTAGCGGCACCAAACGTAGTGAATAAAGGTGAGACGTCAGGCCGGTTCAAACAGTTGTTTATTCAAGGGTCGACACGTTAGGTTGGTGCGCTAACTATATTAATGTTGTTGCTGTAGCTGAGCGAGGTTGTTCTCGAGGGCTCAGCTACCGGTTGGCTCCTTAAGGTCTCGAGGTGAGATAACCTTAAGTACCAGGACACTCCCTCTAGCCCATGATGTCACATGCCCACCCTCGTACCTCCTGACGAGGGTTCGACCATAAGTGGCCCGTGTATAGGCTGACGCCACAAAAGCATTAAAATCTTTATTTCGCCAGGCGGGCGTGGCAGTAAACTCTTACAGTATGTAAAATACAGACCATAGGTTCACTCTATCCCCACACACAAAGAGGTAATGTTCAATCAGATATATTTATACCCCAATAATCAGCAATTCAGCAATACTTTATCTTACAGAGCATTGTACAGCCTTTTGCATGTTAAGATTGACAGGTTCTTCCGAGGGAGGAAAGGTTAGCCCATATATGGTTATGCTTCTTCTTCTTGCGTGGCATGCACAGCCTAAAATTGTAAGACAACTTGTTCTGTTAGATCTTCTGTTTGTGCACGCCAGGTTGATTGTATTCATCGAAACAGGGTGAACCACGTGAAGGTTGTAATCTCCCACCCCATGGTTATGCTGAAGAAGGTGTTTTTCTGCAGATCAAGCACTTGGTTTTTTTTACCTTATGGATGCACATTATAATCTTATAGAGTAAAGTGTATGAGCCAAGTGTCTGAACAATCTCCTGATGTTTATAGCATAAAGGAAAACATTCATGTAGTTGTGCTGTTATCTCGCTAGTGTCATGGACGAATGGCGAAAACATTTTTTTGTTATAGTGCTGTAGCCTTTCTAGTGTAATAGGAGAAAGTTGAAAGCATCCATTTTATTGCTTCTAAATCTACAGGTGAATCCATTTTGTAACTTTTAAATCTTTAAACTTTCTCATTCCTTCCTCTTTATCATTTATGATATTCACAATCCTCGGTAGGTACTTAATGGTCGCAAGCAGTTAACAATAAAAATCAGAGCGATGATTAATAAAAAGATAGAGCCATAATGTAACACAGTATCCCAGAGTCCACCAAACCAACTGAATGGCCAGCAGCTCCCATTTCCTTCATTGTACCCATGCATGTCACTGCCAACCAAATGGATCTATTCAATTTCTTGGGAAATGTGTGTAGCAAGGTCAGTGATATTGGAGGATTCGTCAGGGATCTAGGCACAACACTCATCTTATTATAATACAGGTGCCTCTTTGTTGATCTTTATGATCAATAATTATTTTATAGTGAGAACGTTTTTTAATATTCTCTCTCATTAATCAGTTGCAGAAATGGCAGCATACGTATGTCTGATTGTAATTTGGTTTGAACCTGTCCTTGAGTTCGTAAAGGGTTATGGCACAAACCCAACATCCTAATCAGATAAGGAAGCTTGTTTACCTTACAGCAGAGAGTTCACTGATAACACCTCTATCATTGTAGCCCTCGCCGTTACAGCGCGTAAGCAGACTGGCATGCCATTTTACTACTGTTGGTAAAGCCATGGAATAATAGGCTACCGGCCTTTATGCAGCAGTATGGAGAAAAAGGCTGAACATAGGTCAATTACTGTAAAGATGTTGGCTTCTGCCGGTATAGATGACAGAATAATATTGGTGTCAGGTACTAAAGGACTATTTTTAATAGCTCTCAAGTCTTAGACAAAACACCATTCATTACGTCTTCCCACTTTCGGGATTGGCAGAATAGGAGTATTACAGGACTTTGCATTTTCACTAATAGTGCTTGTTGCAATAAAGACAATCATGTCAATCATAAAGTCCATAGCTATCCCTTCTTCAGCCTCAGGGGACAGTCAATATTGTTTTAAACATGGCTAGGCAGCACACTTTTTTATAGTCAGTTTATGTTCAAGGGATGTATACACTCATCCCACATGATTCTTATGCTTTGCCCATAGTTCGTAGGGTACTTGGACCAGAGCCACAGTAAGCAGATTCTCAGTAGGCGGCTGTTGCTTTTCATAGTGTCCCATTCCTTTCTGACCCATGTGATCTTTCCTTCTGTGTCATTGGCAACTTTAAAACATTAATTGTTTGTTTGTCCTTCAGCCATTGTATCATTTTTCCTATTTCTTTTGCTGTTGCTGGAGGTCTAGAAGCTATGATTAAGTGTGACTCAGAGGTGTCTCCCATCTCAAATCGATCCCTTTGGTTTTAAGAGAGGTGGGTCATTATTCCTAATCCTGGGAACCCAAAGAACAAATAAAGGGTCACTGTTAATTATTCAAGTATATTCAACTAGGGGGAGACTCATTTCTGGTATCCGGGATTATGGAGGCATGTATATAATTTAGTGCAAAGTTTCGCTTATGTTCATGGCTGGTTTTAACAAGATACTGTAAATAGTGGCCTTTAAAAAAAAAAAATTGTATGGCTTCCTTTTACCTCCAATCTTGCAGGAGGACATCCAAGTTCATACTTCCTTTTTCTAGTTTCCAATTATTTCGCAATCGGTTAGTTGTATCCAACGAGGATTATTTTCGACCTTCACTGCTGTAGGTGTAGTCAGTAGTACTTGGAAGGGCTCCTTCCACCGTTCTCCCAATTCCTTCCAATCCCAATTTCTTATCAGTTTGTGATCTCCTGGTTGAAAGGATTCGCCGTTATCGTCAGCTGATAGTGGTTTCTGCGTTTCCCTGGTTCAGTGGTTTCTGTAAGACTGACAAGGTTCGGGTCAATTGCTGTGCATATGTAATTAATTCATCACTAAAGTCCTGTCCAGTCTCAGTCAAGGCTTTACTTAAACTCTTTAACTACTTACAAGGCAGACCCTTTAAAAATAGGTCCTTATAAAGAAAAAACAATTTAAAAATTATTCCCAATTCTTTCAATCTATCTCTCCAAATTCACAATTTCAAATTAATAGATTTTTTTCTGAGATAAAGGCATTTCCAATTCTCATCCAACACCTCAATCTGAATTCCACAAGGCCAGTGTGCAATTCTGATCTCTCTTGAATTCAATTCAAAAGGTAATAAATAGGAAGAAATCAAACTTAAAATACTGACAAGGTCACCAATCCTAATGCCAGGTTATGCGGCGAAGAAAATGAACAGTCTCTTTGCTGAGCCACATCTGCTGTTTAATAATAGCTAAGAAGACAGAGATTAAACAATTAATTTCCACATAGATAGCCAATGCATTTCCAAAGAGCAAAGGAAAAGGAAATAACTGTGTGCGGTTCTACGCCCACACAACTGCAACATCTTAAAGAGACACTACCTTTTAAAACACATGAGACTCTACAAAGATTTATCGCGTAAATGAGCAAGCTCATTCAATGACATCCTATTTCATCTGAATTATAGGAATAATTCAACATTCACCCAGAACCGGTTCCACAAACAAGTAACAGTTTTTAAACTCACTCACTCTACACCCTCTTTTCTGTGACATTCACTCACAAATTTCCACACCTCATGCAATATGCTGAATCTCAGATATTTACACACGTTAAAGCAATAAAATTCTCACTCAAGAGTAAAACACAGTTATACACTCCTCAAGGAAATCATGCAAAACTTAAAACTTTGATACACCCAAAAATGTTCATACTTTGTTCATAAATACAACACATAGTGAAGAATGGTCTCAACCCAAAACACACATTTCTGTTATCCCACAACTCTTTCTCTCTCTGTTGCTGCTACTACTGCTCCTCAGACACAGGTCATTTCAATAAAGCTTCAAAGTGTAAGCTATATTCCACATTCCCTTCCCTCCTTATCAGCATGCGTAAGGAAGAATGGGCAGAAAAACATCAGGTACACAAATTTATCTGAGAGGGATGAGCCAAAGCCCTGTCAAAGAGTCAACGGGCGCAGCCCCCTCATTTCCAAGGATGTGTTTACATGGCAGAACTTTACATTAATTAACTTTACATTCCCTTGTCTGACAGAGCCGTTCTGTCTACTAGAATCTGGTTCTGTGGGGACCAATGTGCAGAATTTGTAATCTGCTGTGTGGGCAGTAATGTCAGCTAGGGCATTCCCCCAGGGAACTTTGTTGTGGCCACTTATATGGGCATTGCACTTAATAATGGCCAGTTGGACTGGGAGGGATAAGGCATGTAGTAGCTGGTGCAGTAGCAAGCGCTGTTTTTATGTTGCAAAACTCTACTTTTTGCTGAAGTGAGAGAGAATTGCTGCAGTGCCTTGGCAGAGACACCAGCAATGAATAGTTTATTGTATCCACTGCCAGTAGAAATTAACCAAGACCAGAAATAGGATTGGTCCGATTCCCTGTCATTCAGGGTCTTGTCACACCTCACACTTGCCTGGTTACTCACAGACTTTCCCCTCTCCCTCGATCAGGGAGACAAGCTCTGTATTTTCAAACAGGTCAGAGTCTTTTGTTTCAAGTTTGTTTTAAACTGTACTGACTGTTGGCTGCAAAATGTTAAAGTTCTTGGGGCAAAAGCGAGCAGCCTCGATTCTTGCGGGGTAGTTAAGGTACAGTGCCTCGAAAGCCACCAGCTCGACATCCTGCTTTTTCCCTTTTCAGTCTTTGTTGATTTATCTGCTGTTTCTCTTTCTCTGGTGCTCTGTTTTGTTTAACTCTCTCACTGCTGGATTCATTACTGCTCCTCCTCTTCTGCCTTAAGCCCTCTCTCTTCTTCTTCTTCTTCTTCTTCTTCATCTTCCTTATCAGTTTTTCCTTCTTCTGGGGTTGCCCTTTCCCTGTAGGAGTACCGGAGCCCCTTCCTCTTCACGGGATCTTAGTGTCGTAGCTCCTGCTGTTAGTGACTGGTGCCCAGCCATGGGGGTGGTAATCTACACTATTTCCAATTTTGTTTCTCTCCCCGAATTTGTTCCTCATCCCCCCTCTCTCTGTAAACAGGGTTGCCAAGCCAGACAAGGGGTCCCCGGGGATATTTTGTTTAGGTTCGCATTCTTACATACCAATTGTTTAATATTATGTTGGCCAACCATATTCTCTTTCTAAAAATCTATTCATTATGTAATCTTTAAGTTTTCCTGGATCCAAATAACACATGTGCTGTACCGAAGCTCCTACATTCACCGAAGCTCCCACATGTACCGCAGCTCCCACATGTACCGAAGCACCCACATTACTCTTATCCAGAGCCTATCCCATTACTCGGCTCAATATCGGCTTTATACTTCAGACAGCCTACTTAGTCTGAGTCTACAATCACAAAAATGGTCTTACCTTGCGTTACGTTATCTGTCAAAGATCTTGGCAGGGATCCAGATCAACTTTGGACGAAGGACCACAGTGTTCCCGGGCACTCTCAGGAGTTCAGACTCAAGGGGTCCAATGGTGCACTTTCTACTCCCTTCAAGATCCCGGCCAAATTGTAGCCTGTTACTCAGTCTTCAGAGAGGGTTTCCTGTAAGATCCTGCTCAACTACACTAATGTAAAAGTTCGTTTTTACTTCAGATAACAACACAAAGATTAGTAATAAAGCATTAAAATCTTTATTTCGCCAGGCGGGTGTGGCGAAATGAAGATTATAGGTTCACTCTATCCCCACACACATAGAGGTAATGTTCAATCAGATATATATATACCCCAATAATCAGCAATTCAGCAATACTTTATCTTACAGAGCATTGTACAGCCTCTTGCATGTTAAGATTGACAGGTTCTTCCAAGAGAGGAAATGTTAGCCCATACATGGTTATGCTGAAGAAGGTGTTTTTCTGCGGATCAAGCATTTGTTTTTTTCCTCCTTATTGATGCACATTATAATCTTATAGAGTAAAGAGTATGAGCCAAGTGTCTGAACATTCTCCTGATATTTATATCTTAAAGGAAAACATTAATGTAGTTGTGCTGTTATCTCGCTAGTGTTATGGACGAATGGCAAAAACATATTTTTGTTATAGTGCTGTAGCCTTGCTAGTGTAATAGAAGAAAGTTGAAAGCATCCATTTTATTGCTTCTAAATCTACATTTTGTAACTTTAAAATCTTTAAACTTTCTCAATGGGAGTCAGAGCATAGTTAGGTTGAACAGCAGAACTCTGTGAAACTCGACTAAAGGAAGGTAGAATCTGACTTTCAATGTCTCCTTGTTCTCGTCATGGATATACTTCATCTCCCGATGGCACAAGCATTTGTGCTACATATAGGTATTTTGCACATATCGCTCTAAGTGTTATTATTTCTCAAAGTGTGATCTTTTGGTGGCTACACATTCTATTCTGCACACAAAATGTAACTTTATTGCAGAACTAATCTTTAGGAGTGGAACAGAGTGTGATTCTGCAATTGTAAAGGTCTTTATTGTAAAGGTTATTATTGTCACGTGTATTGAGGTGCAGTGAAAAGCCTTGTTTTGCACGCGTTCCAGTGAGATCAGATAATACTCTACATAAATACAATCAAGCCAAACAAGTACAACAGGTAGAACAAGTCAAAAGATAGAGCGTGCAGAATATAGTTCTCAACATTGCAGTGCAACAGTTCCAGAGACAAAGATGAATGTCCACAATGGGGTAAAGGTGAATCAGACAGTACCCTAGCTTATTGAAGGACCATTCAGAAACTGGATTACAGAGGGGAAGAAGCTGCTCCTAAGTCTTGTGGTGTGTGCTTTCACACTTCTGTATCTTCTGCCGGACGGGAAGGGGAGAAGAAGGTTTGACCTGGATGGGAAAGATCTTTTATTATGTAGGCTGTTTTTTTGAGGCAGTGCGAAGTGTAGATGGAGTCAGTGGTGGGGAGGCTGGTTTGTGTCATGGACTGGGCTACATCTCTACTGTCTGTAATTTATTGTGGTCTTGGACAGAGCTGTATCCAAATCAAGCTGTGATGCAAGCTGGGAGTATGCTTTTCATGGTGCAACTATAGAAACTTGCAAGCGTCATTGGGGACATGGCAAATTTTCCAAGTCTCCTGAGGAAGCAGATGCATTGGTGTACCTTCTTGGTTGTAGCTTCAGTGCGGGTGGTCCACAGCAGATTGTTGGTAATATTCACGCCAAGGAACTTGAAGCTCTCAAACATTTCCACTGTGGCACCATTCATGCTGATCGGGACATGTACTCCACCACACTTCCTGAAGTCAATAACTAACTCCTTTCTCTTGTTGACAGCGAGTAAGAAGTTGCTGTCCTGACAACATTTTACTAGGTCCTCAATCTCCTTCCAGTACTCTGTCCAATAATTGTTTGAGGGCTCGGTCCAGTGGTGTCATCTGCAAACTTGTAGATGGACTTAGATCTGAATTTGGCCGCACAGTTGTGAGTGTATAGGGAGTGTAGTAGGGGATGGATACCATATCCTTGTGGGGCTCTGGTGTTGAGAGTTATTAGTGAGGAGGTATTGTTAACTATCCTCATTGATTGTGATCTGTGGGTCAGAAAGTTGACGATCTGGAGGCAGAGGGTGGTGCAGATTCCTTTGGAGATGAGTTTGGATGGAATTGTGGTGTTCAAGACAGACTATAGGCAGTAAATAGGTGCCCAGTGTAGGTGTCCTTGTGATTTAAGTGTTCCAGAGATGAGTGCAGGGTCAAGGAGATGGCATCCTCTGTGGACCTGCTGCAATGGACTGCAAACTGCAGTGGACCAAGGCTGGGCTGGGAGGCTGGAGTTAAGGTGCACCATCACCAGTCTCTCGTGATGGTAGATGTCAGAGTCACTGGACGGTACATTACTTTTCTTTGGCACCAGGGTGCTAGTGGTCTTCTTAAAGCTGGTGGGGGACCTCAGAATGGATTCATGAGAGGTTAGAAATATCTATGATCACCTCTGGCAGCTGGTCCGTGCAGGTGCTGAGCACGCGGCCAGAGAATCCATCCGGGGATGTTGCTCTGCGTGGATTCACTCTCAGGAAGGCCGATCTTGTGATCTTTGTGACCAGTGGAATAAGCCATGCTCTCACCTTCTAAACATGAAGCTGACACAATAACCATTGACATTGGCGTACTGTATCTTGGACTGATGAGGTGGGTGACGTTTCTCCGCCGATCTTCTGTTCAAAGTGAGCGTAGAATGAATTGAGGTCATTGGGGAGGGAGCAGTTGTTGCTGTCGATACTGCCTGACTTTGCTTTGTAGCCCGTTGCAGCACCCAAGTCTTGCCATAATCTACGGGTGTCTGTGTTGTTGCCTCATGACAACTACCAGTAGATTGTTTTTTGAGCAGCAGCTACCATCTTATTGTAGCTGATATTTTGATTCATAAGATCACATTGCATGTTTAACAATAATGTCTACGGATGGATCTGATTTTTAATCTCTAATAGTTGTTTCATGTTAATGGGATCATCTTTTAATTTTCCAAACTCAAAGGATGTAAAGCTATTCCAAACAAGCCATCCTAAGTATTTAATTCATTGAACTTATTTCTGCTAGATCTGTGTGATCTCCCTCCTAAACTGAAGCAGAATCCAAAACTGAAAGAAAGAGTTTCAATTTTTGTAACTCTTTGGGAGATATTAAGTTGGTGCAGTGGTAGTTGCTGCCTTACAGCGCTGTAGACCTGGGTTCGATCCTGATTACGGGTGCTGTATGTGCGGAGTTACTACGTTCTCCTTGTGACCATGTGGGTTTTCTCTGGGTGCTCTGGTTTCCTCCCACGTTCCAAAGATGTGCAGGTTTGTAGGTTAGTTAGCTTCTGTAAATTGTATGTAGGATAGAACTGGTGTTCGGGTGATCATTGGTCAGCGCTGATTCAGTGGGCCGAAGGGCCTGTTTACTCACTGTACCTCTAATGGGACTGTCCCAATTAGGAGATTTTTTAGGCAACTGCCAGCGACCAGGACAATGAAATTCACTGGTCAGCTCCAGCGACAACCTACGTCACCTGGCGACAACCTATGTTAACCTGGCGACAATCTTTGACAGCACCTACGACAACCTACGACATCCCAAATTGTCGCATGTTGAAAAATTTTCGGCAGTCGCCTGTAGTCGCCTAAAAATTCATCTAAGTGCGATAGGCCCTTAACACCAGAATTAAAACTAAAGGAAAAAAGATTACTAGTAGAAGCTTTCTGAGCAGCAGTTCCCATCCATATGTAGCTGATATTTTGCTTAATAAGATTACATAGCAACAATAAACTAATAATCCATTGATGTAGCCATGATTGTGGTATTGTGGTTACTAATTTATTCCATTATTAATGATTATATATTCATCTCTGTGTAACTGCGTCTATAGGCCTGGTAAACTGCAGCAAGTAAGAATTTCATTGTTCCCCTGCTAGAATATATGACAATTATACATTATTGACTCTTGAGCTATGGTGTGTCGAAAGACATATTTGGCTATCAGCTACTTATCTACCAGGTAAGCTAAACACAGTGGCAGACACCAGGTCACGCAAATTCAATGATAACATCGAATGGATGTTAAACCCTAAAGTATTTGCTAAAGTTATTAAGCAGTATGGAACGCCAGATATCGATGTATTTGCATCAAGACGAAATCACCAGTTACCTATATATGTCGCTTGGGAACCAGACCCAGAGGCAGCAGCGATACATGCCATCACGCTGGATTGGGGAAATGTCTTCTTCTATGCTTTCCCTCCCTTCTGCCTCATCAGTCGGGTACTTCGCAAAATACAGATGGACTCTGCTTCTGGAATTTTGATGGTGCCCGACTGGCCTACACAGCCATGGTTCCCGGTTCTACATGACATGGTGGTTGAGTCACCAATGGTCTTTCCCAGTGATCCAGGATTATTAACTCACCCAGTATCAGGCATAAGCCACCCATGCCATGAGAAAATTAAACTCCTGGGTTGCAGGTTTTGAATAGACCTTACCTGGAACAGGGATTGTCCGAACGAACCATCACCACCATGTCGGCATCCCTTTGAACATCCACCAAGAGGCAGTACTGAATCAGCATAAGAAAATGGGAGAAGTACTGCCAGGAAACAGGGACAACGTATGCAACAGCCACAGCCACCAACGTACTGGAATTCCTGGCCCATCTACACCATGATGAAGGGATCAGTTACAGTGCCATCAACACAGCGCAAAGTGCTCTTTCTGCTTATCTCAAACCAGCAGGACAACAGGCAATGGGATCCCATCCACTGGTGGTAAAACTGATGAAGGGCATTTATGATATCAAGCCCCTAAACGCAGGTATACCCATATTTGGGATATCAGTGTGGTCCTGACATACCTCAGGGAATGGCCACCAGCCAGATCCCTCAGCCTCGAGCAATCTACACTAAAGACGCTCATGTTGATGGCACTCGTATCCGCTCAGAGGGTCCAGTCACTACACAAGTTAAGACTGGACAACATGGTGACCACCCCAGATCAGATCACATTCATCATACAGGGTCTGGTGAAGCAAAGCAGGCCAGGAACAGCTAATCCACTGGTGGTATTCCGGGCCTACCCACAAGAGCCACGGTTGTGTGTCGTGACCCATCTACAACATTACATAGACACAACCCACAATATCAGAGGGAGTGAAAAAGCCTTATGGGTCAGCCACAAGTAACCTCATGGCCGGGTAACGAGCCAAACCATTTCAAGATGGCTCAAAAAGGTACTGAAGGCTGCCGGAATAGATACTAATACATTTAAATCTCATTCCACTAGGGCAGCATCAACATCAACGGCCGACAGAATGGACGTACCGGTTGACCATATTCTGAATACATCAGGATGGTCGAGGGAAACGACATTCAGAACTTTTATAATAAGCCGTTGATGAAACCTGATTTATTTACAGAGAAAATATTACAAGCTGCAAATATTTAATTTAAGCCCGGGGGAGCACTTTAATTTTGTTATTGTTAATAAATACCTTTTTTGTTTCTTGAGAAACAGATTCATTGGTTGATTACGATAACACTTCCTCCCTCAAGAACTTTCGGCAGTGAGTGAAATAAAACTGTTACACGGTTTGAAATCACAGAGCTTTGAAATCTTCACGTAGTCACTCACGTGACTCCGAAGTAAAATAGTAAGATTAAACGAGAACTTACCAGTTTGAAGTTTGATCTGTATTTTATGAGGAGTTACGATGAGGGATTACGTGCCCTCCGCTCCCACCCTCATTATATGGATCAAACTAATAAATTGATGTCTCCTTTTCTTTACTATGTTTACTTCAAATACTTGTGTCTATCTGTGATTCCACACCACTGCTTGGAAGTATGCCGCGCCTGCGCACTGAGCGGGTTCTTCACGTAATCCCTCATCGTAACTCCTCATAAAATACAGATCAAACTTCAAACTGGTAAGTTCTCGTTTAATCTTACTATTATACATTATTGACTCTTGAGTTTCTGCAGAGGCTAGTTCCACACTGGCATGGATGACAGCATTTACCAAGTGACCATTGCCCTCTTTGCAAGGAGATTTGGAAGAAGCTTCTCTGGAGGAGCCTGGACTCAGGAGTTCAGTTTAGTTTATTGTCACGTGTATCAAGGTACAGTAAAAAGCTTTTGCAGTGTGCTATCCAGTCAGCAGAAAGGCTATACAGGATTACAATTGAGCCATTTACAGTGTATAGGTACATGATGAGGGAACAACGTTTAATGCAAAGGTAAAGCCAGCAGAGTCCAATCAAGGATAGTCTGGGGGTCACTAAAGAGATAGATAGTAGTTCAACACTGCTCTATGGTTGTGGTAGGATGATTCAGTTGCCTGATAACAGATGGGAAGATACTGTCCCTGATTCTGGAGGTGTGCGTTTTCACACTTCTATACCTTTTGCCTGATGGGAGATTGGAGAAGAGGGAGTGGTCAGGGTGCGACTCATCCTTGATTATGCTGCTGGCCTTGCTGAGGCAGCATGAGATATAGATGGAGTCAATGGAAGGGATGTTGGCTTGTGTGATGGTCTGGGCTGCGTCCACAATTCGCTGCAATTTCTTGCGGTCTTGGGTGGAGCTGTTCTCCAGGAGGGCTCTTGGATTGTTTTGTACCTTCATACTTTGCTAGTCCAAGGAATAATGGTCTGCATACATGTTGCATCACATTTGACACTCGTGGAATAAGCCATGCTATCACTGTCTAAACATGCAGCTGATGTAAAACCACAGGCAATGGATAGTGTTGTTCTGAGAATAGTTCCCTGGTGGCGGTGTTTAATATCCTGCTTCCTACTCCTTCTTCATGTTTACAACCTACAGCAGCTATTAGCAGGCTGGCACTTTACGGACAGGGATTAACCTCTCATATCAAGGATAAACCGAGGCTGGTGCACGATTTCCAACCATAACAGTGCGGGTGAGATTTAGATGAGAATAGACAGATGGTAAAATGACCATGGACCTGCAAGTGACGCACTCTGTCCTCCCCAGTCTGACATAATTGCAGTCTAATTGCAGGGGTGATAATAGGTATTATGCCCTTCATTTTTTCCCTCTGTACCATTCATGTTATTGATCTCTCTATGATGCAATACTTTGAGAATGTTTATGTGAGAGGTGTTGGTTGGGGTAGAATGGTGGAAGTAGAAGGAGAGGTGAGACAATACTATGGAGCGATGTTATTGTTCAATCTGGCAGGGGGAAGTAAAACATTGTGGGGATTAAACTGGATACTAGTAATCAGGGCGGGAATGATGCAACTACTGGCACCCTATGCTACTGTACATACAGGGAAATTGGAAAACCTGAGAGAATATTATTTTAGCAACACCGAGTACATCATTAAACTTTCAGTTTAATTTATTGTCACGTGTACCGAGGGACAGTGAAAAGCTTTTGTTGCGTGCTATCCAGTCGGCAGAAAGACAATACATGATTACAATCCGGCCATTTATAGTGTATAGATACATGATAAGGGAATAACGTTCAGTGCATGGTAAAGCCAACAAGGTCCGATCAAGGATAGTCCGAGGGTCACCAAAGATATAGACAGTAGGTCAGCACCTCGTCGGGACAGGCAGCATCTCTGTAGCAATGTTACAAAATTTTGAGATTAAAAAAATCAAGTCTGCAATTTATCCCGTCAGATAAAGCATAAAAAGAAGTTTAATTTGACACCTAATTCACTTTCATATCTTCAGTATTAAAAAAGTTATGGCTTTTTTCATACTCGGAAATTAGCATCTTGTTCCCTATTGCTTTTCCATTGACTTAACACAAAAGCTGTGATCAAGGACAGTCAAAACCCCATAACTTTCTTAAAAATTAAGAGAACTGAATGAAATTTTCAGTTATTATGGATTGAAGCATTCTGAAACAAATATGAAAGAATCTTACTTGGATGACCTGAAATTAAAGCATATAATTAGTTAGTTACCCAATTGTAGCTAATTACAAAATTCAATTACTAGATCTAAACATCTATCCATTTCTTAAGAAAAGGTTAACATTTTTTAAAAGCCTAAGTGTCCAAATAACAGTCACACAAGAATTCACAATATAACATGATTTTTAAATCTCATTGTCATGAATTTATAGGCCAAATGGAAGGAATTTAGTGTTTAATTCCTGTAAATTAATGGCCATTTAAATCATCTTGCGAGTGGGTTTTTGTGGAACGCGCTGGTTTGGAACATTGCGGTTGCAGTGAATTAAACCCCAATATCGGCAGGAAAAATACTGCCGGTTGGTATATTTACATAATCACATTTTCGCAACTTGAAATTTTTATTAAAGGCATCCTAAGAAGCTAGTTTATATGAAAAAATAAACGGTGTACCTTGCCTTGTCCCCTACGTGAAATCCGTCCCCGTTGTCGGCGTTGACGGCATTTGAAGATGATTTTAATTTTACTCCAACAATTAAATTATAAAGCACTAATTTTAATAAACTTAATAAAACGGCAGTCGAAGCGATTTTCTTTAGCGACTAAACAGCCTGACAGACATTGATTTAATTAGACTGCACAAATATCGCATTTTAAACCCGCCCCCCTCTCAAAGGCGCCAAAGGCGCGCTCACGGGCACTGACAGAACTGCAGCGCCGCTGAAGGTAAGTTTTGTAACATACCTAATCTCTGGAGAGAAGGAATGGGCGACGTTTCAGGTCGAGATCCTTCTTCAGACATTACTCCAGCATTTTGTGTCTAATTTCGATTTTTCCAACATCTGCAGTTCTTTCTAACACATATTTCCCCTACTTCCCCTATGAAGAACATAAGCAGACTCTTGAATTTACGACAGACAGTAAGGAATACAGGAGAAAATGTACCTGGTACGTGACCAGAAAATGAAACTACCTACCAGATGATGTTGTGAAAGGGAAACAACACTGATACATTTAATGTGGAGTTAGATAAGCACGAGTAAAAAACAGTGAGACATGTTGATAGGGTTACATCAATGAATGTGTGAGGTATGGACATGTTGGACTGAATAGTGTCCTTACTTTCTGATGCATCTTTAAAAAATATGAAGTAGCTTCTGAGAAATTGAGGCGTTTACAAAGAATTCCCATTGCCTTCTCTTTACTTGGTGAAAGGTGCCTTTAAAGCAGAGTAAGGAACATGTGATATTATCTTTTCCTCCACTATCCCATCATGCCCAAAATTGGGCAGTCTTTCTGCCACAAATACATAGCTTGTAGATTTACAGTTTTATTTCTTTCCTAATTCTCATTATAGCCAATGTTCCTTCTGCAAAATTTCTTTAAGAAATCTCTGTTTCTTTACTGAAAGCTCATTAAGTGTAAACAAAATTGCCTACTCAATTTTATTCCAAGGGGGATATGCTTATTGTAAATCAGCAAGGAACTTTATTGATGCTCTGGCGTTAATCAAAGAGGGACTCCAAATTTAGCAGAAAACGTCTGTAACAGCATCCTGGACTGGATTTAGAAATCCATTAACATAATGAATCACCTCCAGTCTGAATCAGAGGCTCATTTACTTACTGTAACATGAACACTATAGATTGCATTGTTACAATTGAGTCCAGTCAGAAAATAAATGCAGTCCAAAGTGTGTTCAGTTGCAGAGATTTACCTTGGGAGAATGTTGTTTCTACTTTCCTGCATCAGGTTAATGGAATTGCTTTTAGTGGCTTTGAACAGCAAATATCATAATCATAAGTTCTATCAAACAAGCTGTTTCATTTCTATTCCAATGAGCCATGTCTGATATGAGTGGGTAGCTTTAACATTTTGTCTTGTTACAAATAATACATGGAACATTTAAAATAAAATGTCAGCTAATTTTCTTTCTGAAAGGATAGATACAGAACATTATCAGTGTGCAAAATCAGCTCTTATACTAATGTGAAGTTCCCATGCAAATATTTAATCTTTGCTGTACAGAATTCTTCTACTTTGGTGATTCATCCATATCAAGTTTAACTTGCTTCCTCTCCAGTTCTATGTTTTCTGAGGAGGCTGATGAATGTGTGTTTTTGGAGGCTGCTGCCGGGCAGGCAAATGACATGGACACCTACTGGAGCTGATTGAATGTTGCCAGAACTCGAGGGCTTGAGATATAGGGAGAGGTTGGAAAGGCTAGGACTTTATTCATTGGAGCACAGGAGGCCGAGGGGCGAACTTATAGAGGCGTATAAAATATCAAGGGGAATGGGTAGGATGAATGCACAGGGCCTTTTAACCAGAGTTTGTTTATCAGAGGAAGTAGGTTTAAAGTGAGATTTAGTAGGAACCTGAGGGGCAACATTTTCACATAAAAGGTGATGGGCATATGGAACGAGTTGCCAGAAGAGGTAGTTGAGGCAGGTGTCATAAAAATAGTTAAAAGGCATTTGGATTGGAACATGGATAATAATTGTTTAGAGGGATACAGGCCAAATGCAGGCAGGTGGGACGTAATGCAAATGGGGGCTTCTTGGTCTGCATGGACAAATTGGGCCGAAGAGCCTGTTTCTGTGCTGTATGATGCTATAATTCTATGACTGAGTCTAATTAGGGCCTTAAGGCTGGGGATATTGGCTTGGAATAGAACATTAACCTTGGTTTGCTTATCCTGCTGCTTGATCTATAGGACGTTGCAGAGACAACGTTGTTGGTATATCTCCAGTGCTTTGCGGTGCCTGCAGTAGGTAGTTGATGACTCAAAAAAGCGCATCAGTGTAGGGACACAGCTGCCCTGCAGACCATGGGTTTTGTGCTGAGATTTGCATTGCACTTGTGACTAAAGTTCCTTTCCACCTACCTTAGAACCTCAGTCAATACCTTCAGTTCCTGAGGCCTTATTATTTTTCAGTTGGGTTGAAGCTTTTTTGGCATCCTATTAACTAGGTATAACGATAAGGCAGGACTGCACAATTTGGTATTGAGTAGAGTCAAGGGGTCTCAAGTTAAGAATAGAACTTTGGTTAAGGAATACTTTGAAGTTCTCCACCAGTAGCCCCAATTGCCTCTCTGTATCTGATATGTTTGCATCCAATCTTGGTTTACAGGGTTGGGGTTCATTCTTCTTGGGCTTTCGCTGACCATAGCATGTTATGGTTATGAGCTTCCTCCTGTATTTCCTTTCACCCTCTCAGCTTATCCTTCAGTTCCTGTCTCTCTCATATGCTTGTCCTTAGATATAACTGTGCTGTTCACCTTGACGACTGCAAGGAACACTAATCTCTTAATATTAGTTGCCACCCACCTTGAGGATCTACATTCACATTTGGATTTAAAAAATGATTGCCTCTTGTTTAATAATTAATTTAATTTTAGTATATTTATTAGGGATTCCAAATGCGAAAAGGCACTAGGGTAATACATGATAAACTTTTAAATTTGAATTTGCTCAATATATGTTAGCTGATAATGCAAATTTAATTAGCACCGAGTCGTGCCTTTGCTATGTATTTAAAATTGCTTAGTTAGAAATATTCTTCTTACTTTTGAAGTATGCTTCGCAAGATTAAAAAATAGTTTATCTACTTCATTGCAAGAAATGGAGCATGGGCATTGATGTTTAATGGCATGCTTCTGCTTATACTCTCCATCGCTCCCATAGAGACAGAGCACGAGCAATGGGCCTTAATGCCGCTCAAGCTTGTTCTGCCACATAGTAGGATCGTGGTTGTCCACAATCCACTCCTGCACCATTCTCATGTCCATTGTTCCCCTCCAGTCCAAATCCTTGGGTGGCACAGTGGCGCAGCTGGTAGAGCTGTTGCCTTACAGGACCAGAGACCAAAGTTTGATCCTGTTCTTGGATACTGTCTGTGTTAAGTTTGCACATTCTCCCTTGGGTTTCCTCTGGGTGCTCTGGTTTCCTCCCACATCACAAAGACATGCAGGCATGTTGGTTAATTGGCCTCTGTATAATCGCCCCTCGTGTGTAGAGAGTGGATGAGAAAGTGAGATAGCATAGAACTAGTGTGAGCGGGTGATCGACGGTCTGCGTGGATTCGGTACGCCATAGGCTGTTTCCATGCTGTAACTCTAAAACTAAAACTAAAAGCCATCTATTTTGGTCGTGAACAATTTCAGTGGCTCAATCATAAAAGATCTCTTGGGTAGAGAATGCCAAAGACTCGTGATCATTTGAGAGAAGAAATTCACGGTCGCGCAGCGGTAGAGTTGCTGCCTTACAACACTTGCAGCGTCAGAGACGTGGGTTCGATCCTGACTACGGGTGTTGTCTGTACAGAGTTTTACGTTCTCCCCGTGACCACGTGGGCTTTCTCTGAGACCTTCAGTTTCCTCCCACACTCCAAAGACGTACAGGTTTGTAGGTTAATTGGCTTGAGTTCGTATACTTGGTATAAGTGTAAATTGTCCCTAGTGTGTGTATGATAGTGTTAATGTGCAGGGATCGCTGGTCGGCACGGACTCAGTGGGCTGAAGGGCTTATTACTGGGCTGTATCTCTAAACTGAACTAAACTAAATTGCTCATCACCTTGACGGCTTGATTGGAAATTATGTCCCCTGTTTCTATATTCCTCTTTGAGGGTTAGCATTCTCTTACTATTAATCTTGAGACCCCTTGGAATCTGACATGTCTCAATAAGATCATGCAGTCCAAATGCTTGTGTTTGGCCTCTCTATGGTGGACAAGGCTGAAGATAGACAGCTTGATGTGGCAGAAGGAAGTGAAGTTGAAATGACACGCGACCAGAAACTTAAATTGGTCACTGAGGACAAAGGCAGGTGCTCTACAAAACCCCTGCAGTCAGGAAGTGATGGGGATGGGATGGGTTTCTGGAAATGTCCAACATGGCTAAATGGTTCAATGGCTCTTTATTGTCATCCTTGAACCAGCCCAGTGACATTCTTTTGCACAACCACAAACGCACAGTCACCATATTTTGACGTTGTTTACAAGGAGATAGTCCAAAGTCCAGAGTACAAAGTCCAGTCCTCATGCTGGAAGTGCTGGAGCACCCCTGATCCATGTAAGCCCAGGTAAGCCCCAGGCTGCTGCAGCCCCATGACCCAACATCCCTCTCCTTGCCCAACTGCCTCTGTGTCTCGGGGGCACCTCCTGCAGCCGACCTTGAAGGCGCTGGAGGCAATACCCCGGTCCCGCTCATACCGGCCCACTCCTCGCATCCGTCACAGCCAGCGGCTCCCTCTTCCTTGACTCTCTGGTCTTCGGGGCTTCCGACCACGGGTGGTCAGCCGGGTCTTTGTTCATGGCGGCCGCTGGGTCTTTGTTCTCGTCGGTCATTGTCCCGTTCGTGCACCTTGCTTGGCACCGCGGTGTCCATTCGGCCCGCTCAGTAGTGCTGTGGTCAGAAATAATAACTGAGAGAAATGGAAAACAAGAATAAAGGAAATGACGTTCTGTCTTTTCCCCGTGAAGTTTCGCCGAATACTGGTGATATTGGTGAAGAAATATGCCGTTTCTTCACATTCCATGAACCAGATATCAATGGCAGCCCAATCAGAGATTGGTCCAGTTCAGACCTAATCCTGCTTCACCTCCCCAACAAGTGAGCAGCATAATTAAGGCAAATGAAAGAATTCAACAACTGTAAAATTTAAACTAGGTCACTTATCCTCCGGGTTTTAGCAGCTTTTAAGAAAAGCAGGGCTAGATCTGTCAATAAAATCCAACTCCACCTGACTAAGCATCCTTTTAGCAATGAAAGAATCAATGCAATCATTTGCAAGTGCAAAGGATAGATGGGACTGACTGTATTTTAATTATGGTTATTAAATAAATCTACTGTGAGGCATTTGTCTGGTAGTTTGGAGAGTTTCCTATTTCCTTTAGTTTAGTTTAGAGATACAGAGTGGAAACAGGCCCTTCGGCCCACTGAGATCGCGCCGACCAATGATACCCATTCGCGAGCACTACCCTGCACACTAGGGACAATTTACAATTTTTAAAGAGCATATTAACCGACAAACTGTACATCTTTGGAGTGTGGGAGGAAACCGGAGCAACTGGAGAAAACCCACGCGGTCGCGGGGAGAATGTACAAAGTGTGTACAGAGAGTACCCGTAGTCAGGATCGAACCTGGGTCTCTGGCGCTGTAAGGCAGCAACTCTCATGGTGCGCCACTGTGCCGCCCCTAAAGATTCCTATTAGAATGCATATTGAAAGCAGGTTTAGTGGACTGGAAATTTGAGGATGTGCATTTTAGAACACATGATAACAGGATAGAGAGTTGCGAAGGCGAGGGGCTCATATTGTGAGGGTGAAAGGTCATGTGGCAATTACATGGAGCAATCAATGGTGTGGCTGGTGAGGGAGAAAGGGAGATAACACCCCCCCCTCCCCCTTACAACATGGCCAGTGTTTTATACTTCGCATGGCATTGAAGGTCCATTCAAATCCTTGATAGCTTTGACAGAAAGGATTTTGCTTTTGCTTTGGCAAACCCTGTTGCAGGTGTGCAGGGAGCGAGGTCTTGGCACGATAGCGCAGCGGTAGAGTTGCTGCCTTACAGCGCTTGCAGCGCCGGAGACCCGGTTTCGATCCCGACTATGGGTGCTGTCTGTACGGAAGTTTGTACGTTCCAAGATCTTCGGTTTCTTCCCACACTCCTAAGACGTACAGGTTTGTAGATGAATTAGCTTGGTAAATGTAAAAATTGTCCCTAGTGTGTGTAGGGTAGTGTTAATGTGTGGGGATCGCTGGTCGGTGCGGACCCGGTGGGCTGAAGGGGCCTGTTTCCGCGCTGTATTTCTAAACAACTAAACTAAACTAAACTGCCTACGCACGCTAAACTGCCTAAGGCCCGATTAGTTTAGTTTAGAGATACAGAAAGGAGACAGGCCCTTCCGCCCACCAAATACACATGGACCATCAATCACGTATCCACACTAGTTCTATGTTATCCCACATTATCATCACTCCATACACGTTGGCGGCAATTTTACAAAGGCCAATTAACGTGCAAATTTCAGTTTCAGTTTAGTTTATTGTCATGTGTACCGAGGAAAAGTGAAAAGCTTTTGTTGCGTGCTATCCAGTCAGCAGAAAGACAATATGTGATAACCGGCATGTCTTTGGGATGTGGGAGGAGTGCAACGCACCTGAAGGAAACAGTGAGAACGTGCAAACTCCATGCAGACAGCACCCGAGGTCACGAGCGAACCTGTCTCTCTGGCGCTGTGAGGCAGCAGCACTACTAGCTGCGCCACTGTGCCACCCTTGTTGTCTAGCTTCCCTGCCTGACTCAAGAGTGCGAAAAGCCAGTGAGACCAGCCCTTCACATTCAATACGGGGGACTGTGGATGAGCAGGGATGGAGACTCCAGGCAGTGGGTAGATCCAGCACAATGTTTCGTCAAGCAATAGAAACAAGCCTCTGCAAGAAACCAGAATGACGTGGTAATGAATCAGGCAGTGAGTACATTGCACTGTGTGGGATCAAGGGGATATTAGGCAAGCACGCAGCTTACTGAAAAGGCAGAGGAGGAATTAATTAGTTGAAAAGCTTTCAGCTACCTCCATATCTGAATGGACTGATGAAGTCAATACGGTGAGAAGTAGTTATGCTACAATCTCCGAGACTTACTACTGCAGTGAGAGGCAGAATGGACAACACTGTATTGACTGCGAGAAGGGTCTCAACCCGAAACGTCACCCATTCCTTCTCTCCAGACATGTGGCCGGTCCCGCTGAGTTACTCCAGCATTTTGTCCCTATCTTCGACTGTGTTGACTGCTCCCTGTTCAAGTATGGGCCATTCACATTTTGTAATCTAGTCAAGGCTGAGCTGCAAACTTTGCAACCCACCAGTCATTGGAGGTGGACCGGAGGTTGAGAACGACCGAGGACTTGGCACCCACCTCTGCAATTAGATTAGTGACTTTCTGACACATAGATCCTAATCAGAAAGGATAGTTTACAAAACATCCTCCACTATAATTCTCAATACCGATGCCCCACAGGTTGCATTCTCAGCCCCTTACTGTTATTCCTTATAACCTCATGACAATGCAGCCAAACTCTGCTCTAACTCCATTTACAAGTTTAGTGATGGCACCAAAGTGGTGGACTGAACAATTACAAGAAGGAGTTCAGGAAGGAGAAAGTGAGTAAGCTTTCAAAACAACATCCTCTTTTGAAGAAGGGACCCGACTCGAAACATCACCCATTCTTTCTCTCCAGAGATGCTGTCTGACCCGCTGAGTTACTCCAGCACTTTGTGTCTATATTCTCCCTCAATGTCAGCGAGATTAAGGTGCTAGTTATTGCTTTCAGGAAACAAGGTGGTGTACCAGCACAAGTCAACATTAATGGCGCTGAAGTGAAGATGGTCAGAAGCTTTGTTCTTGGGAATAACTATCATTAATAAATAGTCCTGGTCCAACCACATTGAAGCTAGGCCAAGAAAGCAAACCAACTCTACCTCCTTAGACGACTAGGGAAATTCAGCATATCACCAACAATTTTTACCAATTTCAATGGATGCACTGTAGAAAGCATCCTGTTGGACATCCGGTGGCGCTGTTGCTAGCTGCCTCCGCCCACAGTCTGGCTGTCTTTTTTTATTTTGTTATGTTTAGAGTGTGTTTTTTAAAGTTTTTTTTCGGTATTTGATGTGGGGGGGAGCGGGTAGGGCAAGGGGGAAACCGTCCTTCAGTCGCTTCCTGGCGTGGATGCGGCTATTATCCGAGTCGCATCCTCACACCCCCCCTCTCGCGGCCTACCAGCTGGATTGGCGCGGCCTTTCCTGCCGGACTGGACCAGAGCTTCAGCAGTGGCGGTGAGGCGCTGGAAACATCGCGGAGCGGGCGAGGCCTTCCTGGGATCGCCGCTTTGAGCTCCGGAGTGCTGGGCCGCTGCTCCAATATCGCGGAGCTGTGGGTGCGGAGCTCCCAACGCGGGTGGCACTGACCTCGACATCGCGGAGTCCTGGGACCTTTTGCCGGGGGTCGCCAGCGCGAATCTCCGCCCAGCGCGGCCTGTGGACATCGGGAGCCGCGGACTCCGGTGGAAGGTGACCGACAAGAGGTTCCCGGCGAGAGGGCCTGAACATCGGGCCGCCCGTAGCGGCGACTACAGGGTGCTCTGGAGGCCCCGACCACAGGTGAACATCGGTGAGGAGGTTGACTGGACTTTGGTTCCTTTCCTCACAGTGGGGAACTTTGGTGCCGCTGTGGGGATGTTTGTGTTGTGGAATACTGTGTTTTGTGTTTTGTTTTTTTTTTAAATATTTTATTGTAAGGGAAAAATAATTTTGTTGTCTCTTCACTGAAGACAATGACAATAAATTAAATCAAATCAAAATCAAAATCAAATCTATCAGGATGTATAACAACTTGGTTTGGTAACTGCTCAGCCCAGGATTGCAAGAAATTGCAGAATGTTGTGGATGCAATCCAGTCCATCCCACAGACCAGCCTCCGAACCATTGACACCATCTGCACTTTATGCTGCCCCTGGAATGCAGCCAACATAGTCAGACCTTTATCACTCCTGTCATTCCGACTACACCTTTCTTCTGTCGGGCAAAATATACAAAGGTTTGAAAGCATGTACCACTGGATTCAGAAACAGCTTCATTACCACTGTTATCAGTCTACAAATGGACCTCTTATATGCTAAGGTGTAATCCTGATCTCCCAACCCACCTCATTGCTGCCCTTGCACTTTTCTTTTGTTTTGCCTGCACTTTCTCTGTGGCTGTAACACTGCAATTCTTTAGCACTACATTCTGCACTTTGGTTATTTTTCTCCTTGTATTGGCTGTTGTACTTATGTATGGCCTGATTGCACTCATGTATGATTTGACTGGATAGCACGCAAAATAAAGTTTTTCACCATATCAGTCCATGTGATGATAATAAACCAAAACCAATGCTAATTGAAGATAGACACAAAATGCTGCAGTAACTCAGCAGGACAGACAGCATGTCTGGAGAGAAGAAATGGGTGACGTTTCAGTCCTGAAGAAGGGTCCCAACCCGAAACGTCACCTATTCCTTCACTCCAGACATGCTGCCTGACCCGCTGAGTTACTCCAGCATTTTGTGTCTATCTTCGGTTTAAACCAGCATCTGCAGTTCCTTCCTACCAATACTAATTAATCTGTCCCAGCATTGGGCTGTATAAAACTGTTGTTGTTGCTGGGCTGCGGAGAAAGGCAGAACTCAACAGTAAGATAAGTTAGTCTTTGAGATATTAATTATATCAAATGGGTTTATCTCTAATTGTTCTAAATACTCTTAAAGCAGTTGGGAAATTGCTTTGAGAGCTGCCAGATCACTTAGCTCATTAAAGGACTGCTGTCAGAGGAATAACTTTATTTTCATCCCTGCTGTTAATTCTCAACCTTCGGTTTGCACATTAGTTCTGAGGATAGGTCCAGGCCCTTTGGGACAAGAAATAAAGTATATTTGTGTTGTAGTCACTTTAATAACTTAACTGCTGCGGCAGCCAATTTATGCATGGCTAATTCCTTACACAAGATAACCAGGTCCATCACAAAGCCCTCTCACAACTTTCCGTGATGCAGCACTATAAATCATATTGACCCTTGAAAGGGAACTAAAGGAGCAGTACCACACAAAGAATCACTTTAAAGTTTAGTTTTCAGATACAGTGTGGAAACAGACCCTTCAGTCCACCGAGTCCTCGCTGACCAACGATCATCCGTTCACTAGTTCTATGTTATCCCACTTCCGCATCCTACACACCAGGGGCAATTTGACAGAAGCCATTTAACCTACAAACCTGCACGTCTTTGAAATGTGGGAGGAAACTGGAGCACCCAGGGAAAGCCCACGACACCACAGGGAGAAGGTACAAACTCCACACAGATAGCACCCATAGTCAGGATCGAACTTGGGTCTCTGGTGCCGTGAGGCAGCAGCTCTACTCAGTGCCACTGTGCTGCCCTTAGGAACAAATTGATGTGCTTCACCAGAAAATAAACCACATCTTTTACTATATTTTGTTGTTAAAACAGAGTTATGGATCGGCCCATTTGTGAAAGTGGCATAAAGGGCATTAACTTCATTTCTAAGTTTCAGAGAATCCCTGCGGTGCTTTCACGAGTAAAGGGCCTGTCCCACTTAGGCGATTTTTTCGGTGACAACCGAAAAATAGGCTGTCGCCACATGGTTGCGGCGTGACGTGAGGTGATGCCTGTATTGTCGTGAGCGGTCTCCTCGTGTCGTTACTTATTTCTTGTCGCTGCTGGATTTTGAAATGTTCAAAACCTCTCGGCGACAGTGGGCTTGATGTTGCCTGACGTTGCCTGCCTTCTCCTGCCGTAGGTTGTCGTGGGTTGTCGCGGGTTGTCGCCAGGATGACGCCTGGTGACGTTGGTTGTCGCCGGGTCATGACCTCAGTGAATTCCATTGGCGACAACCTACATCATCCTACATCAACCGGCGACAGTTCCGGCATCAAGATAAGTCTTCAGTTGTCTTCATTTGTCGCCGACAGGGTCGTAGCTTGTCGCTGGTGGAGGTAGGTTGACTTTGGGTGTCGTGGATTGTCACCTGTTGTAGGTAGACGTCCCGAGTCGCGAGGAATTGTGTCGCTGGTTGACGTAACTTGTCGTAGCTAGACGTCGACTTGGTAGTAGCTTGTCGTGGACATTGCCATGGGGTAGGTGCGTTTCCGGCGTCACGCCGCGACAGTGACTGTCGCCACAGTTGCCTAAATAATCGCCATAGTGGGGATAGGCCCTTAACTGGTTTCACTGTTGCGGTCCCCATTGATATGTTGCCAGTTCTAATGTGGCTGCGTGCTGTGTGTGGAATAGCTGCCTAGTGTTCCAGCAAAGTGCTAAACCAATTTATTGGTATTGAAGGTGGAGTTATAGTCAATAAATAGGAGCCTAGTGTAGGTATCCTTTTTATCCAGGAGTTCCAGCGATGACCTTAGAGGTAGGGAGATGACATCTTCCATTTATGATTAAACATGAGGTATAGAAGTGTGAAAACGCACACCACCAGATGCAGGGACAGTTTCTTCCCAGCTGTCATCAGCCAACTGAACCATCCAATCAACAACTACAGAGCAGTGCTGAGCTACAATCTACGTCATTCTCATCCTCAGACTTTACTGGACTTTATCTTGCACTATACGGTATTCTCTTTATCCTGCGTCTGTACACTGTGGACGGTTTGATTGTAATCATGTATAGTCTTTTGGCTGACTGGATAGCAGGCAACAGAAAACATTTCACTGTACCTCGGTACATGTGACAATAAACTAAACTAATCTAAACTCTAAGCATGTAAAGTAGCATTGAACGCTACTTCTGAACAGAGGCTCAATTGAATTAAAAGGAAGTAAAACCTAACAGCAGAAATAAATATGCAAGTGCATAACTACTTCACTTCTACGCACGTAGACACGTCAAACTGCAAATGCTGGAATCTTGCTTCAAATACAAAGTGCTGGAGTAACTCAATGTGTCAGGCAGCATCTCTGGAGGACATGGATTGGCAATCCTTCTTCACACTTATGTGTGTGATTAGCAAGTACATCAGAGAGTGAATTCTTAAGCCGATACATCTCTTTCATTGTCCCCATTGTCCTGAGTTAGGAGCTGCATAATTATAGTAGCCTTGGGCATGCCAGTAAAGGAGACTGTCTGCACACTTATGAGTGTCATAAATATATATGGCCTACACCACACTATATGTGCTTCAATAATACATTTTGTTTGTGCCATTATTTTCCTTTCACCTGCCATAGAGCATTTGTACTCAGACTGAACTAATGGAAGTCATATCCTGAGGAAGGTAAAGCCATTAACCAAAGTATTGCCCCAAGGGAGAGATGTGTCTTAGGAACACAAGGACAAAGGGAGTGCTAGGAATAGAAGTCAATAGATGTGATACTAGCAGAGCAAAGGTCCACTTAAAGTATGTTGGTTTATCATTGTCTGTAGCATTAGTAAAGTGCAGTCCTTTATATTTTGTTCAATGACTGGCTTTCAACAGAAGAGTTCTTGCTGTGAAGAAAGATAAAAAATAAGTGCAGGAGTAGGCCCTTCGGCCCTTCGAGCCAGCACCGCCATTCAATATGATCGTGGCTGATCAAACAAAATCAGTACCCCGTTCCCGCTTTTTCCCCATATCCCTTGATTACATTAGCCCGAAGAGCTAAATCTAACTTTCTCTTGAAAACATCCAGTGAATTGGCCTCCACTGCCTTCTGTGGCAGAGAATTCCACAGATTCTATGTGAAAATGTTTTTCCTCATCTCAGTCCTAAATGCCCTAAGCCTTATTCATATACTGTGACCCTTGGTTCTGGACTCCCCCAACATTGGGCACATTTTTCCTTCATGTAGCCTGTCCAATCCCTTAGGAATTTTATGTTTCTATAAGATCCCCTTTCCTCCTTCTAAATTCCAGTGAATAGAAGCCCAGTCGACCCGTTCTTTCATAATATGTCAGTCCCGCCACCCCGGGAATTAACCTGGTGAACCTATGCTGTACTCCCTCCATGGCAGGTATGCAATTCCTAGCTAGCCATGGATCTGGATTTTCACTGTGATGACTTGCCCTCTTGCCCTCAGTCAGGGGCTTATAGGTTCAAACCCCATACCTAAAATAGGGCAGAGAGATCAAGTGAGACTATCTGTACTTTCAGGATAAGTCATGCTGAGCTTCAGAACTTCATTTACACTAATCCCTTTTATGAATCCTCACCACATTCTCATGTTGTTGATGAGGTCTATGTATAGCCAATCCATTCAGCAATGGGCAGAACTTCACCACTGGAATTCTGGAGTGCAGCCTCTGGATATTGTAACATGGCTGGGAGCTTGTATATGGTGGAATACTAGCTGGACACACGAGCCAAAATTCAATTCAGGATAAGTATAAAATAGAACGCCAGAGGCTATAGTTCCATTATTCAGCTCACTTTGCATGAGGTTGTAGGCGAGGATTCATAGAACATAGAACAGTACAGAACAAGAGCAGGCGCTTCAGCCCACAAAGTCTGTGCAGAACATGATGCTAACTCCTATCTGCCTGCCAACTCCTATCTGCCTGCATTTCCATATGCCTATCCAAAAGACTCTTATAGTATCTGCCTCAATCTGGCAGCAGGTTCCAGGTACTCACCACCCGCTGTGTAAAAAAGTACTTGCCCAACGCATCTTTATACTTATAAAAAACTCTGATCTTGGATGTGTATTTATTTGTGTGATGTTCGGGTGCGGTTCACATCTCCTCGAAAACACGACGCGCTAACGGTGACATTTTTACATATTCCGATAGAGATTTGCACCGTAATGTCAAAAATCGCCTTATCTGAAAATTTCATGCATTATTTCTCAAGTTATTTATGAAAATGTTCACAAATTTCAAATAACTTGGAAAATAAACGAGATGTTCTCGCTGATGACGTCACAATGGCTCTGCTCCTCACGGTCTGCTGCCCAATGTTCCACGCGCAGCGAGTGATGTCATCCTCCTCCCCCTCCCTCCCCCCTCACCCCCTGGTTCTTCAAAAGATGCAGAAAGAACAAGCAAGTGGGCTCTCCCGAGTACGTCCGAGGGTTTCCTTCTCTCCCCCCCCCCCCCCACCTCCGGGCTCTCTCTATCCCTCCTGGGATCTCTCTCCCTCCCTCAGGCTCTCTCCCTTCCACCCCGGGCTCTCTTTCCCCAGGGCTCTCTTCCCCCCCCCCGCAGGCCTCTCCCCCCGGCCTCTCCCCCCCCCCCGGACTCTCTCTCCCCCTCGGCCTCTCTTTCACCACCCCCCCAGGGCCTCTCTTCCATCCCCCTCTTCCCCCATCTCTCCCCCCTTCCCCCCCTCCTCCCTGCCCCTCTCCCCCTCCCTCACCTCCCCCTCCGCCCCTCTCTCCCCCCCCTCTCTCCCCCTCTCTCCACCCCCCTCCCTCCACCCCTCCTCTCTCTCTCCCCTCCTCTCTCTACCCCCCTCCTCTCTCTCTCCCCCTCTCTCTCTCCCCCCTCCTCTCTCACCTCCCCTCCTCTCTCTCCCCTCCACCTCTCTCTCCCCGCCTCTCTCTCCCCAGCCTTTCTCTTCCTCCCCCGGCATCCATCTTCCTCCCCCCTCCCTCCCTCCTCTTTCCCCCACCCCTCTCTCCCCCCCACTCTCCCCCCTCCCCCTCCCCTGCGCGTTGAGGGGACAGGACCAAACGGGTCCCCCTTGGTCTAGTCTCCTTTAAACTTTGCCCTTCTCACCTTAAACCTATGCCTGGTGTTTGATTTTCCCATCCTGGAAAAACGGATTCTGACATGCCTTTCATACAGTAGGTTATATTATTGTGAAGTGGTGTTATTTTGCAGCACTGTAAGGTTTGTCAAAGTCTGGACTGCTTGTGCAAGTGCTGTGAGAGAACCACATTTTGAAGCTTTTTATCATTCCATCTAAATCCAAACATTTTCCTCTCCTACTCAGCTGTTAACCTCCCTGAGATGAGAAGCAATAATGGCAAGACAGAGGGCGAGTTTCTATTTATTTATTCTCGAGAGTCTCGAGAATTTAAGCAATTAACTTAACTCCTCTTCACAAAACACTGACATCTCAAATTTGCTGCACTCTGTTTCACTACATTTGGGAAGGGTAATATTATTATGGAGTAAAAAAAAATCAATGCCCATTCAGTTTTAATAAAGTGAAACACAATATTCCACTTACTTCTTTCTCCTTCATCACTTCACATTGTTTCAAGTAATGTTATTCATTGATTACTGTAAGTATGTCCTTTTGCTTTTCAATACAAAAAGTGTATTAAGTGTGTGTGTACCATAGAATAGCCAAATAGTCCCAGGTTCAATGGGATCTGTTCTTTGTATTTTTATTACAAATGTATCGCAAAACTGCTATTAAGTTCAGCCCTCTTGGTGGAAAATGTTGGAGAAAGTGTCAGAGGGTAGTCAGAGGGTGGTTAATCTGTGGAACTCATTGCCACAGAGGGCTGTGAATGCCAAGTCAGTGGATATTTTTAAGGCAGAGATAGACAAATTCTTGATTAGAACGGGTATCAAGGATTATGGGGAGAAGGAAAATAAGGTTCGGAGGCAGAGATCAGCCATGATTGTATGGCGGAGTGGGCCGAATGGCCTAATTCTACTCCTCTAACTTATTAATGGGAACTTATGAAAGTGCTTTAGAAGCTCCGTCAAAAAGCAGATTTAATCACCCTTCTGCCTTATGATTCAAATGAAATAGTTTCACAACAAATTCAGTAGCTATTGAATAGCATGGCCTTTTGTGTCCTTCCATTTCATAACTCCTTGCCTCTATTCCATGAAGCCCTGAACCTCTAGCTTCATTGCCGAGAGGCCAGCTTGCTATCAGAACATCGCAGGCTGAATTTTTGCACAATAGCACTGAGCAATTTACAGTAATTGCACTAAATCCACCCCACCATAATCCCTTATTAAGGACTACTTCCTCCCCCTCCCCCCCCCACCCCACCCCAACCCCCTCCCCAACCAACTGGTGCAAAAGCTGATAATCTGCTTATTGTGAAGCTCACCTCAGTTAAATGGCTTAATTAATAAAAACTGAGTGAGTTCTGAACTGGTTCATTATCAGCTAAACATATTTCCCCCCCAGGAACTGAACTGTCAGCTTCTTTGCTTTGCATTGCTCAGTAACGCGCTGAAGCGCACCATGTCAGAGAGAGGACAGTGAGTTTATGTAATACTCTTCATGCCTTCAGCAGCCTACAGGTGATTTACAATGACTGAAGGTCTTTGGTAGTGTCACCGCTTCTGTAACAGAGGAAAGGCAACAGTCACCTCGTGTACAAAATGCCCTCACCACAGCAATCTGTTTGCAATCTGCATTAATGTAAAGGGCTGTAATAGAATTTTGGTTTGTCATAATATTAAAGAAAGGATGCAGATAAGGTATAATGGAATTTCACCAGACAAAAAATGTGCACTTTTGCTCAGGTTCAGAGTGACGCATCCTGGATCATGCCGACACAGAGTGCTTTTTCCAATGCTGAAAAACATTGTAGGCCATTCAGAGTTTGTGACATAAATTGCATAGAGCAAATCTTTCTTCTCTTTCCTTACTCCCCACCTGTTCACATGATGACAAGGGGCAGCATGGTTGCGCAGCAGTGGAGTTGCTGCCTTACAGAGTCAGAGACCTGGGTTTGATCCTGACTACGGCTGCTGTGTGTGTAGAGATTGTACGCTCTCCCCGTGACCTGCCTGGGTTTTCTCCAGGTTTCCTCCCACACTCCAAAGACGTACAGGTTTGTGGGCTAATTGGCTTGGTAAACTTGTAAATTGTCCCTAGTGCTGTGTTGGATGGTGTTGGTGTGCGGTGATCGTTGGTAGGGCACAGTCCCAGTGGAAAGAAGGGCCTGTTTCCGTGCTGTATCTCTAAACTAAACTTTAAAAAAAACAAGGTCTTAATAACAGTTTTAACATATTATTATGGTTTGCTGATCATATAAAGAATGGAAGACCGTGTGACATTGTACCAACGAAGACGGATTGGAGTGGAAATCTGTCCATGATTGCAGGCACTAAGCAGTCAATGTATGAGTTCTGAATTCTTCTTCTGTAATTTGGCTCCATGGACTGAAATCTGACAGAGTTTTTGTGATTAGTACAAGTGTCAGAGGTTATGGGGAGAAGGCAGGAGAATGGGATTAGGAGGGAGAGTTAGATAAACCACGATTGAATGGTGGAGTAGACTTGATGGGCCGAATGGCCTAATTTTTCTATGACCTCACAGAGGGTTTTGAATGTCTGGAATTCTCTTCCCTGGAGCACACTGGAGGATAGCTCATGGGAATTATTTAGAGTGGAGTGTGCCAATTTTTTGAAAGATCAGAGAAGGATGAAGATAAGACACAAAATGCTGGAGTAACTCTGCGGGACAGGCAGCATCTCCGGAGAGAAGGAATGGGTGATGTTTCTGGTCGAGACCCTTCTCAAAGCGTCACCCATTCCTTCTCTCCAGAGATGCTGCCTGACCCGCTGAGTTACTCCAGATTTTTGTGCCTATCTTCGGTTTAAACCAGCATCTGCAGTTCCTTCTTACAC
This sequence comes from Malacoraja senta, assembly GCA_038087875.1. Lineage (NCBI taxonomy): Eukaryota > Metazoa > Chordata > Chondrichthyes > Rajiformes > Rajidae > Malacoraja > Malacoraja senta. The sequence continues at coordinate 54,326,097 of CM075981.1, forward strand.
GGAGAATTAAGGTCCATGGGGAAGGGGCACTGGCGAGTTGAGGCTGGCGAAGATCAGACACAGCCTTATTGAATTGCGGGCAATCACGAGGGGCCCAGAGATCCGGGTTCGATCCAGACCATGGGTGGCCAATTGCTGCTCCTATTCTTCTGTGTTCTTTGCCTTGCTTGGCTCAGCTGCAGGAATGGAGGTACTTGTGTTGTGTTGGTCGGATCTGTCTAGTCAGGATGTGCCAGCTCTTGTGGTCGGCAAGGCTGGCTCAGAGTACCAGTTGCTCTTTACCTGTCTGAGTGGAAGAATCACAAAGCTCTCAAAACACCCCATCAGGTAATAATGTTTGCACATTCGCCATTGTGGGAATTTAAAAAAATCGTAGAAACAAGAAACTGCAGATGCTGGTTTACAAAATACACAAAGTGCTGGAGCATCTCAGTGGGGCAGACAGCATTCCTGGAGAATATGAATAGGCGATGTTTCGGGTCAGGACCCTTGTTCAGACTCACAGAGGGCAGTGAATCTCTAGAAATCTTCTCCCTAGAAGGTACTCACAATTTTGACCCATTGAATATTTTGGTTGTTGAAAGTTAATGTATGTGTGGAGATAGATATAAACTGAATACTGCTTGCTGCAGTTAGAAAGTCTCTTCTTTCACCTTCCAATTTTCTTTGAAATTTCTGAAAAATAATTCACAATTTTACCTGATTTTTGATAGTTTCGTATTTCAAACTTGTCTGATGATGATCAAACCACAATTTCATGAATGAATCATAAAGTGTAGGTAGGAAATTTCAATAGCTGTTGATATTCATTTGCTGTAGCGTGGAATGTTTGATAAAGTAATGAAATATTTAAAATCGTAAAATCAAAGGTTTGGTAAATTACTAATTTCGCCTGAAGCCCAAGGTATGATATTCTTTTAAGATGCCCACTGGCCCCTTATTCTGTGTATATTACAAAAATACCTATCAAGGGGGGAGTTTAGAGGGAGGCATTTAGTTTAGTTTAGTTTAGTTTAGAGATACAGCGTGGGAACAGGCCCTTCAGCCCACTAAGTCCGCACCGACCAGCGATCACTCCGTACACTAGGGACAATTTACAATTTTTACCAAAGCAAATTGGGGTAAGGCCAACTTTAATGGTATTAGACAGGAACTTTCAAAAATTGATTGGAGTAGGTTGTTTTCGGGCAAAGCGAAAGTGGGATGCTTTTAAAAGTGAGATAGTGAGAGTCCAAGCTATGCATTCATGTTAGAGTGAAGGGCAAGGCAGGGAGGGGTAAGGAACCCTGGACAGCAAGGGAAAAAGGAGGGTGGTGTGATTCAGGTGTAGGCAGCTGGGATTAAACGTATATCTCGAGGGATTGAGGAGCATACTTAAGAAGGAAATCAGGAGGGGTAAAAAGAGGGCAAGAGATAGCAAGAAATAGCTCTGGCAGGCAAGATTAAGGAAGATCACTAGACATGCTGTAAGTATATTAAGGGAAAAAAGTAACTAAAGAGAGAATACGGCCACTCAGAAATCATAGTGGTCACATAAATGCAGAGCCCCAGGTGATAGAAAAGGTCCTCAGTGATTTAGCTTGGAGAAAGACATTAAGGTGAGCTTTCTTGGGGAAGGTTATGATAATGTCTTGAGTCCAGTCCATATTACAGTCGAGTGGATGCTTGATGCCCTAAGACATATGAAGGCAGACAAATCTCCTGGGCTGGATCAAGGACACCTTGAGGAGCTAGAGAAGAAATTGCAGGAGTCCTGACTGAGATATATAAATCATCGTTAGACATGTGTGAGTTGCCAGAAGGCTGGAGGGTTGCCAAAGTTGTGCCTCTATGTAAGAGGCGCTGCAAAATAAATGCATGGTCCCTTGAAAGTTGCATCACAGATAGATAACAATGTTGAAGAAGGCTTTCGGCAGGTTGGCCTTCATCAGTCAAGGAATTGAGTATAGAAGTTGCGACATTATATAACAGTTGTACAAGATGTTAATGAAGCCACCCTTGGAGTATTTTGTGTAGGAAGGAACTGCAGATGCTGGTTTAAACCGAAGATAGACACAAAAAGCTGGAGTAACTCAATGGGTCAGACAGCATCTCTGGAGAAAAGGAATGGGTGGTGTTTTGGGTCGAGACCCTTCTTCAGACAGAGAGTCAGGGGAAAGGGAAACAAGAGGTATAGACAGTGATGTAGAGAGATGTAGAACAAATGAATGAAAGATATGCAAAAAAGTAACAATGATAAAGGCCATTGTTAGCTGTGTGCTAGGTGAAAATGAGTTATAGACAATGAGACTCAACAAGATGACTTTAAAGCTGGTATGACTTGGCTGGGGGAGGCATGGAGAGAGAGGGGATGCTAAGGTTACTTGAAGTTAAAAAAAATCAATATTTATACTGCTGGGTTGTCAGCTGCCCAAGCAAAATATGAGATGCTGTTCCTCCAATTTGCATTTGGCCTCATTCTGATTCTCACGCTTGGAGTATTGTAGGAGAGATGCCATTAAGCTGGGAAGATTGCAGAGAAGATTTATAAGGATGTTGCCAGGTCTTGAGGGCCTGGGCTATAGGATGAGGTTGGGCAGGCTAGGACTTTGTTTCTGGACCTAACAATGATAAAAAATATACACAAAAATGCTGGAGAAACTCAGCGGGTGCAGCAGCATATATGGAGCGAAGGAAATAGGCAACATTTCGGGCCAAAACCCTTCTTCAGACTGATGTGGGGTGGGGAGAAGAAAGGAAAAAGGCGGAGGAGGAGCCCGAGGGCTGAGGGATGGGAGGAGATAGCCCGAGGGCTGAGGAAGGGGAGGAGACAGCAAGGGCTAGCAAAATTGGGAGAATTCAATGTTCAAGCCCCCAGGATGCAGACTCCCCAAGCGGAATATGAGGTGCATTTCCTCCAATTTACGGTGTTGCTCGCTCTGGCCATGGAGGAGACCCAGGACAGAGAGGTCGGATACGGAATGGGAGGGGGAGTTGAAGTGCTGAGCCACCGGGAGGTCAGGTTGGTTATTGCGGACCGAACGGAGGTGTTCGGCGAAACGATCGCCAAGCCTCCGCTTGGTCTCACCAATGTAGATCAGCTGACATCTAGAGCAGCGGATGCAATAGATGAGGTTGGAGGAGAACCTCTGTCGCACCTGGAACGACTGCTTGGGTCCCTGAATGGAGTCGAGGGGGGAGTGTTGCATCTCTTGCGGTTGCAAGGGAAAGTGCCCGGGGAGGGGGTGGTATGGGAGGGATGGGAAGAATTGACAAGGGAGTTATGGAGGGAGCGGTCTTTGCGGAAGGCAGACATGGGGGGAGATGGGAAGATGTGGCGAGTGGTGGGGTCACGTTAGAGGTGGCGAAACTGACGGAGGATTACTTGTTGTATGTGACGGCTGGTGGGGTGAAAGGTGAGGACTAGGGGGACTCTGCCTTTGTTGCGAGTGGGGGGATGGGGAGAGAGAGGAGTATTGCGGGGTATGGCAGATACTCTGGTGCGAGCCTCATCTATGGTGGAGGAGGGGAACCCCCGTTCCCTGAAGAATGAGGACATTTCGGATGCCCTGGTGTGGAACGCCTCATCCTGATACAAATGATACAAATATCTCTGGCAGGACCCCAAGAATTTCTTCCCTGGTTTCTCATAATGTCCTGGAATACACTTGAGCAGATCCTTGTGACCTATTCACCTTTATGTTCTTTAAGACTGCCAGCGCTTCCTCTTCTGTAATGTTGATTTGTTTTAAGACATCACTCTTCTCTTCCTGAATTAACGAATGGACAAAAAATATTAATTTACAAGTTCACAAGTTATAGGGGTAGAATTAGGCCATTCGGCCCACCGTGTCTACTCCGCCATTCAATCATGGATGATCTCTGCCTCCTAATCCCATTTTCCTGCCTTCTCCTCATAACCCTTGACACCCTTTCTAATCAAGAATTTGCCTATCTCTGCCTTAATACCTTACCTCATCTCCTGTGGCTCCATGCAGAGATGACCACATTGATTCTTCAGATGACTATTCTCTCCCTAGTTTCTCCTTTGTTCTTAATATATTTATGGACTCTCTTAGAATTCCCCTTTACCTTATCTGCCAAAGCTACCATCTATTACCTGCTGATTTCACTCTTACTGTGCTCTTACATCCCTTGTACTCCTCACAGGGTTTTATTGAGCTTAGTTTCCAGCTACCTGACATAGTCCTCCTTCTTTTCTGACCTCATTATCCCCCATCTTTTATATGAGAAAATAAGGTAATTATTGTTATAAATGGGATTGAATTCCTGAGCAGTGTATTAGGAATACCATATCACAATGTTATTTATTTGAGCTTACCTTCCCTGGCTTCATGAGTTGATATTTCTCTTGAGTTATAAGTTCCAATCATACTTGCTATGCACTGGCAACCTCATGACTCTATTTTATTGAGGGCATGCTGACATATAATTATAGCTTACATTTTAGGACAGCATGGTGGCGCAGCGGTAGAGTTGCTGCCTTGCAGTGCCATAGACCCGGATTTGATCCTCACTACGGGTGCTGTGTGTACAGAGATTGTGCGTTCTCCCAGTAACCTGCGTGGGTTTTCTCTGGGAACTCCGGTTTCCTCGCACAGACGTACAGGTTTGTAGGCTAATTGGCTTGGTAAAAAATTGTAAATTGTCCCTAATGTGTGTAGGATAGTGTTAGTGTTCGGGGATCACTGGTTGGCGCGGACTCGGTGGGCGAAGGGCCTGTTTCTACGATGAATCTCTAAACCAAACTAAACTAAAAGACATTTGTTTTTCTTCCTTTCTCTATTTTTTAATAATACCTACTAGAGAGACATATTTTACAGTGCATCCATCTTGTTACATACACAGAATCCCAGAAATTATGCGTCGTGAAGAATCCCAATAAAATTAATGTCAAAGCTTTAACAGTGATTTGAATCTAGAGGACAATTAAGATCACTTGTATTCGCTGAATGAAACATTAATAATTGTATGATTGTATGCAGAGATGGAAATACTTGAAACAAATCCTAACCCTCCTGGGCACAATTTTTAATCATTCTCAGTGGACAAAATTACAACTAATTTTTATTTCGCACTTTGAAGTGTATATTATTGAAATTGTATATTATTCCAAGTTGCTGCTGAAGAGGACGGCCATCTGGGATGACCATGTCAGGGGGGAAGTAGGGAGGATGATCACTTTTATGACTGAAGTTGATTCCATTTGCTTAAACTGGAGCCTCTCCATAAATTCATTGCTCTGGGACAGGTGAGTTGTCTGTGGCAGTTCAGGCAGCACATGTGACATTTTAATGTAAGTATGCATGGAATTGCTAAAGGTTAGGCAATTTCTTTTGACAGTCCGTTTGATTTAATTACTTGTACCCCAATTGCAACTAGTTTTGATTTGCTGCCATTTCTAGAGCTTTGGTGACTAAAAATAGACTGAACGGAAGTATGCAGCCCAACTACAAACCCAGTGCACTTGTTCTTCCATGTTAATCTCATGTGTAACTTTTCGGTTAAAGTTATTTGTGGTGGGTATTCTCAGGACACAGGTTCCAGTCACAAGCTGTTGTCTATGGCAAATCTACCAAATGGAAGGGTTCAATTAACCGTGAAGCAGATGGATCGTTGAAACAATTTGGATACAAGCATGAAGTAAGCTTCAGTCTTCAAGGTTCAATTACCATTTTGTTCAATCTTCAGACAATATTCAATGATGTTTTCAAGAGAGGGTTAGATCTAGCTCTTAGGGCTAACAGAATCAAGGGATATGAGGAGAAAGCAGGAACGTGGTACTGATTTTGGATGATCAGCCACGATCATATTGAATGGCAGTGCTGGCTCGAAGGGCTGAATGGCCTACTCCTGCACCTATTTTTTATGTTTATGTTTTATGTTAATATGAATTTATTTTGTTAAGCATGGTTTATATTTTATGGTCATGGATTTGTACTGACTAGAAATGGGCCCTTTATCAATGCCAACCTTTTTTGCCATCTACATTAATCCCATTTGCTGCATTAGAGCTGCATCCTTATGTGCATTGTATAATTAAGTGCATGTCTAAATATCTCTTAAATGTAGTGATTGGATCTGATCCCACCACCTCCTTTGGCAGCTTGTTCCAGATATCTTTTGTAACTTCTCTTCAATATAAGAAAGCTACAATTCGATCTACTGGTGACTAGATGATTGAGAGATGATTTAATTGAGGCATATAAAACGCTGAGAGGACATGAGCAGTGAATATGTAGAAGCTAGAACTAGCTGTCTATCTTGAATTTTCATTATTTAAAAAGTAAAGGGACATCCATTCGAGAAACAAGGGGAGTTTTTTCTTTACATGGATTGTGCATCCTTGGAACTCATTTCCTCAAAGAACTATGGAAACAGAATTCAGCTTCAGATTATTTCATTGGCATGTACACCAGCGTGGAATGAAACTGTGCTCGCCCGAAGCTCAAAGAATATACCTTGTAATCATACATGCAACAATAAATACAATAACAAAACAGCAGAATGATGCAGAGAAAATAGTGCAACCTGAAGTAGTAAAAATAATAACTACGTGCAATTAGTTTATTTAGTTTGGAGATACAGCATTAAAAGAGCCCTCTGGCCCATCAAGTCCACTCCGACCATCGATCACCCATTCACACCAGTTCTACATTACCCCATTTCACATCCATTCCCTACACTCTAGGGGCAATTTACAGAAGCAAATTAACCTACAAACCAGCACGTCTTTGGCATGAGGGGAGAACCGAATCACAGGGAGGAAACCAACGTGGTCACCAGATGCTGTTCGACCCGCTGTTACTCCAGCACTTTCGTGTCTTTTTTTGTAAACCAGCACCTGCAGTTCTTTGTTTCTAACCTCTCTGTATCTCTCGATCAGGAAAGAAGGAAAAATAGTTCATCGGGATGGTGGGAGCAGTTGTAGGCTATGGGTGAGTGGTGGAATATTGCGTTGGGGGAACGGGTGAACGAGTTGAAACATTATCTCTCTTTCTCTCTCAACAGGTGCTACCCGAAGCACTGAGGATTTCTTGCAGTTTCTGGTTTTAATTCACATTCCCAACATCTCCTTTTTTGTATTTGTAAACTTATTAGAGGTAGTTATTGGGGTTGTTAGCCTGCTTGAGAGAGTGATCTTCAACATGGAGAAAGGGAGATTTAAAAGTACATAAAGTTCAGATTGTGTTTTGGAGTTTGGGTGCATTAAGGTCCATTGGAGCAGTGACACAAAAATACTCTTAGAACACATGCCCACGGTGAAGTGGTTTGCAAGGACTGGGGTTGTATTGAACTTAGCAAACAAAAGAAAGATTCCACTGATCTGGCACCTTACATGATGTAGGAAATTGCTATGCAGCCAATAACATACTTGTCAAGTGTAGTCGCTTATGTGACGTTAGTTATTACTGTAAAACAAAATCCCTCTGACAATCATGAGATAATGACGAGATCATGTCACTCCTGCCATCTGGAAGAAGGTATAGGAGACTGAAAACTGTGAGCTCCCGGTTAAGGAACAGCTTCTTCCCAACAACATCGGGCTATTGAACACCAACAAAACTTCAGCTAGACACAGCGGGCCAGGCAGCATCTCTGGAGAAAAGGAATAGGTGACGTTTTGTTGAGACACTTCAGACTTTTCTTCGGTTTAAACCAGTATCTGCAATTCCTTCCTACCAACTAAACTTCAAACTGCGAACTGCACTAGGGACTTCAGGCTTTCGTTTTGTTATGCACTATATTGATAATTGATTTTTTTGTTTGTTATTGTGTACTGTGTTTACAAATCTGTTGTGATTCTGCAAGTAAGAATTTCATTGTTCTGTTTTGGTACATATGACACTCAAACACTTTTGATGTAAGATATGTGTTGAATGATAGGCCTGGAGACCACATTGAACAAACATAGAAACATAGAAAAATAGGTGCAGGAGTAGGCCATCCAGCCCTTCGAGCCATTCAATATGATCATGGCTGATCATCTAAAATCAGTACCCCGTTCCTGCTTTTTCCATATGTCCCTTGATTCCTTTAGCCCTAAGAGCTAAATCTAACTCTCCCTTGAAAACATCCAGTGAATTGGCCTCCACTGCCTTCTCTGGCAGAGAATTCCACAGATTCAAAACTCTCTGGTGAATTATTTTTTCCTCATCTCAGTCTTAAATGGCCTACCCCTTCTGCTTAAACTGTGACCCAAAGCATGAGATCTCTTGCAGTGGTCCCTTGTCTTAATGGCTTACCTAGAAAGTTAGCATTTCCAACAATGTATCACTCTCTTCAGTACTATATCAGACTGTCAGCCAACATTTAGTGCCTATTCCTCTGATTTGGGCATTGAATCCACAAATTCCCGTCTCAGAGGTGTGAGTGCCAAAGTGATTCAGTTGATGAGCGGGAATGGAAACTGTTTCTGTACAAAATCCAACACAACACTTCAATCACCTAATATAGTGAAAAGCAATCATCTGTCAATTAGAAACAGAACAAGAGTTTGTGTTCTGATATGTCATTGAACACAGTGCATTTGCAGCAGCAATTATGTTAAAAACTTCAATTACTTATCTGCTGATATAGAAGAATCACCTTGATTCATTGATTGAAAGACACAGCATGGAAACAGGACTTTCATCCCACTGAGTCCATGCCGACCATCTATCACACTAGTTCCATGTTATTCCACTTTCTCATCCACTTCCTACACTCTAAGGGACATTTACAGAGCCCAATTAAAGGCGGCACGGTGACGCAGTAGTAGAGTTGCTGCCTTACAGCGCTTACAGCGCAAGTGATGTGGGTTCGATCCCGACTACGGGTGCTGTCTGTACGGAGTTTGGATGCCGCCCCCCCACCCCGTGACTGTGAGATCTTCGGTTTCCTCCCACACTCCAAAGACACACAGGTTTGTAGGCTAATTAGCTTGGTATAAATGTAAAATTGTCCCTAGTGTAGGTAGGATAGAGTAAATGTGCGAGGATCACTGGTCGGTGTGGGCTCGGTGGGCCAAAGGGCCTGTTTCCGCGCTATATCTCCAAACTAAACTAAACTAAACTAAAATCTATAAACCTGTGCATCTTTGGCATGTGGGAGGAAAATGGAGCACCCAGGGGAAACCCATGCTGTCACAGGGAGAACGTGCAAACTCCAAACCTCATGCAAACTCTAAAACTCCTGACCTCGGATAGCACTCGAGGTCAGGATCAAACCAGATCTGTGTTTTACCGGATGTGCCATGGTGCCGGCCTCTTCCAATGCAGCCGCCGCAGTTGTCATTCTTCCAGGGTCCACACTTAGATCTATCTATATTACCAAAAGTCTGATCTTGACTGCTTTTGGCCCACTGTGCTGCGATTTCCGAGAGAACGCCGCCACCTACGGCCGTCATTTTTGGCCACCTCACTCAGAGCCCCACTCCGCCTTCCGGGACTGGAGGATTATTCCCATCGATGAAAAATCAGAGAGATATTAATGTTTTTTAAAATTTCGCCATTCTCTCTGCTGCCCCCGCTGGCGGCAGGGGGGAGGGACTATAAAACCTGGAAGTGTAGTGCCTCACTCAGTCTCTGCCAGACCCAGGAAGTGAGAGGGTCACAGCTCTCTGAGCTGCGAATAACACTGAACGCACGTCTACTCCACGATGAGTCCCCTCGATGCGGCTGTAAAGTGGCTGCTGCCCAATTTTTTGCCTCGCCTTTTTTAAAAGTTTGTGTTCACAAAATGAATTTTGGTTGTCAGGTGGCTGCTGCCCAATTTTTTGCCTCGCCTTTTTAAAAAGTTTGTGTTCACAAAATGAATTTTGGTTGTCAGGTGGCTGCAGCCAAATTGTTTGCCTTGGCTTGGCTTTTAAAATCGTTGCAACAGTTGGCTGCCAGCCCAAGAATTCATTCGGCCCACAATGTCTATACTAGCCCTCTGGAAACCAGTACCTGTGGCCCGCAACACCCATACTAGCACAACAGAAAGCCCACCCTCCCCCCACTGGCGAGCAATATTGGAATTGGTGGAGAGGTGGAATATTGCGTTGGTGACCAGCCCTCCCGTGTGATGCTGGGACCCAACGGGTACCACTTTGTCTAGTAAATACTAAAACTCTGATAATCTTGCATCCAATTCTTTGGAAATCCTGATGGCCCACATCTGGCTCACTCATTACTTCAGACTGTGAGCCAGGGTTCGAGGTGTGAGCAGGGTGTGCAGCCAGGGATAGGGGCATGTCAATTTGAGTTTATTGACATATGCAGAAGGAAGTATGGTGAGGTACAGCTACATTGAAAATCATACTTGCAGCAGCATCACAGCCACACAGACTCAGATAACACGTAAAACATAAATTACACATCAATAACACATGATTTATATAGGACAGTAAAAAGAAAATTACCGTGTAGAAAACCCCAAATCATCAGTGCAGAACACAATCTAAACACATGTCACTGTTAGAGTTGGTCGATAATGTTCTGTTGCTGAGGTTAAAGTTGTGCAGATCGGTTCAAGAACCTGATAGTTGTAGGAGCTGTGGGTTCTTTTCTTGAACCTGGTGATGTGGCACTTCAGGCTTCTGTACCTCCCGCCCAATGGTAGAAGCGAGAAGAGGACGTGGTCTGAATGGTGGGTGTCTTTGTTGATGAATGTTGCCAAGATGCTTTTGATGGTGGGAAGGGCTGTGCCCATGAAGGACCAGTCTGCCACCACTCTCTGCTGCCTCTTGTGTGCCTGTACTAGGGCACACAATGCAACCAGTCAGGGTCTAGACTGTGGACTGTGCGTGAGGTGGAGTTGGGGGGTCAGGATCAGAAATGCCCAGAGGCTGAGAACATGGGTAGGTTTGCGGCTGGAGCCAAAACCCGGAGTGCTTTGCCACTCCCTTCAAACTCACTAGGTTCTCTGGATAATTTGCTGCACATATAAAATAAGTGAAACAAAGATGGGTACTAATTATTACTAATAGAGGTAACTTCCAATGGTCTGGAAAATCTACATGTTGGGCACCACCAAAATCCCAAGAGTGTCAGAATATGATAGTTTTACTGTACTTCTAAAATTTGGCATTGTATACACTATTTTATTGCTTCTGTTTTAATTCACTCTCTCATTAGAAATATATCTCCTTTCATCACAGGAAGGGCCTGTACCAGCCTCTGAGCCTACACGAGGCAATTATAAGGATGGGTGATGTTTCGGATCGAGACCCTTCTCACAGACCCCAAAGAAGGGTATTGAGCCCGAAACGCCGCCTGTTCCTTCTATTCAGAGTGCTGCCTGTCCCGCTGAGTTACTCCAGCATTTTGTGTCTATCTTCGGTGAAAACTACCATCTGCAGTGCCTTCCTGCACAAGGCAATTACAGATCCAAGCCCCGACGTGAGAGTCGTAATGATGAACTGTCACAATGCACAGCACACCAATAGAGTAGGAAGAACAATGAAAGCAAATTCTTTTGAATCAAAATAAAAATGTGTGTGAGAGGTCAAAGGTTGCCAATTAGTGAAATGGCCGCTGGGCTTCTTACTGTCGGTGTGTGACCATACACACTATATAAAATTAATGAATGTTTGGACTTTGTACACATAAATGTTTAATGAATAAAGCACTGGAATAAATGTGCTTGAAACTGCTTCAGCAGAATTTAGTACATAAATTACCCTGGCTTTTCCTTTGTTAAATGCGATTTACGATCTACCTGCGCACTAATAAATCCTCAGTATATTTCCCTATGAAAGCATTTGTCTCCGTGACCTTGGTGTGGTAATTGTCTTCAATCCAACAGACTAAATTAAAATTCCAATTAATCTTATTTAATGCTTTTATACATTAACAACATCATGTGAGACAAATTGGAAACGAAGCCAACATATTGGTGGCACGGTGGCGCAGCTGTAGAGTTGCTGCCTTACGGCGCTTACAGTACCAGAGACCCGGGTTCCAGCCTGACTACGGATGCTGTCTGTACGGAGTTTGTATGTTCTCCCCGTGACCGCGTGGATTTTCCCAGAGATCTTCGGTTTGCTTCCACACTCCAAGGACGACACACACATGTTTGTAGGTTAATTGGCTTGGTATAAGTGTAAATTGTCCCTAGCATGTGTAGGATAGTGTTAATGTGTGGGGTGATCGCTGATCAGTACGGACTCGGTGGACCGAAGGGCCTGTTTCCATGCTATATCTCTAAACTAAACTAAACATAGTGAAGGTTCATGATACTTTATTATCACATGTACTTGAATTTTTTAAAATTATTAACATTATACTTATGGGCGCCTTTCAAAGTCTCAAGGATGCCTTACAAAATTTAATAAGCAGATTACAAAACATATAAGTAGAATAAAACAAAAAAAAAACAAAAAAATAGTAGGGACATCAACAACACACAATTCAAAGAGAGAGCAGCGGCAGCTTAACGCGCCAGAGTTCACTCTCACTTCCAGCAGCCATCTTGGAGACAAAACAATCAAAACACCTTTTAACATTGAACATCCACCACATTGACTCCCACACACTCCTCACTGTGGTGGAAGGTGAAATATAGTTCAAGTCCTTCCCCTTGCTCTTCCACGGTCGTGGGCCTTGAACCCCCGTTGATGGGACGATCTTGACTCCCGTAGTCGGTGTTCGGGCCCTCCGCATCAAGGTGCTCCACTCCCGCATCGGGGGGTTGTCAGGTCCCCCGCGCCGGGCTAACGAACCTCGCGTCGGGGCAGGTCGAGCCTTCCGCGGCATTGGAGCTCCCGACTAGCCTCACCCCGAGACTGCGAGCCTTTAGTGATAAAGTCCACGGTGGCAATCGGTCACGGTGGGAACGATTCCAGGCAAGGGATCCACTCTGATGTAAGTCCACGCCCTGCGGTGGGGCTCACGATAGTCCAAGGAGGCTTCCAGCTCCAGCGATGGTAGGCCGCAGAGCCCGGAGAATATGATCCGAAAAATAATCACATCTCCGGGAAGATAAGAACTTGAAAAAAGATTCACCCTCCCCATCCCCCCTCCCCCCTCCCCCCTCCCCGCCCCCCCTCCCAGCTCAAGCTAACTACAGCAGAGATCAAACAAGGATCAGAGACTGCAAAGAAAAATGGGTGATTGATGAATTATTGCACGAATGTAAAATCCGCATGTAACCATTGTAACACAATTAATATAAAATGCTGTAAGTGTTTTGAGTCAGTGAAGCACTTTCGGTCCTCCTCAGTGTGGTTCCTATTACGTACTGTCAAGGCTTGAATTAACCCACTTGTTTGAGAAACTCACAACTGCTGTGTGAGATTTTCAGTGCACTGTCCAGAACTGAGCCATCATTCAAGGAGACTGCGCCCACATGAAATCCAGATTCAGGTCATAGACACAAATCCCTCCGACATTAAATAAAGGTGAAGGGGAAAAGATTTATTAGGAATCTGAGGGGTAACTTTTTCACACAAAGGGTGGTGTATGTATGGAACGAGCTGCCAGAGGAGGTAGTTGAGGCAGGGGCTATCCCAACATTTAAGTAGCAGTTAGACAGGCACATGGATAGGACAGGTTTAGAGGGATATAGACTAAATGCTGGCAGGTGGGACTAGTGTAGCTGGAACATGTTGGTCGGTGTGTGCAAGTTGGGCCAAAGAGCCTGTTTCCACACTGTATCACTCTATGACATCTTTGACTATCTTCGGATCTTTATATCTAAGGAGCATAATTTGCAAAAATAAATAGCACTTGTTCAGGCGGGTCTGCCAGCAGCGGGTCTGATGGTGACATAGGTCACCATCAGAATGGCCGAGCATAGATGCAGGACCTGATACGAGGCTTTCCCCTCAGAATGTTAGAAGTAATTTTTACCGAAGTTCCAGTTTACTTTCTGCTGCCATGCGCTTGGCTTGTGGTAAAATGTTCTGATCTACAAACGTACGAGGCAAGGGAATGGTGATATATATACATAGCAAGGGATGACGATGTGTGAAATTAGTCATATTGCTAAACTGCACTTAAAATAGTGTGTAAATGTTTCCCCCAGAGCAAAGCCATTAATCCGCACAACACATCCAGACCATGAAACCATTATGATTGTCTTATTTAATTCTTGCAAATTCTCATATCATAATATATAATTATATTATAATAATATTTCTAATAATTTCAAGGAGCAGAATTGGAGAAAACGATGGCCCAGCAATGGTTATAAATACTTTTAAGGCTTTAAAATCTTGTTGATTTACTGACTGTGGCAATGATCCTTGGTAGAATAACACACTGCATAGGGTGGCGGCAATGTGGGGAGGACTTTAGTCTGGACTTGACTTTAGACTTTAGAGATACAGCCCTTTGGCCCACTGAATCCACGCTGATCAGTGATCACCCGTACAATACCACTATCCCACACACTAGGGACAATTTACAATTTTTTACCGAAGCCAATTAACCCACAAACTTGTACGTCTTTGAAGTGTGGGAGGAAACCGGGGCACCCAGGGAAAACCCATGCGGTCACGGGGAAAACGTACAAACTCTGTACAGACAGCACCCGTAGTCAGGATCGAACACAGGCCTCTGACGCTGTAAGGAAGCAACTCCACTGCTGCACCTGAAGATGCTGGTGGGCAGGGTAACAAAAAACATGGCTGGTCTCTGAGCTAGATGGGCACCTTGGCATTAACAGCCTAATTTACTCTCCCTGCTCACCTATACCATTTTGTCTTGAACGGATTTGATTAGGAGGAAAGGAAAATGGCAGGCAGGCGTGCAGGTAGTTCAGCTGTTGCAAGGCTCCAGCAACTGGGTTCAATCCTGACTCTCTTAAAGCTGTGGCTCTCAGCTGGAACTGCAACTGCAACTAGTGGGGACTGACTAAACTGAGATACTATTGGGACAAGAACAGGCATGCCCTATCTCCGATGGATGGTTGAATATCCTGGGAGCTGGGGAAGTCTCTAGGAAACAGTGCAGCAACCTAATTGCTTCCTATAAGGCTGTTCATATAGTCAAGGCCCACACACTTTATTTCAGTGTGAATTATTTAGCAACAGCATCAACTGTGAATTGGATGTGACCCCATCAGCCGTCTCTGTGTGTGTGTAGGCATGTCACGTATCAAAGTCCTAGAAAGCAACTTGGAATTGCACACTGCAAACACGGAATTCCTGGTGGATAGACCCTTCTTCAGACTTAAGAAGGGTCTCGACCCAAAACGTCATCCATTCCTTCTCTCCAGAGATGCTGCCTGTCCCGCTGAGTTACTCCAGCTTTTTGTGTCTAGCTTCAGTTTAAACCAGCATCTGCAGTTCCTTTTGACATGAATTCCTGGTAGAATCACATTGTCCATTTTGCACTTCAACTCAACTACACAGTGCATGGGAAACACATGTTATGCTGTTGAATTTCTTGGAACAATGCCTCAAATTCAGATCAGACTTCAAATCAATAAGAAAATCTATTTCTCTCTCTGTAAATGATTGATTAGTGATTACCCACTTGCTGTCACGTTGGTAGCCGATTTGGTGGTTGCTGGTGGCTGATCGGCATTAGAAACTAACTAAAGGATTTGAGTCACATTCATGGAGAGGCACAGCAGGTTTGTATATCGTCAACACTGGTCTTGCCAGATCCCAGCTGGTCAGATCCAATGCTGCCTTTATTAGTTTTCTCCGTGATAGCAAGCTGCACTGCGTTCTTGCAGACACGACAGCATATTTAAGCCCACAGCAAAGCAGCCATTCTGCTTCTCAAAGGGAGTAAAATAACCCTTCGAAGGGAACAGGGCTAGTTCCGTGGCGCCCTACTCCAGAGACTTGTGCACGCATCCGAGCTTGACATTTTTGGTGACTCTTTAAAGGAGAGATGCACTGCTGGAAGTAGCAACTCTTGCGTCAGATGTGAGTGCTAAAGATCCCACGATACTCTTTCAAAGAGGAGCACGCAATCTCTATTCCCTCATTTATTCCCTCATTATTATTCAGGCAGATTGTTAGCTTTCCAATAGATCCGCTTCTAAGTTAAGTTCATCCAGTTAAACTTAAAAGGCAGAATACTGCATGCCTCGAAGCAATTATTTCATAAAATCTCCATCACAGACAGCATTTGCTCTCCTCCCTGCCAATCCCACCATATGAGAACATGAAACAGCACAGAATTCAACCGAAAGCAATGCCGTCTTTACAAATGCCCAGATAGGATAGAAATATTCAATAGTGAGCGATATGGCAGATAATGGCTCATAGATTTGGAAGATGATAGCTGGTATCATACCAATGATAAAGTACCAAGAAGGGACATTTTGTGCAGTTAATTAATAAGATTCACACATGGATAATAGATCAGTAATTTTCAAAGACACAGTCTCGATAGGAAAAGCGAGCAGAAATGTTCCACTGAGTGTAATTACGTGCAATAAATGCACCTCCAAAAATAAATACCAAACTAATTATACTGGTAGAATTTTACTGACCATTATATTCCACTTAATAGTGATGACAATCTATATCAAATAAGTAGAATTTTCAATTAATTCAGCTGAATTATCAGTCATAAAGTAAACTGCGGCACGGTGGCGCAGCGGTAGAGTTGCTGCCTTACAGCACCAGTGACCCGGGTTCGATCCTGACTGTGGCTGCTGTTTGCATGGAGTTTGTACATTCTCCATGTGACCACATGAGTTTTTCTGGGTGTTCCGGTTTCCTCCCACACTCCAAAGAGTTTCAGCTTTGTAGGTTAATTGGCTTTGGTAATAATTGTAAGTTCGCCCTAGTGTGTAGGATAGTTCTGGCGTACAGGGGTCGCTGGTCGGCGCAGAATCGGTGGGCCAAAGGGCGTGCCTCCGCGCTGTATCTCTAAACTAAAATACTAAACTAAACTAAGTGGTTTGCTCCATGTGTATAGTAAGGATGCAATGAGAAGGGGAATAAAGCAAGTGTGCACTTTGTATATAGTGGCCCAGAAAACAAAGGCGAAGCCGTTTAGTTTAGTTTTTTAGTTTAGAGATACAGCGCGGAGGCACTTCCTTTGGCCCACCGATTCTGCGCTGACCAGCGATCCCTGTACGCCAGAACTATCTTACACACTAGTTACACCCAAAACTGATGAGAGCAGGACAGAACGCCGACTCACTAAAACACAAGCCTTTCTTTTCCTGGGTCAAGTCTGCTCTGGGATCTGCAACAATTTGACAGCAGGTATTTCCCAAAAAGGGTCAAATTCCAAGTGGAGGCCGTATCGCAGTTTTCCATTTAAGTGAATGCTGGGCTTGGGAAAACTGTAGATTCTTTAGGGAATGCACAAGGCATTGCATAGGTTTACTGGCACAAGTACCGTGAGCCCATTGAAATCAATGATAGTCACCAAGTGCTGGAATAAGTCAGTGGGTCAGGCAGCATCTCTGGAGAAAAAGGAAGGGTGATGTTTCGAGCTGGGACCATTCTTCAGACAGAAAGAAGACTGAAGAAGGGTCCCGACACGAATTGTCACCCATCCATGTTCTCCAGAGATGCTGGATATTCTGCTGAGTTACTCAGGTGTCTATCTTTGGTGTAAACTAGCATCTGCAGTATAGTTTAGAGTTACAGCATGGAAACTGGCCTTTCAGACCAGCGATCCCCGCTCATTAACACTATCCTACACACACTAGGGACATTTTTTTTTACACTTATACCAAGCCAATTAACGCACATACCTGTATGTCTTTGGAGTGTGGGAGAAAACCGAAAATATCGGAGTAAACCCACGCGGTCACAGGGAGAAGGTACAAACTCCGTAGCCGGGATCGAACCCGAGCCTCCTCCGCTGCAAGTGCTGTAAGGCAGCAACTCTACCGCTGCGCCACCGTGCCACCCACCATGCCGCCCCAATGGAGTTCTTTGTTTCTCCATTAAAATCAATGGCAGACATCAGCTGCAGTCACTCACTGACTGTCAAGTCATATTCACAAATATTTTGAGGTACAAGTTCAATGGAAATCTTACTTGCAACAGCAGCAAGGCACACAAACTCAGACCAAGCATAAAAACATACATGATACATAAATTACACCTAAATTCTACCAAATAGTGAAAAGAAAAAGACCTGGCAAAAAAACATTCATGTGTGCCGAACACAATTTATGAAACAACTCCAAGAAGTGATCCATGGTTTTCTGTTGATGATGTAGGATAGAAAGACATTCCATCAGTTGGACTATTCACTTTGACACCTTGCCCTTGCTGAAGAGGCTGGGGCAGCATGGTGGTGCAGCAGTAGAGTTGCCAGACACCTGGGTTCAATCCTGACTGCGGGTGCTGTTTGTATGGAGTTTGTACATTCTTCCCGTGACTGCATGCGTTTTCTCTGGGTGCTCTGGTTTCCTCCCACACTCCAAACACATGGACGTTTGTAGGTTAATTGGCTTTGGTAAATATTGTAAATTGTCCCTAGTGTGTAGGATAGTGCCAGTGTTCGAGGATTGCCAATCGGCTCGGACTCAGTGGGCCGAAGGGCATGTTTCCATGCTGTATCTCTAAACTAAACTGAACTAGAGCTTGGAATTGGCCTCCCAGTGGAAGCATGTACCAGACATGTACCTAGGGACATGTTGGCCGGTGTGGGCAAGTTGGGCCGAAGGTCCTGTTTCCACGTTGTATCTCTCTATGACACTATGAATCTATGACAGGATTGATTAGTGTTGACCAAGGTGCAAATAAACCAGCAATCCCAGGTTATGGGAAGATCTGTGCCTTTAGTGTTTCACCAACTTTATCTTCGACACTATTTTACACACAAATGATTTGCTTCAGGATATCACCCACTGACATTTACTAATCCTCTCGGATAGGCCAACAAGCTAACTTTATGTGAAGGTAAATTCTGATGTTTATTAAATGCCTGAAGTGTTTTTAGTGATGAGCTCAGCTCATGATTAACATGAACATCACAGGAAGTTAAATATGAATGTCTTGCATTTATACAGCAGCTTATGATCCCAAGACAACTTTAAATGCTTCATGGTAAACAAAGTTTAATTAAAATATAGAAGCAATAAATTGCAGATGCTGGTTTATACCAAAGATAGACACAAAGTTCTGGGGTAACTCAGCGGGTCAGGCAGCATCTCTGGAGAAAAAAGGATAGCTGCCGTTTCATTTCTGAAGAAGGTACCCGACCCAAAATGTCACTAGTCTGTAGGATAGAACTTATGAGCCACCAGATATCAACTCGACCTGAACTACAATCTACCTCATTGGTGACCCTTGGACTATCCTTGATCGGACTTTGCTGGATTTACCTTGCACTAAATGTTATTTCCTTATCCATACACTGTAAATGGCTCGATTGTAATCATGCATTGTCTTTCCGCTGACTTGACAGCATGCAACACAAGCTTTTCACTGTAAAACGTGACAATAAACTAAACTAAACTAAACTAAAGAATCAGTCACCAGAGGACTGCATTATCCCAGTAGTTGCTGCCAGGTTACAATTATACCAGGGAATAATTGACTTCTGCTTGGTCTGCACAGACCATGTACTGTCATTGTCCCTATTTGCTCCTCTCACCTCTTTCATTGAAACCTCATTGAAATTAACTCTGCTTTTGCAGAATCCTCACACTGGTCTCTCACTGAAGGTGTGATCCAATTTGGAAATAACGTAATTCCACAGCCATGGAGAATTGAAAATTCCATTGGTAGGAGGCCAACCAACTAAAATAGATTTTGTTTCAAGCTCGGAGCCGGGCAAGACTGTTGACAAAGAGTGGAATAATGTCAACAGGACACTTGGAAGTGAGGGTGAAAATGATTTAAAAAATTGGTTCAAGAGGTGATTACAGTTTCTCCTCTTGCACTATTTTCTCCAAGATATCACTTAAGCTCACAGCCGAACATTCCTTGACATGAATCACCAGCTGTCACAACTACATCGTAGTCTTAAAATTGTTTAATTTCCTAATGTAATTCAACAGTAATTTTGCCTAGGTAGACAAAAATGCTGGAGAAACTCATCGGGTGAGGCAGCATCAATGGAGCGAAGGAAATAGGCAACGTTTCGGGTCGAAACCCTTCTTCAGACTACATTTTGCCTACATCTTCTCCTCAGCCTGTGTCTTGGGGGGTTAAGGGTGAGTTCCACTCTGATTTTGTGGGTTCTGAGGTGTATGAAGAGGTCAATGTGGGAAGCATAGATGATTCCACAGCTTAGTGGTAGGAAGCTGTTGACTGGGCCGGTGGGTGAGTTATTGGGACACCGTGCATGTCGAATGTACATGACTTCCTGGGATGTCAGGACTTTCATATGAAGAAAGACTGGATAGACTTGGCTTATACTCGCTGGAATTTAGGAGATTGAGAGGGGATCTTATAGAAACGTACAAAATTCTTATGGGGTTGGACAGGCTAGATGCAGGAAGATTGTTCCCGATGTTGGGGAAGTCCAGGACAAGGGGTCACAGCTTAAGGATAAGGGGGAAATCCTTTAAGACCGAGATGAGGAAAAACTTTTTCACACAGAGAGTGGTGAATCTCTGGAACTCTCTGCCACAGAGGGTAGTTGAGGCCAGTTCATTGGCTATATTTAAGAGGGAGTTAGATGTGGCCCTTGTGGCTAAAGGGATCAGGGGGTATGGAGAGAAGGCAGGTACGGGATACTGAGTTGGATGATCAGCCATGATCATATTGAATGGCGGTGCAGGCTCGAAGGGCCGAATGGCCTACTCCTGCACCTATTTTCTATGTATCTATGTATCTATGTACTTCCAAAATTCCTATTGAGACCCAAGTTCCTTATTGCCTTTGCACAATTTTGTCAGAGGCCAGCAATACCAAAGAGATCAGTTTAGGATATTAGTTTGGTTTAGTTTAGAAATACAGCGTAGAAACAGGCCATTTGGCGCATTGAGACCGCGCCGACCAGCGATCACCCATACACCAGTTCCATCCAACACACATGGGGCAATTTACAGAAGCAAATCAACCTACAAAACTGCACGTCTTTGGAGTGTGGGAGGAAACTGGAGCACTCGGAGAAAGCCCACACAGTCACGGGGAAAACGTGCAAACTCGGTACAGATAGCAAACGTAGTCAGGAGTCGATCCTGGGTCTCTGGCGCTGGAGGCAGCAACTCTACAGTTGTGCCACTGTGCCACCCACTTACATCTTCTCACAACAGCTTAGGGAGCATCTTTGAAGTGCTCGCTCTGTCCTCCTGATAATTTCTTGCCATGACAATATTCAGAATAGAATACCTGCTTTGAGAGTCTGTAGTCAGGCATGTGAATGATAGGCCCCACCGATAGGTTGCTTGAGTGTGGTCAGAGCCTCTGGGGATGTTGGCCTGGGAGAAAACACTGAGACTGGTTTGTCAATCCTGCTGTGTAGGAAGGAACTGAAGATGCTGGTTTAAACTGAAGACAGACACAAAATGCTGGAGTAACTCAGCGGGAAAGGCAGCATCTCTGGATAGAAGGAATGGGTGACGTTTCGGGTCAAGACTGAAGAAGGGTCTCGACCCGAAATATCACCCATGTTGTCAATCCTGCAAATGATTTAGCAGGGTTTAGAGGGTGACACAGTGGCACAGTTGGTAGAGCTGCTGCCTCACATTGCCGGAGACCCGGTTACGATCCTGACTTTGGGTGCTGTCTGTGTAAAGTTTACACCTGTCAAATTTTATAAACTGGCTGTGTTGAAGCTTTTATTAGGTTGAAGAGGTCATGCATAGTAGTTGGCAATACTTCTTACATTTTTCTTGGATTTCTTAGTGAGCATCACATCCATTTTATCTCTCACTGGACCTCAGAGAGTGACTCTTGTCCCATTGAGGGAGGTCAGTTGAAGAGAACCTATTGGCAGCACATTGGCGCGGTGGTAGAGTTGCTGCCTCACAGCGTCAGAGACCTGGTTTCGATCCTGACTACAACTGCCGTTGGTATGGAGTTTGTACGTTCTCCCTGTGACCTGTGTGAGTTTTTTCCAGGTGCTCTCGTTTCCTCCCCCACTCCAAAGATGTACAGGTTTATAGGTTAATTGGCTTTGGTAAGATTGTAAAATTATCCCTGGCGTGTGTAGGATAGGATTAGTATGCGAGGATTGCTGTTTGGCATGGACTCGGTGGGCTGAAGTGCCTGTTTCTGTGCTGTATCTCTAAACTAAAATAAAAGAACCTGGCACTCAACTTTCTGGTTTCATTCTAATTCTTGCAATCAGCCATCTTCTTTCTGGAAGGTGGTTCCTGGTCGTGGGATTCCTGAGTTCCCTGGCAGGCCTCTCGTTTTGCCAAATGAAGGAGATGAGGCTCTGAATACATGCCAGGTGTACTGCTTGTAAAAAACCTCATGACTGGCATTGGACCTCTGGCCACTTCACCGACTTGCAAACTAAATTAAAAATGAAACAATTGGAAGCTAAGCACCGAATTAGTAAGCATACAGCTCTTAAGTACAGAGCCAAATGGCTTCACGCAGTTTCACAGTGAAAGCCACACAAGAGATGATAAAATCTTTACATAGAAGCATGCAGGGAAGAAGATTAAATCTGATGTTAGAATCCTAACACAGTGTTAGTGGACTTGAAACCCGGGGAATCATAATGATGACATAGCCATCCATACTGCGAGGGCCATGTATCAAAGACCACGGTGTGAGCTGTGAAAGGTAACTTGTACATGCCAAGATTTGAAATGTCACCTGAACCTGAGATGAACTGACTACCAGAATCTACAATCCTAAATCACTCATTTTCTGTAAGGGCTTGAATAATATGGAATAATAACTGGGTGGCAGTTGGGATTCTGCTGCAATATGTAATCCACTGTGGCAAATAGTGTGAAGCATGAAGCTAGTTTGCAATCCCAAGGTAGAATTATATGCCATTAAGAAATTGAAATGGAAATGTATTTATATATTAAATGTAATAAAAAAGGAACTGCAGATGCTGGTTTATGCCAAAGATAGACACAAAATGCTGGAGTAACTCAGCGGGTCAGGCAGCATCTCTGGAGAAGATGGACAGGGGTCTGAGGAAGGGTCCCGACCCGAAACGTCACCTATCCATTTTCTCCAGAGATGCTTACTCCTGCATTTACCATCGCTCGCCGGGGGCTTTGACTTTGACATCGGGAGGAGAATGGGGAGTGCAGGGGAGAGATAAGACTTTGCCTTCCATCACAGTGAGGAGGAGATTCGCTGTGATGGATGTTTGTGTAAATTGTGTTGTGTCTTGGTTCTTTTTACTTGTTTGTATGACTGCAGAATCCAAATTTCGTTTGAACTTAGGTTCAAACGACAACAAATAAATTGTATAATTGTATCATATTGCAATTCCTAACCCTTTTAAAATGTCTGGAGGTGCTTTGCAGTTAATGAAGCACCTTTGAACGGTTTTGCTGTTATTAACATTGCAACAATCTTGATAAAGCAAGCTTCCACGATAGTGTAATAATAATCAGATGAATTGATTTTGAGAAGTTGATTAATGATTGAATATTGGCCAAGTTCATCTTGTCGTCAGAGGAATGGATCGTTTTACACACACCTGAAGGTGATTCCGTTTTATCTCTCATCTGAACAGTAGTGCAGCACTCAGTCAACGTATCAGCTGAGAATTTTTCAATCACATCTCCACAGCTGAGACCATGCATGGGGGTCAGTCTTGCAATAGACCCCAGTCACTGTCACCTCCTCCAAAGGATGAAGAGAAATATGTGAGAACATTTCAGCTTCAGGCAGAAAAGCAACTGAGATTCCTTTGAAACAAATTGGTTGACTCACAAATTAATCCCACAGCAGTACAAAAAAATGCAAGTCGTCATTGATGTTTTGCTGTGTTGTTAATGTTGCTGTGGGTAATATTCATATCCACCCCATAGAGCCTAACTAATTGTTGAGAGTTTCTAGAACCAGTCTGTGGATAATCCAACTAGAGAAAGGACCATACTGGACCTTGTATGGGGAACGAGCCTGCCCAGGTGACCAGCATTTAAGTGGAACATTGATTACCAATTTGGAACATTGATTTCCAATTTCTTAAGTTTTCAGATAGTTCTGAATAAAGATATGCCTGGACCTTGGGGAAAAAACTGGGAGAGGGAAAATTATAACATTATTCATCAGGAGCTAGGGAGAGTAAATTGTAAATACCTACAAAATAGTAAGATTAAATGAGAACTTACCAGTTTGAAGTTTGATCTTTATTTTATGAGGAGTCACGATGAGCGATTACGTGAAGAAGGCCGTCAGCACGCATGCGCGTCAACGTTCAAAGCAGCGGTGTGAAATCACAGATAACAGTTGTTGAACTGAATATAGTAAGATTTGAGAGAACTAGAACTACCGAGTGATCTTTATGGGAGCGGAGGGCACGTAATTGCTCATCGTAACTCCTCATAAAATAAAGATCAAACTTCAAACTGGTAAGTTCTCGTTTAATCCTACTAATTTACTTCGGAGTCACGTGAGTGACTACGTGAAGATTTTAAAGCTCTGTGATTTCATGCCCTGGAAACGAGTCCACACATGCACAACTGCATCAGTTGACCACAGATAAGGGAAACATTCATAATGCATACAGACATGACATAGATTTAAAACATGCTGATGCTTTTTAATGAGCAAATAATAATAATAGTAACCCCTCTCATCCGGGAGGAAACTATAAAATAGAACCTAAAATAGAGTTGGCAAATACCCCCGGTCTGGCAATGGGTTATTATAAAATGTTTGGAAAACTTGTTCGTTAGACCATCCTGCAGTCGCTAGGATGTGGTCCAGCGGACTGTACATAACCCTTGCTGCTGATGTTGTAGCAGCCCTGGTGGAGTGAGATTAGAAAATATTAGTATCTACTCCTGCATAAGCCAAAACCCCGTTTTAACCACCTGGAGATGGTCTGAACTGATACCTTCTTATGAGGTTTTTTGTTACTAACAAACATTGCTAGTATCAGAGCCTCTAAGGCTCTAGGTGACCTTGACGTATTGTTGTAAATGTGTGACCACACATAACCGAAGGTCCATGGGGTATGCCATGAGAACTAGTTTGAGACCTGACGCCCCTGGGCTGTTCTGCTTAACTATATCATAAACATAAAATATTATATTATTTGCAGGTGTAACCATCCTGTCCAGTTGCAATTTATGTAGTGACTGGACCCGTTGCGCTGAGACCAGCGCCATGAGGATAACTACCTAAGATAAGGATGTAGCTGGAGCCCCCTGGTGAAGTAGTGTTAACACAATGTCAATATCCCATACTTCTGTGTACTTGGGCCTGGGAGAACTTGTGTTAAAGATATCCTTTATAAACTGGATATCAGAGGGTGAGACCCGCTCGCTGCAGCAAATATGATGAGAAGGCACGTTGGGCACAGTTAATGGCACTATAACTTAATTTATTGTCAAGGACCCATTTGAAAATGAACTCCAAGACGTCAGTTATCCGTGCCGTATTATATGTAACATAGCATTTAAACAAAACGCTTCCCATCTCCTGAAGAGGAAATGTACTGCTTTTTTGGTGCTATCCCTGCACTCTGCAGTGAGCACATATATGGATCGGTCTGACAACCCGAGCCGCAGGAGCAGTCTTCTCAGAGTCTGCAAGTCAATGAATTGATTTTATCATGCAGAGGCTGGTTTCCTGAGTCACAGGCTGAACCAGCAAATTTTTACGTTTAGAATAACCATATAAGGTTCTATTACTATTCTCAACATAAGCAGGAACCATGGCTGCATAGGCCAGTCAGACAGTACGAAAAAACCTGAAGCGGGATCTTGCTGAGTTTATTGCAAGACCCGACTGATGAGGCAAAATGGAGAAAAGACATAAAAGAACATTCCTCCCCCGTGTAGCGAGAATGTATCTCTCGCCACTGTGATGCCACATGTTTTTGCAACCGGTGAGTGAGCCTAGATGCAAACATATCGATATTCGGTGTTCCATCGAGCCATAATATCATAAAATACTTTGTGATCCAACATCCATTCTGTGTTGTCATTGATTTTACGTGATGATACACCAGCGCCAAATGAGGTTAGGTAAATTATGACAGGATACTTTGACTTGATTGCACCCATGTGACTAACATACGCAACCACCACAGTGTATCAACTTGGAATTGAGCATGCAGATTATGCATATTCGCACAATAACCCTTTAACCCATAGAATGCACCTAGTCACTATAGGTAGTTGATACCAATAACTGAAGAATTGGTAACTCATGCAAATCCCATCCGCCTCCGTAACTAGAGATGGCATTCGTAACTTTCCATCTTTGAGCACTAGAATCAGTTTGTAATATAACTGAAGATTTACTGACCAGAAACTACTGGAGCAATGCTGAATACTGTTCGTCCACCATTGTGACTTTGGTAGCTTCAGCTGGTAATAGCATAGGTCTGTTAACAATGACCTACATGGCACTTGAGAGGTTACTACTTTGCACATTGTAAGTTCTGATAATGCAAAGGCCCAATTTGCACAGCTGAAACACAGCTACTATATTGCCAATTATACTTAATGAATAGAGGGCTGCTTCATAACAACAAGGTTGTTACAGGCTTCTATTAATTCCAATCTCTTGCCCCAGGTCGGAGTCACAGACAAATTAATAGTTAAAGGTAAATCCCAATAATCAATAACTCTAGTAGGTATCAACTTAAATTTAACTAGATAGATGAGGAACCTCAATTTCTCAAACATAGTTTGTGGCTGAAACAGTTGATTTTAGCAAAATACAGCGTTTAGGATATCATCCAGATAAGCCATAACAAGTGTTTTTTAGCTCTGTCCAAGCACCGGTTTAGTAATTTGGTAAATGACCTGGGAGCTGAAGTTAGCCCATTTTGCAACGCATTAACTGTTATCATTGCCCCATCCAGATAAATTTGAAATGTCTCCGGTGATCCCTGTGAATGGGACCTGAATAGTATGTATCTTTGAGATCGATGCATACCATAAAGATCCTATGGAAATCAGTTGTTAGACAGTAACGAAGTTCCCTATTCTGAAAAGTCTATATTGCACATGCGAGTTAAATCAAGGATGAACCGACATTCTCCATCTTTCACAATGAACAGGCCACGCTTGCCATAATTCCGTGCCTGCCTCGAACGACAACTCTGGCCAGATTCCCGAGCCTGTCTCGAAAGGTAATCCTGGCCATAATACTGAGCCTGCCTCGAAAGACAACTCTGGCCATAATTCTGAGCCTGCCTCGAAAGACAACTCTGGCCTTATTTCTGAGCCTGTCTTTAAAGGCAATCCTGGCCATAATATTGGGCCTGCCTCGAAAGACAACTGGCCATAATTCTGAGCCTGCCTCGAAAGACAACTCTGGCCATATTTCTGAGCTTGTCTTGGAAGGCAATCCTGGCCATAATACTGAGCCTGCCTCGAATGACAACCCTGGCCCCAATTCCAAGCCATGCTTGGAACCCTTGTATACTGTGCAGTATAAACTAATCACATGTTATCATTTTAATTTATAAGCGGATCTGAATCTCATGTTATCATTGTCATTTGTACAAAAAACAAGTGTAAATATTACCAACTTGTAAATGGTCCACATACACCATGTTTCGGAAGAACCAGACCCACCTACCTCTATGGTTACCGGTGGTCTTATGGTAAGCCCAAAGGCCACTGATGCGGGTTCTATTTCCGCCCTTGATTGGAGAGTAGGGTGCGTGGAATCCATATATTTCCTGAGACCGGCTTCGACCTTGGCCTGAAAGACCTCTGTCCAGCTTTCAAGCTGCCACCAGCTTCAGTGAACTGCTTACTGCCGATGAAGGCATGGGGTGTGTCGTCGCCGAAACGATGAAGCTTTGCTCGTCGTCGGTACCTTGATTAGTCCAACAGCTTTTGGTTCCTCATCCAAGTATTACCTGTTGGATAAGTCATACCTGAAGAGAAGATTCGGCGGCTGGTTTCATTTCCTGGATTTCATGCCCCCTCCAATGTCACCCCTGATAGCGCTGTTCACTGCCGGCACTTGTAGCTTGAGGGGAACTCTGGCCCCTTCTGGGTTTTCTGCCAACGGCTGGAACCAACTGTTCTGGCAGCAACCCCTTCGTTTGCGAGTATTTCCTTGAAGCCATATGCATGTGCTCCAGTATGATCCACGGACATGTGCTCCAGTATGTTCCACGGACATACTTTTGAATTTGAAGTCAGTTACACACTGACCACTCGCACTCCCCTCCACAGAGAGGGAGATTCATAGGCAGCCCTGAAAACAGGTGCTGCCGCAGGCCCCTGAGGATACCTGCGCTGATATGGCCCCTCCTACGGACCTATATCAGGAGCATCACATTTGTGGGATAAACGCCCGAGGGAGTTATCCATGCTCCATCTGGGTTAAACGTCCGAGGACGTACCCAGGTATGTCGGAGGGGAAGCCTCCTGGCCTGACACGTCCGAGTCCATAGGCCTGACCGACTTATTCTTGGATTTACCCCCTTTCTGGGGAACCATAGCGGTCTGGGAGCAGCTGACCGCACTGTCAGCGACTCGGGTGGTGAGACCGACGTACCCTTGGCCTTACCCCCTTTCTGGGGAACCACAGTGGTCTGGGAGCCGCTGACCACATTGTCAGCGAATTGGGTAGCGAACCCGACGGCCGCCGGCTACCCGCGCTTCCGCGGTCCGGACCGGGATCTCCCCACGGTCCATAACCGGTTTCCCCGCGGCCCGTCCGGACTTCGCCCCAAAATTACCCAGCAGGAAAAACTCTGTAAGAAGAGATTCCTGCAAGAAAAAACAGAACCTGGAAATAAGTTTAAAACTTACCTGCAGGTTTAAACTTACCGCTGGAAGGAGCGACGCGCCTGCCAGTCAGTCGCTGAGCAATGATTTAGACGTAATGATGCGCATGCTTGCTGACGGCCTCCTTCACGTAGTCACTCACGTGACTCCGTAGTAAAATAAATGATTTTGAAGTTAATCCTTTGCTGCAACTTTTTGTCTATCAATATCCCAATATGACTCAATAAGTTTGCTCATCGTTCCTCTGAAAAAGTGGTACGGTGGCGCAGTTGGTAGAGCTGCTGTCTCACATCATCAGAGCATCCCACCCTGACCTTGGGTGCTGTCTGTGTGGAGTTTGCACATTCTTCCTGTGATCACTTGAGTTTCCCCTGGGTGCTCCGGTCTGCTCCCACATCCCAAAGATGTGTGGGTTTGTAGGTTTATTGCCCCTAGTGTCATAAGGTCATAAGGTCATATGTAATAGGAGCAGTATTAGGCCATTCGGCCCATCACGTCTACTCCACCATTCAATCATGGCTGATCTATCTCTCCCTCCTAACCCAATTCTCCTCTCCATAACCCCTGACACCTGTACTAATCAAGAATCAATCTATCTCTAGGTATGTTACAAAACTTACCTTCAGCGGCGCTGCAGTTCTGTCACTGGCCGTGTGCGTGACTTTGGCGCCTTTGAGAGGGGGGCGGGTTTAAAATGCCGTTTTCTCCAGCCTGTTCAAATCGATCTTTGTCAGGCTGTTTAGTTGCTGAAGAAAAATCGCTCTGACTGCCGTTATATCAAGTTTATTAAAATTAGCGCTGGATAATTTAATAGCAGGAGTAAAATTAAAATCGTCTTCTAAAGCCGTGAACACTGACAACGGGACGGATCTCAAGTATGGGACAGCTAAAGGAAAGCCGTTATTTTTACATATAAACGTGCTTCTTAGGATGCCTTTAATCAAAATTTCACGTTGCGAAAATGTGATTATGTAAATATACGAACCGGCAGTGTTTTTCCTGCCAATATGGGGTTTAAATTCACCGCAAATGCAACGTTCCAAACGATTGCGTTCCACAAAATCTCACCCACAAGATGATTTAAATGGCCATTAATTTACGGGAATTAAACACTAAATTCCTTCCATTTGGCCTATAAATTCATGACAATGAGATTTAAAAATCATATTATATTGTGAATTCTTGTGTGAATGTTATTTGGACACTTAGGCTATTTAAAAATGTTAACCGGTTCTTAAGAAATGGATAGATGTTTAGATGTAGTAATTGAATTTTGTAATTAGCTACAATTAGGTAACTAACTAATTATATGCTTTAATTTCAGGTCATCCAAGTAAGATTGTTTCATATTTTTTTCAAAATGCTTCAATCTATAATAACTGAAAATTTATTTCAGTTCTCTTAATTTTTAAGAAAGTTATGGGCTTTTGTCTGTCCTTGATCACAGCTTTTGAGTTAAGTCAATGGAAAAGCAATAGGGAACAAAATGCTAATTTCCGAGTATGAAAATGGCCATAATTTTTTTAATACTGAAGCTATGAAAGTGAATTAGGTGTCAAATTAAACTTCTTTTTATGCTTTATCTGATGGGATAAATTGTAGACTTGATTTTTAAAATCTCAAAATTTTGTAACATTGCTACTATCTCTGCCTTAAAAATATCCATTGATCCAGCCAATCTTCCCTGTCCCGCCTGCAACTGGTCCAAAACGCCGCAGCGAGACTCCTGATGGGCACCCGAAAAAGGGACCACATCACCCCGACCCTGGCCTCTCTCCACTGGTTCCCTGTGAAGTTCCGTATACATTTCAAGATCCTCCTCAATGTCTACAAAGCCCTCAATGGGCTTGCCCCCACCTACATTAAAAGTCTTCTTACCCACCACTCCACCTCCAGGTCCCTCAGATCGGCCGACTTGGGGTTGCTGAATATCCCGCGGTCTAGGCATAAGCTCAGGGGCGACCGCGCCTTTGCGGTTGCAGCTCCTAGACTGTGGAACAACATCCCCCTGCCCATCAGAACTGCCCCCTCCATCGACTCCTTTAAGTCAAGACTAAAAACCTATCTATACTTCCAAGCCTTTCTTGACGTCCTCTGAGCGAGGGCTATATGTATGTAGTTTGTTTATACTATTCTGATAACAAATGTAAAGCACTTTGGCCAACGAGAGTTGTTTTATAAATGTGCTATATAAATAAATGTGACCTACAGCCTTATGTGGCAAAGAATTCCACAGATTCACCATTCTCTGATTAAAGAAATTCCATGCTATATCTTTCAATCAAAAAAGTATTGGAGATACAGTAATTTTCTGCTCAGAAGGTACAATATAACTGCAGTTACTGTTGCTCTTGTGACTGAACATTACAAAGGCATATGGATTACATCAAGTGGAAATGAGCATGTTAACTGTTCCAGTTTCCACAGATGTTGCCCCACCTGCCAAGTCTTTTAAAAAAAATTGTTTTCTGCACTTATTTTTACTTTCTTGACTTCCTAGCAGATTTGTTGGGGGGAAATTTAACAGAAAACTCAGAGGAATAATGGAAACAGACAGTTATGCTGCTTTTGTTCCGCATTTCTACCCTATCAGTTACAATAGAAAACTAGGAGTCCCAGGTCAAAATGAAAACAGGCGAAGATATCAGTGATGTTCAAAGTAATGGAAGGGTTGAGAGACAAAACACTTTAATGCAAACAAAAAGAAACAAAATACGGACAAATTGTAAGATGAGTGAATGGCAAGGTCAGGAAAGTGTCCTATTTATTACAGTTGAGGTTTTTTATAAATCCATAAATTCAATGTGAAGAGGCAAGATATGAGGTAAATTCCAGTGGTATTTGTACAGCTTAGATAGAAGTACAGTTAGTTTTGGAGTACAGGTAGATAACTCCACAGCCAAGATGTTGTTGGGGTCTGTAGCCCTTGCTATATTCAGTGTCGAGTCATAGAGTCACACAGCGTGGAAACTTGCCCACACCATCCAACACAATATCCCTCGAAACCCATCCTATCCATATACCTGTCTCAATGTTTCTTAAATGTTGTGAAGGTACCTGCCTCTACTACCTCCTCCGACAGCTTGTTCCATGCTCCCTCCACCCTTTGTGTAAAAAGGTTAGCCCTCAGGTTCCTATTAAATCGTTCCCCCCCTCATCTTAAACCTATGTCCTCTGGTTCTCTATTCCCCTACTCTGGGCAAGATACTCTGTGAGTTTACCCAAGCTATTCCTCTCATGATTTTGTACACCTCTATAAGATTACCCCTCATCCTCCTGCGCTCCAAGGAATAGAGTTCAAGCCTGCTCAACCTCTCCCTATAGCTCAGGCCCTCGAGTTCTCACAACATCCTCATAAATCTTCTCTGGACCCTTTCCAACTTGACAACATCTTTCTTGCAACATGGTGCCCAAAACTGAAAACAATACTCTAAATGTGGCCTCACTGACATCTTATATAACCATAACATGACCTCCCAACTTCTATATCCTTCTGTTTCTTATTATTACTTGTTAAGGACGGTTTCAGATGCTGGAGGAAGGCAATTTGGATAATTTTCAAACTGAGTTGCCACCTTTTCTTTTGCATCATCATGCCAGACAGGATGGATTCAAAAATCATCTAATAGCTCCAAGTGGGCTGTCAAGTGGGCCATACACCGTGGGCTATCAACAGTCGCAGAATTGCATTGAACTAATTGCTGAAATTACAACCAGCCTTAATAGGCCTAATATTAATAATAATAATAATAATAATAATAATAATAATAATATTAATAATAATAGGCTAATATTGGCTCAGCTCACAGAGCATCTGCTTCACGGCTGTTTGACAGCTCCATCACATAGGTTCAATCCTGACCTCCGATGATATCTGTGAAGTTTGCACATTCTTCTGAGAAATCCTCAAGACATGTGGGTTGGTAGGTTATTTGACCACTATAAATTGCCTCCAGTGGGCAGCTGAGTGGTAGAATCTGGTGCTTGGGGGAACCTGATGGGAAGCTGAGGAAATAAAGTGGGAAAAGCATTGGTCTATGTTTGGGATGTTATGTTCCAGTTGTACAAGATGTTGGGAGGCTGCACTTGGAGTATCGTGTTCAGTTTTGGGTATCCTGAAAAAGCAAAGATGCCATTGAGCTGGAAAGAGTCCAGAGAAAATTTGCAAGGATGTTACCAGCACTTGAGGCCTGAGCTGCAGGGGGAGGTTGTGCTGGCTAAGATTTTATTCATTTGAGTCCAGAAGGCTGAGGGGTGATCTTCTGGAAGTCCATAAAATCATGAGAGGAATAGACAGGGTGAATGCACACCCTGTCTTTTTCCCAGTGTAGGGGAATCAAGAAAGAGAAGTTTAAGGTGAGAACAGAAAGAGTGAATGAGGGGCAAATTCTTCACACAGAAGTTAGTGGGTATATGGAATAACCTTACCGAGGACGTAGTTAGGCAGCACAATAACAACATTTAAAGGACATTTGGACAATACATGCTTAGGAAAGGTCTCAACGGATATGGGCCAACACGGGCTAATAGAACGAGTTCAGATGGGGGCATGTTGGTTGGTTGTGTGCGTTGGCCCAAAGGCCCTGGTTCCATGATGAATGATTCCATGATGAAAGCAAATGGGTCCTTGATGGTAAACATAGTCCTATTAAATCTAAATGTTCCCATGCTTTATGTGTCTATGGTTCTATGATTCTGTATCACTGAATGGCAGAGCAGGTTCAAGTAGCAAGTCCTATTTCTGCTAGAGATTCATATGTTTGTAAACATAATGTGTAACGTATTAAAGACTGCCACACCCCTCACTTTGTCACTAACAGCAACCAGGATAACATGCCTGGGTCAACAAGAAATACAGGAACAGCATATAAAATGTGATGTACCAAGCAGGCAAAGCTCCAACTCAGGACAATACACACGATAAGCCATGGAAATAGCATGGGGTTATGGGGAGAAAGCAGGAGAATGAGGTTGAGGGAAAGATAGATCAGCCATGATTGAATGGTGTAGACTTGATGGGTCGAATGGCCTAATTCTGCTCCTATCACTTATGAACAAGCTATAGACACCAAAGTATAAGAGCAGAGAGTGAGCAGAAAAATGAGGAAAATCCATTTTCTCAAGGTGACTGAAAACGACAGTAACTTAAGTTGTGAGCTGGAAACACAGCGCTCCTGCATGTAATAATAAGTACCTCTGGGAACTACTGCAGGCCTACATGTTGCAACTTTAGACAGACAACTTTCAGACATGCATGGAGTCGGAGAGCATAATCAAGCAGGGTGCAACGTGGAATTGGATTCCGCACTCACAAAGATCACTAGTATTGGATAGAATAGTTTATAGAAAAATAGGAGCCAAGGAAATTATCATTCGCTTTAGAAATCACGGAAACTCAGGAAAAGGGGGAAAAAAAGCAGGGCAAAGAAATCAAACGGTAACACAAAATGGAAGAGGTGGAATGAAATATGTAAAAGGCAAATCAGAAGCCAATGCACCCTGCCAACTGTCGCTAGCAATGTGGAGGAAGGATATGTGAGCTGCCTGAAACACAAATCAAAATGTTGCATTTAAAAAACAAGCATAGAATTTGACAGCAATAAACACTGTGTAAGCTGCAACAAATCAGTAAAAGGCAAAATCAAGGCTTTACTGTATGCAAAAGGCCCCTTGAGGGATTTTACGATACGATACAATACGATAGAACTATATTTATCCCAGGAGGGAAATTGATCTGCCAGCAGTCATAAAAACACAAAATACATGAAACATGAAAAAGTGCATGTTATAGCTGTAAGTTAAACAAATGAGAATGTTTTGATGTTTCTGTAGCTTTTGGTCAAGGAAGTTCATTTATCTCAAGTTAACTCATCCAGTATGAATTATTGAATTCTATACCATCTGGTTGTATCCTCTGTTAATCTATGATTCAAAGCCCGTCTCTTGGTCTATAAATCCATTTCAAATTTTCACTGCGCACTGATTGAAGAAGAGTCTCGTCTCATAAGTTCCACAGTAGTAATCATTTACAAGGATGTAGCCAGGAAGACAAGTTTAATTTTGATAAATGGCTAACTAGATTGGGATTGTTTTTAATGAACAGAGGAAGCTGCAGAGAAATGTAACTGAGTCAAATATTTTATAGAAACCTGTGTGCATCTACTTTCTGAGTATTCTAGGAAGGGGTTAAAATGTAGGAGAGAGCTTACTCACTAGTGAGTGTTACACCTCAGTGTATTAATTTAATAAATATTTATTAAAATTTGGTCCTCGATTCACCTACTCAGGGCAAGAGACTCTGTGCATTTACCCGATCTATTCCTCTCATGATTTTATACACCACTATAAGATCACCTCTCATCCTCCTGCGCTCCAAGGAATAGAATCCCAGCCTACTCAACCGCTCCCTATAGCTCACACCCTCTAGTCCTGGCAATATCCTCATAAATATTGCCATGGAAGATTATATGGAGATTTTGGAAAGAGTTCTCAGAATATAGAGAATGTTTACAAATACACAGGACTAGTAAGATTAAACGAGAACTTACCAGTTTGAAGTTTGATCTTTATTTTTATGAGGAGTTACGTTGGTGATTACGTGAAGAACCCCGTCAGGGCGCATGCGCGTCAATCTTCAAAGCAGCGGTATGAAATCACAGACAACACCATAATTGAAGTAACATATTAAGATGATCAACATGAGAACTACCATTATGACCTTTTTTCTATGAGAGAGGGTTGGGCGTGGCGGGCACGTAATCACCAACGTAACTCCTCATAAAATAAAGATCAAACTTCAAACTGGTAAGTTCTCGTTTAATCTTACTATTTTACTTCGGAGTCACGTGAGTGACTACGTGAAGATTTTAAAGCTCTGTGATTTTTATGCCGCAGATCAAAATCCCGGCTTCTCACTGCATCGATTGACTGAGTATCATCAATAATGCTGTAAACATGACATTGCATATCATG
This sequence comes from Malacoraja senta, assembly GCA_038087875.1. NCBI lineage: Eukaryota > Metazoa > Chordata > Chondrichthyes > Rajiformes > Rajidae > Malacoraja > Malacoraja senta. The sequence goes on from CM075981.1 coordinate 54,361,767, forward strand.
CAAAAACAAAACAGTTTTATTTTTGGTCATAAAACCACCAATAAACCTTCTTAATGTAGGGCAACAAACGAAACAGAATGAAACAGTATTGAAAACTGACTTTAAACAATAGCAACAGCACTCAATATTGAGTTGGCAAAGCCCTCCATCGGCAATCGGCCGATGGTAGTATTGCTGAAACACAAATTCATTTTTCCAACCTGCGGCTTTTGTATATAGTCGATGGGAACGTCCATCGCCCTGGCCGCAGATGTTGCTACTGCGCTAGTGGAATGAGATGTAAACACATAAATGTTAATTCCTGCCTGAACCAACTCTTGCTTTAACCACCTTGAGATAGTCTGAACTGCCACTCTTTTATGTTGGCTTCTTGTAACTGAGAAATAATCCTGTTTCTTCTTGTCTTAAAGCCCTTGTGGCTTCAATGTAATGTAACAAATGTGTCCTTACACATAAACATGGAGCTGTAGGATATGCTGAGAACACAATCTTAAAACCTGTCACACCTGGCCTGCTTTGTTTGAGCAGGTCAGAAATATAAACCATAACATTCTCTGTATTCACTTCCATTCTCTCGAACTGAAGTTTTTGGAAAGTCTGCACTCTCTGTACTGACACCAATGCCATTAGCATAGCCAATTTCATGGTTAATTTTAACAAAGTTATAGACGTGACAGGGACCCAATGACGAAGTATGTTACGAACAACACTTACCTTGTAGATTACCATATACCTAGGCTTAGGTGGTTTGGAATTAAAGATTCCTTTCATCAACCTAGATATGAGAGGGTGAGAACCTATACTTTGTGTCCGTGTACCTATTACAAAATATGCCGACCAAGCACTTCTAGCTGTATTGATAGCAGTATAGCTAAGACCCTCATCATAATAAAGTGTAGATAAACTCTAACACATTTTCAATAACTACAGTATCATATTGAATATTCTTTTGAACACAATATTGTTCCCATTTTTTTTTTTTTTTTTTTCATAAGTCATATACTTTTTGAGTACTGTTTCTCCAGGCTGCAGTGAGTATATCCACCGTTGGCCTAGAAAGTCCTCGACCAATGTAAGGCATTCTTAAAACCTGCAAATTAACAGATCCATACCATCACATAACGGATGAACTTAATGCGTTACTGGATGCTCCAGCAAATTCCTACTGTTTGGAATCAGCAAAAAGAGGTTGGATCGCTATCTGTAACATCAAAGGGAACCATGGTTGAATCAGGCAATTTGGTATCACCAAAACCGCTGAAGCGGCATCCTGCTTGATTTTCTCAAACACCGACCTATGAGGCAGAATGGTGGGAAAATGTACACAAACATATCATCCGAATTTAGTGAAAAAGCATCAATTGCCACTGCCCCTGGATCTGGTGCCTATGAAACATATTTTGGCCTTCCATATAGGAAGTACTATGTTCTTGAACTCATCCTGGTTCCACATCCACTCTGTGTTATGATGGAATTTTCGTGAGCTGCCATCTGGTACTACATTAAGTTTCCCTGGCAGATAGATAGCTCCAATCCAAATCTCTCTATCCCTACTCCAGGTCATAGAAACATAGAAACATAGAAAATAGGTGCAGGAGTAGGCCATTCGGCCCTTCGAGCCTGCACCGCCATTCAATATGATCATGGCTGATCATCCACCTCAGTATCCCGTACCTGCCTTCTCTCCATACCCCCTGATTCCTTTAGCCACAAGGGCCACATCTAACTCCCTCTTAAATATAGCCAATGAACTGGCGTCAACTACCCTCTGTGGCAGAGAGTTCCAGAGATTCACCACTCTCTGTGTGAAAAAGTTTTTCCTCATCTCGGTCTTAAAGGATTTCCCCCTTATCCTTAAGCTGTGACCCCTTGTCCTGGACTTCCCCAACATCGGGAACAATCTTCCTGCATCTAGCCTGTCCAACCTCATAAGAATTTTGTACGTTTCTATAAGATCCCCTCTCAATCTCCTAATTGTAGGTCCAATTGTATTTGCCAACCTGTCACATAACAATTTGATTCCACCCATGTGATTCATATCAGCAACTGCTGTAGTGTTGTCTATTTTGCACTGCACATGCAAACTAGTTTAGTTAGTGCCATAAGGCTTGAGTCCATAAAATACTCTTGGTTGCAGAAGCAACGTTCATCTGTCTCCACCGTTGGATCTTGCATCAGTAGCACCCTACCCAAGTGCTCTGACATCTGTCTGCAAATCATGGAAGCTTGGTCCAATAACACTTTGGAACTACTAGTGGACACATGCTGAATCCACCATTGTACATCAGCAACAGCCTCTATTGATAGAAGCATAGGTCTATTATAATGACCCCAATGTATCCTCAATGCTTGTTCCTTTGACCTTTGTAATTGTAGATAATAAAGTGGCCATATTGAACTGCTGGAAATGCTGCCAGCCATTACCACAGCAGACTTGTCACCTGGCTAATTGAAGGCTGTGTGTCAGCAATTAACTTGATATAGCTCTTAATTAGCTGTACCCTTTTTTGCCTGGGCAAGGTCACAATGATGTTGATTAAGTCCATTGTGAACCCAACTAGTCAATTTGTGTCACAGGTATAAAGTTAGATTTCTCTGGATAGCTTATAAAGCCCAATTAAAAAATGGTTTTTACGAACTGCCACTGATGCTTCAGCTGTTTCCTTTGATTGTCCTACAATCAAGGTATTATCTAGCTAAGCCATGAGCACATGACCTTGATGTCTCATCATGCCTAGAATAGGTTTTAACAACTTTGTAATCCCTCTAGGAGCTGAAGAGAAACCATTAGGCAGTGGATTGTATTGGCATAATTGTCCCATCCAGCTGAATTTTAAATCTATCCTGCAAATGAACAGACACTGAATCCGCATCTTTAAGATCTCCTTCACAAACGTTTCCATCTTAAAATGTCTATACCGTACAAAAGGGTTAAGACTATTCAGGTCTGTATAATTCTGCATCCCCCCATCCTTTTTTGGTCTGGGAAAGATATTGGACACAAACTGATGGCTTTGGTAAACTGCCTTAGCAATTACACCTTTATTACATAAGCTTGCAAGTTCCAGCTGAATTTCCAATTGTTCAGTGATACTGAAGTCAAACTCCTTTTTTGGAACATGTTGCCTGGGTAAATCAGAATTTGCATTAAGCTTTATTCGATGCCCTTGAATAACCTTCAGTATAAACATATCTGAGGTAAACATTTAATTGTATCACATTAGATCTGTCTACATGAGAACCAGACCCTCTTACCTCCTTACCACCTGGCATTCTTCCCCAGCCTTGAGCTGGATATCTCACCTCTGTGGCGGTGCTACAGCCGAACGCCAACTGCGCTGCATCGTAGCTGGACTCGTCCCTTGCCCGGACCAGTCTGCTCCCTGATAGGGATACTTCCGCTTTGGTGAATATGTGGCTGCCGTCTTAGCCTCCTCCTCCAGCTCCTTCACCTGCTGTGCGAAATCCTCGTCAAACAGCTGTGCCGGTTGCACTGTGCCAGGCTGGCAGAGTGAAGCATATTTAGCATTGATGGTTGGTCTAATCGCATCTTGCGGAGGCAGTTGATCTCAAAGTGGGCACTCCACAATAGCGCCTTTTGTTGTAATTTGTCATGGCCTCTCCATCCACCATCCTGGCAAAGCTCGTTATACCAGATGCCAACAACTTTAAAATATGCTGGAGCTTCACATGCTCCTGGGCTTTCATTATTATGCCCATCTTGCCCCAATTCTTCCTGTTCCCAACAGGAACTTTTAACAGTCCACAGTTGATTGGGGCTTCATACTTCGTTACTGTCTCATCCATTGTCAGCTTCTGTAGCTGATGTGAGACTTGGTAATTTATGCTGGTGGCAAGTTCCTCACCCAGAGGCTCACCAGCGTCCGACGACATGGCAAACCGTGCTGCACACGGTGTCAGCTCTGACAGCTGCCTGCCCTCCCTTTGGAAGTCGTCGGACTCAGGGTCAGAGCGTATCTGCCCTTCTGCACTCACCTCTTGCAAAGAGGGTGCTTTCAAGCAGGCCTCTACTAGGCACTGCCAGCGGAGCCGTCCCCACGGTCTCCCGCCTCCACAACTCCTCCTGGAGTATGGCTTTATGAAGCAGACCTCTCCTAGGCACTGGCAGTGGAGCCTTCCCTAAGGCTTCCCGCCTGCACAACTCCTCCTGGAGTGTGGCTTTATGAAGCAGACCTCTCCTAGGCACTGCCAGTGGAGCCTTCTCTATGGCTTCCCTCCTGCATTACTCCTCCTGGAGCGTCTCTGTGGAGCAGCCCCTGTATGAGCTGCTCCTTTTGGATAACCGCTGGGGAACGGTATCCTGTCCCCGACGGGACTCTCGTGGCCCGACTCTGCGGAGTCTATAGCCCTTACTGACTTGGGTTATGCCGACCGCCCGACTGGCGTTGGCTGTGTACCCGGCTGGGCACTTTCTGAAGTCTGTCGCCGCACCGCTACCGGCTTGCGACTCCCCCGAGGTGATAGGCTGCCTTTCAGAGACTGCGCTCCCGCAGCTCTCTCTCTCCTTGTCGGCAGCAGCCTGCACCTTTTCCTTGTTCCTGTATGTGGGGAAAAAAGAACACACAGAAACACTTTCTTACTTTTTTCTAACTCCTCCAAAGTCTCCCCGACTTTGGTGGAGCTGTAATTACTCACCTTGCAGCAGGACCTGCGTGCTCCCGCTGCCGTTGTCGCCAATGCGTCAGACGTAATGACGCGCATGCGCCCTGACGGGGTTCTTCACGTAGTCACTCACGTGACTCCGAAGTAAAATAGATGTTAAAAGTCCAAAGTGCCAAATATCAATTTACTCCCGATGGTGATGGGAGCCTTCTGCACTCAACTATGCTCCTCCGATGTTGAGAAAGGCTAGGCAGACACGTCATTGGGGTTATCAAGTGGGCACCTACTTTCATCGACGTTTCGCTAATTGAATCCACGACGTCTCCAGTAGGCTCAGCGGTGCATTCTGGTGTCCCAGAACCACCCCCTCTACATCTGTCTAGTCGGTTATTTGGGAGACCAAATGGGGTCTTTCCTCTTCAGCCAGAGCCACTGGCTACTCCGCTCTGCCAACCGTGATGTTTCTTTGATGGCCTGGTGTAGGGCTTGTCCGCTGATCCCCAGGTCCTTCATCAGTCTTAAGGTAGATGTTGCCACGAATCCTCGACATCCAACTTCTACCGGGCAGATCTTAGCTCTCCAGCCCCGCTGTTCTGCCTCCGCTGCAAGCTCTGTATATCGCAGTTTCTTTTTTTCGAAGGCTTCCTGCACAGCATCCTCCCAAGGGACTGTCAGCTCCACAAAATACACCATGGGCTGCCTCCAGCTGTTCCCCCCCCCCCCCCCCGAACAAAGGCAATTGTCTTAACTGGGTTGGATGTTCTGGGCGGCAGGGCATTGTTGGTCTGTTCTCCTGCGTTCCAGAGTCGCTGCCAGGTATTTGAGCACTTGATTATGTCTCCAGGTGTACCGTCCTTGGGAGAGGCTTACTTTACACCCAGTGAGGATGTGCCTACGTGTGGCTGGTGTTGAACACAGGGGGCATGATGGATCTTCGCCCAGCCATTGGTTGAGATTTTTTGGGCTAGGAAGGACATCATAGGTTGCCCGAATGAGGAAACTTATCCTGCTCGCCTCCATCTCCCACATGTCCTTCCGGCTGATCTTCCTCTTTTCCACACTCTCCCATCTCATCCATTGGCCCTGATTAGCTTGCGACACAGCCTTGGCACAACTACTCAACTCCTCCTGTCGGCGGACTTTGGCTGCGACTAACTTCTGGCGCTCCAGTGATGATGCCTTGTTCCAGCAAGGTCGCTTTCCGCCAAGCCCCAAGCCACTTCTTCCATGTTGGATTTGCCCTACCATGTCGCCTTGGTGGAGAGCAGATTTTGCCTGCTGTGTCGCATTCTTAGCCATCCACTTCTTTCCTGTTGCCAGGGTTGGAGCAACAGCTCAGATGACAGTGTCGCTTGATTCTGCCAGGGTCATCTCTAGTCTGACTTTAGTGCACTTGAACTCCTCTGTGAGACTAGAGAGAGGCAGCTGGAGTACCCCCTGACCGTACAGGCCTACGCTGCTCAGGCACCGAGGAACACCTAACCACTTTCTCACGAAAGAGCTGATTGTTCTTTCTATCTTCTCGACTCTTGTGAGGGTGATATCATACATGGTTAGTGGGCACATAAGGCAAGGCAGTAACCCAAACTGCAGGCACCAGATTTTCAGCTTTCCAGGCAGCATGGATCGATCGATGTTCGCCAGACCTTTGATGACTTCTTGCCTAAACTCGTTAGCCTGATCAGTGTCCTTCAGTTTAGAGTTATACCATCTTCCCAGACTTTTGATTGGCTTCTCTGACAGTTGGAATAGGTTCTTGATCAATGAAGAACCTTTGATCTGTCAGTTTGCCTTTGATTATAGAAATGCTTCTTGATTTGGATGGCTTGAATTTCATTCTGACCCCAGTGATGTTTCCTTGAAGCTTTCCTAAAAGGCGCCTGGTGCAAGGTGCTGTTGTTGTTATGATTGTCATGTCATCCATGTAGGCCCTGATGGGTGGTAGACGGACTCCAGACTTCAGCCGCTCGCCACCCACCACCCACTTGGAGGCCCTTATGATGACTTCCATAACCATTGTAAAAATCAATGGGGAGATGGTACACCCCGCCATAATGCCAATCTCCATGCAGTGCCATGTGGTCGTGAAGTCAGGCGTGGTGAAACAGAGCTGCAGATCTTGAAAATAAGCCTTGACAATGCTTGTGATAGTCTCTGGTATCCTGAAGAAGTCAAAGGATGCCCAGAGGAAACTGTGAGGGACAGATCCAAACGTGTTGGCAAGGTCAAGAAAAATGACATGCAGATCTCTCTTCTCTTTTCTTGCAGTCTAGATTTGGTGCCAAATCATGCTGGTATGTTCGAGACATACAGAGAACCCTGGGATGCCTGCTTTTTGGACTGTTGTATCCACAAGGTTGTTTCTCTCTAAATAGCTGGTCATCCTCTGAGCTATGATGCTGAAGAAAATCTTACCCTTTACATTGAGGAGACTGATAGGGCGGAATTGGCTGATATCTGTGGATTCCTTCTCTATCGGAATCAGGATTCCTCCTGCCCTGCCCTCTCTTCTCCCAAGCCACTCTCATTAGCCTCCACAGGAAGCGAAGACCATCAGGAGCACCCTTGTAGAGTCGATACGGAACCCCATTTGGCCCTGGGGCTGAAGATGCTCTTGCCCGCTTTACTGTCTGTTCCACCTCCCTCCACTTTGGAGGACTAATGTCCATCTTATGCTCTGGTTGTTCAATTGGTGGGATGTCCGATGGAATAGCTGTCTTCTGGTGTCTCTTGTCATCCGCATGCATTCTTTCCAGATGCTCGTCCAGCTCCTGCCTTGATGTTTTCAGGTTTCCTCCCTTTTCTTTGATGAAAAGTGATTTTACGAACTTATAGGGGTCCTTGAAGAAGCGCGATCTCGTTCGTTCTTTCTTTTTTCGTGATTTCCGCAGGTACTCTGCTCGTCTCAGGTTTGCTAAACGGTTTTTGATGTTTCCCTGGAGAATGTTGATGCCCTCCTTCTCACTATCAGAAGCCTTCCTCCACTGCTTCTTGAGCTGCCTTCTCTCCCGGATTAGGCATTCCATCTCCTTTTGCCGTCTGAACTTGCTTTCCAAATCTGGTGCCTTTTCCTTTTTCTCCCTTATTCCATATCGTTCTGCTCCAAAGCCATAGATGATGTCCCCCATTTTATCAAGCTTTCTTTCAACTGTACCCCTTACGGGTCAGGTCTGCATTTATGGTCTCCCATTCTTTCTTCTCCGAGGCTCCAGGCCATTTGACCCAAGATTTTCTTTCGCTGATCTTTTTCTCCATTGCTGGTTTTCTTGGCTGGATGGGCTCCATATCTTCCTCTGCTTGCGTAATTGTGCTTGAGTTTTCTTCATCAGGGGGGCTGATGCCTTGCGAACTTTGGTGAGACTCCAGTCGCTGGACTTCATTCGACTTACTTGATTGACTTCTCAGGAAGTACTTATCAATGCGAGGTCCCTGTTTTCCCTCTCTCAAGCACCCTTTCTTTCCTTGATGTATTTTCAAGCCCTTTGAAGATGTTATTTTCATCCAGCCGCAGGAGCAGACCTGAAGCCTCTTCTCGGATGATGATTGTGCGCATGTATTGCTCATGGCCTTTTCCGTTCCTAGGTCTATAGCCGTATTATCCGTCAATGAGTCATCTTCTGCCCCCGCTCTCGCAGACTCTAGGGGTATTCTTTCTTTAATTCTTTTCGTAGCCATATGCGGGTGTCTCCGAAATACTGAATAGTATTGGATCCTGCTGACATGGGTAGCTAGCCCATGCCTGCCCCAGGTGGGGTCTATTTCCTCCTGTCAGCTGTCTTTCCAGCAGTCACAAGGTCTTTCCCTTGTTGTCAGATTGAGAAGATTAATTAACAATTTAAACGATCTTTGTTCCACATGTAGAACGATTTGGGTATTGAAATAGAGATACCCATAAGTCTGCAGGTGATTTGAGTAATGTATAGTTTAGTTTAGTTTATCATTAATTCAGGGACTATCGCAACGTGTAAGGCAGATACTGTCACAATGTTTAATGCAGGTACTATTGCAATGTTTATGAAATATTCAGACAGGTACTTTACATGGATAGGACCGGTTTAGAGGAATATGGGCCAAATGCAGGCAGGTGGAACTAGTGTAGATGGGACAAATTGGCTAATGTGGGCAAGTTGGGTCAAAGGGCCTGTTTCCACACTGTAAGACTGACTATTGTCACATGAACCAAGGTACAATGAAAAGTTTTTGCTTACGTGTTATCTAGTCGAAGAAAAGACTATATATGAATAAAATCAAGCTGTCCACAATCCACTGATAAAGGATAAAGGGTACAAGATTTAGTGCACAAATATAACATTAAAGTCTGATAAAGTTTATCAGATATAAAAGAGATCAAAATGTGTAGTAAGTTGCAGATCCTGTTCTACCAAAGTTTGGTCCCCTTCTTCTTCTTATCGAGTCCACACACAAGCTTAGAAGTTGTTCAGCCAGAGCTGAATACACTTCTCGGCTTATGCATACAATGGTGTCTGTCTTGTCACTTCTTGTGCTTCTTGTGGTGGAAAGAATGGTGGAAACAGGGCCGCGACGTGAACGCTCTTTCCTTGACCCCACCAAAGTTTGGTTTGTACCAAAGATGGACACAAAATGCTGGAGTAACTCAACAGGTCAGGCAGCATCTCTGGAGAAAAGGAGCAGTTGACGTTTCGGGTTGGAACCCAATCAAGTTGTGTATTCGAAGAAATATATATTTCAGCTAAATAGACTCAGAGATGAATACAAATTAGTAATGATACTCTTCAAAATACCAGTGAATTATTGATGCTAGGGACAAAATTTCAGGCAAAATTAAGCAGACCGCAGGCAAAATTAAGCTTTTTTCTCAATGTTTCCCATCGCTTCAAGGAAGAAACTACATTTAAGTCCAAACAAAATTAAAATTGTGACCTGACTAAGATTCAGTAACTCCTATTGATCTTATTCCATGCAGGAGTGGAGGATTTCAGATGTCGTCACTGGCTGGTGATTGAATCAATGTAGCAGTGTAGATCCCGTGAAAAATATCTAGCATTCCAAGGGAATTAGGTTTACACTTGTTATGGTTGTGACTCTGGTTGTAACCATCGACCTGGGATGTAGTATTTGCTCTTCTATGTAATCAACTTCTATTTGGGGAAACTCAGCAAGCATAACAGCATCTAATTAGCAACACCAACAGTGATAACATCTCCAATAGTAAACATTGAATGGAAATGTTCTAACATGTTCGGTTACAACACACACACACACAATTATACAGTGCCAGTGGGCATTCCTTGGCCAGACCGCTATAATGTCTCAGGGTATTCGTGGAGTGTGAACCGTGAATGCCAGACAGGGGCCACCCGGCTATGATTCCTGCTTTAATTGTCACATCTCACTTACATTTTCTCCCTTTTGAATTTTCGTTCACATCCAGACTTGTGTTGGCTTTTTTAAATTCTATTAACAGGGTAGAAATCCCATGTGAAAGTGCAAAGACTGCCAGGAGTCGGAAATGTTTGGCAATGTGGCCTCTTCCTAGGTTGTCCCACCGACTATGTTCGGCCTACATCCCATAGCCAGCCTAGTTCCCTGCCAACTGCCTGTTGACTGACATCTTCTCTATGTATCTGGGAGGCAGCTGTAAATAAAAGCTGTTATTGGAAGGAACTGCAGATGCTGGTTTAAACCAAAGATAGACACAAAATGCTGGAGTGGCACAGCGGGAGTGAAGGAATGGGTGACATTTCGGATCGAGACCCTTCTTCAGACTTTCTTCAGACAGTAAACAGGAGCTGCTCAGTTTACTGGTTCCATTAACATTTTTCAGCAGGACACCTTAGGTTTGGTTTATTTATTAGTCACGTGGACAGAGATACCGTGAAAAGCATGTTCTGCATGCTATCCAGTCCAATCATACTGTAGAAAAGGAATAGGTGATGTCTCGGTTCGAGACCCACTTCAGACCCGAAATGTCACCTATTCCTTCTCTCCAGAGATGCTGTCTGGCCCGCTGATTTATTCCAGATTTTCGTGTCTACCTTTGATTTAAACCAGCATCTGCAGTTCCTTCCTGCACTAATCGTCTGGTACATGGGAACAATAGATCCTCTACTGGAAGAGCCCGCAGAGATTCGCCATGTCCCGGCAACATCTCACTACTTCCAAGTCTCTGAAAAGTCCAATCTTTGCCCAGGGAGATATACAATTTCTTATATTCTCACCTGGCGGCTTTGCTTCAATGATGTAGGTGTTGTCCGGGCCCAGCGCGATGGCTCTATCCACCATCCAGTGCAATTACCATATAAAATTGTGCAAATTAGTTGGACATCAGGCTGATTTTGATATTTTTTTATTATGATGAGTTTCTATGTTTACCTTTTATTCTCATATTTAAAATTGATGACATTCAAAATAAATTAAAGACAAAATTACAAACTTACATCTCCCCAACCCCCCCCCCCCCCCTTACTGTTTCATCATCATCATCATCATTTGAACATTAAGCAATTCACAAAATGGACATCAAGCAATTCACAAAATGGATATCACTCCAAGGAGATGAGCAAAGATGGTAACCTTGCATCAAACATTGCTTGAAGTCACAGCAAGAGATCATAAAGTTGGTTGGGATGAAGCCAAGCTCTTGTATTCAGGATTGTCAAACGAGGATCCCAAACCGGATCATTTAAACCCAAGAGGACCGGCAGGTACGGCCACAAAAGGAAGTAACTCCGAGAGATGAGAGCTTGCTGATTCGGGAAAGTAAGAAGGAACTGAGAAAGACAGGCGATGCCCTGAAGAAAGATTTGGATGCAGAAGGAGTTTCGATAAGCTCCAGCGCCATGCGCCGCGCCGACATATCGTTAAATGTTTCTATATTTTCTATGTTTCTAAAGTTGGTCATACAGCCAGGACACCTGTGAAGAAACAATTTGTAACTGGTGCAATGAAGAAGCCAGTGGGCCGTAAAATATTAAGATTGGACATATGGCGACTGGAGAAAGGTGTTATTCGGTGATGAAAGCCAGATCCTGGTTCAGGACCAACAAAGCCAATATGTGTAGAGTTCATGTGGGGGAAGGAACTGCAGTTGCTTGTTTAAACCAAAGGTAAACACAAAAAGTTGGAGTAATTCAGTGGGTCAGACAGCATCTCTGGAGGAAAGGAATAGGTGACCTATTCCTTTTCTCCAGAGATGCCGTCTGACCCACTGAGTCACTGCAGCTTTTTGCGTCTACGTTTAAGTTCCATTGGAGAGTCAGTAAGAAAATGCCATATTGACCAGTTAATCAAACATCCTGAGAAAAAAAGATTCTGGGATTGTTTCTGCTACTAAGGTGTTGGTGTGCTGAACCCAGTTGACGGGATGATGAGATTGCCGCAATATAGCGAGGTATTGCAGGGAAGGGTGGTGCCGGGGATGGTAAAGACTTTTCCAGCTGGATTTGAGATATACCAGCAAGATCTTGCACTGCGTCACACATCAAAGATGACGACACCATTTTTCCAGCATTAGCTGGTACGTTTCTTTGACTAGTAACATTCCGAACCTGAAACCAGTTGAGAATTTGTGATCAATTATCAAGAAGACACTGAAAGTACTGTACCATGAGACAGAAGCCCATCAAGGCCACAATTCAGCTGTGGTATCGAGATGAAAAATCCTCGGAAACGGTTGGAATCCACGGCAAATATGAAAAAGGCGATAAAAAACAGTGGACATCTAAATTACTAAAGACATTAAGGGGTATTGATAATGAATAAGAGGTAGCCCTATGACATTTATGTTGGTTTGGTATATCTGAGCGCATGCTTGATTCAATTAAACTGCACAAGGATAGAGGCTGTGCTCGATTCTGCTGCTCCAGACATACCCCATGCATTCCAATGGACTGGATACCAGGGTTTGTATGGTGGAGTAGTGAATATTGCCTTTAATATGTCTGAACTAATTGGCACCCTTCTCAAAGTATTGAATGGTTCAAATTGGACCTTGTGTGACGAATCCCTTGACAACTGCACATATTCATGATATGATCTGTTTCGTTACAACCTTACCCTTAGGTTGGGAAATAACTCATGTTTTTTCCTGTTTTCGGTTATTTTTGTGCACATGTTTATATTGATGATCTTGGGAAAGCTCGCTCAGGATGGCAAAGAACTGGAAATATAATCTCCAGACTTCAGCAGGGCTGAGAGCTAGCGGTCAATCATGTGATTTTGTGTCTGTAGATGTTGTAGATGTTGTAGATGTCCAGAACCATGGGTCACAGTTTAAGAATTAGGGGAATGCAATTTAGGACTGAGATGAGGAATAACTTTTTCAGTTGTGAATCTGTGGAATTCTCTGCCACAGAAGGCAGTGGAGGCCAATTCACTGGATGTATTCAAGAGAGAATTAGATATAGCTCTTAAAGCTAATGGAATCAAGGAATATGGGGAGAAAGCAGGAACGGGGTACTGATTTTGGATGATCAGCCATGATCATATTGAATGGCGGTGCTGGCTCGAAGGGCCGATTGGCCCACTCCTGCACCTATTTTACTTTGGAGTCACGTGAGTGATTCCGTGAAGAAGCCCCGCCAGTGCGCATGCGTGTCATATCGTCGATCGCATGGCGAAGCACCGGACTGGCAAGCGTCGCTCCTGCCAGGGGTAAGTTTAAACTACAGGTAAGTTTTGTTTTCTTACCTGGTTTTGATTTTTCTTGCAGGAACCTCTTTTTACAGAGGTATCCTGCTCGATATTTTCGCGAAGTCCGACGAGGGAAACCAGCTATGGGCTGTGGGGAGACCCCGGTTCCGACCGCGGAAGCGGGTAGCCGGCGAATGTCGGGTTCGCGATCTCTGTCACTGACAATGCGGTCAGTGACTTCCAGACGCTGTGGTTCCCATGGAGGGGTAAATCCAGCAGTAGTGCGGCTCCCAGACCGCAGTAGTCCCCAGGATATGGGGTAAAACCAACCAGAACGGTCAGCCCAATGGACTCAGACGAGTCGGGCCGGGAGGGTTCCCCTCCGGTAATGTATAAAAATTTGGAGGTTGGCCAGGGTGGAGCTCCTAATGGAGAGGATGCTCCATCTAGATACACTCCAACAGCAGCAGTTGTGCCAGCGCGGGCCTATGGGAGAGCCCGCGCCAGCAGCGCCTTGGACAGGGCTGCTTCATGTTCATGCCGAGTCTGTGCAGCGCTGGGACTATGGGAGAGCCCGCGCCAGCAGCACCTTGGACAGGGCTGCTTAATGTTGATGCTGAGGCTATGGCAGCGCCGGCCTATGGGAGAGGCCGCGCCAGTAGCACCTTGTAAACGGGCTGCTCAATGTATGGCAGCAGCACCTGTAGAAGGGCTGCATAATGTCTCCCTCATGGAGGAGGTGAGCTTACCGGGGCAGTTTTGTTCTGACCCTGAGGTTGGAGGTATTGCAGAGCAGCATACCCCAAGGCATGGAAGTTGCCGGGTCAGTATTAGTCTGATGCCGAGTCTATGCCAGCGTCGGCCTATTGGAGAGGCCGCGCCAGCTGCGCCTTGTAACAGGGCTGCTTAATGTCTCCCTCTTGGAGCAGGAGAGCATGCCGGGTCAGTGTAAATCTGACGACGAATTTGAGGGTATAGCCGTGGAGCATACTCCAAGGGATGAAGGGCACGTGTCAGAGGGATAATTCCTGGCAGCAAGGTTTGCCATCCCAACACAATGCAGTGAATATCAGGGGGACATTAGAGCCAGCCGCCGAATCTTCTATTCAGGTAAGACCTATTCAACAGGCAAAACCTGGAGGACAAAGCACAAGCTATTGGACCAATCAAGGCCAACGACGAGCAAAGCTTCATAGTTTCGGTGACAACGCACCCCATGTCTTCATCGGCAGTAAGCGGTTCACTGAAGCTGGTGGCAGCATGAAAGCTGGCCAGAGGTTCCACGCAGTCTACCAGTTCTACTCTACAACTAAGGGACCAGTTACAAGTTGGTAAGATTTAAACTTGGTTGTACAATACATAGAAACATAGAAACATAGAAAGTAGGTGCGAGAGTAGACCACCAGGCCCATCGAGCCCGCACCGCCATTCGCTCATGGCTGAACACTAAACAGACACCCTTACCCACAAACAGTAGACACAAGACACAGAACACAAGACACTACCCTCCCCTTTATATCGCTATCACCCCTCTCCACCCCAAGAACCGCGTGATCTCCTGGGGGAGGCAAAAAAACGGATAAAAACCCAGGTCCAATTCGGGAAAAAAATCCGGGAAATTCCTCTCCGACCCCAATCCAGGCGATCGACACTTGTCCAGGAGATCACTCAGGTCTTACTATACTAACCATACCTAGGTCCATATCCCTGCCCTCTCCCCGTAGCCCCTTATCCCCTTGGCAGCTAAAAAACCATCTATTTTAGACTTAAATATATTTAATGTTTCTGCTTCCACTGCTCCCTGGGGCAGTGAATTCCATAAATTAACCACCCTCTGGGTGAAGAAGTTCTTCCTCATCTCAGTTTTAAAAGAGCCCCCTCTTATTCTACAACTATGTCCCCTAGTTCTAGTTTCCCCGATCATTGGGAACATCCTCGGTGCATCCACCCGATCAAGGCCCCTCACGATCTTATATGTTTCAATGAGATCGCCTCTCATTCTTCTAAACTCCAAAGAGTAGAGTTCCAGCCTACTTAACCTTTCCTCATATGTCAATCCCCTCATTGCAGGAATTAATCTTGTAAACCTTTGCTGCACTGCCTCCAGGGCCAGTACATCCTTTCTTAAGTATGGACCCCAGAACTGTACACAGTATTCCAAATGTGGTCTCACTAATACTGTGTACAGCTGCAGCAAGACCTCCGTGTTTTTATACTCAATCCCCCTAGCAATAAAGGCCAAAACTCCATTGGCCTTCCTGATTGCTTGCTGCACCTGCATACTAACTTTTAGTGATTCATGTACTACTACCCCTAGATCCCTTTGCGTTGCATTACAACGCAGCTCCACCTCATTTAGAAAATAACTTGCCCTATCATTTTTTTTCCCAAAGTGAATGACTTCACATTTATTAGTATTAAATTTCATCTGCCAAGTTGTTGCCCACTCACCTAGCTTATCTATATCCTTTTGCAGACTCTTCCTATCCTCCTCATCCCCTACTTTTCCTCCCATTTTTGTATCGTCCGCAAATTTTGATATATTACACTTGGTTCCCTCCTCCAAATCATTTATATAAATTGTGAACAACTGGGGTCCCAGCACCGACCCTTGCGGAACCCCGCTAGTTACCGGTTGCCATCCCGAGTATGAACCATTTATCCCCACTCTCTGCTTCCTATTTGTTAGCCAATCCTCTACCCATGCTAATATATTACCCCCAATCCCATAATTTTTTATTTTTAGCAATAGTCTCTTATGTGGCACCTTGTCAAAAGCCTTTTGGAAGTCCAAGTATACCACATCCACCGGTTCCCCTTTATCCACCCGGGTTGTTACTTCCTCAAAGAATTCGAGCAGATTCGTTAAACAGGACTTCCCCTTCACAAAACCATGCTGGTTCTGTCCGATGAAGTCATGTTTATCCAAGTGCCCCGTTAGTGTTTCTTTAATAATTGTCTCTAACATTTTACCCACCACCGATGTTAGACTAACCGGTCTATAGTTACCTGCCTTCTGTTTACTTCCTTTTTTAAATATAGGTGTTACATTGGCCATTTTCCAATCCACTGGGACCGTTCCTGCCTCCAGGGAGTTTTGGAAAATTATCACCAATGCATCCACAATCCCCACCGCTATCTCCCTCAAGACCCTTGGATGTAATCCATCAGGCCCAGGGGATTTATCCTCCTTCAGTCTCATTAATTTCCCTAATACCACCTCCTTGGTGATCTTAATAGTATTTAGCTCCTCCATTCCTACCGCCCCCTGTTTATCCAGCGTTGGAATATTTTTTGTGTCTTCTATGGTGAAGACTGATACAAAATACTCGTTTAATGCCTTTGCCATTTCCATGTTCCCCACCAACAACTCTCCAGTCTCACCCTCCAATGGACCAACGTTCACCTTAGCCACCCTTTTTCTTTTTATATAGCTATAAAAACTCTTACTATTACACAAATGATTAAGACATTGTCATCTACTTAGAGGCATCTAGCCATGTAAAACTGGACAATATTAGCATTCCAAGCAGGTTGGAATTGGGCCAGAATTGTGTTTTGAGGCAGGGTCAGTGTTTTGGCCAGGATTGCATTCGAGACAGGCTCGGAAATATGGGCAGAGTTGTCTTTCGAGGCAGGCTCAGAATTGTGGCCAGAATTGTCTTTCGAGACAGGCTCAGAATTATGGCCAGTTGTCTTTTAAGACAGGTCAGAATTATCAGATAGGCTCAGTATTATGGCCAGGATTGTCTTGCAAGACAGACTCGGAAATCGGGCCAGAGTTGTCGTTCAAGGCAGGCACGAAATGATGGCAGGCGTGGCCTGTTCATTATGAAAAATGGCTGATTAACAACTGATTTCATAGGGTGTTCCCATTTACAGGGATCATCGGAGATATTTTGAGGAGGCAATTGCTATGATGAGGCAATAATAACAGTATGATGACAATAAAGCATTCAAAGCGGACTACTCAGAGTTAAAAAACACTTGTCATGTCTTGACTGGGTGATATTTTAACGCTGTATTTTGCTAAAATCCACTGTTTCAGTCTCAAACTATATTTGAGAAATTGGGGTCCTCTATCCAGTAAAAAATTAAGTTTTACCAAATAGACTTGTTGGTCATTGGGATTTACCTTTAGCTATTTATTGGCCTATGACTCCGCCCTGGGCAACAGATTGGAGTTAATAGAAACCTGTAACAGCCTTGTTGTTATAAAGCAGCCTTCTATTCATTAAGACTAATTGGCAATATAATAGCTGTGATTCAGCTGTGCAAGTGGGAGAGCTGACATCATGCTAAATGGCAAACTCTAAAGTGCCATGTAGGTTGTTAACATACCTATGCTTTTACCAGCTGAGGCTACTAGGGTCACAATGATGGACAAACAGTATTCAGCATTGCTCCAGTAGTTTGGTCAGTAAAATTTCAGTTATATTGCAAACTGATGGTAAGGGCCCTAACGTGGGAAATTGCAAATATCATCTCTAGTTTGGAGGTGGAGGAGATTTCCATGAGTTACCAATTCTTCAGTTATTGGTATCAACTATCTATAGACCCTACATGCATTCTATGGGTTAAAGAGTGACTGAGCGAATATGCATATTCTGCATGCTCAACTTCAGGTTGATACATTATGATGGTGGCATATGTTAGTCACATGGGTGCAATCAAGTAAAAGTATTCTGTAATAGTTTACGTAATCTCACTTGCCACTGGTGTATCATCAAGTACAGATCAATGACAACACAGAATGGGTGTTGGATCACACAGTATTTATGAAATGCTGGTTCAATGGAACACCAAATATCGATATGTTGGTTTTCATGCTTATTCACAGGTTGCAAAAATATGTGGCATAACAGTGGCGAAAGATACATTCTCGCTACAAGGAGGAGGAATGGTCTTTTTATATCTTCCTCCATTTTGCCTCATCAGTCGGGTCTTCAAATAAAGTCATCAAGATCCCGCTTTAGGTTTTCCTACTGTCTGATTGGCCTATACAGCTTTGATTCCCGATTTTGTAGGGAATAATAATACAACCATATACGGTTATTCTAAACTTAAACTTTGCTGGTTCAGCCTGTGGCTCGGGAAATCAGCCTTTGCATGATAAAATCAATTTATGTTCTGCAGATTCTGAATAGACTGTCCCTACGGCTTGGGTTGTCAAACCTATCCTTGCATGTGTTCACTCCAGAGTGCTGGGATAGCACCAAAAAAGCAGTACATTTCTTCTTCAAGAGATGGGAAGCGTTTTGTTTAATGCTAATGTTACATTTAAAACGGTACAGATTACTGACGTTTTGGGGTTCATTTTTTAATGGTCTTTTGACAATAATTGAGTTATAGGGCCATTATCTGGTGCCAACGTGCCTTCCCATCATATTTGCTGCAGCAAACGGGACCCACTCTGTCGGGTTCACCCCCGGATATCGAGTTTGTAAAGGATATCATTAACACAAGTTCTCCCAGGACAAGTACAATGCAGTATGGGATATTGACATTGTGTTAACACTACTTCACCATGGGGCTCCAGCTACGTCCTTAGCTTTGGCCGGTTCTCATAAGGTAGTTATCCTCCTGGCGCTGGTTTTAGCGCAACAGGTTCAGTCGCTACATAATTGCGACGGGACAGGATGATTACATCTGTAAATAATATATATAATATTTTGTTTATAATTTAAGTAAGCAGAGCAGAAGGGGTGTCAGGTATCAAAATAGTTCAAGGCATACCCAGGGACCTTTGGTTATGTGAGGGCACACATATACAACAATACGTCAATGTCACCAAGAGCCTTCGAGGCTCTGAACTAGCAATGCTTGTTAGTTACAAAAAACTTTATAAGAACGTAACCGTTCAGACCATTTCCAGGTAATAAACGGAGTTCGATTTATGCAGGAGTAGATACTGATTTCCAGATCTCACTCCACCTGGGCTGCTACAACATTAGCAGCAAGGGTTATTTATGTTCCGCTGGACCACATCCTAACGGCTGCAGCATGGTCATACGAACGAATTTCCAAACATTTTATAATAACCCATTGCCAGACCAGGGGTATTTGTCAACTCTATTTTACGTTCTATTTATAGTTTCCAACTGGATGAGAAGTGTTACTATTATTTTGACTTCATTTGACAGCATCAGCATGTTTTAAATCTATGTCATGTCTGTATGCATTATGAATGTTTCCCTTATCTGTCAATGAGGCAGTTGTGGTTGTGTAGACTCGTTTCTCATGGCATGAAATCACAGAGCTTTGAAATCTTCACGGAATCACTCACATGACTCCGAAGTAAAATAGTAAGATTAAACGAGAACTTACCTGTTTGAAGTTTGATCTTTATTTTATGAGGAGTTACGATGAGCAATTACGTGCACACCGCTCCCAACCCTCATATCACAAAGGTCATCTGGTAGTTCTAGTCTTCTCTAAGTCATACTATGTTACTTCGACTGCTGTTATCTGTGATTTCACACCACTGCTTTGAAGATTGACACGCATCCGCACTGGCGGGGCTTCTTCACGTAATCGCTCATCGTAACTCCTCATAAAATAAAGATCAAACTTCAAACTGGTAAGTTCTCGTTTAATCTTACTATTTTCTATGTTTCTATGTTTCTAGATGTCCTCGGTCTTGGACTCCTGCTAATGGTCACCTATACATCTATCAACAGGAAAGTGAATGAATGCTTTATTAACCCAGCCCACCGTTATTGGCTGTCATTCACATAGCCTTTCCCCACTTTCCAGTGTTTTATCATTTGTGCACAGAAATGTTCAGATATTTGCAATACCCCTTATCTCCGATCTCCCAGATGCTAAACACTTTAATGGGCCTGTCCCACTTAGGCGATTTTTCAGTGGACTGCTGGCGACTGTCAAATTGCCGGCAGTCGCCTGAAAAACTGGCAACTGAAACAGCGACTGTCAGAGTGGAACACACACAAACACATCGCCTCCATCACCAGCCTGTTATGTAGGCGGGGGACATGGCAAGCGGGGGGAGCACTGTCTGAAAAATTCACATGGTGCAAAGCCAAGTTGAAACAGACACACACACACATGAACAGGAAGGTCGGCGCTGTAAAAAGATGGCTAAAGCACAGTGTGCGGTAAATCCTTTAAAAGAGGGGGAGAGAGGGGGGAGATGGGGGGAGAAGGAGTGGAGACAACTTTTAAGAAGCCAGAGATACACGGCTGTGAAGCTCGGCGGACATTTAACATTACCGGTCGGTTATCCTTGGTTCTGAAAACTACTGCTTACGTTTTTTTCCCAATGAGCCAATGAAATTCACCGGTCAGTACTGGCTACAACCTGCGAGAACCTCCGAGAACCTTCGACCTCCTGGCAACCCATTAGGACCTCCTGGCGACCCACCTACTGCTCGAGAATTCTCGCTACTCTTCATGGCGGCTTCATTCTTGTCGCCGCTAATTTTTCAACATGTTGAAAAATTCACAGTGACCATAATGAGGCCGTGACTAGTTCCCAGAATGTGGGAACTCCTCACAACCATGAAGACGACTCCCCGGCAACCACCCGCGATCATGTGGCGATCATGTGGCGACTGCAGAGTCTCCTGCAGTCACCTAAGTGGGACAGGCCCATAACTCCCCCTCCCATTCCCACACTGACCTGTCTGTCCTGGGCCTCCTCCTCTGTCAGATCGTGCCCAGCGCAAATTGGAGGAACAGTACCTTATATTTCGCTTGGGCAGCTTACAACCCAACGGTATAAATATTGCTTTCAACTTCAAGTAATCCTTGCTTTAGCACTCTCTCCGTTCTCTGACTAGTTTCACTGTCCTCCTGATTAATTTTATTGATTGTATACCTCGTTGTCACCTTCCCCTCAGCCAACAATGAACAATTCTACATTTCCTTGATTATCATCTGCTTTAATCTCTCGTTTTCACATCTTTCCCTTCCATATCTCCAGTTTCCCTCTCCCCTGACTCTCAGTCCGAAGAAGGGTCTTGACCCGAAACGTTACCCATTTCTTCTCTCCAGAGATGCTGTCTGTTCTGCTGAGTTACTCCAGCAGTTTGTGTCTATCTTCTGTGTAAACCAGCATCTCCAGTTCCTTCCTACCTCTTATTATTCACCAGGTTTGTTATTTTTAAATATTTTTGTAGGATGTAGGCATTACTGGCAAGGCCGGTATTTATTATCATCCCTTAGGTCCTAAAATTGAATGGTGACTATCTATTTCAGGGGGAAATTATAATTCAACCACATTGATGTGGATCGCAATCAATAAAATGCCAGACTTTGTTCCTCTAATGGTCGTTAGAGAACCAGATGGATTTTTAATACGTTTAAGAAGGAACTGCAGATGCTGGAAAATTGAAGGTAGACAAAAATGCTGGAGAAACTCAGCGGGTGAGTCTGAAGAAGGGTTTTGGCCCGAAACGTTGCCTATTTCCTTCGCTCCATAGATGCTGCCTCACCCGTTGAGTTTCTCCAGCATTTTTGTCTAACTTGGATTTTAAATACAATCTATTGGTTTCACATTGATCATTACTGAAACTTAGGAAGGCCTAGGAAAAGTGGATGTGGATGTTTCTAATAGTGGGAAGGTCTCAGACCAGAGGGAATAGCCTCAGAATAAAAGTACCTTTAGAATGGAGATGAGGTGAAATTTCTTTAGCCAGAGGGTGACAAATCGATGGAATTCATTGCCACAGATGGCTGTGGATACCAAGTCATTGGGTATTTTTAAAGCGTAGATTGATAGTTTCTTGATTAGTAAGGGCATCAAAGGTTATGGGACGGAGGCATGAGAATGGGGGAGCAGACTTGATTGGGTGAATGGTCTGCTCCTCTGTCTTATGTTTTATTCCGCATTGATTTGCCTGAATATAATCTCCCCGTTTTTTGTGGTGGGGTTTGAAGTATGTCTCTGATGAAAGGCCTATGACCCGAAGCTTTAATCTCTTCCACAGATGCTGCTCAACCTGCAAAGAATTCCACACATTTTCTGTTTTCATTTCAGATTCCCAATCTCCGCAATAATTTGATTTTGTGTGATTCAAACTCATGACCCTGGATCTTGGCTCCAGGAATCTGGATTACATGCCCAGTAACAGAATAATTTTGGAACCTCCGGTTAAGTACAGCGATGTTCCGAAGGCTAGGTGAGAATACCTGGTGATTTTCCAGCAAACTTGGAAGGTCGGAAACTCTTCCAGCAGCTGGATCGCTTTAGCTTCTTCTCTGTTATCAGCCTTGTGAGTGGACCTTCCATAAGATAGGGTACAGTCTGATTCACCTCTACCCCATTGTGGACATGGGACTTTGGCTGGAACTGGTGCAATACAGTGCTGAGAACTATACTCTGCACTCTGCATCTTTCCCTTCACTCAACCTATTGTACTTGACTTTGGCTTCATTGCATTGATGTATAGTGTTATCTGATCTGTGGTCAGATAAGCTAATACAATACATGGAGGTACAGTGAAAACATTGTGTTGATGTATAGTATTCAGTCTCAGTTTAGTTCATTGTCACGTGTACCAAGATACGGTGAAAAGCTTTTGTTGCATGCTCACCAGACAGCAGAAAGACAATACATGATTACAATCGATCCATTTACAGTGTATAGATACATGACAAGGGAATAACTTTCAGTGCAGAGTAAAGCCAGCAAAGTTCAATCAAGGATAGGCTGAGGGTCATCAAAGAGGTGGATAGTAGTTCAGGACTGCTCTCTGGTTGTGGTGGGATGATTCTGTTGCCTGATAACAGCTGGGAAGAAACGTCTGAACACAGATCAGATAATACAAAGTTTTCACCTCAGTACAAATGACAATAATAAACCTAAATATGATTTCCTCCTATCAAGCACGTCTGCCTAATGGTCAGAGCACAATACCGCATACACTCACAATATGAAATTAAAAAGAAAAATTTGGAGAACCTCAATATGCCACACAGCTTGTGAGGATAGAGAAACAGAGTTATTCTGCCAACTCTTACGGATGGGTTCCTCTCACTGAAATGGCTGCTTGTGTTCCCCAGTGCCTGGGTTTGCAGGTCTCGGTGTGATGGATCTGACTTGCCTGAAGAAGGGTCTCAACCCGAAATGTCACCCATTCCTCTCCAGAGATGCTGCCTGTCCCGCTGAGTTAAGGGCCTGTCCCACTTGGGAGACCTCCACCGTGACGTCTGGCGAGTTTGCCCGCGACCCATAGTCGTGGCAAGGTCGCCACGAGGTCATAGGAGGTCTTCGTTACTCTCCTTCATGCTCGAGAGTGGTCTCCGCCTAGACGAGGCTTCAGCTAGGCCGCGGCGTATTTTCCAAGATGTTAAAAATTGACCGCGACTAAAAATAGGTCGCCGCAGGAAAAATCAATATTTTTTAGTCGTAGGTCTAGTCGAAGTCGGTCCTAGTAGGTCGTGATGCTAGTCGTAGGTACTCAAAGGTAGTCGAAGGTGGTTGAAGGTAATAGCTCCGGGGTGAAAAAAATGTCAGTAGAAAAAAAAGGTAGTGTAAACAGCAGCATATGATCTCTGTCACTCCAGGGCATGTTCATTCGTAGCTGGAGAGTTTTTTGGAGAGGAGACTTGTGTTTTAGAGATGGCAACAAAAAGGCTGCAACGCAGGGGGAGGGCACAACCCTAACAAATGCCTGCCATGCAGGTGTTGCCCACCCAGGAGGAGGAGTGGCAGGAGGTGATGCCACAGGAGGTGATAGTGCAGGAGGAGGTAGCCCTGCATGAGAGACCCCTGGAGGAGGAGACCACGGTGGTAGTATATGTCCCCACCACCACCCCATCCTTCACTGCCTCATTTGAAGGCAGCAAAGCAGCCCTTTCTCCTGTGTCTGTCACAGCATCAGAGGCAGATGCCCCATTGGTGGTGAGGGAGGGCTGGAGGAGGTTTATGCCCTACACCTTCACCAGGCAGCAGGAGGGGGACCTTGAGGAATGGTTCCAGCAGAATGCCATGCTGTACGATAAGGAAAATGAGGGGTACAGGGACAGGGACAAGAATGGCATGCTTGCCATCCGCTGCCCCACATGTGTGCTTAAAGTTCCATCTTTTGTCAAAGCCCAGCGCCACTCTCTTCCAGTCATCTGGTGTACTGGGACAGTCCATCACATCATCTCCATTCACCCATTGAGACCTCTTCTTGTGCTTCCTCTTCACCCTTGCTCTTCCCCTTCTGCCTTTCTTAAAAGGCTGCTGAAGCAAAAGGGCTACTGCAAACAGCAGTAGTATTTTACTAACATCCTCCAAACTAGTTCCTTCCTTGCTTGCATGGTTCAGAATGATTTTTTTTAAAAGCTGGGAGGCATTTTTTTGTGAGAAAAAAATGCAGACACTTGTCACTGGTCGTTGTTGGTTTTCGGTGTGGTCCTCTGAGGTCGAAGGGGGTCGTGCTCATTCGCGGACCAATTTGCCAGAGACCATCCTCGAGTAAAACGTACATGGTCGAAGCCAGTCTTCAACATAGTCGAAGGAGGTCTTCTTCATAGTCGAGGGAGGTCTTCAACATAGTCGTAGGAGGTCGTACACATAGTCGAGGAAGGTTGTAGCAGGTTGAAGGTCACCGCGACCTTGATTTTTTTTTAGTCACTTAAGGTCGCCAGAGGTCGCGGTGGAGGTCTCCCAAGTGGGACAGGCCCTTTACTCCAGCATTTTGTGTCTATCTTCAGTTTAAACCAGCATCTGCAGTTTCTTTCTGCACACTTGCCAACCTGGACTCTGACTGACAGCTGGTATTGAGTAAGTCCTGTCCCTGGAAATCTATTGAAAGCACAGACAACACTGCATTGTCTGTATAACTCGTTATCACCCAGCCCACAGCCAGTAATGGACCATTTACTTAAACATCGTTACTTTTTTGCATATCTTTAATTCATTTGTTCTCTGTCTCTCTTATACCAACGTCTATCTCTCTTGTTTCCCTTTCCCCAGAGATGCTGCCTGACCTGTTGAGTTACTCCAGCTTTTTGTGTCTGTCATCGGTATAAATCAGCATCTGCAGTTCATTCCTACTGGTCACCTATTCCTTCTCACCAGAGATGCTGCCTGTCCCGCTGAGTTACTCCAGCTTTTATTGTCTACCTTCATTTTGTCTATTCCCCACTTTGTTGGTTTTCAAAAATGTGCGGGTAATTTTATGTGTTTTAAAAGAAGTTTAAACAAAGCAAAGTAAAAGGAGCGTACTGAAAGCATTCAAGGTGCAGATATAATTAACAAATGAAACTAAACCAAAGATATATTTTTTAAATCCTTTGCCTCTGGACTATATCTGCAGCTCAAAAATCTCCATTAAGGGCCTGCCCTACTTGGGCGTCATTTGCGTGTCACGCAGATGGCGTGCGAAGATTTTGTACATCCCAAAATCCTGGGGCGCCGTGCGCGACCGCGTGTCACTGCCTACGTCACCACGCACCATGCACGCATAATGCGCACCATGCGCGCATCATGTGCGCGTCAAGACGTGCGCATCGTGCGTCGTGACGTGTAAGTGATGTCACGTAAATGCCACGCAAATGACGCCCAAGTGGGCCCTTTAAAATCAACTTAGATTTGAATGCTCCAGCAAGAACGAGGCAATTATTCAGCATCCATTTTGTAGCTCTATTGGAACTGGCAGCATTAGCCAGTGACACACTATCCAACATTTACGATCAATGACCTTAAATGAGGACCATCAATAAATGAAAGTAACTTTGTTTCTCTCTTCAGAGGTGTTGTCTGCGTTGCTAGCTATTTTCATTTTGATGAATTCATCACCATTCTCCACACAACACCAATATTCAAATTAATTAACATTACATCCACACATAAAATGAATCTTTAGCAGTGTAGAATTCCCCTGAAGAATTTGGTAAATATTATCCTCTGATGTTTTCTATTTTTATTCGGGCATTCTTCACTCTTATCTCTATTTTGATTTGTTTCACTCATGCATTTATGTATTCACTGTGGGAGGCCTTCCTTAGGCATTGCTTCTAAGGTGGAGCTCCTTGGATATTTCACATCTTTTAAAATCCATTTCAAGAAGAGCAATACTAAAGTTACACAAAACATCTAGACATATTTTGATGCACATTAGCAGCAAAATTAGGCCATTCGGCCCATCAAGTCACCTCTGCGATACGATCATGGCTGATCTATCTTTCCCTCTCAACTACATTCTCCTGCCTTCTCCCTGTAACCCGTGACGCCCTTACTAATCAAGAAACTATCTGCTTTGAAAATACCCAATGACCTGGCCTCCACAGCAACATAACTAGTTTCATGGCAAAACACAATAGACAATAGGTGCAGGAGTAGGCCATTCGGCCCTTCGAGTGCATTCAATGTGATCATGGCTGATCATCCCCAATCAGTACCTCGTTCCTTCCTTCTCCCTATATCCCCTGACTCCGCTATTTTTAAGAGCCCTATCTAGCTCTCTCTTGAAAGCATCCAGAGAACCTGCCTACACCGCTCTCTGAGGCAGAGAATTCCACAGACTCACCACTCTCTGTGAGAAAAAGTGTTTCCTCATCTCCGTTCTAAATGACTTACTCCTTATTCTTAAACTGTGGCCCCTGGTTCTGGACTGCCCCAACATCAGGAACATGTTTCCTGCCTCTAGCGTGTCCAAACCCTTAACAATTTTATATGTTTCAATGAGATCCCCTCTAAACTCAAGAATGTACAAGCCCAGCTGCTCCATTCTCTCAGCATATGACAGTCCTGCCATCCCGTGAATTATCCTTGTAAACCTACGCTGCACTCCCTCAATAGCAAGAATGTCCTTCCTCAAATTATGTGGAAGAACCTAAAGTGCTGGAAGAACCCAGTGGGGAGGGAATGGACAGGTGACGCTTGTTTTGGGACCCTTCTTCAGACTGATTGTAATTGAGGGGGGGGGGGGTAGGGGGAGAAAAAAGCCAGAAAAGAGAGGTGGGTGGGCATGGCATAGGCTGGTAGGTGATAGGTGTATCAGACCATGGTCGACTACAGGAGAGCAGCAGGAATCACAGAGCATTTGAGCCCAAGGCAATATCTTTACAACTCCACTTCCTCTCCTGATCCACAGTTGTTATCAGACAGCTTCCCAGCTAATCAAATCATCCTACCAACAATTAGAGCAGTCCTGCTATCTACCTCATTGGAGACCCTCAGACTATCTTTGATCAGACTTTACTGGACTTTATCTTGCACTAAATATTATTCATGTTATTCCCTTTATCATGTATCTGTGGATGGCTTGATTGTAATCATGCATTGTCTTTCCGCTGACTGGATAGCACGCGGAAAGAAATGCTTTACACTGTACCTCGGTACACGTGACAATAAACTAAACTCAAACGCAAACTCAGACTCAAACATATTTCCTGATTCTCACTAAGGCTCAAATCATTCTATTGATCCCAGGATTAAATGTGTTCAACGACTAAGCATCCATAGTCCTCAGGATGAGAATTCCAGAGATTCCCAAGCCTTGGATTGCTTTGATGTTCACTTAATTTTCCATGGCAGTGAAAAGATATTCCAGCCTCTGCTACAGTATGTGTTCATTCAGTGTCAATTTATTTAGACTAATGTTCCAGTATTGATCTATTGAATACAGAATGGATTCCAGGACAGAGTTTGACCTCACCTTGCAAATTGAATACATTCTTTGTTTTACATGATGAAACGAGCAGTCTATTTGTAGACCAGAATGTAACTTGTGTTTTACACGAGATTAGCATTATCTGCCATCTGCCGGTAATAATAACCATTTTGGCCACAGATGGTATTTCGATGGGCCATCTACACTGCCATGTGCTGCTTGGAATGAGATGATGCAATTGGGAAAAGAGTTACTTGGCAAAGGGATGAAAATCTGCGCTCTCTGATCCTGGAATTCGGTTAACCATAACATATTTATCTGCAATAATAAACATGCACACGTGCGCACATGAACACACGCAAATGCATCAGATGCAAACACACATACACATGTACACACCCAAACACATCACACACATACACATGTACACACCCAAACACATCACACACAAACACACATACACATGTACACATCCAAACACACGGAGACATGCAAACGCATCATACATAAACACACATACACCTGAACATACGCAAACGCATCATACATAAACACACATACACATACACATGTACACAGGCAAACGCATCATACATAAACACACATACACATACACCTGAACACACGCAAACGCATCATACATAATCACACATACATTACACCTGAATACACACAAAAAGAAACACTAAATACCTCTAAGAAAATGAGGTTTGTCTCTTCTACCTCTTTCCTTAATCCATTCCATGTAACATTTTCTTTACTTAACTCTCTGTACATCCTCTCCAAAGATGTACAAGTTTGAAAAAGCTAATTAGCTTGGTAAAAAAATGTGAATTGTCCCCAGTGTGTATCGGATAGTGTTAGTGCGCGGGGATCGCTGGTCGGTGCGAAGGGCCTGTTTCTGTAGTGTATCTCTAAACTAAACTAAACTAAACTAAACAACTATTTCCTGATTCACAGGGCATAGCCTTAATGTGAGAGGGCCAAAGTTTAAAGGGGATGTGCAGAGTAAGTTTTTTTACAGAGAGGATGATGAGTGCTTGAACGTGCTGCCAGGGGTGGTGGTGGGGCAGATAAAAAAGTGACATTTTAAGGCTTTTGGAAATCACATTGATATGCAGGGAACGGAAGGATTTGTATCATGTGCAGGCAGGGGAAGGTTAGTTTAACTTGGCATCTTGTTCGCTGCGGACATTGTGGGCTGAAGGGCCTGTTTCTGTTCTGTACTGATCCATGTTCTATGTTCACACTTCCTAGCTTAGGCCGTTGGAGAGAGAAATTGGCATTGGCTCTCAAACACAGTGATGCAGCTGGTAGTGCTGCTGCTTTCTAGCACCAGTGATCTAGGTGCAATTCTGACCTGTGAGCGGTGAGGCATTGCATTGTTCTCTCTGTAACTGAGTGGAGTTCCTCTGGATGCTTTGATTTCACGCTGCACCCCAATGACGTGTGGATTGGGAGACTAATTGGCCATTATAAATTGCCTCTAACATGCTGGTGAGGAGTAGAATCTGCCCAGAGCTAAAGGGCATGTGGGAAGCATAAAATATGATGAGAGGAAATGGAGGAAATGATTCCACTAGGGGCACCACATTGACGGCAGCCTCTGCCTACAGCCTGTTTGTCTTTTCAATCTTTTTATTTATTTTTAGTTAGTTTAAAGTCTGTTTTGTGGGGAATCTTTGACTTTTCTATGTGGGGGATGGGGGCAGGGTAAGGGGGAAACTGTTTCCCAGTCGCTTCCTGGCGGGGACGTGACTATTTCTCCGAGTCGCGTCCTCGCCCCCCTCCTCGCGGCCTACCACCTGGATTGTAGCGGCCTTTCCTGCCGGTGTCCGGGAACTGGACCAGAGCTACAACAGCAGCGGCGCAGCGCTGAATTCACCGCGGAGCGGGCGATGCCTAACTGGATCGCTGTTTGGAGTTCCGGAGCGTTGGGCCGCTGCTCCAACATCGTGGAGCTGCGGTTTGGGAGAGCTTCCAACGCGGGCGGCGCTGACCGTCATCGCGGAGTCCTGGGGCCCTTTGCCGAGGGCCGCCAGTGTTGCATCTCCGCCCAGCGCGGCCTCCGGACTTTGGGAGCCGCGGTCTCCGGTAGGAAGTGGCCGACTCTGATGTCCAGGCCGCTGAGGAGGTCCCCCAGCCCCGACGTCAGACTTACATCACCCCGGCTAGAGGGCCTGAACATCGGGCCGCCCGTAGCGGCGACTGCGGAGGGCTCAGGGAGGCCCCGACCACGGGTGAACATTGGGGAACATTAGAGGAAGAGGACTGACTTTGGTGCCTTCCCTCACAGTGGGAAACTTTTGATTCTGCTGTGTGGGGATGTTTTTATGTTGAACTCTATCGTGTGTGGTGTTCTTTATTTTTATTGTATGGCTGTATGGTGAACACACATTTCACTGTGCCATCTGGCACATGTGACAAATAAATGTATCTTGTATCTCTTGTGTTTGATGGTCAATGTGGACTTGGTGGGCTGAAGGGCTTGTTTATGAGCTGACGCTCTATGAATCCAAACAAGTCCAGATCTGTCAACCATCAGTTGTCCTCACCTTCAGGGCCGCTGAGCTTAAAAGGACCAAGTTCACGTGATAGAAACATAGAAAATAGGTGCAGGAGTAGGCCATTCGGCCCTTCGAGCCAGCACTGCCATTCAATATGATCATGGCTGATCATCCAGAATCAGTACTCCATTCCTGATTTCTCTCCATATCCTTGATTCCGTTAGCCCTAAGAGCTGTATTCAACTCTCTCTTGAAAACATGCAGTGAATTGGCCTCCACTGCCTTCTATGGCAGAGAATTCCACAGATTCACAACTCTCTGGGTGAAAATGTTTTTCCTCATCTCAGCCTAGATGGCCTACCCCCTATTCTTAAACTATGACACCTGTTTCTGGATTCCCCCAACATCAGTAACATTTTCTTGCATCCAGCCTGTCCAATCCCTTAATGAATTTATATGTTCCTATAAGATCCCCTATGATCCTAATTCCGTTGAATGTAAGCCCAGTCGATCCATTCTTGCTGATACAATCAGCATTCCCACATATATTAACCTCTAGCTACCAAAGTCCAATTTTGAGTGTCTTTCATGTGGTCTCTTTGGTTTGAATGGTTGAAGAACCTTACGCTTATTAATCCACTTGCAGATGTCACCGAGTCCCATTAGGATGTGCCTGGAGATATGGGCAAGTCTCCACATTGAAACATTTAAAACATTTTGGGGTGGTTATCTGCTCTCCATTCACCATTGAGTTCAAAACCCAGGTCGATGAATTTCTGGTACTTTCGTAGGGATTGGAAGTATTAGGAGGTAGATTATCTCCTTCTTAAGTATGATTGAACCTACATTCATAAATTGAGTGTGTGGTGAATGTCCATATGATCTTTTTGGAAAGGGAGTTTATAATAGATTTCCGTATCTCCATTGAATTTATATCGAAGGTGCAATGTAATGATAAATTCAGAGTTCGATGCAGGTTTTGGAGTTGGGGAGGATTTGATTTCCCATTAATGGAGTACAAAGCCATAACATTTCTGTACTCTTTTTGGAGTCGCTGATATCCTTTCACATCAGGGCTGCATAGTGACGCAGTGGTAGAGTTGCTGCCATACAGTGCCGGCTTCCATCCTGACTATGGGCACCATCTGCACGGAGTTTGTACGTTCTCCCTGTGACCTGCGTGGGTTTCCCCCAGTGTTCCGTTTTACTCCCCACACTCCAGAGACGTACAGGTTTGTAGGTTAATTGGCTTCGGTAAAATTGTAAAGTGTCTCCAGTGCGTGTGGGATAGTGCTAGTGTACGAGGTGATCGCTGGTGGGCGCGGACTTTGTGGGCCAAAGGGCCTGTTTCTACGCTGTATCTCTAAAGGCTGGAGTCTTTAAAGCAAATAAAAACAGGGACCCATGTTGTTGGGTCCTGTATACATACTTGCTCCAGGTGTTTTTGGTCTAGTTTTATTCCATTTCTCATTGTTGTTAGGGCAAGGATTAGGATGAGAAAGAACCACATAACTGGCCGTGCTCAATGGTTCTATGATCTTTCTCTGAATATTGCAGAAGATGTGAAAAATAAATGTTCGGGGATTGCTGGTCGGCATGTACTCGGTTTGCCTCTAAACTCAACTAAAACAGGGGGATGGATATTCAACAGCAATGCATGCCATTAAATTTGCCAGTAGATCAATTTAAAAATACTATACTATCAAGAACACTTTTTTTTTATCATAGCTACTGAAATGTGTCCTCAAAATACCCATCATTTTCAGTTTTTATAACAATAACATCAATATTCCTTTAATTTAATTTAAATAAATGAACCTCTTGTTTTTTCTTCCGATCTTTCCTTGAGTTTTTGGAAGCTTATTCCTTTTATTGCTGCTTTGGGATTTGGTTAGTTGCTGTTGGATTAATTCCAGTGACTGTATAAATAGCAAAATAATAATCGACTCTTTCCACAAATTTTGGCTGAAATTAAGAACTTTGCTGCAGACAATTCTCGAATGTCATTTGGAAAAACTTTGCACCAAAGCAATTTTAGTCAAGTGCGCAACTCTTCAATTTAAAGCCGGGGAAACGGATGAGAAACGTGAGTGGGAACTTCTTGGTGTTTATGGTCATTTAGTGTTACTTTTAGTTTTAGAGATATAGCACAGAAACAGACCCTTCAAGGGATAGCACAGTGGCTCAGCAGGAGAGCTATTGCCTAGAGTGCCAGAGACCCTGGTTCGGTTCTGACTATGGGTACTTTCTGTATGGAGTTTGCACATTCTCCCTGTGATCATGTGTGTTTCCTCCGGGTGCTCCGGTTTCCTCCCTCATTCCAAAGATGTGCAGGTTTGAAGGTTAATTGGCTTCTGTATATTGCCTAGAGTGTTGGATAGGAAACTGGGATAACATAGAACTAGTGTGTATGGATGCTCATCAGTCGGCGCAGACTTGTGGGCTGAAGGGCCTGTTTCTATACTGTTTCTCTAGAATAAAGTTCAAGCCAACCTGGTTATGTGTTTTCTTGCTTTCTCATCTCTCCCTACCCACTAAAGGCAATTTGACAGAGGCCAATTAATTCATAAAACTGCACGTCTTTGGGATGAGGGAGAAAGGTACCGCAAGGCTCGGACTGCAGCTATTTACAATATACATCAATGATTTAGATGAAGGGATTCAAAGTAACATTAGCAAATTTGCAGATGATACAAAACTGGGTGGCAGTGTGAACTGTGAGGAGGATGCTATGAGAATGCAGGGTGACTTGGACAGTTTGGGTGAGTGGGCAGATGCACGGCAGGTGCAGTTTAATGTGGATTAATGTGAGCTTATCCACTTTGGTAGCAAAAACAGGAAGGCAGATTATTATCTAAATGGTGTCAAGTTGGGAAAACGGGAAGTACAATGGGATCTGGGGGTCCTTGTTCATCAGTCAATGAAAGGAAGCATGCAGGTACAGCAGGCAGTGAAGAAAGCAAATGGCATGTTGACCTTCATAACAAGAGGACTTGAGGATAGGAGTAAAGAGGTCCTTCTGCAGTTATACCGGGCCCTAGTGAGACTACACCTGGAGTATTGTGTGCAGTTTTGGTCCCCAAATTTGAAGAAGGACATTCTTGCTATTGAGGGAGTGTAGTGTAGGTTCACAAGGTTAATTCCCAGGATGGCAGGACTGTCATACGCTGAGAGAATGGAGTGGCTGCGCTTGTATACTCTGGAATTTAGAAGGACGAGAGGGGATCTTATTGAAACATATAAGATTATTAAGGGTTTAGACACACCAGAGGCAGGAAACATGTTCCCGATGTTGGGGGAAGTCCAGAACCAGGGGCCACATTTTAAGAATAAGCCATTCAGAACGGAGATGAGGAAACATTTTTTCAAACAGAGAAATGTGAGTGTAGAATTCTCTGCCTCAGAGTGTGGTGGAGGCCGGTTCTCTGGATACTTTCAAGAGAGAGCTAGATAGGGCTTTTAAAGATAGCAGAATCAGGGGATATGGGGAGAAGGCAGGAATGGGGTACTGATTGTGGATGTTCAGCCATGATTACATTGAATGGCGGTGCTGGCTCGAAGGGCCGAATGGCCTACTCCTGCACCTATTGTCTATTGAAACCGGAGCACCCGAAGAAAATTCAAGTGGTCACAGGGAGAAGGTGTAAACTCCACATACAGAGACTCAGGATCGAACCTGGGTTTCTGGTGCTGTGAGGCATCAGCTCTATCAGCTGCACCACTATGCTGCCCACTGTCGCCAGCTGCATGCTTTTGAAATAAGCAAATGATGTATCATAACCAGAATTGGCACCAACATGGCATCATCAATTTTAATCTAACAGCCAAAGTCAAAAGTACCCACGTTGTGACTTTGTCATAAATAAGCTGAATGGTGCCATCTTGGATCATTTTAGAGTTCTTTGTGCTGTTTCACTTTGAATCCTTCCAGTTTTCAAATGTGCTTGATTTACAATGTATGAATGCAAAATTGATGAGACCTCTCGCAGTTCTGAATGAAATCTTTCCCTTGGTGGGTTGTATTAGACTGCTGGACTTGAACAGTGAGCAGTTGAAGGACGCTGGCACTCATATAAGCTTCAGTGAATGGCCAGATGGAATGCCAAGGTTTGGTCCAAAATCTTTTATTATGCTACTTGGCCATGAATCTGCCAACAGAAAGACTGAATATTGCACTTTGTTAAAATTGACCTTGAAACATCAGCAGAGATAAAGTACGACCAGATTTTTAATGTCTAGTCTGAATGAGCATGGATGTTACATTCTGATTGTCCAAAGATCAATTTAATGAAACTTGTAATGACATTTAAATAATTGATATCTGCTCTAAAAGAAAGAATTGGCTTCAAATACTTTATCAGCACACTTCCGACTTAAAATTCCTCAAAGAAATGTTAAAATAAGTAAACTTTAGAGAGTCGATGCCCCAGTTAGGGATTAAATATTGTACTGGCAGAATAAAAATGGTTCAATTCTCCATGCAAGTGATAAAAGCATAGAATTGATTTCCTTGTGAGAATTCTATTGGGAATTCCAATCAAGGAACTGAATGCATAAAAACATATTACAATTTATATCTTAGGAATATAAACAAAATTGTATTTGTAGCAGCCTCCAGCTGGTGTATACTTTGATTTATTATCTGAAGAAGGGTCTTGACCCGAAACGTCACCCATTCCTTCCATCCAGAGATGCTGCCTGTTGTGTTAAAGAAGGAACTGCAGATGCTGGAAAATCGAAGGTACACAAAAATGCTGGAGAAACTCAGCGGGTGCAGCAGCATCTATGGAGCGAAGGAAATAGGTAACGTTTCGGGCCGAAAGAAGTCTGAAGAAGGGTTTCGGCCCGAAACGTTACCTATTTCCTTCGCTCCATAGATGCTGCCTCACCCGCTGAGTTTCTCCAGCATTTTTGTGTACCAGAGATGCTGCCTGTTCCGCTGAGTCATTCCAGCATTTTGTGTCCATCTTCAGTGTAAACCAGCATCTGCAGTTCCTTCCTATACTTTACCAGGGGAGTAGGTTGAGATAGTCAGTGTGCTCCCTGAGCCTAGAGGTCGGTACTTTTTGATTGGGAGGAGCATGTGAGGACGACCAGAGCTGATGGGGGGAAACGGAAGAGTGACAATGTCAATGTGTGGACAAGCGCGGCTGATGACAGAAGGGAGAGCATAATGGTCGGATATTAAGGAATACTTGGCCGCTCTAACAATTCCTATTGGGAGGAAAATTAACACCTTCCAACGAGCTGTGAAATACCTCACATGGTGTTAATATTGAGACCGCAGTTTCTTTCAGTGTACTGTGGTCACATTTAAACGTGATCCTGATACTGGTTTGGGGACTGGAAATTCATCTTGATCAGCACCTAGCATTATTAAAATAATTGCTTCTTCCTAGGTGTGATTTGGAGAGAGCTGATAGCCAGGCTGGAGAGCAAGGAAACAGCTTCCTAAATGAGACTTTCAGATTTATACTTTAGAGATACGGTGCGGAAACAGGCCCTTTGGCTCATCGAGACTGTGTTGACCAGTGATCGCCGCGTACACTAACATTATCCTACACCCTAGGGACAATTCACAATTTTTTGACCAAAGCCATTTAACCTACAAACCAGTATGTACGTGTGCCTTTGGGGAAACCGGAGCATTCGGAGAAAGCCCACACAGTCACAGGGAGAACGTACAAACTCTGTACAGACAGCACCCGTGGTTATGATCGAACCTGGGTCTCTGACGCTGTAAGACAGCAACCCTACCATTGCTCCACCATGCATGCATGCACAGGCTTATGTTAAGGTACACTGGAAAAATACCTAAGCTTTCATAATCTGTATTAGAAATATATGCTTAAAAATGGATAAGGGTTTTTCTTAATTTCTTGCAGCAAAATTGTTACTAGTGGCACATATTTATGTGGAGACCATTGAAATGAAGATGCTGGAATCTTGAGCAAAACCCAAAGTTGCTGGAGGAACTCAACGGGTAAGGCAGCAGCTGTGGAGAGAACAAATTTCGGTTCAGAACGTGCTTTGTACATATTTTTTTCTTTGATCACTTGTAAGTGTTCAGCCATTCAGAGTAACATGGATGCATTCCATTCCTCTTGTCTTCCCATTAAATCTGAACAATTTTCTTCAATTACCCCATAATCCATCTTGGTTTTTCTCCACTCTTTTCCCAAATTCAACCCCTCAAGTCAGCTCAACCATTTCATCAGATAGTCACAAATGTAATTTGAATAAAAATAATTGAAGAACTGGTAATATATTTCCAAAGTCAGGATGTGTAACTCGGAGAGGAACTTAAGGTAGTGTATCCATCCATCTTTTGACCTTAGTCTGAAGAAGGGTTTCGGCCCGAAACGTTGCCTATTTCCTTTGCTCCATAGATGCTGCTGCACCCGCTGAGTTTCTCCAGCATTTTTGTGTACCTTCGATTTTCCAGCATCTGCAGTTCCTTCTTTAACATCTTTTGACCTTGTCCTTCTTGGTTGTAGAGTTTGAGGTTCCATTTACCTGCTGTGGGGGACTTCCCGAAGAAGATGGTAACTATTTTGGTCTTGAACATTTCAGTTAATCCATTAGCTCAGGTATTTAGAGAATCAAAGGCGAGATTTTCACCACCCAGTCTGTAAAGCATGCTTCATATGTGTACCGCTGAATAGTTTAGCTTCAACGTTAATGCTGATTTAGATTCCCATGCAGGAAATAGTTTCTCAGTATCTGTCATGTTAAATCTTTTCAAAGGTTTAAATTTCTTGAACAGGTTACTGAAGATTATAAAAGCAAAGAGTACAAATCATGTTTACTCATAAGTTAACCGGTTAAGCTTAAGGTACATTCTGGTGAATTGGCATTGTACTTCATTGGAAGTTTATCTTGCAAACCCGTCATTTCTACCACCTTGGAGAACAAGGGCATAAGGTCTATGGAATACCACTACCTCCAAGTCACACACTTTCCTGCCTTAGAAACATACCACTGGCTCCTTATCATCACCATAATCCCTTACCCAACAATCCAGGCCAGCACAATCTCTTCGCAAATGGAAACTGCTCCAGAACATTGTTCAGCAGCACCTTCTCAAGGCCAATTTGGGAACGAGAATACCAGCCTTACCAATTTCATCTACACCCCATGCAGGCACGGAAATTACTCTCAAAACATGGGGGGGGGGGGGTCACAATTTCTTGGTGGCCACTCACGCATGCGCACACACACACGCGAGTCTTCGGCCATGGGCCCTGTGGACGGTAACATCGGGAGCTGACCTGGTTGGTGATCAACTCCGAACTCCAGCAACATCAGCTTCGTCCGCCCCGAATCGTGAGGCTTCAATCGGCCCGTTCGTGGGGGCTTCAACATCGGGAGCCTCGACGCAGCAATTTGACTGCGGGGCTGTGGAAGATCCCGCGGCCGGCCTCGTCGGGCCGGGCGATGAAAAACCCTGCGAATGGGCCGATTCAAACTCCGCTCTATGATCGTTGCCCCACAGACGTCTCCCTCCTCCAATCACCGCGCTCTATCCTCAGTCCCACCCCCCTACTTCCGCCTCCGTCCGACACCTCCCTCCAATGATCGCACTGAATCATCATGGTCCCCCCCACAGCCTGCTGACTGACAAGTCTCTCGTTCAATCGGCTCCCTCGATCATCAGTCCCACCCCCACTGTCTCACAGAAAGCGGAGATTTTTAATAGATTTTTTAAACCGTTTTAAAATACGGATTACAAATCATGGAGGGGGGGGGGATTGTCCCCTGCCTCTCATAACATTTGGGGGGGGGGGGGCCCTGGGATTTCCGCCCCGGACATGTATCACTGAAGAAAATACAAAGCTGAATATCCTCTAAATCTTCACCATTACGCTTAAGTGAGAGTATACACAAAATGCTTTCTGAAAGAGAAATGAAGAGTTAAAATAAAAAACAATCACAGTATGGTGATCCAGGATGCGATGCTATCCTCCGAAACCACATGAAATAATGCATGGCATTGACTTGCCTGGATCCTGCCTAAATCCGCTGCCCATGTTTGACCCGCACCTGTTTTTACCTGGACCAGATGCACAGGGGCTCATTTGCTGCCCCCTCATACTCTTGTGTCCAGGGCCCGTTGAGGATGGCAGCTGAGCTTCAGTCTGTGTTGCCAGGCATAGAATCTCCCGAACATTCAGAGACATTTTAAAATTACAAAAAATTTAAACATTTTACTACAAAATTAATAACATAGAAAGCATGCGCCTATAAATGAGTTAAAACCTTTTGAATGAAGGGGAAGGTTTGTTAGAAAGTCTCTTGCATCTTTGTCCGCAATCCGACAATTCAGTGGGATTATGGGGTGTTGTTTACAGAATGATTTGGCTTTCTGAACCAGTCATTATGCCCCAGACCACCAGTCTGCTGTGGGACATGCTGCAGTTTTAAAAGCGAAGGTCAGAACAACAATGCCCAATATAGTCATAGAGAGTCATAGAGTCTATACAGCATGGAAACAGGCCCTTTGGCCCAACTTGCCCACACCGGCCAACATGTCCCAGCTACACTAATCCCACCTGCCTGCATTTGGTTCATATCGCTCCAAACCTGTCCTATCCATGTACCTGTCTAACTGTTTCTTAGAGGCTGGGATAGTCCCAGCCTCAACTACCTCCTCTGGCAGCTTGTTCCATACACCCACCATCCTTTGTGTGAATATTATCGAAGATTTGTCCTTTGCAGCTAATGTTCCTGGTTATGCTTTTCTTTCTTAGCCTAATCCATCTGTTGGATGCCATATAGCACTTTGAACTTATATAATATATATATTCAGTATCATTGTGCAATAATAGCTGAAGCAAACATGAAGACCCTTCTCATTGTGTGCCATCATTGTGCTTTTAGCTCCATCACTTCTCTTACAACTTTGAACTTGAAGCATTCCACTTATCTCTCTATCTTGCTTCTTTAACCTCTCTCTCTGCAAACCCGCTGAATCAGCCATCTCAGTCATGAATTATGGAGTTTCAGATCATTGATTATTCTATAGTATGCACACAGAATCGTTCAGAAGCAAAGTTTTTTTTTCCTAAATCCTTTTAATTAAACTAAGTCCTGTGTCTCAAAGTGTACGTTGTTATCTATGAAACGCAGCAAAAATGGCAACAAAAGCAAGAATTTTAACTGGGGCGGAGAGCTCTGTATTGGAATTAGGTCATTTTAATTCCTTGGCTGCATTCAAGCATAGAAGGCTGGCTCGATGCTGCTGAGTACGTTTGAAATGAGGGCAGGAGGAGTGTACGGTTAGGGGGTGGGTCGGGAGAGTGCATGGAGTAATTTTGGATAGAATTCTTACAATACAAAAAATCCTTACCTCTCCTTAGAATACAAAAAATATTTTGCCCTGATTTCAATCATATGCTCTATGATCACCAATTCCTCTGAAACTTTATACAAATAGCTTGTCGAGCATTTATTGTCGATCCCAGATTGTCCCTGAATAGTTAAGAATTAACCACACTAGTGCATCTGGAGTCACAGATTGACCAGGTTTGTGAACCCAATTGGCTTTTATGAAAGTCCAATAGTTTATTGGCCACCGCCACCTGTGTTATATCTCCAGATGTAATCATTTGCTTGAATTTCAAGTAACCTGGTAGAATTCAAATGTGTAGGAAAGAACTGCAGATACTGGTTTACATCAAAGATAGACACATGCAGACAAATGCTGGAGTAACTTACCGGGACAGGAAACATCTCTGGTGAGAAGGAATGGGTGGTTTAGAAGAAGGGTCAGTAGTGTTCAGAAGAAGGGTCTCATCCTGAAACGTCACCCATTGCTTCTCTCCCGAGATGCTGCCTACCCCGTTGAGTTTAGTTTAGTTTAGTTTAGAGATACAGCACGGAAACCGGCCCTTCAGCCCACTGAGTCCGCATAGACCAGCGATCCACACATATATTAACACTACCCTACACACACACTAGGGACAATTTTACATTTACACCAAGCTAATTAACCTACAAACCTGTAGGTCTTTGGAGTGCAGGAGGAAACCGACGATATCGGAGAAAACCCACGCAGTTCATGGGGAGAATATACAATCTCCGTATTGACAGCACCCATAGTCAGAATCGAACCCGGGTCTCTGGTAAGGCAGTAGCTCTACCATAGAGTAAAATGGATAAGGGAGCCAGTGGATGTAGTGTATCTGGACTTTCAAAAAGCCTTTGACAAGGTCCCACACAAGAGATTAGTGTGCAGAATTAGAGCATGTGGTATTGAGGGTAGGGTATTAACGTGGATAGAGAACTGGTTGGCAGACAGGAAGCAAAGAGTAGGAATTAACAGGTCATTTTCATAATGGCAGGCAGTGACTAGTGGGGTGCCACAAGGCTCGGTGCTGGGACTCCAGTTATTTACAATATGTATTAACGATCTAGATGAGGGAATTAAATCTCCATTTTTGCGGATGACACAAAGCTAGGTGGCAGCGTGAGCTGCGAGGGGGATGCAATGAGGCTGCAGGGTGACTTGGATAGGTTGGGTGAGTGGGCAGATGCATGGCAGATGCAGTATAATGTGGATAAATGTGAGGTTATCCACTTTGGTGGCAAGAAAAGGAAGGCAGATTATTATCTGAATGGTGTCAGATTAAGACAGTGCTTGCATATATCAGTCGCTGAAAGGAAGCATGCAGGTACAGCAGGCAATGAAGAAAGTTAATGGCATGTTGACCTTCATTGTGAGAGGATTTGAGTTTAGGTGCAAGGAGATCCTACTGCAGTTGGAATATTGTGTGCAATTTTGGTCTCCTAATTTGAGAAAGGACATTATTGCTATTGAGGGAGCGCAGCGTAGGTTCACCAGGTTAATTCCCAGGATGGCGGGGCTGTCATATGATGAAAGACTGGACTTGTGTTCACTGGAATTTAGTAGGATAAATTTAGAGGGGATCTTATAGAAACATATTAAATTCTTAAAGGATTGGACAGGCTAGATGCAGGAAAAATTTTCCCGATTTGGGGGGAGTCCAGAACCAGGGGTCACAGTTTAAGAATAAGGGGTAGGCCATTTTGGACTGAGATGAGGAAGAACTTTTTTACCCAGAGAGTTATGAATCTGTGGAATTCTCTGCCACTGCAGGCAGTGGAGGCCAATTCACTGGATGTTTTCAAGAGGTAGTTAGATTTAGCTCTTAGGGTGAAAGGAATCAAGGGAGATGGGGGAAAAAGCAGGAACGGGTACTGATTTTAGATGATCAGCCATGATCATATTGAATGGCGGTGCTGGCTCGAATGAAAGGGGGATCCTGCGAGGGGGCCGTCGAGAACCAAGGGGGACCCGGGAACAAAGGGCATCCCAGCAGGCAGAAGACGGGACTGGTGTGTGAACTTTTGTAACTTCGTTGGCGCCAGAAAGATGGCGGCACTTGTGTACTGCCTAGGTGAGGTCTGCTACATGATTTTACCGGGTAAAAAGATAAAGATCTAGAAGACCCCAGTTCATTTAGAGCCATTGCACTGTTAAACACAGATCAGAAAATACTAGCGAAAACTTTAGCAAGAAGATTGAGCAAATATGTTAGTAAATTAATAAACGCGGACCAAACGGGGTTTATACCCAAATTATACTCATTCAATAATTTGAGACGTTTGTTTAATATAATGCATTCATATAAAATTGAAGAGGAAGACTTATCAATTATTTCATTGGATGCAGAAAAAGCATTCGACCAAGTGGAATGGGAATATCTCTTCAAAGTGTTGCAAAAATTTCAAATGGGAGAGAATTTTATCTCATGGGTAAAATTATTATATGACAAGCCGACTGCTAGAATACTGACCAATAATATACTGTCTCTGAAATTTCAACTATCCAGGGGCAATAGACAGGGATGTGCATTATCACCCCTGCTATTCGCTCTTGCGATAGAACCCTTAGCAGAAAGTATAAGAATGCATGCGAATATTCATGGTTATAATACAAAACACTCAAATAATAAAATATCACTATATGCAGATGACGTATTTTTATACATTACAAAATTGCAAATCAGCATACCAAACATATTAAATTTAATAGAGGAATTCGGATCCTTCTCAGGATATAGAATAAATTGGAATAAAAGCGAAATTATGACGATAAAATCTCAAGAGCCGACACACCTTTTAAAATTCCCCTTTAGAATTGCTACAGAAAATTTAAATATCTGGGTATAAAAATTACCAGAAAATATAAATCTTTATTCAATGCAAGCTATATGCCCTTACTTACTAAATTAAACGCTTTGATTAAATTTTGGAAAACACTTCCGATGTCTTTAATAGGCAGAATAAATGCCATAAAAATGATTTTTTTTACCACAAATTATATATTTATTTCAATCAATACCAATATACTTACCTAAAATCTTTTTTTTTAAACTCGATTCTGATGTCACAAATTTCATATTGGACTATGTCCCATAGAATTCAAAGAAGACACTTGTGTAAACCCAAAGAATTCGGTGGACTGACACTCCCCAATTTTTTGTACTATTACTGGGCAGTGAATATCAAAAATGTAATTTACTTGGACAATTCTGCCCAACAGGTAGATTGGATAGTAATGGAGAGAGAGGATAGTTTTCCTTTTAATATAGGAGCGATCCTTCTCTCACCGATAAAACTGAATAATACAATATACAAGAAAAATCCAATCATTCATAGTACAATACGAATTTGGAAACAAATAAAATTAACTTTTAAATTAAGAAATCTATCGCTTCTCTCTCCTATAGTTAATAATCCGTCGTTTAAACCATCTATTATTGATAAAACGTTTACACATTGGGAAAGAATAGGAAATAAAATGTTTGGAGATATGTATGAAATGGGAAACCTTCTATCATTCCAACAACTTCAACTTGAATACAACCTGAAAAGTAATCAATACTTTAAATACCTTCAAATCTGTGACTACTTGAAAAAACATACACAAGAATATCAAACTTTGACCAGATATATAAGATGAAGCCATGAACAGAAAGGCGGATTCAATTAATTTAATATCATATTTGTATAATATCATTCTAAATATAGAAATACCATCGTCTGGTGCAATTAGAAGAGATTGGGAACAAGAATTATCTATAAAACTCTCGAAAGACACATGGGATAAATATTTGCTATATGTACACAAATGCTTGATTAATGTAAGACATACCTTAATTCAATTTAAAATTTAGAATATATTACTCGAAAACTAAACAGAATAAAAATTTTCCAAATGTTTCTCACATCTGTGATAAATGCTTATCTCAAGATGCAACCATAGCACACTCTTTTGTCTATTGCATAAAACTCCATAAATTTTGGAATGAAATTTTTGAAATTTTCACAAAATTATTTAAAATAAAATTGAACCCCAACGCAGAAATAATTATCTTTGGAACCTTGGAAGTCGGCTTTGAGCTGACTTCGTTTCAAAAGAGTTTCCTTAACTATGGCTTAATAACGGCAAAAAAACATACTAAAATTCTGGAAAAATGCACCCACACCAACGCCTAAAATGTGGATCTCAAATATGTCTGAAATGTTACACCTCGAAGATATGAGATTCGTCCTAGCAGGCAAATCAGACCAATTCTTAAAGATTTGGTCTCCCTTTCTCGACTTATTACAAGCATATGGTGCAACATAACCCTGGAAATTAACTGTTTCAGAACCGGGTGAGGGGTGTGCAAAGAAACGAAGCAGGTTTTATTTTATTTTCCCTTTTATTTTATTTTATTTTTATCTTCTTTCTATTTTTTCTTTGTTTTGTTTTCCTAATTTTTTTTTGTTTTTGTTTTTCTCGTGCTTTACATCTTTATGGGCTCTTTCTCTCTACTTTTTCACGAACTATCATTATCACTACCTTACCTAACTTCCTTTTCTTTCTTTTTCTTGCTTCTGCTACTTTTCTATTATTAAATTTTAAAATAAGAAGTTGTACATGAAATGTATTATGTTATTCTTGGTTTATACTACTTTGTATGGCTTCTAATAAAAATATTTTAAAAATAAAATTTAAAAATAAATAAATAAATAAAGCATTAGTTAGTCCATTGTATTGTTGAGGGATAGTTTCCCATGCCATGGAGAGGGCATGAGTGCTTTGGGGAGGGTGCAGGGAAGATTTACCATAGACGTTGTTTGGGATGTATCATTCAAGTTACCAGGTAGGTTGCGTTTTTTTTCTTTGGAGTGGGGAGGGGCGGGGGGAGGGGGGGGGGTGTAGGAGGCAATA
The DNA here is from genome assembly GCA_038087875.1 of Malacoraja senta. Classification (NCBI taxonomy): domain Eukaryota; kingdom Metazoa; phylum Chordata; class Chondrichthyes; order Rajiformes; family Rajidae; genus Malacoraja; species Malacoraja senta. Next base: position 54,406,325 of record CM075981.1, read on the forward strand.
ACTACATTGTAAAAAATTATGAGCACCATCGATAGGGAAGATAGTGAGAATCTTTCCCCCACCACCAAGGGTGTCTGTAACCAGAGGGCATCAGTTTATGGCGAGGGGAGAAGATTTGCGAAAGATTTGAGGATGCTTTTGTTCACCGTGTGTGTGGTTGAAGTCTGTATTGCACTGCTTGAGGGAGAGATGGGAGTAAGTACTGAAGCACGGTGGCACAGTAGTAGAGTTGCTGCATCACAGCGCCAGAGTCCCAGGTTCGATCCTGACTTCCGGCATTGTCTGTACGGGGTTTGTACATTCTCCCCGTGACCACGTAGGTTTTCCCTGGGTGCTCTGGTTTCCACCCACAGGTTTGTAGGTTAATTGCCTTAGGTAAAAATTGTGAATTTTCCCAGCAGGTCTTGCTACAGTCATAGGGAGAATGAATACATGGAAAACAGAATATAAAAGTTTCACTTACACAAAACCAACCATTCAAATAATTCACTCTTGAGGCATCATTTAATTTGCCATTATTTAATGAAATATGCTGTACTGAAGTTTTGCTTTAAAGTGACAACAATTAAATCTGCATTTTGGATGTATTTAAAGTTCTAATGGATGAGATTATGCAGATGTCTTAAGATGGTAATGAGGATTTTGGATAATAAGCAGTTTCTGAAATTACTTTGATTGGTAGTGATGCGTAATAGAGCTTTGTTTTGCCTCCAAGCGGGTATTAGACAGATTGTGGAACTTCTGCAGCTAAATTGAATATAATTCAAATTATTCCTCTTTGTAGTGAAGGTAGAACTCAGCAACAGGGAAAATCACTGACATTTCTATCAAATTATCCTGGGGTGACTGTGGGGAGATGGCTGGTTTTCAATGAAGGGAAGTCATAGAATTATATGCACGGAAACAGGCCCTTCGTCCAAACATCAATACTGACTAAAATGTCTATCTTGACTAGTCCCATTTGCCTGTGTTTTGCCCATATCCTTTAGACCTTAGACTTCGGAGATTTGGACTTCAGAGATATAGCGTGCAAACAGGCTCTTCGGCCCACCGAGTCCGCGCCGACCAGTGATCACCCTGAACACTAATGTTATCCTACACACTAGGGATAATTTTCAATTATACCAAAGACAATTAACATACGAACTTGTACTTCTTTGGAGTGTGGGAGAAAAACGGGGCACCCAGAGAAAACCCACACAGTCACAGGGAGAACGTACAAACTCCATATAGACAGCACCCGTAGTCAGGGTCGAACCTGGGTCTCTTGTGCGATAATGCAACAGCTCTACCACTATGCCACTGTGCCGCCCCTAAACTTTTTCTAAACCTTTTAAAAATGTTTTTATACTTTTCCTTCTCAAACTTGTCTATCCAGGTGTCTGTTCAAATCTTTTTTAAACATTGAATATGTACCTGCCTCCACAACGTCTTCTGACAGCTCGTTTCATATACCCTGCACCCTCTGTGTGAAAATCTCACCTTAAATCTATGCTCTCTAGTTTTAGACTCTCCGACCCTGGGTAGAGAATGTGACCATACACCTTAATGGGCCTGTCCCACTTAGGTGACTTTTTATGCGACTGCAGGAGACTATGCAGTCGCCACATGGTCGCCACATGTTCGCGGGTTGTTGCCGGGGAGTCGCCTTCATGGTCGTGAGGAGTTCCCGCATTCTGGGAACTGGTCACGGCCTCATTATAATTGCAGCAAATTTTTCCACATGTTGAAAAATCAGCTGCAACTAGAATGAAGCCGCCATGGAGAGTAACGAGAATTCTCGTGCTGCAGGTGGGTCACCAGGTGGCCCTAGTGGGTTGCTAGGAGGTTGAAGGTTCTCGGTTCTCTTAGTTTGGAGTCGGTGCTGACTCATTGGCTCATTGGGATAAAAAGAGCTGAGCAGTAGTTTTCAGAACCAAGGATACGTTAAATGTCTGCCGAGCTTCACAGCCGTTGATCTCTGGCTTCTTAAAAGTTGTCTCCACTCCTTCTCCTCCCTTCTCACCCCTCTCTCCCCTCCCCCCTCCCCCCCCCTTTTAAAGGACTTACCGTACGCTGTGCTTTAACCGTCTTAATTACAGTGCCAACCTTCCTGTTCATCGCAGTGTGTGTCTGTATCACCTTGGCTTTGCACCGTGTGAATTTTTTGGACAGGGCAAGCAGGGGGAGCGTTGTCTAAAAAATTCACACGGGCTGGTGAAGGAAGCAATGTGTTTGTGTGTGTGTGTTCCACTCTTACAGTAGCCGTTCCAGTTGCCGTTTTTTCAGGCGACTTCCGGCAACTTGACAGCCGCCGGCAGTCTGCTGAAAAATCCACTAAGTGGGACAGGCCCATAACTATTCCCCTCATGATTTTATAAACCTCCATAAGGTCACCTCTCAACCACCTATGGTCCAGGGATGTAGTTCCAGGCTATCCTGTGGGATTTTAAGGAAAAAGTTAATAGTTGAAAACCTTCATTTTTTCAGTTGCTTGATTAACTTGACAAAGGCTTTGACTGACATAAAACACAGCAGATGGTGCTAATTTTAATCCCCAAATATCTGGAGTCCTGAGGAATGTTTATTTAAGACTATTTCTGAGTGGCAGAATATAAGGGGCATGGCACCAGTTTGTATTAGAACTTTTCCTGCTGCAGCAATGTTAGGGGCTAGAATTCACATTTGAAGTCTGTAAATAATGAAGGATTCTGTGAAGGAAAGTAGAGTCCTCGAGATACAGCACATAAAGACGCCCTTTGGTTCAACTCATCCATGCTAACCAAGATGCCTCATCTAAACTGGGCCCATTTGCATGCATTCAGCGCATATCACACTAGACCTTTCCTATTTATACACCTGTCCCAATGCATGTTAAATATTGTTATTGTTTCTGCCTCACCAACAAGACATGCCTAATGCGTTCTCATCAAAAATGTTAATATAGATTACGAGCAGCAATGGGTCCAGCATTAATCCCTGAGGCACTCCACTAGTCACAGTCCTCCAGGCCAGATGGGGGGGGGGGGCGGGGGGGGGGGAACAAAGGAGGACTCGGCATGGGGAACTGCCCTGAGGGTGGGGGGAGGCGGGGGAGAACTAGGGTGGACTAGGTGCAGGATACTTGGTAACTTTGTCAGTGCCCTTTATGTGACCACTATGTGCATACTTCCTACCATGAAGTACATTTGGTATCCAATTACTTAGCCCTCCCTGAATCCCACGTGATTTAACTTTCCAGAGTAGCCTTGTGGAATCTTATCAAAAGTCCTGCAGAAGTTATATAGGCAACGCTTAAGACACTACCATCATCAACCTTCATGGAACTTCTTCCAAAATCTCAATCAGATTCATGAGTCATGATCTCCCATTCACCAAACCATACTGACTGTCTCTAACCAACCTCTGTCACTCCAGATATATACTGTATTCCTCAGAATCCTCTCGAGTAATTTTCCTACTGTAGATGTTAGACCTACTGGTCTGTTGTTCACAGGTTTCTCTTTGCAACTCTTCTTAAATAGAGGCACAACATTAGCCACTCACCAGTCTTCTGGCACCTCACCCGTGTCTAATGATGATTCATATATCTCAGCCAGGAGTCCTGTAATTTATTTGTATGGTTCCCACAGTGTCCCCGGATGTACCTGATCTGGCCCAGGAGATGTATCTACCTTCTTGCGTCTTAGGACATCCAGCACCTCCTCAGCTATAATGTGGGCTGTCCACAAAACATCTCCATTAACTTTCACAAGTTCCTTCATCTTTATATCTTTCTTCACAATAAAAACAAAGCAGATATTCATTGAGGACCTTGCCCAGCTCCTGGGGTTCCACATCTAGATGACCACTCTGATTTCTCAGGGGTCCTATTCATTCTTTAGAGTTACCCTTTTCCTCTTAAATCTGTTTAGATTCTCCTTAATTTTATCTGCCAGAGCCATGTCACGTCCCATTTTTGTAGTTCTGATTTCCTTGTAAAGTATGCTCCTCAATCCTCCATAGATATACTTGACCTCAGCTTCCCATACCTGAACCATGCCACCTATTTTTCTTGACCAAAACCTCAATTTCCTTCATGATCCAGGGTTACTTACTCTTACCTGCCTTGCCCTTCACTCTCACAGGAAGATGCGCACCTTAACCTCTATCACACTTTGAAAAACATCCATCTTTCCTGAAGTCCCCTTGGCTGCAAACAACTTCTTCCAATCAACTTTTGCATGTTCTTGTCCAATGTCATTAAAGTTGGCCTTGTCCCAATTTAGAAATGTAGTTTGTAGGGAGAGGGGGTCGGGGGAAACCTTTTTCAATCTCTTACCTTGCCGGAGATGAGATTGTTTTCCGGATCGTATCTCCGGTCGCTCTGCGGCCTAACATCATGGAGCTGGTGGCCTTGCTCAGGACTGACTTTGACCCCACCACGGGGACGTGGACTTACCATCAGAGTCGATCCCTTGCCTGGGATCGCCGCTCCAACCGCGGCCTGCGGATTTCACCATCGAGGAGCTTGCAGTTTCGGGTAGACACCGATGTCGGGAAGCTACAAACGACGCAGAGGGTTTCAACCAGCGCCGACCCGGGGTCAGGTTGCCCGGCGTGGGGGAGCTGAGATTCCCCCCCCCCCTGATGCAGGAGCTTGATCACCCCGACGTGGAGGGCCCAACGGCTGGCTACGGGAGCCAAGATTGCCCCGTCACCGGAAGGCTCGAGGCCCCCGACTGTGGGAGAACAAAGAAGGGAAGAGATTTAACTTTTTTTTCGCCTTCCATCACAGTGAGGGATGTGGAGGAGTCACTGTGGTGGATGTTTATGTTAAAATGTATTTTGTGTGCCTTGTTGCTTTTTATTGGTATGACTGTATGGCAAATTCCTCGTATGTTGCAAAACATACTTGACTAATAAAGTATGATTATGATTATTAGGTCAGGCCTATTTTTACCCATAACAATTGTAAAGCTAATTGGAACAGTGATCGCTGGTCCCAAACGGCTTGCCCACTGACATTCAGTCAGTTGTCCTGTCCAGTTCCCAATGGATCAAGCTATGTCATTCACCTTGTAGGGCCATGCACATATTGCCTGAGGAAACTTTCCTGAACACACTTGGCTAATTCAACTCCATCAAAACCCACGGTGCTATGGTAGTCCCAATCCATATTGGGAAAGATACAACCCCTTCTTATTATAATCCTATTAGTCATGCAGCTGTCTGCAATCACCTATTCTATTTGTTCAGTTTATTTTCTTAGTTCCGAGCTACTGCGTCGAAACAGGCCCTTCGACCCACTGACTCTGTGCCGACTAGTGATCCTCACACAGTAACGCTATCCTCCACACATTGGGGACAATTTACAATTTACAATTTAACCAAGCCAATTAACCTACAAACCTGTATGTCTTTGGACTGTGGGAAGAAACCGGAGACCCCTGCAAAAAATCCATGCAGTTCATGAGGAGAACGTACAAACTCCGTACAGACAGGCACCCATAGTTAGGATCGAACTCGGGTCGTCGGTGCCGTAAGGCAGCAACTCTACTGCAGCACCACCGTGCCGCATCTAATTCCCGTTGATTATTTGGGAGCCTACAGTACAATGATCATCCCCTTTTATTTCAAAGCTTTATATATATAGCCTAGCTGAACAATCCTTCAGTAATGTCATTTCGTATTACTGCCGTGATGTTCTCCGTAATCAACAAAGCAACTCCTCTCCTCTTTTATCCCCACCTCTATCTCACTTGTAGAACCTGTATCCTGGTTCATTACTGCCAGTTGTGCCCCTTCCTTAGCCAAGTTTCTCTGATGGCTATAACAGACCAGTCACTCGTATCTATTTACACCCTGAATTAATCTGCTTACCAGTCAGGCTTAAAGCATTGAAATAAATGTGATTTGATCCAACCACTTTCCTCGCTCCCAGCCGTGCTCCTGCCTACTACATCGGATCCTGTCCCAAGTCTAGTTAAACTCTCTCGAGTAGCACCACCAGATACTAATCACCCTCCATTTCAGGTGCAACCTGTCCCCCTTATACAGGTCACTTCTGCCCCAGAGGAGATCCCGATAGTCCAAAAATCTGAAACCCTGCCAGGTGCACCAACTCTTTAGCCACGCATGCACTATCTTCCTATTCCTACTCTTGCCAGCACACGGGTAATCCAGAGATTTATGACCATGAGGTCCAACTTTTCAACCTTTTCTCTCAGAGGGAGAGATTCTCGATAGGCAAAGGAGTGTAGGCGATTGCAGGTAGATGGGAATGTAATCCCGACCCAACAAAACTCCCATCCAAACTCATCTCCAAACTCCTGGACCGAGGAGTCAGCACCCACCCCCCCACCTCTGCAACTAGATCCTTCACCTATACACCCCAATCAGAGGATAGGCAACAGTACATTCTCCACAACAATTCTCCACACTGGTGCTCTCTGAGGATGTGTTTCCATTCCCCTACAAGACTCCTTATACACTCATGACTGTGTGGGCAAATTCTGCTTAACTCCATCAACAGGTTTGTAGATGGCACCATCAAGACAGGCTGGATCTTGAACAATGGTGAGATGGTGTATAAGGGAGAGGATGGTGAGTTTAGTAGCATGTAATAGCACTGGATTGCTCCCAGTGATCACCGTATTTGGTGCTCGTAAATGAAGTCTTGATTGTCTTACCCGATCTTTGTGTCGTGTTTTAAAGTTTTCTTTAACAGTGGCTGCCGGGCCTTTGTTCTCAATGGCCACTGGTCTGTCCACACTCTTACCCACCTGCCAGGTCCACTCTTGGACAGCCCAGCGGCGCCTCGCGGGAGCTTCCTTCCACAAGAAGCTCACAAGAACTTTCCATGCTCATGACACAGTTTGCATTCCACACCTTCCACATTACCTGGTGTAATCAAAAAGATTGGATCATTAGCTGTCTGAGAGGCATTTGCGGTAAAAATAATTTGCATCGGGTCTATTGGTTTAGTGCTTTGGATGTGCTGCCTGTGCTACCATGGGCATCTACAAACAAATCACAGCCTTGTGATTTTTATTAACTTAATAGCTCTTGATTATATTGATCAAAGTCGTCTGTTTATCCACAGATTTCTACAAACTGAAAGTAGAGGGGAGGAAACTGGAGGTAAGAAAAGGCTAGAAAAAAGCAGGGCTGACAACAGATGACCAAGTGTGTAAGAAGGAACTGCAGATGCTGGTTTAAACTGAAGATAGACACAAATAGATGACCAAGGAAGGGTGGAGCCCATTATGGCCCACTGTTGGCTTGGGAAGAGGTGATAACGAAGAGATACAAGGATGCGAACAGTTGAACTAGTAGGACGACGAGGGTGAGGTGGGGGGAGGGGGGGGGAGGGGTGTAAGAGAGGGAATGCAGGGGTTACTTCAAATTAGAGAAATCAACATTCATACCTGCTGGGTTGTAAACTGCAAAATTTTCAGGTGCTGCTCATATGAGATGCTGCTCCTGCAGTTTGCATGTGGGCTCACTCTGACAGTGGAGGAGGCCCAGATAGAAAGGTCAGTGTGGGAATGGGATGACGTGGTTCACAGTTCCCTGCATATTTGGAACAAAACATCTCTGTCCTTGCATTGCAAGTATCTAACATTAAAGATCACCATACCATTTGCTTTTCCAATTGTTTGCTATTCTTGCACATTAATTTTCAGTGATTTATCTACAAAGACACTCAGGTCTTTTTAAAGGTAGACAAAAATGCTGGAGAAACTCAGCGGGTGAGGCAGCATCTATGGAGTGAAGGAATAGGCGACGTTTCGGGTCGAGACCCTTCTTCAGACTCTTCAATTTCAAGTAATCCTTGCTTTCTCCCTCCTTCCCCTCCCCTTCCCAGCTCTCCCACAGCCTACTGCCTCTGCCTCTTCCTTTCTTTTTCCTGCCCCCCCCACATCAGTCTGAAGAAGGGTCTCAACCCGCAACGTCGCCTGTTCCTTCGCTCCATAGATGCTGCCTCACCCACTGAGTTTTTCCAGCATTTTTGTCTACCTTCGATTTTTCCAACATCTGCAGTTCTTTCTTAAACAGGTCTTTTAAAACATCAGCACCTTTTATTCTCCCACCATGTAAAGAAAAACTCTCATTTCCATTTTTTTGTACCAAGTGGATGATGATCACATTTTTCAACATTACATTCTATTTGCCATGTACCTTTCCATTTATTTAACCTGCCTTTATTCTCCTCGACTCTCCTTGTCCTTCTCACAAGCCACACTGTCAACCAACTTTATATCATCAGTAAACGTGGATATATTAAACTTGATATCACCATCCAAATTCTTGGCATAGAATTTCAGCATGGAATCTCAGCACTGATCTCTTTGGCATGCCATTTGTCACAATCTCCAAATCTGATAATTGCCTGTTTATTCCAACTCTTTCTCTGCTTATCAGTACATTAACTCCCCAAAACCTCATGCGACAATTTTGTTTAATAATCTCTTAAAAGGCACCTTGTTGAAAGCCTTCTTAAACGTGCCAGATTAATTGGTTCGCCCCCTATCTATGAGAGTCATAGAGTCAGCTTGAAAACAGGGCCTTCGGCCCAACTAACCAACAGCAGTCAACATACCCTGTCTACAATAGTCCCACCTGCCTGTAATTGACCCATCACCCTCTAAACTTATCCTATCCATGTACCTGTCCAAATATCTCTTAAGTAATAGCACCTGCCTCAACCACCTCCTCTGGCAGCTCGTTCCACACACCCACCAGCCTTTGTGTAAAAAGTTACCCCTCAGCTTCCTCTTAAATCTTTCTTCCATCACCTTAAACTTATGTCCTCATGTTCTTGATTCCCTTACTCTGGGTAAAAGACTGCATTTACTCGATCTATACCTCTCGCAATCTTGTAAACCTCCATAAGATCACCCCTTATCCTCCTGTGCTCTATTCTGCAAGTTACAGCATCAAAATTGGTCTTTCCTCAAATGCATGTTTATCCTTTTCTAAGAACCTGTTACTATTTTCTTATTTGTCGACCAAGGTAGTCTAGCGAGCTGACCTCGACTAGGCTGAGGCCAGATGCCAACACTTGGACACCTCCTCCTACTAACCCCTCGACCATGACCCCACAGATGAGCACCAGGCCATAAAATAAAGGTCTCGACCCCAAACGTCACCTATTCCTTATCACCAGAGATGCTACCTCACCCGCTGAGTTATTCCAGCATTTTGTGTCTACCAGTTTCTTATTAACAGGTTTCACAAATTTCTTTCTCAATGGTTAGAAGTCCTCTTTGTATTTTTCCATCATTTCTGAACCGCTGGCTTATGATGCTGTGGAATCATTTTCCACAGTCATCAGGTTTGTGAGATTTATTACCTTTCAATCTAATTTATTGAGTTTCAATCCTTCAGTTTTATCGGCTTTGCAATTATTTACCAATGCTCCCATCTAAAGCACCTCCCAGACCCATCTCTGACAACTGAAAGGCTAACGGTAGCCAACAGACAGAAACTCCCAGTTCCCTTCCATGTTACAGACCAGGCTGACTTACAAACATATCCTTCTTTGGCGCTGTGTAAATCCTACATCTCCTAATTTACCGAGAAGTGTCCACGTCGCGGGGCTGGAAACTGGAAGTATCCCGAGCTAATTCTGCTACCTCCATCATCTATTGCAACAAGTGATGGCTTCCACTGATTGTCGTCGGAAGCTTGCGTCCTTTTCAGGACGGATGATGACAGCGATGTCAACGTTTGAAACATGGAAGATGGAGACGAAAGAAGAAGAATGATTAAGAAAAACAGGTTCCCCATTGATATCTTCTCAAAGTCCATTAAAGATGGGGCAAAAAATGTTGGCTTTTTCAGTGATACACATATCACATACACAAATAGATTAATACAATGGATAAGGAGGAAAGTAATGGGACAGTCAAAGCTAATATAACTAAACGACAGTGTTTGGCCAATGTATCGATACCCCATAGTAATACACATGTTAATTTAGTTGAATGTGCATGTACAATTAATTGAGAAAGGACATCTCCATGATTTGAAACCCTCATGTCTTCACGTAATAAGGAGGAGCAATTTTGGGCAAGTACTGGGGACCTGGAAAGGACGGTCACTGAATAACCTCCAAGCCACCTGTACATGCAAGGATTAGAGAGCTTAGTGATAGACATCTTACCGACATCCACTACAAACCTACCGACACCTCACTATCTCCATCGCAGGTGATAGACTCCTTACCGACATCCACTACAAACCTACCGACTCCCATGGCTATCTGGACTACACTTCTTCCCACCCTGCTTCCTGTAAGGACTCCATCCCCCACTCCCAATTCCTCCGTCTACGCCGCATCTGCTCCCAGGATGAGGCGTTCCACACCAGGGCATCTGAAATGTCCTCATTCTTCAGGGAACGGGGGTTCCCCTCCTCCACCATAGATGAGGCTCGCACCAGGGTCTCTGCCATACCCCGCAACACTGCTCTCTCTCCCCATCCCCCCACTCACAACAAGGGCAGAGTCCCCCTAGTCCTCACCTTTCACCCCACCAGCCGTCACATACAACAAGTGATCCTCCGTCAGTTTCGCCACCTCCAACGTGACCCCACCACTCGCCACATCTTCCCATCTCCCCCCATGTCTGCCTTCCGCAAAGACCGCTCCCTCCGTAACTCCCTTGTCAATTCTTCCCTTCCCTCCCATACCACCCCCTCCCCTGGTACTTTCCCTTGCAACCGCAAGAGATGCAACACTTGTCCCTTCACCTCCCCCCTCTACTCCATTCAAGGACCCAAGCAGTCGTTCCAGGTGCGACAGAGGTTCACCTGCATCTCCTCCAACCTCATCTATTGCATTCGCTGCTCTAGATGCCAGCTGATCTACATCGGTGAGACCAAGCGGAGGCTTGGCGATCGTTTCGCCGAACACCTCTGGTCGGTCCGCAATAACCAACCTGAACTCCCGGTGGCTCAGCACTTCAACTCCCCCTCCCATTCCGTATCTGACCTCTCTGTCCTGGGTCTCCTCCATGGCCACAGCGAGCAACACCGTAAATTGGAGGAAATGCACCTCATATTCCGCTTGGGCAGTCTACATCCTGGGGGCTTGAACATTGAATTCTCCCAATTCTGCTAGCCCTTGCTGTCCCCTCCCCTTCATCAGCCATCTGGTTGTCTCCTCCCCTACCCCAGCCCTCGGGCTCCTCCTCCGCCTTTTTCCTTTTTTCCTTTCTTCTCCCCACCCCCTATCAGTCTGAAGAAGGGTTTCAGCCCAAAACGTTACCTATTTCCTTCGCTCCATAGATGCTGCTGCACCCGCTGAGTTTCTCCAGCATTTTTGTGTACCTTAGAGAGCTTAGTAATTGGGCAGGACAACAAAAAAATCCCTCAATATCAGCAAACTGAAGCAGCTAGTTATTGACTTCAGGAAGCAGTGTTGGAACATAGAACATAGAACATAGAACAGTACAGCACAGGAACAGATCCTTCCACCCACAATGTCTGTGCTAGACATGATGACAGGTTAAACTAATCTCTTCTGCCTGCACGTGATGCACTAACCTCCATTCCCTGCATTTGGCACATCTAGTCCACTCCACCATTCAATCATGGCTGATCTATCTCTTCCTCCCAACCCCATTCTCCTGCCTTCTCCCCATAACCCCTGACCAATCAAGAATCTATCTATCTCTGCCTTAAAATATCCGTGCCTATTGAAACGCCTCCTAAATGCCACTTTCGTATCTGCCTCCACCACCATACCTGGCAATGTGTCCGAGGCACCTACGTCTCTCTGTGTAAAAAAACTTGGCCCACACATCTCCTTTAAATCTTGCCCCTCTCACCTCAAAGTTATGCCCCTTAGTCTCTGATATTTCCACCCTGAGAAAAAATCCATGCCCCAGTCTATATCAACAGTGTTGGTGGAGGTAGTTGAGGACTTCAAGTTCCTATGCATAAATATCACAAACAATTTGTCCTAATCCAATCACATTGATGCTATAGCCAAGAAAGCACACCCAACACCTCTTCTTCCTCAGAAGACTAAGGAAATTCAGCATGTCTCCATGATTCTTATCAATTTCTAGAAATGTACAATAGAAAGCATCCTATCAAGATGCATCACAGCTGGATTTGGTAACTGGTCTTCAATAAAACAACAAGAAATTGCAGAGAGCTATGGACATAGCCCAGTCCATCTCACAAGCAGCCTCCTCCCCATTGACTCCATCTGCACTTGACGCTGCCTCAGGAAAGCAGCCAACATAATCAAGGGCCATTCATTCCGTCTTCCCACCTCTCCCACTGAAGGTACAATAGCTTGAAGCACATTGCAACAGATTCAAGAACAGTTTCCTCCCCACTGTTATCAGGCTCTGTCTTTCTTTCAGAAATGTTAGGTATAATTGATGTATAATTTGTTTTGTGTGCTTGTCCGGTCCCACGTGTCTGTAATACCGATGCAATCAAGATTTTTCATTGCATGGACAATTACCGCACGGACAATAAACTTGATGACTTATACGTTCAGATAAACTGGTAAAGAACCCGAGTGTTTCACTTCAATTTAGTTTGAATGACTATCAGGTATGTCAGAGAAATTGTTGTCCCTTGTTTCACAAAAGTCTTAATAATTGGACAGGACAACAAAAAAATCCCTCAAAACTGAAGCAGCTAGTTATTGACTTCAGGAAGCAGTGTTGGAACATAGAACATAGAACATAGAACAGTACAGCACAGGAACAGATCCTTCCACCCACAATGTCTGTGCTAGACATGATGACAGGTTAAACTAATCTCTTCTGCCTGCACGTGATGCACTAACCTCCATTTCCTGCATTCGGCACATCTAGTCCACTCCACCATTCAATCATGGCTGATCTATCTCTTCATCCCAACCCCATTCTCCTGCCTTCTCCCCATAACCCCTGACCAATCAAGAATCTATCTATCTCTGCCTTAAAATATCCGTGCCTATTGAAACGCCTCCTAAATGCCATGCCTCCTAAAGGTGTACGTGTATCTTCTGAAAAGGGCAGAGATGTCACGATGGTAAATGCAGTATGGTTTCTGGTGAGTTACTCCGACAACTTTAGTGAGCTAACTATTGATTCAAGGTCATTGCTTCGACAAAGCCACTTGCAATTGGTGTCATACTGATCATTCTGTGGGTTCTGCATGAAGTTTGTCCAAAGACCTTTCCCTTAAAGTTGTCGGTGTTGCCATTCTATGACCCCTGATTCATCCCTGCCCTCAGTGCAGCTCACTGTAGAGACAGTAGTTTAGTTTAGTTTAGTTTAGTTTAGTTTAGTTTAGAGATACAGCATGGAAACAGGCCCTTCGGCCCACCGAGTCCGTACCGACCAGCACACTGACACTATCCTAAACACACTAGGGACAATTTACATATATACTATGCCAATTAACCTACAAACTTATACGTCTTTGGAGTGTGGGAGGAAACCAAAGATCTTGGAGAAAACTCATGCAGGTCACGGGGAGAGCGTACAAACTCTGTACAGACAAGCACCTGTAGTCAGGATCGAACTGGGTCTCCGGTGCTTAATGACAGTAGTTCTATCGTTACGCCACCGTGTCGTAGAATGGTTTAAATTCCTTGCTTGTGCACTGGTTAAATTCTCTTGATCCTTTCAATGTCTGTTCATAGACTCCTTCAACATTGGGACTTCCTGGGTCTTGCCTGCAATTCCAGAAGCAGACAAGGACCAGGAAATCCCATCAATCTAAAAGTCAGGATCCGGTGGCAAGGCCTGGATAGAGTGATTGTGGAGAGGATGTTTCCACTAGTGAGAGAGTCCAGGACCAGAGGCCATAGCCTCAGAATAAAAGCACGCAGCTTTAGAAAGGAGATGAGAAGGAATGATCAGCGGGACTGTCATATGCTGAGAGAATGGAGCAGCTGGGCTTGTACCCTCTGGAGTTTAGAAGGATGAGAGGGTATCTCATTGAAACATATAAGATTGTTAAGGGTTAGGACATGCTAGAGGCAGGAAACATGTTCGCGATGTTGGGGGTGTCCAGAAACAGGGGCCACAGTTTAAGAATAAGGGGTAAGCCATTTAGAACGGAGACGAGGAAACACTTTTTCACACAGAGAGTTGTGAGTCTGTGGAATTCTCTGCCTCAGAGGGCGGTGGAGGCCGGTTCTCTAGATGCTTTCAAGAGAGAGCTAGATAGGGCTCTTAAAGATAGCGGAGTCAGGGGATATGGGGAGAAGGCAGGAACGGAGTACTGATTGGGGATGATCAGCCATGATCACATTGAATGGCGGTGCTGGCTCAAAGGCCCGAGTGGCATACTCCTGCACCTATTGTCTATTGTCTATTGTCTATTGAATTTCTTAGTCAGAGGGTAGTGAATCTGTGGTCAGAGGGTAGTGAATCATTGCCACAGAGGGCTGTGGAGGCCAAGTCAGTGGATATCTTTAAGGCAGAGATTGACAGATTTTTGATTAGTACAGGTGTCAGGGGTTATGGGGAGAAGGCAGGAGAATGGGGTTGAGAGGGAAAGATAGATCAGCCATGATTGAATGGCAGAGTAGATTTGATGGGCTGAATGGCCTAATTCTGCTCCTGGAATTTATGAACATGATTATCTCAAGCAAAGGATGTGACATAGCCAAAATGATACTCTGCCCGAAATCTTGTACTCAAGTGACCTGCTATAGAAGAAGGGCTGATCTCTGCATTTTGATGGAACTAGAATAGGTTTGAGCCTTTCGATTTGTTACTTAGGTAAAGCATCTGCCCAGTAAAAACACATTGACTCCAAGTGCATCCTTGTCAATTTGCATTCATTCTTTGTAAAAACGCAAGAGACATGATCCATGGGTTTTCCATTGCCCGTAATCCATCATATGGATTTTCACTACACCTCCACCATAAACTGATGCATCACATGCCAGCTTCAACCCACACAAATTATTGAAATAAACAAAGAGAACTCCACTCGTTAATCTTTCCTTGTGTTGATTGTGTGCACTTTTCTTTCGTTCCAGATTCCAGCTTCTTCTGCCTCTTCGTACTTTCATCCCCTTCCAACACAAAAAGCTCGAGTAACTCAGCGGGACAGGCAGCATCTCTGGAGAGAAGGAAGGAGAGATGCTGCCTGTCCCGCTGAGTTACTCCAGCTTTTTGTGTCTATGTTCGGTTTAAACCAGCATCTGCAGTTCCTTCTTACACCCTTCCAACCCAAAGCAGCTGAAAATTAACTTTCTAAATCTTTCTTTCTCCGTTCTGACAAAGTGTTTTAAATCTGAAAGGTTAGCTCTGTTTTGTTTTTCACAGATGCTAAAGAACTGCTGGTTGTTTTCACTAACATGCGGTAAAGTATTTCATGCTTAAAGGTATAATACTCTATGTCAGCACGATGCTTTATTCGCTGCTCCAGCAAACCAATAACGTGGTGCTTTGAGTTCAAATCCCATCGCCTTCACTGGGGAATTTAAAAGTATTTGATTGGAAAAAGTGTAATAGTGAGGGCAGCAGTAAGGATGACAAATGTTCACACTATGCTTAACTAGTCTGCTCAGACCACCACAGTGCCGGTGTACAGTATATTAATGTCCCAGAAGCACCATAGGAAGTCTGAAACACTCACAACAAACAAAAATAACACATTTTGGAGCTAATTGCCTTCAAATTCAACAGCAATGGGAAAAGCTCAGCAACATTTTATGGAAGTGGTTCAGAGTTCTGCAGAATACAAGGATTTCTGTTTCTGTTCTGTATATTTAGTGGAAATGAAGATGAATTTCTGGAACACAGTACTGTAATGGGCCTGTCCCACTTACGCGATTTTTTCGGCGACTGCCGGCGACTGTCATAGTTGTAGCAGATCGCCGAAAAACCGGCGACTGGATGCCACTACGACAATGTCTATGACAATATCTACAACAACCTACCACCTAGTCGACGTCAAGCTTTTGTTGTGTGCTATAAAGTCCAGCGGAAAGGCAATACATGATTACAATCGAGCCGTCCACAGTGTAAAGGTACATGATAAAAGGAATAACATTTAGTGAAAGATAAAGTCAAGCTACGGCAAGCTACCGACAACCGTCGACCCATTAGGACATCCACCTACGACCACACCTACGACAACCCACGCCCACCCGCGACAAGCTATGACAAGGTACGACCCTGTCGGCGACAACTGCAGATAACTTAAGACAATTCAGTCGCCGCTACCTGTCGCCGGTTGACAAAGTTTGACGTAGGTAATGGAAATCACCGGTCAGCACCAGGGACAACCTACGTCACCTGGCGACAACCTACGTCATTCTGGTGACAGCACCTACGTCAGGCTATGATAGTTAGCGTCAAGCCCACGGGCGCCGACTGTTGCCGACAGGTTTTGAACATTTCAAAATCCAGCGATGACCAGAAAAAAGGTACGACTCTTTGGGCGACTGAGGAGATGATACAGGCAACACCCCGGCGACCATGTACAGGCGACCTAGTCGCCTGTAGTCGCCCAAAAAATCAGCTAAGTGGGACAGGCCCATAAAGGTCATGAACAGGCCCTTCGGCCACAAATGTCTGCGCCGAACATGATGCCAAGACCAATTCCTACATAAACCAAGTCCCTCCATTCATTGTAACCATCCTACCAACAATGACAACACAGTCCTGAGCTACTATCTACCTTATGGAGATCCTTGGACTAATTGGACTTTATTGGACTTTATCTTTCACTAAATGTTATTCCCTTTATCATGTATCTTTACACTGTGGACGGCTCGATTGTAATCATGTATTGTCTTTCGGCTGGACTTTATAGAACACAACAAAAGCTTTTCCCTGTATCTCGGTACACGTAACAATAAACTAATCTAAAAACGAAATATATGGCTATCTTTTAAAGTCTTTTAAATGCCGCTATCGTATCTGCCTCCTTACCATCAGCCCCTGCAGTGTGTTCCAGGCACTGACCATCCTCAGTGTAAAAAACGTGCCCCGCACATCTCCTTTAAACTTTCTCCCTCTCACCTTAAAGCTATGCACTAGTATTTGATTTTTCCATCCTGGGAAAAGGTTCTGATTGTCTAACATATCTATGTCTCTGATAAATCTATATGTTATATTCAATTCATTTTTGTTATGGAAAAAAACTAAGGGGTACAGATGGATAAATGACATTAGAGGGAGCAGGTGTAATCATTTTGACTAGAAGTTGGATCCCAGAAAGTAAAACAAATGCATTTTGCACATTACAGGAAAGATGCAGAAGATCTGGAGAGGGTGCAGAGGAGGTTTACCAGAATGCTGCCAGGATGAAAGGGTTTCAGCTACCAGAGGTTGGATAGACTTGGATTCTTTCCTCTGAAACAGTGGAAGTTGAAGGGACTTAAGGTTCATAAGGTTCATTTATTGTCACATACACCAATTGGTGTAGTGAAATTTCACTGGCCAGGTCAGTCATACAATTTGAAAATTGATAGAGGTGATAGAGGTGTATACAATTATGAGAGGCGTAGATAGGGTAGACAGTCACAACCTTTTTCCCAGGGTGGAAATGTCCAACACTGGAGGGCGTAGTTATAAGATGAGAGAAGGAAAGTTTAGTGGAGATGTGTGGGACAAGTCTTTTACACAGAGGGTGATGGGGACCTGGAACTCATTGCCAGGGATGGTGGTGGAGGCAGATGTTATAGTGGCATTTGAGAGGCTTTTGGATAGGCACATGGAAGTGCAGGGAATAGAGGGATATGGATGAAATGCCATGTGCAGGCAAATGAGATTAGTACAGCTAAACATCATGTATGGCACAATCATGGTGGGCTGAAGGGCCCGTCCCATTGCTGTAATGTTCTATGTTACATGCTATTTCATTTCGACAATTACAACAGTACTAAAGAAGCAGATTCACCATATCCGTAGCTTCAACATCTATCTTGCATCTGGCATTATTTCGAAGAGTGCCTGCTTGCTTTATGTCTGTAGATAAACAATTCATCAGTTGCTTTCAGAATCTGAAGCACCTTTGTTCCCTGTTGAAATATAGCAGAGGGTCCTTTAAAACAACATAGTTACTCTTCTTTGGAACTGTGCATTTTGAACTATTGCCTATATCAATGAAATCTGTTGGCCATAATGGGCAATTTGAAGAAAAAATTGGTTTGATCCCAAAGCAGAAACATAAACTGTATGAGATCAACAGCAGTAATAGATCATTTACAAGGCTACCTTTGAGACTTGGACACTTACGAATGTGGAAAACAGAATGTATATTCATCGTGTGCCACTGCGGGTGTCGGGGCACTGTTGAGAGCGTAGGGAGACCCGCACCACCGAGTGTGTAAGGAGGACCTGTTCTGCTGGGAGAGCGAGGAGGGCCATCGCGAGCAACCCGGTGGGGGACCGCCGAGAACGAAGGGGGACCCAGCGGCGGCGGCAGACCAGGTTTACCGCTGCGCGCAGAAGATATAGCTAAGAGCAGATATAGCTCTTGGGGCTAACGGAATCATGGGGGAAAAGCAGGAACAGGGCACTGATTCTGGCTGATCAGCCATGATCATATTGAATGGTGGTGCTGGCTCGAAGGACCGAATGGCCTACCCCTGCACCTACTTTCTATGTTTCCATATGACTGTTCATTAACTATTTGTAGCTTTGTTGGTGCCAGAAACGTGGCAACTCTTGTGTGCTGCCTAGGTGAGAGCTGTTGTATGATTTTACCGGATTGCATGCAAAGCAAAGCATTTCCCTGCACTTAGGTACGTGACAATAAAGCATCATCGAATTCAACCATTGAATCGTGGTACATTTTGAGGCTTTGTAGTATGACAAAGCTATAGTCAATCAGAATGAAGATTGGAAAATTCACTGTTAATCAAGCGTGATTGCGACATTTGTGTGAGTGATTGAGTTTGATTTTATGCATAACATTTCTCTGTAAATATCCTTCATTCACATCATTTTCTGTAGAATGTTTATTCAGAGATATTCAGGGCGGCACGGCTGCGTAGCGGTAGAGTTGCTGCCTCACAACTCCAGGGATCCAGGTTCGATCCTGACTACGGCTGCTGCCTGTATGGAGTTTGCACATTTTCCTTGTTACTCCGTGGATTCCTCTGGGTTCTCTGGTTTCCTCACACACACCAAAGACGTTCAGTTTTGTAGATTATTTCGTTTCTGTAAATTGTCCCTTGAGTTTAGGATAGAACTAGCGTACAGGGTGATTGTTGCTCGCCATGGTCTCGGTGGGCCGAAAGGCCTACTTCCACTCTGTATCTCTAAATTAAAGTTGCTGATGTCATTTTTGTTTTCTCCTTTCTTAAAGTACATTATATTTTCTGAATAATTTGTTTGGTCCACAGTAGAGGAAGCTGGTCAAAGTTTACAGTGGGACATAGATCATCTACAGAAATGGATGGAGAAATGGTAGAGGGAGTTTAATCTGAGCAAATGTGAGCTGTTGCACTTTGGGAAGTCGGAAGGAAGAGTAAATAGCAAGACCTTAGCCATATTAATGTAGAGAAGGATTTTGGGGTCCAAGTACATAGTTCTCTGAAAGTGGCAACACAAGTAGATAGACTGGAAAAAAAGGCAATTTGTTTGCTTCATCGGTCAGGTCATTGAATATAAGAATTCGGAAATCATGTTGCAGCTTTGATAGACACAAAATGCTGAAGTAACTCAGCGCGTCAGGCAGCATCCCTGGAGAACATGGAGAGGTGATGTTTCTGGTCAGAACCCTTTCTCAGACTGATTGTACAGGGCAGGAAAGAAAGCTGGGAGGAAGAAGGGGAAGGACAGAGCACGGCCGTTAATAGGTGAACACAGTCAAGGGGGTTATTTGTTAAGCACATAGTAGGACAAAGGCCAGAGATGAAGAGACAGGTGTGAGCTCAGGAGGATAAAGAGTTGCGAGTTGTTAAGCTCAGGGATGGAAAAATTGTGAATTTTATTTCGGAGTCACATGAGGGACTACGTGAAGAGTCCGTCCAGCATGCATGCGCGACATTAGCGTTCACGCAGTGCAACAGCGACGAACGGGAGTACAGGCGCTCCCGCTACAAGTTTAAATGGACCATCAGGTAAGTACTTACTCTGAGGTCGTATTCAAGAACCTTTGCTCTGCTTTGTCAATTTAAGGCAAGAAGCTGGGGAAACTGAGCAAAGCACGGCAAGGGAAAAAGACCGCCCCCCGTTCGGCTCCAACAGAACGGGAGTGTCCCATCAGTGGGGGGCGAGAGGCGGCACCTGGACTGCATTTGCTGCGGCACACCCTCATTGAGACCGAGCCGAGCCCAGTACCGCTAGCGCAGCCTGACCAACAGCAGCGGACTGGAGGCAAATCAAGACAAAAAACTGACCGGCCGGTTATTTCTGACTCCAATGAGGAGGACTCTCCGCCTTAGAGCGGCAGAGCTAGCCGCCTGAGCCGCATGGAAAGGCTCATGGAGCAAATGCTCCAGCGAGACTTGCTTCGGGAGCTGGAGCAGTCTCGCCAAGGGAACTCAGGCACTCCCACATCAGTGCTCTACAAGGCACTGGCCATCACTTCCCCCTCAGCCGAGGGCAGCGTTGGCGACCAGGGCTGGGCTGGTCAGGAACAGGGGTCATTGGCTGAAGATGTCGGGAGTACGCTTCGGGTACAGGATCAGGAAGAGCTGCTGGGTGTGGAGAATCGCTACATGGTTACACCACGAGCAGGGCGGCCATTGCAGCCAAAACTGGCGGCCAGCATTAACCACCTGTCCCTCAAACCCCTATAAGAAGAGAAATCTGGGGGTATGTTGGACAGAGTATCCTGAAACAGGAGCTAAAATTACACGTATCCTCAAGCTCCTGACGACAGGGATAACATCCTATGCTCGTTCCGTGGATGCGGTGGATGACCACCAACCAGCAAGACACTCTGGCTCTGCTGTGCAACACTCAATATGAGATAAACAACCTCCGCAAGGAGAGAATAAGACCTGCCCTCAATCCCAAATATGCAGGACTGTGTACAACACCGGCCTCAGAGCCGCAGATCCTGTTATTTGGAAAGGACTTGACAAGTGAAAGACCTGGAGGAAGAGTCCAAAACATTTGGCCTCATGAGGGCAGGCCCCGGAACGAGCAGACCCACACAACCCAGACGGCAGTACCCCACCGCGTCCACCAGTGAACGTCAAATTTATGGGACTGGTGAAAGCTCGGGGTCCGCATACCATCCCCGAAAGCCTTTTTTAGGCCAGGGCCCAGAGCGGACCCCATGGAAAATGCGCCACCCCCAACCAGCAGTACATCCAGCAGTACAACAACGGATGAAGAAACTGAAGAAAGGAACACTTCCATAATTATGGAGGAAGATGGGTCTGGTTCCTACCATCATATAAAAAGTGGGGGAACTGTACTAACAGGGGAGATTACACCTGTTCATTGAAGCATGGAGGTCTGTCACGAATGATAGTTATATACTTAACAATATTCGTGGATATAAAATAGAGTTCATTCAAGAAAATATGCCACCAGTTCAGCATGTACCCCAAAGGGTCTTTACCCTCTCAGTCAAAGAAAAACTAGAGGGTCAAGCA
Source organism: Malacoraja senta (assembly GCA_038087875.1). Classification (NCBI taxonomy): domain Eukaryota; kingdom Metazoa; phylum Chordata; class Chondrichthyes; order Rajiformes; family Rajidae; genus Malacoraja; species Malacoraja senta. Next base: position 54,427,824 of record CM075981.1, read on the forward strand.
GAACTGGTGAGGTTACTTACAAAGGGTATCATTGAGAAATCCAAACATGAACCTTTGGAATTTGTCTCAAATATATTTACCAAAGACAAAAAAGATGGTGGATGTCGCATCATCATTGACTTCACTAAATACCTTTGTTAAGTATGTACATTTCAAAATGGAAACATTTGTAACTGCCAAACAACTGATTTCCAAAGGATACTTTATGGCAGGTATTGATTTAAAAGATGCCCACTATACAGTACCCATTCAAAAGGTTATCGCAGATACCTGAAATTTACCTGGATGGGGCAACTATGGCAGTTAAAAAAAAAAATGTATTTATTAGAAGTACATTACATTAGAACCACATACATTAGTACTCGGCACATATATCTTCGTACAATTAATGTACTCCGTTTGTTTTTTACACTAGTAAAGGGAAAGGATGAAATTGAGAGAAAGAAGAAAGTGAAGGAAAAAGTGAGAGTGTAGAAAACGTGACAACAAGAAAGAACGAAGACCCTATAAGAACAAAATTAAAAACAAAAGAAAAAGAGTTAAGAAATAGACCCTAGAAAAGAAGAAGAAAGAGAAAGAGGGAAAAGAGAAAAACAAATAGTTTTTGTAAGCATCACGCAAATGGGATATAACAACTCTCCAACTTTCATCTCCCCTTACCTGACCTCAGTTTTTTTTTTTTAAGGAACTTTTGCACCCTATATTTGTAATCATTCTATAAATACAGACCACGTCAGGTGGAAGTGATCTGGTTTACCAGCCAGGAGGAGTCTTATCTCTTCTGGGTGTAATGTTTCGAACATATTTGAAATCCACATGTTTATAGTTGGTATTGGAGCCTGTTTCCAAAATTTTAGGATTAGCTTTTTTCCAGTTATTAACCCATAGTCTATTAGTTTCTTTTGGAACACATTTAGTTCTGGACCATCTTCCGTTATTCCGAAGATAATCCATTCTGCTTTGGGTATCAGTTTTATTTTAAATAATTTTGTAAAGATTTCAAAAATTTCAATCCAAAATTTTTGAATTTTTGTACAGAAAACAAATGAGTGCGCTATAGTAGCTTCTTGGGATTGACATTTATCACAAATGGATGATACATTGGGGAAAATTTTATGGATTTTAGTTTTGGAATAATATAATCTATGTAAGATTTTAAATTGTATTAAAATGTGTCTTGCATTAATCGAACATTTATGCACGTTTAATAAGTGTTCATTCCACCTTTCCTTTGAGATTTTAATAGCTAATTCTTGTTCCCAGTCTCTTCTGATACCCTCCGTAGATGATATTTCTACATTTAAGATAATATTATACAAATATGATATTAAGTTTGCTGATTCAGCTTTTATCTGCATTGCATCATCCAATACATCTGCTGGGCTATTATAATGATCTTTTGTATATTTTTTCAAATAGTCGCATATTTGAAAATATTTAAAATATTGATTATTTCCGAGTTTATATTTTATTTGTAATTGTTGAAATGAAAGTAATTTTCCAGTTTCACACAAGTCACCGAACGTTTTAATTCCTAGTCTATCCCAGTGTGTGAAAGATTTATCTATAATAGAGGGATTAAACGAAGGGTTATTAACTATGGGAGATAAAAGTGATAGATTTCTTAATTTTAAATTTTGTTTTATTTGTTTCCAAATTCGGATTGTGCTATGTATAATTGGGTTCTTATTATAATTTATGTTATTCAGTTTCATTGGTGAGAGGAGGATCGCTCCAATGTTTCCAGAGGAGCAATCCTCTCTCCATTACAATCCAGTCCACTTGCTGGGCAGAGTTATCCATCAGTTGAATCATATTTTTAATATTTACTGACCAATAATAATACATGAAATTAGGTAATGCTAAACCCCCTAATACTTTAGGTTTATTCAAGTGAGTTTTTTGTATTCTATGTGATTTATAGTCCCATATAAAATTAATGATATCTGAGTCCAGTTTAAAAAAAAACTTCTTTGGTAAGTATATAGGAATCGATTGGAATAGGTATTAAATTTGTGGTAGAAAGATCATTTTTATTGCATTTATTCGGCCTATTAACGACATCGGGAGCGTTTTCCAAAATTTAATTAGTGTGTTTAATTTATTAAGTAGGGGAACAAAATTTGCTTTAAACATACCTTGATATGTTCTAGTAATTTCGATTCCCAAGTATTTGAATTTTTCTGTAGCTATTTTAAAAGGGAATTTTAAAAGATGTGTTGAATCTTTTGGTTTTATTGACATAATTTCACTTTTATTCCAATTTATTCTGTATCCAGAAAAAGAACTATGGCAGTTTAAAGCGTTGCCTAAATGGGTTAACATCAGCCCAAAACTATTTACCAAGATATTAAACCGGCCTTGGCAACATTGAGAAAACACAGTCATATTGTCATAGCATATCTTGATGATATTCTAATAGTAGGCAAAACCATGGAGTTGGCTAAATCAGCTGTATTAGCTACCAAACAATTGTTTGAAACCCTGGGATTTGTCATATATCCAGATAAATCTAAGTTGACGCCATCCACAACTATGGACGATTAACTCAGTCCGTAACATTGCCAAAAGATAAAGCAGAAGAATTGGCACAGACGTGTAACAATTTAATGGTTAGCAATCGACCAACCATCCGACAAGTGGCAAGAGTAATTGGCAAAATGGTAGCAGCATTTCCAGCTACACAATTTGGACCCTGCACTATCAAAACCTACAAAGGGCAAAAGTACAGGCATTAAAACGACATGCAGGTCACTTTGACCGGACCATGAAATTACCCATTGAAGCTATATCAGAGTTCCAGTGGTGGATAGAGCACATTTGGCATAGTTCCAGCCCTATCATCATCAATATTAACTATACAAACAGATGCCAGTGCTCAAGGCTGGGGAGCAACTAATACCATATCCAGCACAGGTGGTAGATGGACTAACCTAGAATCATCTTTGTTACAAACACTGGGCATAAATTATTTGGAAATGTTGGGTGCGTTTTATGGTTTAAAAGCATATTCTACAAATATGCACCATTTGCATGTTCGTTACAAATTGATAATACCACGGTGGTGGCCTATGTTAAACCATATGGGCGGAATAAAATCGATATCATGTAACATCCAAGCTAAATACAGTGGCAGACACTAGGTCACGCAAATTCAATGATAAACACTGAATGGATGTTAAATCCTAGAGTTTTTGCTAAAATTACAAAGCCATATGGCACACCAGATATCGATCTCTTTGCATCCAGACTAAACCATCAGGTACCAATGTATGTCGTTCGGGAACCAGACCTGAGGCAGCAGCGATAGATACATTTGCGCTGAACTGGGGAAACTATTTATTTTATGCTTTTCCCCCTTCTGCGTCATCAGTAGGGTACTACACAAAATACAGATGGACTCTGCTACAGGTATTTTGATAGTACCAACTGCCCTACACAGCCATGGTTCCCAGTGGTCCTCGACATGGTCATCGAAACTCCTATGACCTTTCCCAGTAGCCCAGACCTATTGACGCACCCGGTATCAGGCATAAGTCATCCATGCCATGACAAAATTAACCTACTGGGTTGCAGATTATCAAAAGACCAATGCTGGGCCTGGGATTGTCTGACAGGACCATCAACACGATGACAGCGTACCACCGTATGTCCACCAGGAAACAATACCTATCGAGCATCAGGAAGTGGGAAAGATACTGCTCCACTACTGGGACAACATACTCATCTGCAACCATAACCAATGTATTGGAGTTCCTGGGGGGCCTTCACCATATTGAAGGACTGAGCTACAGCGCCATCAATACTGCCAGAAGTGCTCTGTCAGCCTACTTAAAACAAGTACCAGGACAACAGGCCATAGGGTCTCACCCGCTGGTGATCAAACTCATGAGGGGTATATTCAACTCCAACCCCCCCTAGACCTAGGTAGACCCAAATCTGGTATGTCAGTGTGGTCCTGACATACCTAAGGGGATGATCACCAGCCAGGTCTCTCACCCTGGAACAGCTAACCCTGAAAACGGTCATGCTGATGGCACTAGTCTCAGCACAAAGAGTCCAGTCCCTCCACTTACTGCGACTGGACAACATGGTTATAACACCAGACCGGGTCTCATTCACCATTCAGGAGCTGCTAAAGCAGAGCAGGCCAGGAATTTCAGGCCTAGTTATGGATTTCCAGGCATACCCACCTGACCCACGGTTGTGTGGCATGACTCACCTACTAACTTACATCAACACAACAAGAGATTCCCGAGGGAGAGAAAAAGCCTTATGGTTCAGCCACAAGAAACCTCATGGTCAGGTGTCAAGCCAAACCATCTCAAAATGGCTCAAGCAGGTAGTGGGAGCTGCTGGAGTAGATACTGATGTATATACATCTCACTCCACCAGGGCAGCATCCACATTGGCGGCTAAAAGGATGGACGTACCACTGGACCACATCCTGGAGAAAACATTCCAAACGTTCTACAACAAGCCGCTAGCAGAACCTGTGTTATTTGCAGAAAGAGTTTAGAATCTGCAAATATATATTTTAAGCCCGGGGGAGCATTTTGTCTTTTGTTATTGTTTAATAGAAACCATTATTGTTTACAAACAGATTCATGGTTGATTACGATAACATACTTCCTCCCTTGAAGGATTTCGGCAGCGAGTGAAGTATGAACTGTTACACGGTTTGAAATCACAGAGCTTTAAAATCTTCACGTAGTCACTCACGTGACTCCGAAGTAAAATGGTAAGATTAAACGAGAACTTACCAGTTTGAAGTTTGATCTGTATTTTATGAGGAGTTACGATGAGGGATTACGTGCCCTCCGCTCCCACCCTCAATTATAGAGATCAACTGGTATCTTAGTTCTCCTTTTCTTTACTATGTTTATTTCAATTGTTGTGTTTCCTGTGATTCCACACCACTGCTTTGAAGAATGTCGCGCATGCGTGCTGGACGGGCTCTTCACGTAATCCCTCATCGTAACTCCTCATAAAATTCAGATCAAACTTCAAACTGGTAAGTTCTCGTTTAATCTTACTATTATATATCTATTGTAAATGGTACAAGTGGAGAGAGAGGGGGGAACTAGTGTAAGGTATCCATTGTAAATGGTACAATAGACAATAGGTGCAGGAGTAGGCCTTTCGGCCCTTCGAGCCAGCACCGCCATTCACTGTAATCATGGCTGATCATTCACAATTAGTACCTCGTTCCTGCCTTCTCCCCATATCCCTTGACTCCTCTATCTTTAAGAGCTCCATCTAACTCAAGTACAAGTGGAGGAGACAATTATTAGAGTGTAGGACGGAACTGCAGATGCTGGTATAACCCGAAGATAGACACAAAATGCGAGAGTAACTCAGCGGGTCAGGCGGCATCTTTGGAGAAAAGGGATGGGTGATGTTTCAGGTCAAGACCCTTCTTCAGGATCTCGACAGGAAACATCACCTATCCCTTTTCTCCAGAGATGTTGCCTGACCCGCTGAGTTACTTCAGCTTTCTGAGTCTAGAAAGTTATTTGACCTGCCTCTCAAATAACCCACTTGCTTGTTCACCTATTGTTCTGCCCTCCCTCTTCTCCCTCCCAGCTTTCTTACTCACCCCTCCCTCTTCAACCAGTCTGAAGAAGAGGTCTCACCCAAAATATTTTCTATTCATGTTCTCCAGGAACGTGCCTGACTCGCTGAGTTACTCCAGCATTTTGTGCTTATCTTTGGTATAAACCAGCATCTGCAGCTTTGTTTAGATACATCTGAAGTATTGTATCTGAAGTTGGTTGCCCCATCACAGGGAGGATGTGGAGGCTTTGGAGAGGGTGTGAGAGAGGTTTACCAGATGCTGCCTGGATTGGAGGGTATTAGCGATAAGGAGATGTCGGATTGTTTTCTCTGGAACGCTGGAGGTTGAGGGGAGACCTGATTGAAGAACATAAAACGATGAGAGGCATAAATAGGGTAGACAGTCAAGGGTAGAGGGCATAACTTTAAGATGGGTGCCTGGAACGCACTGCTGGAGGCTGATACGATAGTGATATTTAAGTGGCTTTTAGATAGGGATATGGGCATGCAGATAATGGAGGGATATGGATCACGTGCAAGCAGAGGATATTAGGTTTACTTGGCATCATATTCGGCATGAACATTGTGGGCTGAATGGCCTGTCCTGAGAACTGATCTGTGCTTTCTGTTCCAGACAGTTTGGGCTGAGTCAAACATCCCACCCTGTTTCCATCTCATTGATTATCAATGCATACACTGGTATTTTAAGCAAAAACAAGCCACTGGAAGAACTCAGCAGGCAATGCCACATCTGCGGAGGCAAGTGATGGCCGACAGTTTGCTGAGACCCTGCATCCTGACTCCGACCATCCCTTTGCCTCCACAGGTGCTGCTTGACCATTAAGATCTTCTAGCAGTTCGGTCCTTGCTTCCAATTCCAGCACCTTGTGCCTCTCATATTTTAATACTGCTTTTCGAGGTTCATTTTTAATATTAGTCCACATAGAAGTAAAGTGTGCATCCATCTTCCAAACTCCCCTCCTCACTGCTCTGGCAATGAGGAAACTCCTTCCCAATCTTCGGAAGAGTCTGTGGGTTTTACTTTGACCAGATTAAGATAATTTTAGAACCCAGAGCCATCATGGAACAGGTCATCCTGTCTCCTTAGGGATTTTGCACGGAGGAGACCGATTTCTCGGGGAGGTCAATCGATCTGAATAATGCATGTAAAAGTGTTCCATCTATCGCAGTGGGAAACCTTCTGGTTCCAATTATATATTATTATAATAAAAATCAAGATAAAAATTTGATATCTTCAAAATACTCAGAGATTGAGAAAGCACACGTGGAGAGGTAAACTGAATAAATAATAACCCTTCATCAGAGTTGTAAAAGACTGAAGACAAAACTTTATATTCAAGGACAGTTTCTTCTCAGCTGTTATCAGGCAACTGAATGGTCCTCTCATCAGCTTGAATGTGGTTCTGACCCCCCATCTACTTAATTGGAGACCCTTGAACTATCTTTAATCAGACTTTATCGGACTTTATTTTGCACCCTTTATCATTGATCTGTGCACTGTGGACCGATTGACTGTAACCGAGTAGTCTTTTCTTTGAATGGATAGTGTGCAAACAAAAGCTTTGCATTGTACATGTGTACATGTGACGATAATAAGCTAACTAAAAGAAGGCAATCCTAAGGTAAAGAAGAGGTACAGGCTAAGATCAGGGCAAAAAGGAACATCTTATTGTAAAGTTGGGCAAAAAGAATGATAGTGTTGGATGAAGAAGGTGACAATAGACAAGTAAAAACGCAGACTATTGGATCAAGAGGAGATTTTAGTTTAGTTTAGTTTGGAGATTCACCGCAGAAACAGGCCCTTCAGCCCACCGAGTGTGCACCAATGAGCGATCCCTGTTCACTAACACTATCCCACACACACTAGGAGCAATTTACACTTATACCAAACCAATTAACGCACAAACCTGTATATCTTTGGAGTGTGGGAGGAAATTGAAGATCTCGAAGGAAACCCATGCAGGTCACGGAGAGAATGTACAAACTTTGTACAGACAAGCACCTGTAGTCAGGATCGAACCCGGGTCTCTGGCGCTGTAAGCAGTAGCTCTACTGCTGCGACACTGTACCGCCTCGGTAGATGTATTGGGAAATGGAATATCATTGTTAAGTTTCTTACAATTATGTTTTCAGGATATCGGTATGAGTTATATGGACAACAGTTATTCCCTTTCCTTAGATGCCTTTGAGTAGGTGGCGATAAACCACCTTCTTGAACTAAGACTACCAGATTAAGAATAGTTATTATCCTTCCCTGAAAGACACTGGCGGAGCAGATAGGTTTAAAGAACAAAGATTCATGATCCTTCCAGTGACTACCAGCTCTTTCTTAAATTTCAGATTCCTAGCTGAATTTAAAATCTATGGCTGTTGTGGTGGAATTTGAACTCATGTCTCTGCATTGTTCATGTAGGTTTCAGAATTACTGTGCCACCACTGTTCCCAAGGTAATAGATACCTTGGTTCAATAAGTTGCTATTCAAGTTCCTGCTTCAGTCTGGATATCAGCCATCACTAGTGCATACATTCATGATGCAGAACCTATGAATTATTAAGGGCTGTATTGTTATCTCTTGTTTGTCATTTGGCTTTCCAATAAGTGTTAACTCTGTTCATGGGTGATCTGACAGTTACTGCATCTATCCAAACCACAGCCAACTGTTCAACAGAGAGAAACAGAGATTAAACCTCACTCCGTTAACCTACTATTTTGTTGGCATCCGTCCATCTGGGTGAGATGCTGGTGCGGCTTTGACCATGTTCAGTTTGGGGAGGGGAATGTTTCACCTGTGGTTGCACTTCCTGCTGAGGCTGACTAGGCCCATCTTCAACAGGCAGCCCCTCCCACAGCTTCCACAGGTGAAGTTGGCTCTGGCTGTTGGATTGGGGAGTGTGTTGCTGTTGCTGGTGACCATCTTGTGGCGTTGGCTCCTGACCTGCAGGGTCTTGAACCACATGCTGAAGGTCTGGAGGTCCTTTCTCCACCTTCCCTGGTCCTGAGCAGCCATTTCCAAGTTGTCAGTGCCAATGGTAACATTTGTCATGCCTCACTTAATCGTAAAGGATGGTCCAGAGGCGCAGTGGTAGAGTTGCTGCCTTTCAGCACTAGAGAGCATGATGCAATTCTGACTACGGATGCTGTCTGTGCAGACTTTGTACGTTCTCCTTGTGACCATGTGGGTTTTCTCTGGGCGCTCTGGTCTCCTCCCACACTCCAAAGACATCCAGGTTTGTTGGTTAATTGGCATCAGTAAAATTGTCCCTAGTGTGTTGAATCGTGCTGGTGTACAGGGTGATCGCTGGTCGGTGCAGACTTTGTAGGCCAAAGGGCCTGTTCTGGCACTGTATCTCTAATGTCTAAAGTCTAAAGTATCCTTGCAGCAAAATATTGGTCTGCTTCATGGCCTCCAAGCATTGGCGACCTTCCCGATCACCTACCGGTATATTTAATTCACTGCTATAGAAATTAATCTTCTGCTGAACTCTACCACTAAAATTTTAAATCCATTAGAGTCAATGACATTGAATTTCTGAAAGCGCTCAGTCGGCCCTGTACATAGGAGAAGCAACAATGTTGGACTTCTGCCCCGCAATGTACTAAACTCTGACACCATCGGTGCAATTAATGTAGCAGATCCAGACACTAAGTTTAACTCTGGTAAAAAAACAAATTCATGAGAGGTGCATGTTTAAGATTAGCATGCCATTATCACAAAGAAAGCACTCCAAGTCACTCTGGAGCCCCTAAACATTTGTGGACGAATTTCCGGCCTTGTCTCAGAAAATTAAACTGGAAACACTGATGGGCCACTTCTGTTCCTGGCAGGAATAAATGACAGGTTCCATAGCTGATCAGAATGAAGACACTGCACATCTTCATTTGTCCTTCAGGTCACCATGTCCTTCTGACACGTTCACAAACCTTTGCCATTCAGCTATTGTTACTAGCTCAGACAATAATTGGATCCATTCACACACATGACCACCAGTAGCAAACTCCTACAGCTTCCCTGGTACGGTGCATTCTAATTCCTGTTTCTGGCAGAGCTTTCAATTTTCTGTTGATCTTGCACACTGCTCACGTCATTGAACTTAATAATTCCACGTCGTCCAATTTGAAGGAGCCTTCTCCCGTACTTGAAGCCAACTGTTTTCCCTGGGGATCGTAGAGCGACTTGTAAGTGCTACGAGAGACCACAAGCTAATACAGTATGGGATTAGAATTATGTGCTGGGTAAGGTTTTTTTCTGACTTGCTAATGCTTACACTGCTGTTCTCTGTAAATATTTAAGCACAGTTGTGTTAGTCTGCTTCAGAGGGGCATTTGGATGAATTAAACTTTTTCCAAAATATACTACCTTCAGCACACATTCACTCTGGAATGTAAATTAAGCTGTAAATTAATTCATGATGAATTTTGAAATCATGGTTTAATAACATGATCCTGGTATGAATTTCTGGCAGTATTTTCTGCAGCAATAATTGCCAAGTAGCACAGGGTGAGAAATTGGTATGTGTTGCATTTTATTTTCAGGCAAAATAAAGGGATAGGGAAGGTTTAAGGTGAAGGGGAAAAGATTTAATAGGAATCTGAGGGGTAACTTTTTCACACCAAAGGTGGCGGGTGTATGGAACAAGCTGCCAAAGGAGGTAGTTGAGGCAGGGGCTATCCCAACATTTAAGAAGCAGTTAGACAGGTACATGGATAGGACAGGTTTGGAGGGATATGGACCAAGCGCAGGCAGGTGGGACTAGTGTAGCTGGGACATGTTGGCAGGTGTGGGCAAGTTGGGCTGAAGGGCCTGTTTCCACACTGTATCAGTCTATGACTCTAGGGTAGAACATGCTGATGTGGTAGTGTGACATTGTGGACTGTGTTAGTCTCTCTGATTAATTTATGCTGCAGGAAGGAAACCGTTCAGCCCATCTCACAGATGCCAGTCAAGAATGGAGCTATTTATATCAATGTCATTTTCCACATCTTGATGTACGGCCTTGTAGCATACAGCCATTCAAATGTTCATTGATATACCTGTTAAAAACATCCTTTTGGCCAGGCTAATCCAGAGCTCTCTGTGAGGGGAAAATATACTGTTAACTCTGCTTTAACTTTTCTACCAATGAACTAAAATAAATGAGTCAACTTATGCTGTGTGTTTCAACATGCAGCCACTTCCCCCACAAGTAAACGCCAGACTTAAGTGGACCCTCAGTGTGCCGGGGGCCTGCCGAGTGATAGAAGCTTAGTTTAGTTTAGTTTACTTTATTGTCACGTGTACCGAGGTTCAGTGAAAAGGTCATAAGGAATCTTAATAGAATTAGGCTATTCGGCCCATCAAGTCTACTCCGCCGTTCAATCATGGCTTATCTATCACTCCCTCCAAACCCCATTCTCCTGTCTTCTCCCCATAACCTCTGACACCTGCACTAATCAAGAATCTATCCATCTCTGCCTTAAAATGATCCACTGACTTGGCCTCCACAGCATGCCGAGGCTAATAATTCCACAGATTCACCACCCTCTGACTAAATAAATTTCACCTCATCTCCTTGCTAAAAAAAAGTTCTTTAATTCTGAGGTTGTGACCTCTAGTTCTAGACTCTCTCACTCATGGGAACATCCTCACCACATTCACTCTATCCAAGCCTTGCAGTAGTCTTTATGTTTCAATGTTCCCACCTCATTCTCCTAAACTCCAGTGAGTACAGGGCCAGTACCAAATAAAGCTTTTTTGTTGAATGCTCTCCAGTCAGTGGAAGGACCATGCATGATTACAATCAAGCTGCTCACAGTGTACAGATGCAGGATAAAGGGAATGATGTTCGGTGCATGATAATGTCCAGAACAGTCGGATTAACGATAGTACGAGGGTCTACAATGAGGTCGATGGTAGGTCAGAACCGCACTCTAGTCGGTAATCGGATGGTTTAGTTGCCTGACAATAGCTGCGAAGAAACTATCCCTGAATCTGGCACTCCTTTCACTCTGCAATGGAGTTCAACGTGTACAGAACTGTTCACAGCAGTTTAATTGTGGTATAACTAGTGTTATATGGTTCAAGGATGGCCTACGCAATGTCACCATAATTCACTGGGAAGATTTTTAAATATCCTGGTTGGACAGCTAAAGCAGCCATTCAATGCCTTAAATATGTTACTTACCGTAGGATCATGTGTAAAATTTGATCCCAATGGACTTGTCCATTCTAGCATCTTCAGAAGCTCACAAGACTTCAGACAAGAAGTGAGTTTAAATTCATTTTTTAATTATTATTTTTTCGGGAGAACTTTGAGGTGAGATCTCCAAAGATTCTCAAACCCTGAAGAGAAGTCCTCATCGGGAACGGTGGTGCAGCGGTCGAGTTGCAGCATCACAGCACCAGAGATCCAGGTTCGATCCTGACTGCGGGTGTTGTACAGAGTTTGTACCTTCTCCCCGTGACCGTGTGAGTTCTCCCCCGGGTGCTCCGGTTTCCTCCCACACTCCAAAGATGTACATTTTGTAGGTTAATTTGGCTTTGGTAAAAAATTGTAAATTGCCCCTAGTGTGTAGGATAGTGTTAATGTACGGGGATCGCTGGTCGGTGTGTCTGAGCTATATCTCTAGATTAAACTAATAAACTGAACTAAATGGATAACCCTTTTTCTGAATTGATGCCACTAGTTCTGGGTTCTCCTAGTGGGGAGGACATCTTCTTGGCATCTACCTCGTCTATCTTCCTCTGAGTCTCATGTGCTCTCAGGAGTACAAAGCTCCTGTGGGGTTTACTTTAATTCTTCTGAACTTCACTCTGTATGCGCCCAAATCCTCAATCAATCCTCGAAAAAGACATCACCATATCTCAGGAAGCAGCCTCCTGAACCTTCTCTGAGCTGCATCCAGTATATGTATTTAGTCCAGAGCTAGGATGGCCAAAATGAGTGTGCATCACTCCACACCTGGAATACAATGTACCCTTGTGGTATCATGGTATCATTATTACTTTTGTATTCCATCTCCACCACCACTATCTCCGTCAGTTCAAACAGTATATGTGGATGAAGAAACAGAGATCACTTGCCTGGCTTTGTCTCTCTTCAAGCTTTGTCACCCCTGCAACAATCAGTCTGAAGAAGGGTCCCAAGCTGAAACCATGTTCTACATGTTTAAGAAGAAACTGCAGATGCTGCCTTATCTGCTGAGTTACTCCAGATTTGTGTTTTTCGCTCAAGATTCCAGTATCTTCAAGATTCAAGATTCAAGATTCAATTTATTTGTCACATGTACCAATTAAGGTGCAGTGACATTTCAGTTACCATTCAGCCATACTGAGTAAAAAAAGCAAAATTACACACAGCACATAAAATAAAGTTTAACATAAACATCCACCACAGTGGAATCAACACTCCTCACTGTGATGGAAGGCAATAACGTTCAGTCATCTTCCTCCTCTGTTCACCCGTGGTGGGGGCCTTGATCCCTGCGCACTTGCCGTTGCCGACGGTCCGCAGTTCAAGCCCTCTCGTCGGGATGATCGTAACTCCGGCGTTGGGACGGATTGGAACATGGAGCTCCTGAGTCGGCCTCTTCTTACCGAAGACTACGGCTTCACGGTGTTAAAGTCCACAGGCCCCGCGGTCGGAGCTCCAACACTGGCGATCCTCGGCTAAAGATCCCAGGCTCCGCGATGGTAAGTCCGCGCCGCACCCGCGGCTTGTAGCTCCGGGCCGGTCTCCAGGAAAGGCTGCACCACTCCACGTTGTAGGCCGCAGGGGGGGACGGAGATGCGACACGGAGAAAAATCGCATCTACGTCGACGTGACTGAAAAAAGTTTCCCCCGACCCCCCCCCCCACCCCCCACATAAAACATACCAAGATACATTAAAACAAACATTCAAGACATACTTAAAATAATAAAAACAGAGAAGGGATGAGAGACGGCTGGCGAGGAGACCCGAACGGGCGCCACCTGGTGGTGTTTGATTCAATTACCTTTGATTGGAACATGAAGAATTATTTTGAATGCTTGCTTTCTTTGATCTCACAAATGATGGCGTTGGAGGATTTATTTATGACTAAATCCATTAATGTTAGGAAGTTGAGTCATTAAGTTATGACTCACCAGTGCGTTGGGGGAAAGGGCAGCATTAGTAATGCGGCAGCCAATAATTGATAGCTTTTCCATTGTTGCTAGTGCAATATTTACTACAATGAGTTCAAAGTGGCAAGGGCTTATTTGTCACAGGCACTAGATATGAACTGGAAGATCGGGGCGGCATGGTGGCGCAGCAGTTGAGTTGATGCCTTATAGCGCTTGCAGCGCCAGAGACCCTAGCTTGATCCTGACTACGGGTGCTGTCTGTGCAGAGTTTGTACGTTCTCCCCGTGACCGCGTGGGTTTTCTCCGTAATCTTTGGTTTTCCTCCCGCACTCCAAAGACGTACAGATTTGTAGGTTAATTGGCTTGGATTTGTAAGTTTGTAGTTTAGTTTAGTTTAGAGATACAGCGCGGAAACAGGCCCGTCGGCTCACTGAGTCCGCATCGACGAGCGATCCCCGCACATTAACACTATCCTACACACACTAGGGACAATTTACACATACACCAAGCCACTTAACCTACTTACATGTATGTCTTTGGAGTGTGGGAGGAAACCGAAGCTCACGGAGAAAACTCACGTGGTCACAGGGAGAATGTACAAATTCCGTCCAGACAGCACCCGTAGTCGGGATCGAACCCGGGTCTCCGGCGCTGCAAGCACTGTAAGGCAGCAACTCTACCGCTGTGCCACCGTGGCCACCCAAATGCAAATACTTGGTATACGTACGTGAAAATTGTCCCTAGTGTGCGTAGGCTTATGTTAATGTGCGGGGATCGCTGGTCGGTGTGGACTCGGTGGGCCAAAGAGCCTGTTTCCGCTCTGTATCTCTAAACTAAACTAAACTAAATCAGATGAAACGGCGGGCGGCGCGACTCTCGTCAGCAGCGGCCTCTGCAGTCCGTCTGTCTTTTTATTATTTTTGTCTCGTTTTTATGTAGTTTTTATTTTATTTTTTTGTCGGGGTATGTGTGTGGTGGGGGGGGGAAACTTTAAAATCTTTCCCCTGCACGGGAGACCCGACCTTTTCTTTGTTGGGTCTCCGTTGTCGTTGGGGCTGGGCAACGTGGAGCGGCCTCCAGCAGGAACGACCTGGGGCTCCAGTTGCGGAGCTGCGGACTACTCACCGTCACGGGGGTGGCCGAGTCTGGAGCGGGTGGAGCTGTGGTGGAGACAATTGCTGCTGCTACCCGACCCCCGGAGATTCGGAGGCTACAACCGCGGGTCTGGCGGACGGCAACACCGGAAGCCCGCGGGTCCCTGGGGGGAGACCGCTTTTTGGGGCTTCCGCAGTGGCGACTTCTCCCGCCCGAGTTGCAGGGTTGAAGAGCACCTGGAGCAGGGCTTTACATCGTCACCCCGCGCGGCTTGGAATGGCCGCGGTCCTTTGCGAGCGCGCGCCGGGGCTCTAACACCAAGACCCGGTGCGCGACCTTGCATTAACCGGCGTGGCTTTAATGGCCGCGGGATAATCACCATCGCCTGCCGGGGGCTTTGACTTTGACTCTGACATCGGGGGGGGGGGGGGGGAGTGCAGTGGAGAGATACGTTTTTTTGCCTTCCATCACAGCGCTGTGATGGATGTATGTGTAAATTGTGTTGTGTCTCGGGTCTTCTTCGTTTTGTAATGTATGGCTGCAGAAACGATATTTCGTTTGGACCTCAACGGGGTCCAAATGACAAATTTGTCCAAATGACAAATAAATAAATAATAATAATAATAATAATAATGAAACAACAATAAAAAATAAATACACAATAAATTATCATTTTTTCCAAGTAAATTAGGCCCTGAGAGTGGACAAATCAAAGTACGTAGAGCATCCAGAGTTATGTGTGTCTGGAGTGGTTCAACACTGAGCTAGGGTTAAGGTTAGGGTTGTGCGGGTGGTTCAACAACCTGGTGGTTAATGGGGGGAAGCTGTTCTTGAACCTGGAGATCATAGTACTCAGGCTTCTGCACCTTCATCCCGATTGGAGCAGCGAGAAGAGATGATGCCTGGGGTGGTGTGGATCTTTGATTAAACTAGCTGCCTACTTGAGGCAAAGCTTCCTGTCGATCCCTACAATGGTGGGCAGG
Source organism: Malacoraja senta (assembly GCA_038087875.1). Classification (NCBI taxonomy): domain Eukaryota; kingdom Metazoa; phylum Chordata; class Chondrichthyes; order Rajiformes; family Rajidae; genus Malacoraja; species Malacoraja senta. The sequence goes on from CM075981.1 coordinate 54,443,561, forward strand.
TTAGTACCCACGATGACGGGGCAATGTCCACCACTTTCAGCAGCCGCCTTTGTTCTTGAGTGTTTACATTTCCGAACCGGGCCATGATGCAGCCAGCTAGTACGCTCTCCACCATACACAGTTTCAGTTTAGTATATTGTCACGTGTACCGAGGTACAGTGAAAAGCGTTTGTTGCGTGCTAACCAATCAGCGGAAAGACAATACATGATTACAATCAAGCCATTCACAGTGTACAGATACATGATAAGGGAATGACTTGTAGTGCAAGATAAAGCCATTAAAGTCCAATCAAAGATAGTCCGACGGTCACCAATGAGGTAGATAGTGGTTCAGCACTACTCTCTGGTTGTGGTAGGATGATTCAGTTGCCTGGTAACAGCTGGGAAGAAACTGTCCCTGAATTTGGAGCTGTGCATTTTCACACTTCTATACCTTTTGCCCGATGGGAGAGGGGAAACGAGGGAGTGGCCGGGATATGACTTGTCCTTGATTATACTGCTGGCCTTGCCGAGGCAGCGTGAGGTGTAAATGGAGTCAATGGAAGGGAGGTTGGTTTGTGTGATGGTCTGGGCTCCGTCCACAATTTGCAGCAATTTCCTGCGGTAGATGTTCAAATACATTTGCAGAAGTTCAATATTTGGTGACATGCCGACTCTCCTCGAACATCTGAGGATCTCAAAACTTCAAGTTGGCGGCAGCAGGTGGAAGGATTGATTGATGCTAGTGAGCGTGCTAGGGGTTTGCCAACATGCCCTCGGAGGCGCTCAGAGGGGCTTTGGGTTGGCTTTAGAGGTGTCCCGGGACAGGGAGGCTGAGCGATGGTCATCAGAGGAGAAGGATGGCGCGCTCAAGGGCCGACGTTGAGGAGGTGTCGGAGTGGCTGAGCTGGCGGAATGGGCCACTGAGGCCCTGAACCAGCCTGAGGCTCAACTAGATCGGCGCCGCTCCGTGGCCGAGCGCGCGGAATGGACGCGGCCTGCAGCGGCACAGAGCGGCAGAGCAGTGGTAGAGGTCACCGACACATCATATGGCCAGGCCGACCCCAGCAACTCCGACCCAGTGCAGTTACCGGGACAATGGGCCTTAATGGGCAAGTTAAGACTCTAACAATTTTTAAAAATTCGGAACTTGAAAGATACAGAATGCCACCTAAAACGTGACTTTTGTATACGGACTGAATGTGGTCTACTATCTTACACTTTTATACTTAGTATGATCATGCCTAATGCATAGCAGGCAAAACAAGAATTTCACTGGAATTACTGTAGGTACATATGACAATAAAGTACCATTGAACCATGGGAACAGAAGCATTGGTGAGCTTTCTACAGTATGCTAGTGCATCAATGTGCTGGGCCAAGTGCAGAGAATTAGAGATGTGTACGCATCGGATCTTGAAGCTGATGACTCTCCACTGATGTCCCGTAAATGGTGGATTGTCCCTGTTTTCCCTTCATGAAATCAACAACCAGCTCCTTGGTCTTGCTTCAAAGCAATATTGTGGTCTGGCATCGATTAAGCAATATTGTGGTTCTGGCATCGTTATCCATTATCCGTTCAACAATAGGCGGTATCCTCAGTGAATATAACGTTGGGAAAGTGGAAAGTTTGACTCAACAACTATTGAGTAAGTTGTTGGAGCTGCAAGTTGACAATTATTCAGGTCCTGATCAACTTCATCTTAGGCTCTTAAAATAAGTGGGTCATAGGAGTGTTGATGCGCTGGTTTTATTTTTCCAAAATTCCCTCGGTGCTTGTGAGGTTTTATTAGATTGGAAAATGGCAAAGTAATTCTGTTAGTTAAAACATGAGGGAGGCAAAGTTGGAAACTCCAGGGCAATTGGCTTAATGTTTAAGATTGAGAAAATATTTGTGGCAGGTAGTAATGATGTTATAACAGTGCACTGGGAGTAATTCAAAGCAGCCAGGCAGAGTCGAGATGGTATATTGAAATGGAAATCATATTTGATCAACTCTTTGGAGAAGTAAGATACCACAGGATAATTGAGTTCATTACTTTGCACAGTGCACAGTAGTAGAGCTGTTGCCTTGCAGCGACAGAGACTTGGGTTCGATCCTGACCTCAGGTGCTATCAGTGTGGAGTTTGCACACTCTCCCTGTGACCTTAACCGCGTTGGTTTCCTTCGGGTGCTCCGGTTTCATTCCACATTCCAAAGACTCGCAGGTAAATTGCCCCCTAGTGTGTAGGATGTGAAACTGGGATAACATGGAAGATAGAACCAGTGTGAATGGGTGATCGATGGTCAGTGTGGGCTCGGTGAGCCATAGGGCCTGTTTCCTCATTGCATCTCTAAACTAAATAAAACTAAACTAAACTTTGAAATCGAACCATACAGGCTGAGCTAATGTTGATTAATTATAATCATGAAGATGATCAGATCTAGTTTGGAAACCTACCTAAGAAGACAGGGAATGTCTGCTCCTATATCTTATGTTCTGATGGTGAGGGGGGGGGGGTGTGGTTTGACTGATGGTTGGGCAAAGACCAGAGATGAAAAGGCAAATGTGTGAGATAAGAATAGAAGACGTGCGAATTGTGAAAATGGAGGAACTAATATAGGTAAATGCAAGTCCACGTAGGGCACAGGAAAGAGTGGGTGGCGGAAGGGGGAACTTGTTTGTCGATTAGTAACCTAAAGTTGGAGAATTCAATGATCATACCGTTAGCTACCCAAGCAGAATATGAGGTGCTATTCTTCCAGTTTGCACGTGGCCTCACCCTGGCATAGTTCAGAAAGGTCAGTCTGCGAATGGTTAGCAACCAGAAGATCCAGCAGGCCTTGGTGGACCAAGCACAAGAGTTCGGCGAAAGGGTCCGAGGAATGAGTGGGTTAACATATGATGAGTGTTTGATGACACTGGGCCTGCACTCGCTGGAGTTTAGAAGAATGAGGGGGGACCTCATTGAAACATATAGAATAGTGAAAGGTTTGGATGGAATGAATGTGGAGAGGATGTTTCCATGAATGGGAGCGTCTAGGACGAGAGGTCATAGCCTCAGAATTAAGGGAAGTTCTTTTAGGATGGAGATGAGGAGAAATTTCTTTAGTCAGAGGGTGACCTGTGGAATTCTTTGCCACGAAAGGCTATGGAGGTCGTCAGTGGATATTTTGATGTAAAGGAGGCTAAATCGGGAACATTGCATGCAGTAGATGAGGTTTTGAGGAGATAAGCATATATGTACCACAAAGTACAGTGTGTATACTTTGCTGCACCAGGCACTGCTATAAGCTGGGGATTAGGCCTTGGATAAAGGATGTTCTGCAGGTAGCTCTGTCTCTGCGATTTTCCTTGACAAGGAGCAACCCCAAAATGTCGCAAAAGATGCTGCATTCTTCTTTAACCAATCCATGCGACCTAGTTTAAAAAAGTACAATGAAATGTTACACTATTACAGAAACATAGAAACATAGAAAAATAGGTGCAGGAGTAGGCCATTCAGCTCTTCGAGCCAGTACCGCCATTCAATATGATCATGGCTGATCATCTAAAATCAGTACCCGGTTCCTGCTTTTCCCCCATATCCCTTGATTCATTTAACCCTAAGAGCTATATCTAACTTATGATTTTTATTTATTTAAAAGATGCCTTGTAGAAACAGCTGTCAGTTTTAATACTGATCTGTGTGGTTGGCCATAGAATGCCCCCCGGTTTAATACCCCTTTCATGCTTGACTGTGGCTAAAGCTGGGATTTTAAATGTTCTTTTTCAGACAGCTTTCGCTTAACTCTTCATGCCTCGATGAACTGCTGTTTATATAGAACAAAACTCGCAATTATGTGCTTAGCTGCTGCCTCACAGAGCCAAAGACCTGAGTTCGATCCTGACCTCGGGTGCTGTCTGTGTGGAGTTTGCATATTCTTTCTGTGACTCCGGGTGCTTCGATTTCCTCCCACATCCCAAAGATGTGTGGGTTTGTAGGTTAATTGGCTGCTGTAAATTGCATCGAGTGTGTAGCACGTGGCCGTGGATGCAAAAGTGGGATAACCTAGAACTAGTGTGGTTGGCGTTGACTCGATGGGTTGAAGGGCCTGTTTCCAGGCCTGTTTCCATGCTGTATCTACAGATGCTGGTTTATATCAAAGATAGACACAAAGTGCTGGGGTAACTCAAAGATATGTGGGTCAGGCGGCATCCCTGGAGAACATGGATGGGTGACTCTTTGGGTTTGGGACCCTTGTTCATTACTGCTTCTTCAGCATGAAACCAAACTTGATTCTGGCCTATCTTGGAAGAGATGAAGAAAAGATTGGTTGAAGGGCAGGATTGAAGGAGTTGAACAGATTGGGGCAGGGTTAGAGAGGGAAATCTATGTTTGGGCTCAGAGACTGCTAGGTGCCAATGGAGGAACAGATAAACTAAGTGATCCTCAAGAGGTCAAAAGAAAGGAAGTGTAGAAACTTCAGCGAGTTGGATCGATGGGGAATGTTAGAGGTGAACCCATGTAGAGATTTGATAATAGATCTGAATCAGTAACAAGGTGATGTTTAAGCAGTAGCTTGTGTGGATCATTGCGCACAGGGGTTGGGGTAAACGCCATTTGTTGCGATTATAAGATGGCGAAGGAATGAAGGTAAACCAGGATATGCTGGCATAGATGAGATTGGAGCATGTTCACTGGTGCAATGATGCTTCATTGTCACAGGTACCGAGGTAGAGTGACATTCATTTTTGTACACAGTTCAGTACAAGTATCACCAAGGAAGCACTTAGATACATCTTAGATAAGCATCTCAGATACAGTACCAGTGTATAGCAGTAGTACACTGAGACAGCATACAGAGTCGCTGGATTTGACACCATTTTCAAGTCCCAGTTGTTGTAAGTGCAGAGTTCTTGACTGACATGGATAGAAAATTGGTTGGCAGACAGGAAACAAAGAGTAGGGATTAACGGGTCCCTTTCAGAATGGCAGGCAGTGACTAGTGGGGTACCGCAAGGCTTGGCGCTGGGTCCGCAGCTATTTACAATATATATTAATGATTTAGATGAAAGGATTACAAGGAATATTAGCAAATTTGCAGATGACACAAAACTGGGTGGCAGTGTGAACTGTGAGGAGGATGCTATGAAAATGCAGGGTGACTTGGACAGATTGGGTGAGTGGGCAGATGCATGGCAGATGCAGTTTAATGTGGATAAATGTGAGGTCATCCACTTTGCTGGCAACAACAGGAAGGCAGATTATTATCTAAATGGTGTCAAGTTGTGAAAAGGGGAAGTACAACGTGATCTGGGGGTCCTTGTTCACCAGTCAATGAAAGTAAGCATGCAGGTACAGCAGGCAGTGAAGAAAGCGAATGGCATGTTGGCCTTCATAACAAGAGGAGTTGAGTATAGGAGCAAAGAGGTCCTTCTGCAGTTGTACAGGGCCCTAGTGAGACCACACCTGGATTATTATGTGCAGTTTTGGTCTCCAAATTTGAGGAAGGACATTCTTGCTTATGAGGGAGTGCAGCGTAGGTTCACAAGGTTAATTCCCGGGATGGCGGGACTGTCATATGCTGAGAGAATGGAGCGGAATTTATAATGTTGAGAGGGAATCTTATTGAAACATATGATTATTAAGGGTTTGGACACGCTCGAGGCCGGAGACATGCCCCCGATGTTGGGGGAGTCCAGAACCAGGGGCCACAGTTTAAGAATAAGGGGTAAGCCATTTAGAATGGAGATGTGGAAACACTTTTTCACACAGAGATTTGTGTCTGTGGAATTCTCTGCCTCAGAGGGTGGTGGAGGCCAGTTCTCTGGATACTTTCAAGAGAGAGCTAGATAGGGTTCTTAAAGATAGCGGAGTCAGGGGATATGGGGAGAAAGCAGGAACGGGGTACTGATTGCGGATGATCAGCTATGATCACATTGAATGGCGTTGCTGGCTCGAAGGGCCGAATGGCCTACTCCTGCACCTATTGTCTATTGTCTATTGTCTATTGAGCCTTCGGGCATGTTCCCGGTCCGCGGTGCATTTTACATTCAATGAAGCATTGAATGAATGTCACTGTGAACATTGAAGAAACACATCAGTCTGTTAGGCAAATTGCAATGTGGTAATGATCAGAGAACTAATCGTGAGGTAGACTCTACATGTTAAAGAGTTATTGTCTTTTGTACAGTTATTGTACAGATCTTAATGACTGTGTGGGCTGAGGGGCTTGCATTGCAATGTCACTGATTGTAACGTAGCAATATGTGAAGTGAGGAGAGTCAAGAGTGTTTAGAAATAAAACATCGAACAGCACAGCGCAGGAACAGACTCTTTGGCCTTCAAAGTCTGTGCCAAACATGATGCCTATCTCATTTCTGCCACGTTCTTCATCAGCCTGCATGTAATTCATATCCCTCCAGTCCTTGCATATCGATCTGCCCATCCAAAATGCCACTATCTTATCAGCTGCCACCACTTCCCCAGCGTTTCCCAGGCGTGTCCCAGGCATGTCCCAGGCATGTCCCAGGCGTGTCCCAGGTGTGTCCCAGGCATGTCCCAGCCATGTCCCAGGCGTGTCCCAGGCGTGTCCCAGGCATTCACCACCCTCTGAGTTAAAGAAAACTTGCCCCGCACATTTCCTTTAAACTTCACCGCTCTCACCCTGAAGCTATGCCCTCTAGTATTTGATAGTTTCATCCTGGTAAAAAGGTTCTGCTTGTCTACCCTAACTATGCCACTCAGAATGTTATATACTTCTATCAGGTCTTCCCTTAACTTCTGACATTCCAGAGAAACATAGAAATGTAGGTGCAGGAGTAGGCCAGTCAGCCCTTTGAGCCAGCACCGCCATTCAACATGATCATGGCGGATCATCCAGAATCAGTACCCCGTTCCTGCTTTTTCCCCATATCCCTTGAAAACACTCCAAAGCTGTCCAACCTCTCCCTGGTGGTAAAACTCCTTAATCCAACATCCTTCTGGTAATTCTCCTCTGCACCCTTTCCAAAGCCTCCGCAGCCTTCCTGTAATGGGGCGACCAGTTCTGCACACAATATTCCAAAAGCAGCCTCATCAAAGTCCTATAAAAGCTGTATCATAAATTCCTGCTTCTTATACTCAATGCCCTGACCAATGAAGACAGCATATCATACACATTCGTTACCACACTATCTACATGTGTTGCCACTTTCAGGGACTATGAACCTGGATCCCAAGATCCCTCAGACCATCAATACTGTGAAGGGTCTTGCCATTAATTGTATATTTACCCCTTGCATTTGACCTCCCACAGTGCAATAACTCATTTTAATTTTCATTTGTACTGACAATGGAACAATATAATTCCTACTTGCAGCAGCTAAACAGGGCCATAAGTTCAATAGCACACGTCTAAATATAATCATTTTAAACATTCATTGAATGAATAACCAAAATACTAGTGCAAAATATGATGATGATGCTCTATTGTCACATGTACCTATGTATCTAGGTACAGTAACATTCTTTATTTTGCATACAATCCAGTAAAAATCATACTACAGGTAAACACAATTATAGATAAATACAAAAGTGCATTGAAACTCACCGGGTGAGGCAGCATCTATGGAGCGAAGGAAATAGGCAACGTTTCAGGTCGAGAAGGGTCTTGACCCATAACGTTGCCTATTTCCTTCGCTCCATAGATGCTGCCTCACCCGCTGAGTTTCTCCAGCATTTTTATCTACCGTAGCTAATAATGTGGTGACTAGCACTGCACACCATACTCCAGCTGTGCCTGAATAATATAGCAATTAGTTGTACTGTAATTTCCCTACTGTTATATTCAATGCCCTGCCTAATGAAGGCAAGTATCCTATATGCCTTATTAACCATCTTAACAATCTACGTTGCTGCCTACAGGGATCCTTCAACAAGCACATCAAGTTCTCTCTGTCCCTCAGAACTTCCTACTTTTCATTGTGTGTTTTTTGGTATTTCTCAGAATTGAACTCCATCTGCTGTTGTTCAACTCTTTTACCAACTCATTAATATTGTTCTGCAGCAGAGGAGTACCTGGCCCACTTTCACGAACAGTACCAATGTTCTTGTCATCTGCAAGCTTATTAATCATACATCCTACGTTCACATCCAAACAGTTTATGTTTATAACAAACACCACTGGTTTACTTTAGTTTAGAGATACAGTGCGGAAACCGGCCCTTTGGCCCACCGAGTCCGCACCGACCAGCGATCCCCGCATATTAACACTATCCTACACACACGAGGGACAATTTACACTTATACCAAGCCAATTAATCTATAAACCCATACAAAGTTCTCGGGGGGAAACCCACGCCGTCACGGGGAGAACATACAAACTCCGTGCAAACAGCACCCGTTGTCGGGATCGAACCCGGGTCTCTGGCACAGCAAGCGCTGTAAGGCAGCAACTCTACCTGCCACGCCACCATGCTGTGGTGCATTATTAGTCATGACCTTCCAATTTCAAAAACCACCCTTGACCATTGCTGTTTGTTCACTTTCCCCAAGCTGTTTCAGATCCAAGCCACCAAATTGCTTAGTTTCTCATGTGGGACCTTGTTAAAAGGTTACTGGAGTGCGGGCAGACCACATAAACCACACAACCCTCACTGACAGATTTAGCTCTTTTGAAAAATCGAATCAAATGAGTCAGCCAGGATGTTCCCAACGTCGGTCTCAACCCGAGACTGCGAGCTCCTTGATGTTAAAGTCCGCAGGCCGCGGTTGGAGCGTCGATCCCAGGCAAGGAATCGGTTCCGATGGTAAGTCCACGCCCTGTGGTGGAGCTCAAAGTCAGTCCTGAGCAAGGCCTCTGGCTTCACGATGTTAGGCTGCAGAGCGACCGGAGATACAACCCGGAAAACAATCGCATCTCCGGCAAGGTAAGAGATTGAAAAAAAGTTTCCCCCGACCCCCTCCCCCACCCCCTACATAAAACAAACCAGGGAACATTAATACATACTTTTTAAACACACTAAGAATAACAAAAAAAAGACAAAAAGGACAGACAGACTGTAGGTGAGGCAGCCATGATTTTCCCCAAGCTATTTCAGATCCAAGCCACAAAATTGCTTAGTTTCTCATGTGGGACCTTGTTAAAAGTTTACTGGAATGCAGGCAGACTACATGAACCACACAACCCTCACTGACAGAGTTAGCTGTTTTGAAAAATTGAATCAAATTAGTCAGCCAGGATGTTCTCCTAACAAAACCATCCTGACTATCCTTGATCAACGCCTGCCTCCCCAAGTACAGATTAACTAGTGTTTCAGAATTATTTTCTAATGATTTTCTTGCCCATGCCATACAGCGTAAATACAGGCCCTTTGGCCCACCGAGTCGACGTCGACTATCGATCACCCGTTAGTTCTATGCTATCTCACCTTTGCATTACACACACTGGGGGTAGTTTACAGAAGCCAATTAACCTCCAAACCAGCAGGTCTTTGGAACGTGGGAGGAAACCAGAGTACCCCGAGAAAAAACACACATTGTCACAAAGAGAACGTGCAAACGCCATACAGACAGCACCCGCAGTCAAGATTGAACCTGGGTCTCTGGCGCTGTGAGGCAGCAACTTTACTGTTGCGCCACCATGCCGTTATAAATTAAACAGCCAAAGTGGCCGTCTTGATGTGTAGGAAGGAACTGCAGATGCTGGTTTACATCGAAGATAGACATTGTAATGAGTCGAGTCGTGCACACGTCAAGATACAACACATATTTATTAAAGTCCACTTACAGCATTGGTCTGCAGGACATTACAGTAACTAGCAGCTACTCAGACTAAAGTACGTAAGCAAGATCTTGGTAATATAAATCGCATATTAGGCTGAGCAACTACTAACAAGCACTACAATTGGTTAGTAGGAAATAACCAATCTACATCTTTCCTTGTAGAAACAAAATAAAGCATAGATACGTGGAAACATGGTGGCTAAACAATACAGCAGCCAAAACGTTAATAACGCATATGGGGAGGTATAAATGGTTACACACAATCGCCGTATCTAATGGGTGGCCTGCTGACGTGTGCAGTACGAATCCGTATCTCCTTCTTTCACTGGTGAAGTGACTGGGGAGGTGACAGGGGATGTGACCAGGGACGGCACCGGAGACCCGCCGGTAGAGGTGGTGAAGTAGGCGAGCTGGGCACTGAACACCATGGAGAGGCCGCGGGGGACACATTCCCTGGTAGTGGAACTTGTATACCGAGTAGTGGGAGGGTATACAAAACGCGAGACCTCTGGATACGGAGTCGCAGGATGTGGTTCCTTCACAGAATGGAGCTGTTGACGGTTGCATCTGTTTCTATAATCACAGACTTCCCAAAAATAACGTATTTGAATTTCGTGCAGGCGAAAACCACTTGCACTTGATGGTCCGTCTAGGCTGCTCTGGAGCTGAGATACCGGACTGTGGAGTTGGTCTCGGAAGTCTGCGATGGGAATGGATCTGCCAGCAGGCGGCAAATTTGACGCGCCGATCGGCCGCGGAAGTCCCGATGAGGTCGTGATCAGCCACCTCACCCGGCCTAGGCGCCACATGTTCGGGGGACTTCCGGCGGTCTTTCAAATGCTCTCTCATAATTTTGTCTGGATTAAAGGAGAGGCCGGACCTCCAGTTGCTGGAAAATCTGTGGTGGATCTGTATTGATGTTATTGAGTATTTGCATGGTAAAGGCAGTTCAGTGTTTAAGAACAAGAAACAGCAATAGGTTACACAATCCTCATTCATGGTGCACCATTCACTAAGATCAAGCCACTGCTTCTACAAATCCACTTTCCTATTCCCGCTCCATACTACTTGATTCCCCTCGTGCCTTGAAATAAGATTGTTTGGTCATTCAGCTCATTGCGTTCAATCAAACGTGGTTTAGGAATATTATGCTTTAGCAAATAAAGGTAAGCACCCCGTAAATGTTCTTAACCATCTTACTTTCTTGGTGCACTGTGTTGATATGCACGACATGACCCTTCTGGCCCACACACTCCTCAGTATCCTTTAGACTAGACTTTTAGACTTCAGAGACACAGGGCAGGAACAGGCCCTGCGGCCCACCGAATCTACGGTGACCAGCGATCATCCCGTATACTAGCACTATCATACACACTGGGGACGATTTACAAGTTTACCGAAGCCAATTAACCTACTGTACAAATCTGTACATTTTTGGAGTGTGGGAGGAAACTGGAGGATGCGGGGAAAATACACACGGTCACGGGGAGAATGTACAAATTCCGTACAGGCGGCACCTGTAGTTAGGATCGACCTCAATCTCTCGATCCGTAAGGCAGCGGCTCCATTGCTGCGCCTCTGCGCCACCCACGAATCCTGTATTTTATTCCATATGGCATCCCTTGTACTCTTCGCTCTCTCAAATCGTAAACTTCACACTGGTCCAGACTGAGGTCCATTCTTTCTGGTCCCCATGGATAATCTGTTGAAATCGGAGAATTGTTATGGGACTGAGGGAGGACACTTGGTCCATCTTTTCTCTGCCAGCTCTTAGCAGCGCACCCATCAGTCCCATTTGCCCAGCCTGTTTCCATTGCTCAGCAATCAGCACCAGACCAAATGAATTGTCTTGGTGAGGTTTGTTGCAATGCAAATGTTGCTCATAAGGTCCTAAGGAATAGGAGTAGAATTAGGCCATTTGGCCCATCAAGTCTACTCCGCCATTCAATCATGGCTGATCTAGCTCTCCCTCCTAACCCCATTCTCCTGCCTTCTCCCCATAAATTCTGACCCCTGTACTAATCAAGAATCTATCTATCTATCTCTGCTTTAAAATATCCACTGCCTTGGCCTTCACAGCCTTCTGTGGCAAAGAATTCCACAGATTCACCACCCTCTCACTAAAGTTGCTCCATGTTCTACGGTGCTCTCGTTCGCCAGGCATGTCTCCGCTCAGCATTTTCTGATGCCCACTTGGTCCAGATGAGGACATTGCCATATGGAGAGTTATAGACGTTGGGCCAAGGGAAGTTACTGCAGAATGACAGCATCAGCCTGCAGTGGGACTGCAGTGCTTAAATTGGGATTTTCCATTCGGGCATCCATGCCTGCCTGAGTAAGTTAAATTCACAATTCATTTATTTTCTCGAGAGCTACAGGTGACTGTTCTAAACCGCTCAAGTGCTGTCTTTTTGCAGTTCATAATACCACCTGAACACTTCAGTGAGAACGGCGCTTTGTAGTAATTCTTGAAATAGTAAAGCTTGAAATTGCAGATCAGGCTGCGTTAATCATCCTTCCAAAGTCTGACAATGAACGTCAATTAGTGCCAAATGCAAAGACTGCCGATGCTGCGAGTTCCTGCGTCTCCCATATCAGGGTTGTCTTAAAATAAACCAGTTGAAATAACAAATTATTGGAAAATCTCACTTTCTGATTTTCCGTACTGGAATTGGAAGCGATTTGGTAAAAGCTTTCTGCCCCAGGTCTTTCAAAAAAAATCTTTTTTCATTTTTGCTTGTGTCTCTTGAATGTGAACAAAAGAATAGCCTGGTTTTAATCTGTCACATCCCCAAGGATATGGTTTTATAAGCAATGTGATTTGAATAATCAGGTCAACGCAAATTTTAAAATGGGTTCTGCCAAATATAGCAGACCTGAAGTCTGTTTAATCTGAAACTCCATGGTACAAAAAAAGCCTTAAAAACGTGATGAAATCTGGAAGCATTAAAGACGTTTGGTTCAGAATATGAGATGGAAAGTTTATAGAAAATCAGGACAAACCCTGAGATGCAGAATGATGATAATTCGGAAATCGTCTGATGTGCGGCACTTTGTAAAGGCTAAGCTCGTGGAGTGTGATAATCTAGATTATGTGCTTAGCAATGATTGAATGACATTCACTGTTCGCTTAGTTTAAGATTGCTGAAATTTATTCTGGCTTTTGACTGCTGGTCGACTTATTGGCATCAGGTATTTTAAGCAGAATGCCAGCATCTTCAGTGGAACTAAAACCAGGTTAAATTGAGAGAGCAATAATCCATCCCTTCAAACAGTTCACTCAAAGAATGCTCACTAATAGAAGAAAGTCCCAACATGTGCACTTATGTCATGAGGGGTTACATGCATGAAATAACAGCATCTGTACATTGATACTCCATTTCTAAAATCTGCCATCATGGAAGTCTGGAATGAATCTCACTGTCCATTTATTAAGTAGCGATGCAGTGTTATTTACTTGCAGAAGAGCTCTAAATTAATGAATGCATTAGATCATGTAATATTAGATATACAAACAATTTCAGCAATGTTATTTTACTTAAGATAGACACAAAAAGCTGGAGTAACTCAGTGGGACAGGCAGCATCTCTGTAGAGAAGGAATGGGTGAGACACTTCTTCAGGCTGGTTAGGGATAAGGGAAATTAGATATATAGACGGTTTTGTAGAGCGATAAAGAAAAATGGATGTCGGAGAGCAAGATGAATCACAGAAGGGGGGGGGGGGCAGCTATGCCTTTGAAGGAGGTTCACATTTGCAATATTTATTCCTCAGTAAAATGGGTGATTGGATCATGAGCATGGAGTTTCATTACTTTGATGGATAAAATGCCTGGAACAGGCAGATAGACACCACAATTTAGCATTTATTCTTATTGAGCATATTTAGTATTTGCAGCATCCCATCTATATTGCACTGAAAAATAACTGCGTTTATGGGTTCAGGTTTAGTCCTGAGTGAAGCTTTAACACGTGTCTTGCAGGTGAATGTGCTATTATTGATTCAGGCTGGCACTTGAAACCTACAGATGGACACAGTGCTGGAGTAACTCAGTGGGTCAGGCAGCATTTCTGGAGATAAAGGATGGGTGACATTTTGGGTCGGGACCCTTCTTCATAAGTCCCAACTTATCATCGGGTCCGAACCCGAAACGTCACCTATCCATTTTCTCCAGAGATGCTGCCTGACCCGCTGAACTACTCCAGCACTTGGTGTCTATCTTTGATATAAACCAACATCTGCAGTTCCTCGTTTCTACTACTTGAAGCCTATACACAGGTGAGGGGATGACGAGAAGACTCTGGCACATTTAATGATGACGGATGGACTGCAGTGCAGAAAGTGAATGATCTGGTCTTTTAGTTTAATAATTGACATTAAATCCTCATGACTTTCTAACCAAGATAATGTCATGTGTGTTTATGTGAAATCAGGAGGCAGCTCGAATGTCGGCGAAACATCACTCCCTGATGAGCTTAATGCGTTTTACGCACGCTTTGATAGGGAGAACACCGATGTGCCTTGCCGAGCCCCCATTCGCTGTGATGGTATTTCAGTCTCAGTCACAGAGGCCGACGTCAGGAAATCCTTCAGAGGGGTGAACCCTCGAAAAGCGCCTGGACCTGATGGTACACTAGGTCGCGTTCTAAAAACCTGTGCGGACCAACTGGCTGGAGTTTTTACAG